>JBCFYV010011172.1:77016601-77744101 GCA_039000515.1 Timema cristinae
TTGCTCAACATTTGAAACAATTTTATCAATTATTTAACAAATCTAAATTATTTTATTTAAAAAAAAGTTTTTAAATATATAAATTATTGTCACAATAATTAAAAATAAATTAAGTTAATCTTAAATTAAAATTGTTACTTTTAATACTACACAAGTATCATAAGCTGCATTATTTATTATTATTTTTATTATAGCACCGCGTCTTACTACCTGTTCGGGTTATACGCTAAAGCTGCTTTATTAAAATGATATAGAAACAGCTAAAAATAACAATTCTTAAAATGAAAAGTGATCAGGAGATAATTACAAAACCAATTAACTTTATACCATTTTAAAAGAAAAACTTTTTTTTAATACATTAGAGGCATTCTTGATAATTTTTTGTAACCCCATCATGACACATCCTCTAACAACCATATAGTATCAGGATAGGAGATAAAAAAATCACAAAAACATTTACAAAAAAAAAAGTACTTTATTTTGTAGATGTGGGTTAAAAATATTTACATAAATCAATTTTAAGGCCTGGTAAAACAGTAAAAATATAAAACTAATAAATTCAAAAATGTGGGAATGGATATAATGTAAGCAAGGTTGTTATACAGAAAATATGAAAAAAAAAATTCGAAAGGAACCAATTTGTGTCTTAATACTCTCCTGACCACAATTTAATATAGCTGCTTTTAACAAATTAATACAAGTAACAACATTCGAGTTCCCTTAAAACACAAATATTTGTATGTTAAAATGTCTAACAATTTTTTTTAATTTAAATATTTGCTAAGTTTATTTTGAACATATATTTATAAAACAATAGAGGTGTGTGAAGCTTCAAAAACTTTGCTTCAACATATACGTAGCTTCACCAATAAAAATATTTAAAACAAAAATAAACATGTGTGTTCAATTTTTGTCATTTTTTGCTGTTAAGTTAAAAATTAATATTGCCATGAGAAAAAAAAACTGGAGTTATAAATTGCGTGTTATGATATATTTTTTATGATTATCAGAAATATTATAAACATTTTATAATGAGATATTTGGTAAAATATAGTTTCAGTCAGTACTGTGTTTGTTTACTGAGCTGGGGCCTCAGGTTTAATTCCTAGCATGGGTGAAATATTTATCATTTGTGAAATGAGGTTTCCCCTTTCCCAGTCATGAATTAACGGCCGGGGACTGGATGTTGTGTCTGTTTTATATATATTATATATAAATTATATTCAGTGGCTTTAAGGCTATATAAATGTGGAATATTTCACATGATTTGGTTCATTTTTGCTTTGAATCAGGAATGTGGACTTCACACACCCCTAAATGAATGCATTATTTAAAGCAGTTATGTAGAACTACAAAAATATTTTATTTCAAATTCAAGATTGTCAAAGATCTGCACAATCAAATTTTGTTTTTAAGGATATCCTTATTTCAATATTGATGACATTATATTTAAAGGTAAATACCTAAGAAAGTTGTATTCATATAACAGGGTGTCTACTGAGTTGGAGAAACAAAAATTAGTGACTTTTTGGTGACCTTTTTTGACCACAAAATTCCTTTGGTAAACAGTCAAACATTATATAATGCATATATAGGCGTAATGCACTCAAACACAGCATTAAACTTTAACTAGATGGCAAATGTTAACCTTGTTCTTGGTGTCAGAGTAAAATCAATCAGGCGACTTGTGGCTAGCGCATTGCATCATGGCTAGTGGGTGACTGACATTTGACACGTTGTGTTATTACGGTGTGCAGGAAATTCAAACAACAATATTTTCGTGACTTTATGACTAAAATATTGAAAATTTGTGAATTTGTGACCCAGAAGACACCCTGTATAAGTATTTGGTTCTACTATTTCCGAGGCCAGTGAATACCCCTAAAATTTTGGCTAATTTAATTTCAATTCTAAAAAAAATAGACAAAGGAAGATACAAAAACTAGCTCTCAAAGCTCATAATTAAAACACAAATCAGGCACAAAAAGTCTCCTCCTCTAGAAAAAGAAAGTAAAACACTGATAAAAATATAGTTATAAAGTTATTGTATTCTGAAGCTGCCTATCCAAGCTTGTATCTTTATTATTAAATATAAAAAGATGGTTTTATGTTTTCAAGAGATGACTGGTGGGAGTATAGCTTTCTTGGAAGCAAAGTATAAAGAAAGAGGGTTATCTCAGGTTGAAATGGGAGGTGTCTGGATTTGGTTATAAACTGCTGAACAAGTTCCTACGAATGAAGCTGAGTCACCTTAGGCCTACTCTGGTGCTCATAGCACGAGTCGAAATATAATTTATGTGTAAGGGCATAAAGTGCTACTGGTTTGTTTGGGTTATTATGATTGGTCTCAAGATTATGAACATCCATTCATTGTCCAAGTGTTCCTGTGGTGAAGCCAAATATATTTAGCAATATAGTGGTTGAATTGTAACTGGTAAGAGAAACAACAAGCAATAATGGTCAACCTATAGCCATTGTCGAGTTAGTGTTTTACTTTCTTGTACTGATCAAGGGCCTAATGTGCACTGAAAATTACTGTGAGGTGTTTTGTTGTTTGTTTAAACTTGAGCCTTATAAATATATTGTTTTATAAGTGTGTAGGCCTTGCCCTTCTATCCTCTTTTAAAAGGTTAATTTTATAGCTATTAAAACATTGTTCCTGCATATTCTTACACGTCTGCGCTGTTAGCATGTCCTATATTTATATTGGTCTAAGCCACTGGAGGCATAATCATTTTAATGTTGAATAAGAATTTTTCTTATCTTCAATTCTCAAACATCCTTAAGGATTTGAGTGATTTAAGGATTAGAAGATTAAAAGGGCCCATTCCTAGTCACAGTATTTATGTACAAATTATTATCATTTTTTATCATCTCAATGCAAAAGCATTCACTAAAAAAATTACCCTCTAATACAGTTGTTCAAATGTAATAATAAATAGGCTACTAAAGAAAATAAGAATAAATCACTAAAACAAATGGAACCTTAAACCTCACCAGCACTAACAAAACACTATTCAACCAAGTCTAATACTATCACAAGGCAGTTCTAAGAAATCCTATATCTACAAACAACACCGTAAAGAATAGTCACAAGTTTTTGATGAAAAATTACACTTAATTTTGTAAAAAAACAACTTAATATAGATTAGGCCAATTTTTTGTTTACTTTTATGCATAGTTTCATATATTCAAATCATATTTTGAAAAGGTATATTTAGGTACAGCCCTGATACTATAATCAAATTGATTTTTTTTAATGGGAGAGCATGAGCACAGGAATCCAACCCGAAGCCATAAAATTTGGATTTGGCATGCAAAGCCAAAATGTACGGGTTAAATTTATGTGTCATAGTTATAGTTTTTTTCAAATAATAAAAAGTATTTAACCAGACAAATTTAAATTCTGCTTGATAGGATAAGGGTTCCAAATAAACTAAAAAAGATGACAACAATTAATTTTATTTGTAATTTGATATTTCTCAAGTGCATATTTATTGTTAGAATAAAAATAAGTGCATTAATTATAGATACTGGTAAGATCACTGGGGTTTTTTTCCTAACTATTTACACTCCATTACCTTGAAATGTAAAGCTTACCTTGAAAAATTACACTATTGTAAGCTACTCAAATATGTAATAACAAGTGAATAGGGGTGTGCAAAGGTTTGAAAACTTCATCTTTTATTCAAGAGTAAAATTCCTGATTTGACAATTACAAAGCTTGAAAAAAAGAAAGTTAAAACACATTTAAGTTAATCTTTTAGATTTTCTGGTGTAATTTCCATTACAAATTAGTGTTAGTGGAAAAAAATCTGAAATAATTATATTACAATTTGTGATTACTTAATTTATCATTTTAATACGAAATATATTATGTTTGTAATTTAGCATTTGGTAAATTATATTTAATACCCAAATTTACAGAGTTATGCAAAGTATAATATTTTTCATCCAACATTAACCATTATTTTTTTAAATATTCAATTGGGCTTTGGGAATATCTCATATTATATGATTTGACTTTGCTTCGAATTGAAAAAATGGACTTTGCACATTCCTTAAGTGAAGCATTCTACTTTTCAGTGTAAACAGAGTGTACATATCGATTTTAAAAAACGTTTGATGTATATCTGTTATTGAATATATTTAGACTATTTTTTAGCAATCACAGTAAAATTAACTCCCCCACATTTCATAAAAAACTTGAGACTCTATTAAACATAAAATATCACCCCTGGCTGGAAGATGGTTAAAAGAGTGAAACCTAATAAGGGCAAATAGTGATATCACAGTCTAGTCAAGGATCGGCAACAATTGCTTTATATATACATTTTTATAAACAAGCTTCAAGGAAACCTGCATCGAAATGCTCATGATAAGAGTGTGATAGCAATCTTGACTCTCACCCAGGATGGTGGGGTCCACTCTCCACTGAGCACAATCAGGTACAAATACAAGGAACAATTAAAGTTAAAAACTGCAGTAATAAAACTAGAGTTACCAAAACTTTAAACTTGAATCTAGATTCTAAACTAAAACTAGTACTTAAACCTAAACTAAGTTTTATAATAAAACTTACAAGGATGTTGTCAGTTTGTACTTTAAAATATCACAATAGTTAGAACAAAAATTATTTTTCTTAGAGTTATCAATCAGCCATTTTTTCAGTGAAATGTTTAAAAAAATATTTACCTCATTATTGAAATAAAAAAGTGAAAAACTTAAAATAATAAGGAAATATTTATTTTCAAACACTAATTAATGAATTGCCTAGCATGAGTTCATATTTCACTGGTCTATCACCTTTCGTACAATGTGTGTTGCTCTGTGTATCGGGAGTGGCTTAGATACATAATTCAGTTAAAAGTCAAGAGACAACATTATTGTTCAAAATTCATTAAATAAAAGATAGTAAAAAGTAAACAAATTTTAAAATTAAATCAAGATGCATGTAGTCATATTATTTAATATTGGTTTTGTAAAAATCAGACAACTGATACTTTAATTTGGGTAGCATCTGGTCAGGATGTAATCAAATTCAAGAGTTACTTTAATAATAATGGTATGGCATAGGCTCTTAACATACAAAAGAGTATTTAAATATGAATCACTCTCCTTCCACACATGTAAATTACTACTCAAAACTAAACATTTGTTAATGTTAGTTGATATTTAGTAATATTAAATGTAAAATTAAGAGAGAGGGAGCGAGGAATCCGGTGTCACACAGTCAGCTATTTACCTGGTCGGCATGCTGTCTCCTAACAGCGGACAGCTGGCCAGAGAATTGCTTTTGTAACTCTGCCTCTCTGAGAGTAAAGTGACTCTTTAGGTGCCTCTTGAGGCGGGTCACAGCCTCTTCATGAGTCTGCTCTAGCTGAGAGCGGAGCTCATCAAGCCGTTCTTGGTCCGAGACGCTCAGCACACATGGAGACTGGTGAACCTGGATAAGGTGGGAAACATATCGTGAGGCTATTTGTATTTGCTGTGCTGATGATACTTTTCAGAATGTGCAGCAGCCCAGCCTTAATATTTATTAATATCTCCATAAAATTGACTTAAATTATATTTTTATACATAGCGACCAACCATTTGAATATATATACAAAATTGATATTTATCTTCACTTGCAAAATTAGTCTAACTTCTCTACCTAAAGTCAATCAATAAAATCACCCACACTTGTCCTGACAAAGGAAGAAATCAATAAGAGTTAAGATATTATTTTTAAATCAAATAGTAAATAATGTTTTAAAAGAAAAGATATTGAATATATTTTATTGGTCAAATAGAGCTTACCTTATTTACTTCGGCCTGGAGCTGCCAGTGTCTGACGTGGAGGTCCCGGGAGCGGATTTCGGCCTCAAGAGACAGCTTTTGTAACAGTAGCTGTTCCTCTTGATTCTTCAGTTTGTCCTCAATCTCCTGCAGGTTTAATTCTAATAAGGCTTTTTGACGTGACAGCTCCTGGGAAAAAAAAAAAGATCAAAATTATCTTAAATTAGCAGCATGAAACAATTGTTGAGTCCTGTGAGAACATAAACTCAAATTATAAGCCAATTTAAAGAGTAAAATTAATGAAGTTTTGCCCCTTAATTCTGTCGGTAAAGTAATCTTCCTATTAAGCTAAGAATTCCAAGCTCAATAATTCTCAGTATGTCTGAAAAATTAATCATTGGTGAAATTAGGGAGTTCTCTTATCACAGTGATGAATTAATAGTCTGTGGAAAGAGATTTTGGTTTGTTCTAGAATTAAGTTAGATTGTAAGCTGTGTGCCGATATAAGCTAAGTCAATTTAAAAAGTACACATTAAATGCTCCAGATATTAAAATAAATGGTACAGAACTATGCACGGACTTTCTCGCTCAAATGTTTCAAAATGGAGATATTTACCAAAAATTCGTGATATATGTAAAACGAAATAATATACACTAGCAAACCCAAGCATAACTTGCACTATATTTATGTAAAACTTTTTTTTTATTCCCAGTTTTAAATTTTATAATTTTAGTTTTAAAGAATTAATGTCCTCATTTGTATGTTTGGACCGATAAAAAAGAGCAATAATAGGTCCACAAGGGTCAACACTTTGTGTTAAAATTTTGACTTCTGGTTAAAATTCTCGACATTTTATTAGATGGTGCAAATGTTCATGCCATCGCATTGCTATTAAATTCCTAATTTATAAATTTTGACCAATAAAAAATGTAAATATTGACTATCGAGTCTCAATTGGAGATAGATCCTTGTTGTAAAAACATTTCCCTTAAGAGGTTTAAGGAAAAACAACATAATTTTTTTTAAAGATACTCATATTTAATTACTCTATGGGATTGGAAAATTATTTCGTTAAAACTTAAATAGTATTTCTTTACAACTAAAGCTTACAAAATTGTATTAATATATTTGCCAATATCTCAGAAACTGTTGATTTTATAAAAAAAATCATACAAAAGTTTTTTTTATCTCTAACAGAATTACAATTTTACAATGAAAAGTTATTTATTATCTTAAATAGTTGCAGAGATACTGAAGTTTCTGCTTCTGTAAAGTACCCTAAAAGCCATTTTCATGAGAAAATGAAAATAGCCAGTTTATTTATTATCTTAATCAATGCCTAGATAAGAATTTTAATCAAAATCGTTGGAGCCGATTTTGAGAAAATTGATTTTTCTCTTTTCATCCTTTATTAAACTACTCTTAATTATAAGTTTAAACAGACACACGACATTGCAAAGACCACTTTTTAGGGTTCGGGGGTCATGAGACATCAACAACCATCAACATTTCAGGTTAGATTTTTTTATGGTCGTAATACTGTACTTTTTGTGTTCGAAAAGTTAAAAAATATATATATTTGCTTATAGCTTGAAAGTTATTGGTTTTATAAAAATAGGTTTCAAATTAAATATTTGTATTATAAATAGACCTACAAATTTGTAATCATAAAGTAATTTCATATCTCAAATAGTTTAGGAGATATTATATAAAAACGATTTGATTAAATTTTATATCTAAACACTGTTTTATCATTATAAACATGATGGAAATTTTAATTTTATCATGAACATGTGTTTATTTGTTTTTACACTTTGACAATATTTGCTAGATCGCCTATATAGGGAGCCTACTACATGAGCGCACCGGCAAAATGTTCCATCCCAACTTGTTTATTCCCTCTGACACATAATCAAGCATGGGGCCCTGTGTTGCCACACTGTTTGCACACCCCTAAGAGCGGCCAGAGGTGTCAGTCTTACTAGATAGGACCATAGTGTAAATAGTCAAAGTAAGCTTGTGACCTTTTAAAGTAAACTGAGTGTTCATCTCACACACAATAATACCACCCCAGTTCCCTGTTGCTCTACAATTTGTGTCCTAGTGTTTTTTTGTTTATTTGTCTAATAGTTATCTCCCTAATGTATCCTCTTTGTTTTACAACACAATATTTAACAAGAGGGCAGACAGAGTTCACCTTTTGAATGTCATCTTTCTCCATCAACTGATGCTCCAATGAGTTCAGTCGAATCTGGGTTGTTTGGAAGACAGCACGCTCCTTTTCCAGAACATGCTCCAAAGCTTCTTTTTCCTGTCAAAACAATAAGGTTATTTTAAGTGGCATTGAAAGAGTGGAATAAATTGTAGCTAGGTGGAAAACATTTTTCTATCTAGACCTTGGAAGCTTGAGGTGAGTCACATATATCCAATTTCAAAGTAATTTAAGCATAAAATTCTAACATTTCTTTTTATACCGATCAACTCGAGGATCTAAACCTAGAATAGTGAATATTCTACCCCTATATTTGGACCTTCTTCCTCTCCACTATAACGCTATAATGCCTCCAAAATGTTCCAAGTGTATAAACCAAAAGGGTAGTAAGATGCGCTGCTAAAAAAATAAAAGAAGATATGTTCCATTTGTTACTGACGCGTCAAATGAATTTTATAAGTTACCAAAAAATTATTTAAGTAATCTATGTTCTGCTTAAAACAAATCCATAGAGATGAAACTCATTTAGCTCGGTATAGCATCACTAACCTTGAGCTTTCGGATAAGTTCCTGTTTTTGCTGCCAAAGCGTCTCCTGCAGCAGACCAGTAGAACCCAGTACTTCTGTCAGGCCAGCGTGTTGCTCACGGTATGCAGACAATTCTGCTATCAGCTCATTCTGGTGGTCAGATAGCTGACTCAATTTAACTGTTTCACCTGCATCTTCCCCACCGTGCTGGAGAAAATATAATGTACAGTGGTGTATTTGACCAGTTCAGACAAGATCTGTCGAAATTATAAAGGTTTTCTTGAAATCAAATAATTGAAATAATTTTCTTGCCCAAAATTCCAAAACAATATGAATAAAATATTCACCAAATCTTTGAATACATATTCTCCTTTATGCATAGAAACACATCAGTAGGTAGTTTGATTAGTGAACAATAAAATGCAGAGAAATAACACTTATATGTCAACGTGCAAAGACTTATTAAAAGACTTTAAAAAGGATATTAAGAAAAAGAATAGCAGAAATGTGTAGAGAGGAGCAGCATGGGTTCTATTTCAGGGAAACTAGTTACAAAATGGCCATAATAATGGCTGCTGTTCCTACCAGGACCTTTTCTTTCTCCAACAACCGAAAGCTATAAAAGATGTGATAAAGTGGGTTTTCAAGACTTCCTCCTTAGCGGGCAGAAAGCCCCAAGTGGTCGCCAGAGGTTAGCAGGCACCCAAACAACACATACATGTACCATGAAAAGAAGCATCCCTCTATCCCCCATCTGCCAAGCTGATCTGAAAATAGCTTACAAAGGTGCCAACCTTGCAGCTTTCCTAGAATTCAACATCACACAATGGAAATAGATCTCTAGGACCTTTGTCTTCACGATTTCATGGCCACATACAGATATAGCTTTGTTGACAATTACATCATAATTGCCCTTGAATGAGTCATCTCACCGGTACAACCATTACCTCACTCAGGACACCCCTTCACTACACGAAGATAGGAGGCAGCTCTGCTAAGCCCAGTTAATATACAATTCACAATCTAGAAGAAATGGTTGCTGCACTAGACATTAAACAATAAATGAAAACCAACGGGTCTGTAATCCCACCCTCTTTTCCCTCACCACACCACATTCCCCACCACTCCAATTCTGGAAATGGCTCAGAATCTGATGAAGACTCAAACAATGTCTTTGGAGTACCTGTGCTCGACACCCCAGCAGAATTTACTTTGTATGACGTTGATGCCCCCCATAAATTATGCTGAAAAACTGTTCCTTCTCTTCCTTGGGCATACCACTATGACCATTTAATGCTACGTCTCAGACCTCGGATAGGATTACAATAGATGGTGTTCCATTAGTCCGTCCACTACATTATCCCTCTTGCCAGCAGTAGAAGTGCTATGTACCATTACAACATACACTCTTTTCATAAAAATCAACTCATTTGCGCACACATGTTCAAGTTTTGTGGAGTTTACATTTAACTACAAAAATAGGAAGTATTGCTTCACCTATCTGCCCATGGCAATGGCATCCTCCATGCTCCAACTAATCACTATCAAAGCCCTTGAGGAAGTTTGTAAATGCCTTCCCTCCATCAATACAGTGGACTATCTCGATGATCTATTGTTCTTATCACTTAAAAATTCCAACTTGTACAAGGTCCCAACAATGCTAGAGGAAATGGGACTAAACCTCAACCTGGATAATTCCACCCTGGCTCCAGATCATCTCATAACATACCTGGGTTTTTGACAGCAGAACCATGCTATATCAAACATAACCCAAAGGAGGGTTGAATATTATCAACATCAGTAGATGTGTGCAAAGTACACTTTTTTCAATTTGAAGTAGAATTGGATGATATGAGATATTCCCGGAGCTGAATCGAGGCTCAAATATTTAAAAAATGTTTAATGTTGGATAAAAGATTATTATACTTTGCATAACTATGTAAATTTTGATATTAATTTACAAAATGTTATAGTTCAAATATAATTAATATATTTTGTCTTATAATGAGAGACTAGAAAATTTTAAAAACTTAACTTTATATATATATTTGTTGAAGCTTCGTAATTGTAGAATCCAGAATTTTACTTTCGAATATAAGTCGAAACAAACAAATATTCAAGGGGAGGATGATATTTTCAAAGTTTCACACACCTCTATTTGTCAGCTCCAGTCCCTTGGTATGTGAGATATCAATAGGGTAGCAGGCTTCATCTCATGGTTGGCCTTTAACCTCAAGTAGCCGAGTTTTATAACTGCCAGAGTTCACAGAAGAATGGGTCATGACATTGAGATCATAGCTCTTTTATCCACAGTGGATAACCTGATCCTGCGGGAAGATTTCTGGACCCCAAGTCTGGCTCTAAACAGACACTACATCAACATCCCTAGCTGAAGATATCCCAGACTGACAACTGCAAGAGTCAAGAAGATCGACTCCCCCATGAGGATCAAACAGGCTGAGACGCTAGTGGTCTTGTTGGGCCTCTATTGGAGACAGCTGAAGGTCAATGCCTCCCTTGCCTTAGGAAACCGACAAGACCAGGTTAGGTATTTCATCTGGCAAAGGTCTGGTCTTCAACAACCTGGACCTACACAAGACATTTATTCATGTCATAGGGTTTTTTCAGGGACAAGCTTCGAAAAGATTTCTGGACCCCATCAGACTACAACCCCACAGATGTAAGCTCTGCAACAATGCTGTTAGAAGACTTAGGGATAAAGTGTAAACTTCCCCTAAGTTTACATTTAATTTACTATTGTCACAGTGTAAATTTTAGAGAAAATAAAGAATTTGTGATAAATAAAATGATAGACCAGTAGGAAAATAGTAGAGCACAAATAAAAGTAAAAACACTAATACAATTTTACACAGACTTCAATTTATCAATGCTATTATAGCATCTTCCTCAGGAAATAGTAGTAGTAGTAGTATTATAATTTATCGAAAATTGACAATTCAGCAGATAAATGAGATGAATTGTATTTGCGGATTTTTTTTATAGGGTAGAACTTTCCACCACTGAAGGTGAGAAACCCTTTGTTTATTTCAGTTATAATGTAGTCAACATGTTTCTGCCAAGTTTCAAAACTTTATAAAAATGTTCTGTTAATAAAACCTTATTTCCCTAGACTATTCAACAAGAGTAGTTTGATGATGGATTTAATATTTTCAACTAGACATCTTATTAATAAGACATATTGGTATTAAAGGGACCTGATAATGGCATTTGTGGATGTGGAAAAGGCATACAATAGTGTGTGTAGAAATAAAGTTTGAAAAGCAATGGAGGAATGGTTATTAGTATAAAGAGTATGTATGATAAAGTAAGTTGTGAAAGATGAGGAAAGGGTGAACGGAATGGTTTCAACTAGGGCTGGGCTGATGCCGATAATCAATATGATTTATCCAAAAGGCCTGTATTTGCACAATCGGCCAAGGCTAATCGGTTTTTTTATCATGCAGATATTTTACGCCGATAATTCAAAATCTATAGATATATTTTAAATTCTCACGTCATGAAAATATAATTCATAGTTCAAACAAAAATATTTAAATACACTGCCTTGCAGGTAAACACAAATTCCTCAATTCTACGTTAGATATGTTATCTCATAGTAAACAACAACAAAAACCAAATAAGCCATTCAATTTTATTTAACTTGAGGCTTATTTCAAATTATGAAATACTTGATAAAGTTATGAGAGATAAAGATTTCCTCAAGTAACAAAGTTAAACACTATCAAAAAAATTATAAGGGGCCAGTAAGATTTTATTTGTTGTGGATTTATAAAGAATTAAATATATATCATATTGTTAGGGATGGACAGGAATTACTTTTTTATTTCAAGACAGAAACGGGACAAAAATTAGTCAAAATATTGGGATTCAGGACGGAACGAGAAATTTAAAATTACCCTTTAGAATTATCTTAGATTTAAACTATATTGATTTCTAAATTAATATGGTAAGACTTGTTAAAGCTATAATATTATTAAAACCCACTTCGGTGGCTGTATGGTCTAAGGCACCTCTCTCTCAATAGACTAGACTACCAATGACAGGGATATTTAATTTGAATTTGGCCAGGTGTATTAAGTGTGATTTTTCCTAAATGGTTTCCCCCTGTATCCACGCAAATACAGGTACACCTCTAAATTCAATCTTCCTCATTCCTAAAAAAAAAAAAATCCTAACACACTAGTGTAATCAGTAAATAGGTGTATAACTGGAGCAAGTAATAAGACCCGATGCTAAAAAAAATTGCTAAAGGTGATTAAAAATAAAAAACATAATGAAATAAATAGAATTGTGAGTAGGGATGTGTTGTTCATGAACGAACGAGTCAATATGAACGAAGAGTAAAAAGAATGAACGATCCGGAACTTGGTTTAAATGAGCCATCGTTCATTTTCTATCTCTGTCTACTCTCTCAGGGGTTTTGTTTAATGTTCGGTTCAACTCGGTTAGCCTCGGTTATCAGCACATTGCTTCCACATGTTCCTTTTCAAACCATTATTTTGCTCTGCATTTTACCAACTCACCAATAGTCTCTCTTCTCGCTTATTTGTCCAAACAATGGATCAAGGTCAGTTGATTTTCCACCATTCATTTACTGCTCTTCTCTCATTCTCGTTCATTCGTAAATTGGATGGATCAACGAGTGACCGGAGAGCTAGTCGTTCATTGGGTCTTCTCTTATTATCGGTCAATCGTTTATTGAATGGATCAGTGAGTGAGCGGAGGTTCAGTCGGTCACCATTTTTCTATCACTCTCGTTCATTTGTCAACTCTATATTGAACGGATCAGTGAGTGAGCGAGGTTAGTTGGTCATCATTTTTCTATCGCTCTCGTTCAATTGTTGAATCTACAGAACATTTTAGTTAGCTCTTGACTTGATCTTGGATTGTAATTTAGACGTTTAATCATTTTAATTATTTTTTTCAACTGTTTATATTTTTAACAATCGTAATATTTATGTGAATTGTGATTTAGGTAGATCATAACATAGGTTTTTGTGATTCTACATAGCAGTCCATCATAATTTACTTACAAAATATTAATATCATAGAGAAACAAGTGGTTTCTTTAAAAAGAAGTATAATAAAGAGGCATCACCATTTTTAAACAGTAAGCTGATCTTTTTAATAAAAATTTAAATGATGTTAAGGAAAAATAACATTGTTTTAACTACATTTAAATAAAAACTTCCTTTAAAAAAAATTTAATGAACATTGAACTGGTCAAATGAACGGATCATTGAGCTGAACCAGATCCAATGAATCGTTCATTTAAAAGAACCATTTTGCCCATCTCTACGAGTGAATAGCATTTTTTTTTATCAAATCAAATTTAAAAAAATTGAATATCAAATAGTACAATTAATAATTGATTTTATTACATTTTTGATGGAAATTATTTTTATTAGTTAATTTCTGTTGAAAATGGTATTTCATATTTAATTATTTGCATAGGTGAAAAAAATACTACAAAACATAATTTTTGGCACGTTTTAATTTGCTCTAAGTTGGAACTCCAAAATATTATTTAGGTTTAAAAGTTACTTTCTAAATTTCTCTGTAGATTTGACACCCCTTATACACTACTCCATCTGGCCTGGCAACAGACATGCTGAACCTTCATAAATGGTTGACCTTGGAAAGCTATTCCCTTTTACCCCTTCATCTCTATTCTGCATCCCAAAAGATAGAAGAATATATCAGTCCTCTAAATCTTTCAAGCTCTTTCACTTGCTGAACCCAACAAATCACTGTTGATAGACAGAGCACATTAAGTCACACCCTCCCAAACTTGTTTCTCTACAAGCCACCAAGTTTGCACTTCCCACTTCTTCAAACTTTGGAACCGCCAATAAGATGAAAATCAGGGTTCAAATCCCAGTCGGGTGTACTGAGAGTGGTTTTCCCCAAATGGCTTTTCCACTCTCTCTCCAAACAAATAGAAGTGCTTGCTCTAAATTCAAACTTCCACATCCCTAACTCATTTATGTAATGAGTACATATTTCTTTAACCTGTAAAGGTAATAAGATTAGGCAATAATATATATATATATATTGACAACTCACATTTAAAATCAATTTCGTCAAAAGATATTGTAGAGTTGTATTCGCGTATGTATTGTGGATCTAAAAATGATACAATGAACTTTAATTACGTTCCGATATCTATATTAATGTTCTAAGTAAAAGTTCGTAGAAACAAGTCTCACCAAATTTCAATGTCTCTAGAAATTGAAAGTAATCCCAAGCAGAATGATGCAGTTGAGATTGGAAGGGAGATCAAGGGAGAGGCGGGAAGAGCAGATAAGAGAAAATTTTCAAGTGAGAGGAGAAGAGTGGATGAAAGTAAGGGAGGAAGAATGGTGGAACAACAGATGGAGCTGGAAGAATTTTATTTAACTGACCCAGCCACAGGCAGTTCATGATGAAGAATAAAGAACACACCTGCAAATTATCTAGAAGTGATTGTTGCATCTGAAGCTTTTCCAACAAACTCTCCTTCTCTGCAATCAAGTCTGTGTTTCTCTTCAACACGCCTCCAATTTTCGACTGATCTCCAAAGTCTTATCAGTACCTATATTTATCACTTTTCTGCTCTCTTGTTTTGCACCAATGTCAAGAATAGCTTCATCAGACTCCATATTGAGACCTAATCCCCCCGCTGCCATGTTTAAAAAGGTCAATTCATCCTTTTCTAACCCATGGCCTGACCCTTGGACATCCAGATCAATGTTCTTCTCATCCAGCTTCTGTCTTTTATAACCCTTGGTATAATTTGTTTCATCCAACATTTCCTTGTCCACAAAAATATCAATTTCCCTTGTATCCTTTTTATCAGCAGCCATATTTATAGTTGTCAAGATGGACTTTTCAGAGATAAGTGATCCTAAGATATCTTGTCCTTCAGATGAAGAAACTGCAGCACTTTTTCGAGCCTCTTGCTTCAGAAGTTGTTTGTTCTCCAACTCTAGCAAGCCTAAATCTTTCTTGAGAACAGCAAATGTTTCTTCACCATCTTTTTGAACCTGCCACGCAATCTCTAGTTCTCTGGTGATCTTGGCGTTTTTCATTTCTATAACTTTCAACTCATCTTTCAAGGCCAACACCTTCTCCCTGAGGACAATCCCTTCCTTGGCATATGTGCTGTTGCTCAGAATAAGAAGCTCAACGCCATCTTCCTTAGTCAAGCAATCAAGAAGTTGGTGCTCTAAGACTACCCTCAGCTCAGTGGCTGCCTTGCATTCTTTTTCAAAGCTGGACAGCTGTGACTCAAGCTCTGCTTTCAATTGAGAAAGTTTCAGTACTTTATCTTTTTCTTTAGTTAATTGTAGTTTCAAAGCTTCCTGAGCCTGGAATGTTTTTCCATTCTCTTCTTCCACTTCTTTAAATCCAGCTTCTAAAAGTAAAACAGTTTGATTAAGTTGGTCATACTGTGCCTTAGCTGTGGCCAAACCCCCAATCAGTTCATGCTCTAGTAATTCTTTTCTGACAGTTTGGACTGTAGCTGTATATTTTCAGACCGCAATTGGGTGCATTCACTGTGGGCTTGGGAAAGTTCATGGTGTTGTATATTAAGGAATGAGATCTGTTCAAATGCCTTATTTAATTGACACACAAGTTCTTCCTTTTCTTGTTCTAAGTTTTTAATTTGTATGGTGTTAGCAACATAAGGTTCAATTGTAGTTGATCTTTTTTCTCTTGTGGAAGTATTTTTATCAGTGACACAATCATTGACATTGTCCATATCTTTATTTTCCTTCAACAATTCAGATAACTCACTATTTTTAACTGTAAGATTGTGATTTTCGTTCTTCAGAGATTCACATAGCTTCTCAAGAACTACAACTTTATTTGAGGCTTCTTCCTTTTCAATTTTCAATCTCTTCAACAGTTCCTTAGCCTTTGCTATCTTCAGTAAATATTGTTTGTTTGTACTGTCTAAGCTCTGGTTGACATTTGCCAGGCTTGCTTCAAGTTGAGATATATGTTCTGCCATTGACACTTGGAGCTCTTCTTTAGCAGATAGGAGCCCTTCGGCCTTGAGGTACTGTACAGTCATTTCCTGTAACTCTGCTGAGCTTTTATCCATCTGCTCTTTCAAGGCCACTTGGAAGTCTGTTTCTACCTCCCGTTGACCTTCTAAGAGACTTTCATAATTTAAATTCTGTGCAGTAAAATCTTGAAGTTGAGATCGCAAGGATTCACTGAGTTCTTTCAGGCCTGATACTTCCATACGAAGGTTTCTGTTCATATTGGTAAGATACTGTACTTTGCTCTGAAGCTCTTCTTCCGACCCAGACAACTCAATGTTTAGTTCTGTCAACTGTTGAACCTCCCTCCTAAGAGTTGACAAATCCTCGGCGTGGGCCAATCCAACTTCCGAAAGCTGTTCTTGGAGCTCTACTTTAAGGTATTCAAATTGTTCTTTATAAGCTATTGCATTCGCTTGTTGACTTATCGCTTCAGCCGTTAGATACTCTTCTGTTTTAATTCTCTCGGTCAACATATTGTTCAGCTCTATTTTTTCACCAATAATACTGTTTAACTTCTTTTGGAATTCCTTTACCTCTTGCTCTAGCCTAGTTTTTGTATCAGCATTGCTAGACAAGTTGCCATTTAAGATGTTTATCTGTTCCAATAACTGTTTGTTTAAATCCTCATTCTTTTTCTCATAAACCTTTTTAGACTCAAGTTCTTGATGAAGTATACTAATTTCCTTTTGCAGTGCTTCTTTTTCTGAAGCATTTTCATCCAGAAAAGAAGTCAATGCTTCAACTTCTTTTGAATATAAATCCTTGGAAGCTAATGCTTCCTTTAGCTGCTTGTTGAGATTGTCGTTCTGTTCTTTGGAAGACTCTAAGTAAATAAAATCTCCTTTCCCATGCTGTGTGTCATTCACCATTCCAGAGCTATGAGGAGTTGCTGTTTCTACATTTGTACTAGTACTTTTAAGGACCAGTTCCTTGTTTAACTTAGTGTTAGAAAGCTTTTCTTCTAATTTTGTTATAAAAATGTCTTTTTCTACTAGCTGTGATGTTAAAATTTCAACTTTCTCATTCATATCTTCCAACAGGTCATTTAATTTTTTTCCATCAAGAGTACTTTTCTGCAACTCTTTTACTAGATTATCTTTTTCAGCAAGTTGTGAAGTAATAATGCCAAAGTTTTTTTCCATTTCATCAAACAGTTTAAGTTTTTCTTCACAAGATTCTAACCTCTCTTTACATGACTGTAAATTAGAGCATTGCTCTTGCAACGATGCAATGCATGCCTCCTTATCCACAAGTTTTGATGTCACATCTTTAACTTGTTGCGTCAAGCCTTCAAACTGTTGCAGACGCTGTTCACAAAGAAAAACTTGTTGTTTAAATGACATTTCATGTGAAGACTGTTCCTTGAAAACCTTCACCTCTGATTCTTTCTCCACTAAGCTATTGCTCAAAACCTCTATCAAATCCTCAAACTGTTTCAATCTGTCTTGGTACACTTGTATTTGCTCTTTACATGAATTTAGCTCTGAAGTTTGAGCTTGTAATATTTGTATCTCGACTTCTTTCTCCGCAGACTGTGAATACAAAACATCTGATTGCTTCAACTGTTGAAACCTTTTCTTTGTAAGACTGCAATTCTTGCATAACCAAATCCATTTCATCTTCTTTATTTTTCAAAGCTTCTTCAAGCAGCTTTACCTTGTTTTGAGCTATCGCGTGATCCACTAGTTTCCCGCTTAGCTCTTCAATCTCAACCATATTTGAGGCCAGCTCTTCAGCAAACCGACTGTCCAACAGTTCGACTTGTTGCTTATAGCTTTGTGCTTCCATCTGACAAGCTGCTATCTCTTTTATATGCTTCTTCTCCTCATTTTGAGATTCAGCTAATCTCTCTTTAAGAGTTACTATCTCCTGTTGACATAACTTTAGACTGCCACCACTGGCACCTGAGGCTATCACCTCATTTTTAAAAGAGGCTAGTTCTAACTCAAGAGCAGAAGTTTTGTCTTTATACTCTTCCTCAATTCTTATTTTAGATTCCAAACAGTGGGTCAAATATTCTACTTCTTTTGTCTTTGTTCTCTCTGTTTCATACATTTTCTTTAAGTTCTCTTCCAAGTCCTGAATCTGTTTGGCATTGACTGATGATAATTCCTCTTTTTGTTGTGAAATTTCATCCAATTTCAGTTTAAGAGCTTTGTTTTCTAGCTCCAGGGACAAAACGCCTTCATGGATATTTGATAGTGTCTGACATTCACTAGTTAAAGTATCAATCTGGCACTTTGACAAATTCAACTCGTCCTTGTAACGTAAGTTTTCATTCAATACTTCTTGTAATTGAGCTTTTAATGTGACTATAAGACTGCTATGAGTTCTAGCTTCCTCTTTGATGTTCAAAAACTCTTTTAATTTAATGTTCAATGAATTGATCTCTTCTTTATATGTTTGTATTTCAACATCAGTTAACTTAACATTTATACTCTCTTTTATTTGACTATCCAATAATTTGTTTTGTTTTTCAGTCTCATAACTTAAAGCCTCTTGTAATTGTTTATTCAAGGAATCAATCTGAGTTTTTAGATAAACTTCCATATTTGACGATTCTTCCAAAGTGGCTGTCAACTTTTCTATTTGTTCCTTCGAAACAAACAATTCTACTTCTTTAGCCTCCAACAACTTTATATGATTTCGTTCAGTCTTTAAAGATTCCTGTAGTTGGACATTCAAAGCATCAATTTTCTCTTTGTACTTGACAATATCAGCTTGAAAGTTTACAACATGAGCAGCCAGAACCTTTGGAAAGTTATCTTCGGCTTGTAGTGCTTCTATCAACCTCTCATTCAATGAGTCGATAACTTGTTTGTAAGAAACCAATTCAAGTTCATATGAATGCTTCATGTTTTCTAAATCAACATCACTAGCATTTATGCTCGATTTTTGTTCAGTCTTTAAGCTGGCTAGTTGGGTGTTTAAGGCATCAAGTTGTTGAATGTAAGATAATATTTCTGCACCATGAGACTTTTTCAAGTTTATAATTGTCTCAGTCAAGTTCTTTTCTTTTTCAGAGAGTTCTTGTAAACTCTTATTCATTGCATCACTCTCTACCTTATGTCTGTCTTTAAATTGAATCAACTCTAGTGTTAATCTTTCATTTGTTTGTAATGATTGCTGTAACTGATTGGTCAAAGTTGTGACATTTTGTTTGTAGAGCTCTAATTCTTCGATACTATATTTATTTGCATTGGTGGAGTCCTTAGAACAAGTGGTTCTCAATTCTAAAAGTTCCTTGCTCAGTTTTTCATCAGCTTTAGTAATATCAACAAAAGGGTGTGAGACACAATCCAATCCAAATTTGTCCCTCTCTGTCTGTTTTCCAAGTTCAAATCTCAGTCTAATCGTTATTCTGAGTGAGCTCGTCTAACCGTCGTTTCAGGCTTTGACTCTCCTCCGTTACGTCTTCAAGCCGTTGGTTCAATACCAACTTATCGTGACCGAGTTGCTCCAATTGCAATTTTAATGTGGGATCAATGACCGGCTCAATCTTGCCTATGGGTGAATCTATGTTGAGCTGCTCTATGTACCTCTCCACTTGTTGGACATAGGCCTGGTGAGCCAATTGGACCGAGGAGAGTTCTTTGCAGTGCTTCTCTTCCAGTGTGTGCTTCTCACTCTCAAACTGATTCCTAAAAAAAATAAGAAATATTTTTTTACATATTGGCTACTATATCATTACACCCTACTTAAGGTTTGTAATAAGACTCTCGGTAGATACCTAAGTTCCTCTTTGATTTGTCCGAGTTGCAGACCAAAGTTCTCCTCGAGTTCTGCCCTCAGCTTGGCCAGTTTTCCCTCATGGTCAAGAGAAGCCCTCGCAGCTCTCTGTTGGAGATCCTCAACCTCTCCCATCAGCTTCTGGACCTGATGACAAAGTGTCAAAGTTCAATTCCTATTGTTATTTCTTGAAACATCTTCTTGAGTAGAGTACATGTGTTGAGTTTAAATTTATAAGATTATTAGACTAACCTCTTGTGCGGCTTTGGTTTTGCTTCGAGCAAGGTCTTGGGTCTTACTTGCCAGTTCACCATCCCTCACCTCCAGCTCCCGGTTGAGATCTGCTGCCTCGCTCTGATGACGAGCCACTAAGGCCTCCAAAGACAGCATCTGGTGTAAACATGATATGTATATCTTTACCAATAGAGCAAGTTAAAGCACAGTATCTTGAATTAATCTTGTTGTCAACTTTAAGCACAGTAGCACAGTTGATAAATATTTGTTAGTTTTCTTATCGACAAGAGTGTGGCTCTCTTTTGTATACCAGCAATGCTCGAATACACAATTATAATAATTGCCTAAGTTTGTTATTTTACCTTACACCTTACTCAACACGTGTTACACAAGATATTATTAAGTTTTTAGTTGGAAAACATACAGTCTATAAATAAATCAAAATACTATTTTTGAGTATAGATATTTGTTTCCTTTGAAATATTCTACAAGATGACAACATTTAAATTTATAGTTCAGGCCCATGAGTGCAACCGAACCAGCGTTTGTATTTCTTTTACTAACCCAATTTAAACATATGTTTGACATACACACCTATATTTAACTTATTTGAAACTATAAAATTTGATTCCTTTCTGATTAAAAGTTAATTCAAGCTAGTAATTATATCAAAATACTATTTCTTTTTATTATAAATAAGAAAAATTAATATAGTCGAAGTGGATAATTATTTTTTGAAATTTTTCCCATTTCCCATCCTGTTTCTGCATTATAGATACAGAAAATGGGATTTAAAATAATAAAAAATTGTATTTTACCTTGTTCTGTAACGTGAGGAACTGGTCCGGTTGTATTCCTGTATCCCAGTGGTGACCCTGCACCAGCTCCATGGTCGCCTGAAGCTGTTTCCGCAGCAGTGCCACTTCCTGCGCCAGCTGCTCCCCTTGAAGTTGCAGTGTGTCTCTGGTAGACAGGGCCGACTGCAAGGAGCTTGACAACTGCTCTATCAAACCATCCCTTTGGGTCACTGCCGCTTGGAACTCCAACAGCTGTAACAACCGCAGCACAGTGCTAAGTTTTACAATTAGGGTATATTAATACCATAGAACTTCCTCCTATGACCAACTGGATTTCTTTCTAGTAGCTGCAGGACAACTGCTCAACAAATATTTGTAGAGTCACTTCCTGTAACTAGCTTGCCTCCTAGTAGCTGCAGAGAGACATCTGCACCTTACCATTATTAATAGTTACCTCCTCCTCCCTTGATTTTCTTACAAATAATCATTTGGAACAGCATTAAATATAATCAAACATATTTTTGTGGTAAACATTGATAACATTTTACAATATTATTAGGGTTATTTTATAGGTATTGATAACATCCTTTAAAAATGAGAGCTGCATTTAACATTATTTATATTTGAATACATGAAAGTATATGAGTAATCTATTTTAGCTATAAAATATATTCATTTTTAAGAAAATTGGGGTACTCTGAAGAGAGAACTGCTCTACATTTATTAGTCTAGCCACTTCCTTGGAGCAGGATGTCATCTTGTAAATATTTGGAGCAATTGCTCTATTAGATGTGTAGACCAGCTATACTAACCCTACTGCGATACTCTTCCAGGTGGGTCTTGTAGTCCTGCTCAACGCTAACAGGGGAAAGCATCCCAACCGGCCCTTCCACAAGCCTGCTACTCTCGTTCAAGGCTTCCAATTCCAGACTTAGCGCCTCAAGTGCTGCACTCTTACCTGGGAATAATTAATATCTAACAATTAAAAATGTTTTGTCTGACACCCAGTCAATTTATTGTAGGAAAATTCATTTAATCAAATGTATAGTCAACAATTCATCCTCTATATATATTTTACTCCAGGTTAAGAAGGTTGGGTTCACTTCCAGGGAAGATGGTTTAAATTTATGTTGGGTTTAGTGAGGGTGAATATCCTAGATAGTTTCCCTCCGCCCCCCCCCTCTCTTTATATTTAAATGTTGGTAATTTTTTTCTAAATTGTACTTTATCAGTTATATATTTTTAAAATGTATATAACCTTTGAGGAAAACCTCTTTTCACATTTTTGGGGTAGTTTGTAATATATGCTTGGAAGAAGGTACACGAAAGTTGGATAGAAAATATATAAAAGGGAACAAATATAATATAAATTTTACAATGAAAAGGAAAACACGGCTCACACTTTACATTGTATCCACCTTTCCTGTACATTCTTCAAATATATATTACAAATGTGTATAACCTTACTAGGCTAAGAGCCGTAACAATAAATCATACCAATCACTTCTCTACTCTATTTAATTTACATGGCATCAGGCACAAATCCACAAGGGGTAGGAGAGAGAATCCCCCTCAACCCAAATGATCAGGCAACGAACAAAAGAAAAAAGAATTTATCCAAAGTAAACACATCTCAGCGGATCAACAATAAAGGTGGCAAAGAAAAGAGCCAGGTAAACAGATGAGAATGTATAATATAGTCCAGGAAAATTCAAATTGAGGTCTTGCAAAGATTGACAAGGGTAACTGGTGATGTCATTGTTGTGTTTAATCAAGACGTGCCTCAGGACAACTATGGTGGAAAGCAGATTTGTTGACGTGGCTCTTCTGCATGTACACTACCATATAATTTTAGACCCACAACTAATTGAGAGGTTTGCCAAAACTAGTAAACGCATAATGGTCATGTATATGACAATAGGCCATCATTTAAGAAATATTATAAATAATTATATGTTTATTTTATATTTTTATTTATTTCTATCTTATTTCCAGGAATCCAAGATGACCTTAAAATTCTGGCACTTTTGAAAGTTAAATGTGGAGAGAGAAAAAATGGGGAAGGACCCCCAAACTCTGGTAAGAGTTTCCCCCAAAATATAGCTCCTTGAATATGCCCTTGCATGGCATAGCTAAAGATAGCAAGGAGATAAGTATAGTTTATCTTTACTGCTCTACAATGTGGTGGGAGGAAATAAAATAACTTGTACTTGAGTTGAAAACTTGAAAATATTTTTTAAAAAAACATCTATCAGCCACCCATGAAACACTATATTGAAAATGATCTTGAATTTATTCTGTAGAGAAGAAGTTAGATCTTATTTTAAAAT
Organism: Timema cristinae; assembly: GCA_039000515.1. Lineage (NCBI taxonomy): Eukaryota > Metazoa > Arthropoda > Insecta > Phasmatodea > Timematidae > Timema > Timema cristinae. The sequence goes on from JBCFYV010011172.1 coordinate 77,040,268, forward strand.
GCTATGTCAACACAATAATTAGCCTGAGTCACAGATTTGGATTATCATGACTAGATGTTACATAGAGCTGTGTATTAAGAAAAACTCAAATATTAGCATCTTCTCATCATACCAGCCAACATATCCTCAAGTTCAGCTACTCTGATCTGCAATTTGTCACAGTCTCCTCCTTAGCCCCTCCAGTTGCAATGCTCCTTGGCCCATCCTACATAGAAAACAAAAACACAACTAATAATGCCAAGCCAGACAATACATTTGTGAGCTAGAGCAAGAGCATGAATACAGTAGCCCCATGACTTCTTTGGTGCTGACTGACAGCTCACAGCTTTGAAAAGTTACCAAACCAAATTATGTATCCCTACGCCGAACCATATGAACTGCAAAAACATGTGTTTAGCAACTGTCAGAAGTCAGCTGTGAGCTGTCAGTCAGCACCAAAGAAGCCATGGGGCTACTATACATAAGAGTAGATCTAGTAAAATTATGAGCAGTCAGATAAGTGCCTCTAAAGGTCATCTATGTAAATTCAACTCTTCTTCATAGTCCACAGTGCAGATCAAAACTTGAAACAAACTTTAGTGCAACATACAATACTCATCTTGCACATACAAGATGGTATGACCTACATATAGTTCTACCAAAGACAAAAAAGTCCACCTGGGTTTTACTAAAAAAGACTTTAAAAACCTCACTTATTATATTTGCATTCAAAGCAAATGTCCGATTTTTGAAAATAGTTAGCCTATTTCTCTTAGTTAAAATATGATTAATTATTTTAAATAAATATTCAACAGGTTGATGAGAAATTGAACTAAGTAAAATCAGCAAGTCTAGCTAGATCAAGACTGTTCAAGACGTGAGCCGCAAGACGATTTTGAGCTGCTCTTCTGTGGGTTATGGTTTTTGATTTTCACCCGCAAAAAAATGAAACTTTCGTCACAAAGCTTGTGCGTATACCTAGCTTCCTAGGCATGACTTCAAATGCATTTCATTGTGTCAATGGTCTCATTTCAATTCTTATGCCATCATTGAAAATTAAGATCTGACTTTCAACTGGAATTATGCAATTTTCAATCAAACCTTTTTTATACTGGCAGAATCGATAAAGGAGAAGATTTTTTATTGTTATTAACATTAGAGCGCTATCCAAAATTGAGGGAATCTGAACCTAAGATGTGCTCAATGCTCGGTAGCACTTATTTTTGCAAACACACTTTTTCAACGATTGAATTCATTAAATTCAAATACCTACAGATGTTCATTACCTGATAAATCACTTTCACATTTACTGAGATTGGCAACTACAATCATCGATATTGATATAGCTATTAAAGTAAAAACTAACAACCCCGGAGCTCACATTAAAGTGAAATAATTGGTTTAAAATCAATTACATCTTGTCTAATGTTTCAATAAGAACTTTTATAAGCAACATGACTTTTTTTTATTATGAAATTTTAGAAATGCTTGCTAAACTTACTGGTTGGACTCTTCATATATATATAGTTATTGTTGTTGTTATTGTTATTGTTGGTGTTGGTGTGTTATTATTATTATTATTAATAATATTGTGTCTTACTACTGCTCTTACCATGTGTAATGGTAGGGTGATTGTGATATGAAATGAAGGACCTACAGTTTAACGTGGAATCCGAATCACGGTGGAGGACTGGCATTCCCCACATTCACAAGTTGTGATTAATACACGTCTTGTCAGAGGTGAAGGGAGAGTTTGGTAATCAGATAAATCTGTGCCGGGACCGAGGATTGAACCCGGACCCTCAGCACAAAAGTCCGACACCTCACCCCCTAGACCGCCAGGTCACTGATATATGTATGTGTGTGTGTAATATATATAATATATATATATATATATATTGCTTTTTATGTGATAACATAGTATTGATACACATTATTTTCCCTATAAAGTAACATTAAATAAAGCAACAAATCAAATCTACAGCTGGCTGGCTTACCAGTAGCTTGGTGGATGGTCTTCCCCCCCTCTTTGACACCCATAGTATTCCTCTTTCTATTCCTTCGTCACAAATATTTTTTTTCTTCAACATACTAACTTAGCTTATTGTACAGTATTGTTGCCAAGAATTTTATTAGGCTACATTTTTGCATTATTGTTTTCCTTTATTATTTCTCTTATTTTTCCATTCTTTACTATATTAGAATTAAAATATGTTTTACTTCATCTTGAATAATTACTACATTTAAATAGTGGTTAAATCAGATAGCTTACATAATATATTAAATTAAACCCCTCTCCTCCCCCAAAAACACATAAGCCCATTATAACCCAACCGGTTGTTTTTTTTAAAAAATAACCTAGTTTTCAACCCTGACATGTAGACAGTAAGTTGAATAAGAAACTCGGCCTCAGCCACGGTCAAAATTGTGATACATTTCAGATGGTTACGAACCAACTATGAGATCATTTGATTTGAATACTATTGAGACAGACGTCAATAATTGAATGATCTGAGGTGTCATTCTCCCAATAGACTGGATAGACTGTGACAGAGAGGTCAGGGTTCCAATTCTGGTTGGATGTTTTTTCCAATTCCTCCAAATGGTTTCCCCTCTCCCTCTTCACATATTTACTCCAGATTAGCCTTTTTCATCGCTAAGCCATGTAAAAATTCAGGTAGATATGTTGCACACATAACAACTAGGGTCTATTTGGGTTAATATTTGATCTTTCTGTGATATGAGAACAAGTGAACACACTAATATTAGAAAATATAATTGATACTGAAACAGTGTTTTACATACTTCTTTGTTTAAGTGTATATTTTATATTTAGTAATTGTGTAACATGAATTATAGGAAGACGTAACTCACCGGTGTAACAGAAAAACTGAGTCGAAAAGAATCATTGCTAAATGAGCTGTCAGAAGACTCCTTCAAACTTTCCTCCATGTGTTCTTCATTCTTTTTCTTCTTTTTTGCATCACATGACTTTTTGGAAGCGCTTTTCTTCTTCTTGTATGCCACAAACTGAAAACATTGAATGACATGTAGCTGATAGGATGGTTTAAGGGATGAGTAATGTTTAGGGGATGTGTAACCACATTTGCATGGAAGCAAAGTGGAAAACCGTTTTGGAAAAACTACCCTCGGTAAACCCAACCAAGATTCGATTTAGGCCTACCAGAAAATACACCTTTTAAATTAAGTTAATCATAGGAGCAAAAAAAATCACTCAAGTTATGTTAACTAAATATTCAAATATTTTTGGAGCTATTCCTAAATATAAATAACAACGGTGTATAAAAAAGTTCTGCGTGTGGACACCAATATCAGTGTATCCATGAATATATCAACTTTAATGTTGCTGTTGACTGCAATTATTGACTATTTTTATGTTCAAACTATTACACTCGTTTTTCAAAACAATGAAACAATTTATATTAGATGGATGAGGGAGAAATGAAGACTACATTCACGCAATAAGGCCTGTCTCCAGGCTCTGTATCCAAATTCAGCGTAAGCTGCGTAGTGATCTGTGAGAGATCAAATTCACACTAAATAGATTGCTCTGAATACAGAGTCCTGATTTTAAGTCTTTAGTAGCCTACTTATGTAAAAGATGGATCAACTTTTAATTTTCCAAGGACAAGCCAATACAGATTGCTAAGGACTACCAATCACAGCAAAGTAAATATGTGAGCGCACATTAAAATGAATACAACAATGACAACAAAATGATCCAATGTTAAGAAAATAAATACAAAATAAAATGGTTTGTCTTTAATTTAAAATTTAAAACCAAATGAAGTATAAATGCATAAAAAAGAGGGTGTTATGAGGATACTTAGATTCAATATAGCCCACAGATATTTGAGCTGATCTATTATTATAGTTTTGAAACATCTGAAAGCAAAAGGATTATCAAAAACAAAATATTTAGAATATTTTAAACCTCATATGTGGCAATTAGTGACTAATGAAGATGTAAATTTCTTGCGTGACAAAGTAAAAACAAATTAATACTCCTATAGCTTCACTTATTTTTAACACAATCATCATGTTCGCAAACAATTCGCTTACCACACTGTACTCAAGTGCATTTGTGTGTTATTATTTTGTAGCTGTATATATATATTATTTAATTATTATATATACAATTGGCTCAAATATTGGAAACGTCATTACTTTCTGATACTGTCGAATTCATAACTCACAGCTTGCAAGTAACCAATATTCATCCATAACACACCAATTTAACAGTACAATATAAACTTTTCCCAAAATTAGTGACTTGCATCTAGCACACTTCAAAATAAGGTGATTGAAATTTATATTCTAGCACTAAATAATTTAGCATGTTTCATTTGCTTCCCCTGTGTGCCCTTGCCTTTCCAAGGGGGGGGGTTAAGGTAAACGACTAGAATAAAAAGGTCAGCAGTGAGACAATGATCCTCACTGCAAAGTAATCTATAAGGTTAACTACTTAAGTAGCAGCAAGACAACCAAAAAGGGGTATTTAAGGGGGGTCCACTAAAACTATGAGCAGTATTTAAATTATAAATATCAGGGTCTCAAAATGTTGATGCAAACTGCCATAGCCAGCGTTTTACTGAAAGAGACGAAGCTTGATATCTTTCCATTTAATCTGATTCAAAATTCTATTATATTTCCATAACCAAAAATAAAAAAAGTATATTTCCAGTATTATGCCGGGATCACGATCAACTTAACAGTAACTTAAGTAACGTTCACTTAAGCTAACTAACTCATGTGGATCACGATTCACTTAACTTAATCGTAACAACTCGAACCAACATATGCATTCTCGATTATGATGATTTTGTTTACCTATTTTGAGATTTGAATTTTAATTTTTCAATATTTGATACTACTTACTAAAAGTATTTGATAAATCTATCACTATATTACTTTAAATACCTGTTTGTCTATCACTAGAATATGAGCTGAGTAAACATTGTATTACCCTTCAATAACTAAATAAGTGATAAATCCTCGCAAATCATTTGCTAATTAGTATAACCTGCAAAATGTAAACGTTAAGTAAAGAGCATCTAAACTTCATTTAAACACACAGAGTCCTTTACGTTAAGTTTTGTTTTAAACGTTAAGTTTTTAACGTTAAGTTAACGTTAAGTTGATCGTGATCCCGGCATTAGAAGACAACCTGTGTAGGCTAACAAAACAAAGAAAAAAGGTATTATACCCAGCCGTAATTCTGAGATTTTGATACTTAAAGGGGAAGTTAATGCCATGTTGGGATAAAACCCAAAAACTATTCGATGCTGGGATGAAACCCAAAAGTCTTCCATACCTTTTAGGACAATTAAAAAATAATCCCCAAGTTTATATTAACACCACACTCATAAATATGCAGTAGTAAATTCAGTATTATTAAGTAACTTTGTTATCTAATGAACAATTCAAATCCAAACTCACTAAACGTACTAGGCCCACTTTAAAAAGGAACAATTAGGTTACCATTGAAAATCTTATAATAGCACAATCTGAAGCTTTACATATGCTATAGAGCCGATTACAGAGCAACCAAAGCTTGACAACACCAGAACTATTACAATAAAACACAGTACAAATCAGCAAATGAATATTATAAAAAATTACCCATACAAAGGGATTCGACACAATGACAGGTGGTAGACCTGATAAAATAAATGAGTTCAAGTTTCAAATCTTTGTTATTTTACAAAAGTCGTCTGCATCGACCCCCTTTTGTTCTCTTTCATAACATACCAATTTCTTGTAAGTGATTAACTATAGGTACTATTCTTATCTAAAAATCCCTTGCACATCCTCAAACAATTTAACATCCAGCAAACTCACACAACATTCTGTTAGAACCAAACGAAAACCTGATTAAGATACAAATGAACACATCCCAGAAATAAAACATTAAAATAAAGTAACAATATATATTTTAAGCCTAGATATTATTTTAATATATTATTAGGTGCTTAGCCAACCTAACTTAACCTAACCTTCATCATAGTAACTTTCGACTGACTTGCTTAACTAACCTTGCTATCATTCCATTCACTAATAAATTAGAATCTCAATTAATATTCACAAAATAAAAATTTGACATTCATATTATAAGATGACAGATTATGTCATATCATAAGGAATCATGGGTCAAACCACATGTTCAAGTATGTTTATGTCTGGACATTGATTGTGTTGGCTCATTTCATGTAAAATCAGCTAATGGCATTACACCTCAAATTTCCTTTAGATTTATTTCCTGTTTAGATTTAGGTTACAGGCTAAAATAAAATGTTCAGATTTCTCGTAAGCCCGGGGCACCATTTAAAAAATACATGTTTCCTGCTTTTAATGTTGCTCCTGTTCAGTTTGTAATAATTAGCCTTATCGATACTTAAAGTAGGTTATTCATAGCATCATTATTTATCAACAACCAACATTTGTTCATTTTGGTGTCAATGTAAAGCTTATGTTTAGTACTTTAAAACACAATTCAAACGTTTTAGATAAATATTACCTGTAGTTTCATTATTATGTTTGTATTTTATTTTTTATAATTTATTTCTCATATTGTCATAGCTCTGCAGCTTACAAGAAGTGCCCAAGTATGATATGATCCAAACTTGTATCGTCAGTTTATCTACAACAGCAGTCACATGCACATATAATAGTCTACGCACCTGCCTCAGTGACATAATTGGCTAACGTGTTAGATTCACGTTGAGCTAGACTGCCGAAGACAGGGAGATCAAGGTTTGAATCTCAGTTGGGTGAAGTGGGGGGTAGTTTCTCCCAAATAAATGGTTTCTCACTCTCCATCCTCGCAAACGCGGGCTCACTTCCTCTAAGATAAACCTTTCCAATTCCCAATCCATTAGCGTTTAATACTTAAGAGCATAACCCCAACAGTTGTTAAGACACCATGCTAAATAAAGAAAAAAAAGCCTATGGCTATTTGATATTGTTTATAAATAGGTATTATGCCAACTTGCAAAGCAACTATTAGTAAATTATAACAAACTCAGAGGGAGGTAAAAGCCTAGCCTATTTGATGGATATATAAACCCAGAGTTTTGGCCTTACTGAACAAGAGGGAAGACTGGAGCAAGATTTATGCCGGGATCACAATCAACTTAACGTTAACTTAATGTAACGTTCACTTAAATTTAACTTAACTTAAGAAAACAGATGTGTGATCACGATTCACGTAACTTAACGTAACAACTCGAGCCAAACATCTTAATTCTCAAGTATGATCTGTGTTTGTACTATTTGTGAAGTGATGATCTGTGAATGTTTACAGTTTTCAATCGATATAATAAGTATCTATTATTAAACATTTTTGATAAATTTAGCTTTACTATTTTAGTTTAATTACTTTGTTTCAATGTCTGATCACTAGAACTTAAGCTAAGAGTAACATTGGTCATAAATACAACAAATGAATTACTAAATAGCCCTGATGACATCACTCGCATAATGATTGGCTGGCTAGATCATTGATAACCTTCAAGTAATGTAAAGTATAGTAAAAGACCCTCCAAAGACATCTTTAATGTTAAGTTAACGCATCGTGATCACTTCTATTCAAACACACGATGGAATCCTTTACGTTAAGTTACGTTAAGTTAACTTTAAGTTAACATTAAGTTGATCGTGATCACCGGCATTAAGGTTCACTTAAATTAATAAAACAGATGTGATAAAGATTCACATAACCTAACATAACAACTCGAGCCAAACATCTGCATTCTAGAGTATGTGTTTTGATCTGTGATTTGTACTATTTATAAAGTGATGATATGTGAATGTTTACTGGTATATGTCAAATGATAACTATTTATAATCAAAATTTTGATTAATTTGGCGTTCCTATTTTAATTTAATTATTTTGTTTCATTGTCCGATCATTAGAAATGAAACTAAAGGTGTTAGACCTTGGTCATAGAACCAACAAATTAATTACTAAATAGATGCCACTCGCATGATTTGCTGGCTAGATCATGTAGTACCTTTCATGTAACGTTCACTTAACGTGAAAGACCTCCCAGGACATCTATTATTAAGTTAACTGCAAGTGAACATTAAGTTAAATGCATGGTGATAACTTCTATTTAAAAACAAGAACCTTTACATTAAGTTATGATAAGTTAACCTTAAGTGAATGTTAAGATTATCGTGATCCCTACATAAGGGATTCGTCTTCTAGTATCTTGTATACTACTCGCTTACTGGTTGATGATCAGTCTAGAATAACATTCCAGCTGCGGAGTCCCTACATTACACAGGAGATCGGGCACACTAAACTTCTCAAAAGCCTAGTAACCCTCGAGTCGCATGATAGTCGAAACGTTGTGAGATATCGCTACGAGTTAAACACGAGTTACTTATTACATTTTAAACACAAATAAAACAGCTTTAAACTTAAGCTGATCATTTTTAACGTTAGATAATATTATTACATTCATTTTTTAAGCTTCGAATAAAAATGAGAATTTTCAAGAATTAACTTCGATCTGGCTTAAACAAATTATTTATATGAACTTAATAAGCTTTGCAAAGTAGTTTTTTTTTAAATGTTCTTTATACCAAGTTTTGCATACCATCTCTCGCCCAGCCTCCACTTTTCGTTGGCGTCCTTCATCCTCCATTATTTAAGAAACATTACCGTAAAAAAAAGGAATTAAAATATTTCCTGTGCGTTAACGTTGATATGTAACAAAATATTTTAACACTGTCATTCACGCAAATATTAAATCTTAACTTGAAAAATAATAACAATAATTTTTATGATGATTGAACAATGCCACATCCACTAAACCCTTCAAAATTTATTTTTTACCAACACAACAACAAAGCATTACACTATGAGTAGAAAACAATAATATTGTTCCTAAAGGTTGATAAAATAATTATAGATAGCGCAGCTTGTTTAAAATACCTAGAATAACCTCGAAATAATGAGTACTCACAGTATGCCATGATGGGGGTATGATGTCAGAGTTTACAATTTATTTTTATGGAGAAAAGTGAATTTTACACGTTAATTACGCATGTATTTAGAACTAAATAAATTTTATAATGAATGTTTATTAAATCATAAAAACTTAAAATGTACAAATAGTGAAAGTCCATAAAAATTGTACAACTTTAAGTTATTATTATTAGCACCGCGTCTTACTACCCGTTCGGGTTATACGCACTTACGCTAATGTGTAATGGTAGGGTGATTGTGAGATGAAATGGAGGACCTACAGTTTAACGTGGAATCCGAACCACGCTGGAGGCCTGGCATTCCCCACATTCACAAGTTGTGATTAATACACGTCTTGTCAGAGGTGAAGGAAGGGTTTGGTAATCAGATATATCTGTGCCGGAACCGAGGATTGAACCCCGGCCCCCAGCATAGAAGTCCGACACCTTACCCCTAGACCACCAGGTCACCCTACAACTTTAAGTAATTATCAAGTATTAGCAGCAAATCAAAATCTAAGAGTCCTTCCAAAATAATGTTAAGGCAATATTAGTTATTTAGTTGTCTTTGAAGCTAAATACTTCCGTAATTAAAATGAACTATTATATAATATTTGGATACTAATAATAATAATAATAATAATAATAATAATAATAATAATAAATAACGGTACATTATTACATGTTTCATGTACTAAAATGTATTATTAGTTTTTGTTTTTAGTAAAAAAATCAAGCAATAAATGAACTTTATATAACTTGTGAAATATTATAAGCAGCGGCGGGAAACGTTATTTGTGTGTGGGGGTGTGCGGCAAATTAAGGAAGGAGAGGACATAGATGTAACGACCTTAATTTTTAAGGTCCCACCCCTCCCCCTTTCTTCCGGAGCTGTAACTCTTTGACAAAGGAGGGAGGGCGGGGAGGTGTAAAATAAGGAAAAGAGGCAGTTCTCTTACCTGACGAAATGGAAGGTCCTAGAAATGGTCAGTTAGCACCATTATTATTGTAGAGTGGTCTCTTTTATCTCTCGCATTATGTAATTTTAAAAGGGGGCTTTTGCCTCCTCACCATATGAATATTTTGTATTTCAAAATCTATTGAAGATAGAGAGGTAATTTGTTGACGAGTACTTATTAAATGAGTCAACAATATATATATATATATATTTTAGGAAGATTCTTTCAATTTAATAAGGGGGCTTCTACACTCAAGGTCCAACAGATCTATAAATAATGAAGATTTGATTTCTTAGATAAATTGTTTGGGTTTGACACACTTCCAATATCGAAGTGTTATTTGAGAAAATTTAAATGTTGTGGGGCTTATGTGCCCCCTGGCAAAACTCCTCATCTAAAATGGTGGAGATAGTATTTATTCGCTAAAAACGTTTGGGATGGACACACTTTCAATTGAATTATTGTGGTCTGGGAAAAATTTGACTTTTATGGGGCTTTGTCTCCCCAGGCACTACTACTCATCTAAAAATGATGGAGATGGGATTTCTTTGATAAAATAATTTGGGATGGACAGTAAACACACTTTCGATAGAAAAGTGTTGTCTGAGAAAATTTTAATGTTGGTGGGCTTATGTCCCCCTAAGCACAGCTCCTCATCTAAAAATTATGGAGATTGGATTTCTTCAATGAAATTATTTGGGTTGAACACACTTTCAATAGATAATTGTTCTATGTAAGAATTAAACTTTGGGGGGTTTAAACTCTACAGTCACCACTTCTCACCTAAACGTGATTGATATTTAATTTATTTGCTAACATTTTTATGGTTGGACACACCTTCGATATAAGAATTAGGTCTATGTGTCTTTAGAACACTGGTAAACCCTGACACGTTGGCATTGATGCCGCTTAACCAAGAGAACAAATCATCTACAATCTAATATCATAGCTGAGGGAACTGCAGGTCTTATGGAGAAAAGATTTATCTTCGCTCTCTCTGTTAAAGGTTACCAAACCTTCTTTCTTTAGGTTGTTGGGAAGTGAAGGGAGAGAGTTTACTTGGAAATTCCTCATTATAATCAATGTGACATGGGGAGGTTGGGGGGTTCAATTGTCAGGCAAAAACATTTTCTATATGTGTACAGCCTTTTATAGAAACATTAACTATTTTCACAATCGTGTTATTCAAGATTGAAGTTTATTGGTTTTTTTCTATTCCCTACGTAGTTATGCTTAGAACTATTTTATGTATAAAGCTTTTTTCCTCATAATTAATATACGAACAAATATATTAAAACATGCATTTTATACTAAATGCTATAAATTACATTCTTACTAGTTATGCTTAGAACTATTTTGTGTATAAAGCTTTTTTCCTCATAATTAATATACGAACAAATATATTAAAACATGCATTTTATACTAAATGCTATAAATTACATTCTTACTTGTTCTTAATCAGAAAATTAGGCATCGTTACGGTAAAGTGAATGTACCTTTCTGCGAATTGCTGTTTGAGCAAACATGTCATATCCATCCAAACACTTCATTTGAGTGCAGTTATTTTATTTTTTTGATTTGTGTCAGCAACTTTCCATTAGTTTTTAACTATTATTTAATAGAAATTACTAACTTATAAGACACACTTGCAGTCGTCTGCATTACCGCTTAATTTACTGAACAAGTTCCGTCTTAATGAAAATAGGTGTAGACTCTTAACACCATTGCCCTTTCTTTACTACTTAATATTTTTCTCTTGAAATGTAATTGTTAGTAACAAGCCGGAAATTCCATAGTTTGTGTTGTATTTTAACTGTTAACAATACACTTATTAAAATAAATATATTAATATGCCCACACAACTTTTAAAAAAAAACAACAACCAACACATACACACAAAATCTTAACGTGATCGATAGCAAATATTCTCTAAACAGAGTACCAATAAAATAGAGTGTTTATTTGGTTAATGTTTTGAGCTAGCTATTAGGAACACAAGACTCAGACTATTGTAACTTTTACGACTGTGCTAGAGAAAGAAGCCCCAAATACTGTAAACAACAACAGCCCAGCATTGTCAAATTGTTATATATATTCGAAGCAAGACTGATAACGGAAAACAAAAGAATGACAACGCTGTTACTCAATAGTAAGCATGCAGTTCCCTCAGTAATGAAATTAGGTGTAGCTAAGTTAAAGCATTTTATATTTTCACTGCAACTAAAGTTAACACTTGCTAATCATGGAAATAAAATCTTAACTTGAAATAATATATTGAATAAAAAGCCAAGTTTTATTAATACCGCTCCTGCCATCTATGTAGTACAAACAAGACCACCAAGTGGTTGCCCTGTTCGTTATTGTATTAGTGTTGCATAATATTATGGTATGTTGATTACTACGTGCTGAACTCGTGAGATGAGTATGCAATCAAAATTATGACTTTAACAGATGTTGAGTTGTCTAAGTTAATAGGGTTGAAAATTAGAGTAGGCATATCAGTGGTTTATGCTGATTAGTTTAAAGAGGCCTAGGACGTGTGCATTTTCTAATGTACTTATTATTTACGTTAATTAACCTCAGCTAGGCCTGACTATATTCATGCAAATCCAACCTTAAAAACTGTCAACATAACATAATTAAACTGCAAGACAATCTTGCAAAAGTAGAAACGAGACCAGCTGAACCGAGATGAGCTGAGAGGGCCGAATATCGTACACTATCAAAATGGGGTTCATTGTTTTCGTTTTTCTTTTGTTTTCTCTTGCCTGGTTGGAGAGTAGCACTGCCATAAAGAGAACAATTAGCGAGAACTCATCAAGGAACGCATCAAGGTTATCTAGTAATATCTATAATAACCTTGATACGTCGAAGTTATTCTAGTAATACCTAGGGTAAGTGGTAACTGGAGACTCATGACTCATTGTGACATCACAAGTGGCAGACGCCAAATTCTCATCAAATAACTGACACGTCGAACGAGAAACTCGGTTTTGAAGGACCAGATCATACATCACAACAGCGGGAGACGATGAGTAATCAAAAAATGCCCCAGCGAACTGGCAACTCGGCTTTGAAGACCACATACAAACATCTAACATCTGGGCCAACAAAGAGTAAATAAAAGTCCTCGGTTCAGGTATATCTGTTCTATTGTAATCATTCGTCGAGGAACTGCCGGAACATATTCACGAACATCTGTTAAAACTACGTACTGAAGACCGCGATGGTTGAGGCGTTATTAGGGTCAAGATTGGGTTCCTTAGACTATATGACTATGCTGCGGCTAGTTTAAAGAATATAATTTAATAATGGAGGATACCAGGTTATTTATTGCTTTGTTTCAAGACCTAATTGGGTCTGTAACTGACGTTTCTTTGATGTGTCTAACTGTGTACTGGTATGTGGTCCCAACCTGTGGAAGAGCTACTTGTCCATTGTAGTGACCCTTGGTGTTTTTCTGTTATGTACGGCCCCCTTGTGGCGCTTTTAGCGTTAGTCGAAAATGATCACTATTTTGTCTAGTATTATTGTCCCCTTTTCAGGGTAACAGAATAAATATACTATGATTGCTCAGGCAGTATAATTAGGAATTAACCGGCCGTAGTAATGTAGCGTCTAGATTCCTGGTAGTTCCCTTTACTATGTTGTAAAATAATATTTTATCTTCTAGGCGATTATAACATTGTAATGTTTTTATAGCTCTCTATGGAGTTAATCAAGCTAGCTAGCTCATATTAATTACCGGCCTTGTAGCTCCTTAAACTGGGACTAAGTTTATGTGGTTTAGTTCTTTATATTTGAAATTAAGTGTTGTTGGAAGCCTCACAGTTAACAGGTGGAGTAGAATTATGTATGGTAAATTTGTAATTTGATTTGATCACGACACTAATTTATATTGCCTTAGATTTGCGGCCTTTCATCCTATTTGATGAATTAGTAATTGTCTGCTTCAACGAGCTACAAACTTTCTTAATTACACCTATGATATATATGTGTGGGTTATAGGGTGCACCTAAGTTCTTCTCACCTGATGCTCCTTGTCGAGCTGTTTATATTCTCATGTTTAAACAATGGATGGTTTGAATAATTTCTACCTACAGACATATATACTTCCTTTGACTTGTTTGAATATGAATAAACTGATTTGTTAAACTTGTAATGTTATTCTTATACTTTATTCCTTCCAATCAACATTTATAAGTTCAGGAGTGTTTTAGAAAGACCATTGTTTCAAAGCCGTAGTCAAGAGGGTGTTTTGGGGGTTCAAACCCCTTCCATTAGTTTAATTTATTTAGAAAAAAAATTTTTCCTAGCCTTTCAGCAGTTTAATGTGTGTTCTATGTAATGTTGCATAAAAATCACTCAGAGAGCTTCTAGAGGTGTTTAATTTTTAAATCTCATAGCCTCGCAGTTATGGTGTTATGTTGCATAAAAGAACTTCAGATAGCTTCTAAGTGTGTTTATTATTTAGAATTCTTCCTATCCTCCGAAATTAGGGGATGTGCCCACCAAAACCCCTTGAAATTATTGGCTGGCTACGGCCTTGCCATTTTTATATTGTTATTGAGGTATTCGGACTGAAATATCTTTATTTCACACAAATGGTTTTTGAATGAAAAGCGATATTTTGTATTAAATACAGTTACTGTATTACAAACTTCTTTTGCCAATAAATTTAAGTTTTCATCATTTGGTCATTGCCTTTTTCTAGGCATAAGTCCTTCTACGGTCATCTCAATTCTTTCCTCTTGTCTATCAAATACAGAGAGCAGCTTGTTTTTAATTTAGATTAGTGCCTCTTTGAAGTCATCAATAGCAGTATAAATTTTCACTGGATCGATTCACAGAACATTTAACTGACTTAATAATATATCAACGGGAGGAACTGATTTTTTTTTGCCAAAACAAAAAAGTGTTATTTTCAAACCAATTAAACATATTGTACTAAAACGTGCCATTTACGAAACAAAGCTAAGGTACCATTTTTCGATAACTTTTGCCCCACTCCTCACCCCCCACTACTCCCAGGGGGTGAAATGAGCTGTGTTTCTATAGTTTTAAAACAAGGTCCTAATAAAGATAGTCTTTGTCATACAGATATTCAACTAGGAATCATCAAAAGACCAACAGAACGTATTATTATTATTATTATTATTATTATTATTATTATTAAGTGGGCGTTCAAATATATTGGGGTATCCTCTCAGTACCACGATGCACCCTCTTCACTAACTGACTCACTCAACTTCCCAACACCTTGATAATATTGGGGTGCTCAGACCTATTCGGGCAACCCACAGTCATTGTCAAGGTCCGCGCTCAGTCGGGAATATACCCTTCACCCGGGCGTTCAGACTCATTCGAGCACCCACCGGGGATATAGCAGTGGACAAGAGAGGTACACTTCTTACGTTCAATATTTATTCCATTTCCAAGTAAAATACAACAAGGGAATAGAGCTGAGCAGAAGAAGAAAGAGGAAAAAGGGGGGAGGGGGCGTACAAGGACACAAAATCAGACGTTCCCAGCACTCCTCCTTCAAGACAAGCCTCTCCAGTATACACACATACAAAGGTCCCACACAAGCTATGGTTTCACCTGTTCCCTCCCTTACTCCGAATACAGCACCCCATCAAACCTCTCAACTTCAACAACTCGAATCTTTCCCCATCCCCAACAACTCAATCCATTTTAAAGTCTTTCCCCGTTGCGATCCCAGAAGGATCCCTGCCAGATTCATACACGACACGTGGTGTCACGCTGCTCTAGATCGCACTCATCTAGACCACTCCATTTATCAGTCTGTCTCTCTCCATGGTGAAACAATACGATCTGCCCAGAACCTCCAAACCTCTCCCTGGCTCATATACAAGCTACGGAAACCATCACTACACCAGGTGTAAGGAATCGATACAACCAGACCTCTTCATCCCCTTACCCCCTCTGGTCCCAATATCCAAACTTAGTTGGTATCTGGAAAATAGGGGGTAAGAGAGAATAACAGCTCAAGACGAAGGTACAACAAAGCCCCCCACTACAAGACTGAAGAAAGAGAGGAGACAGAACAACGGCAGAAAACCTCCGTATACCAATGGAGAGAGAAAACCTATCTCAAACGGAGGTAAAAACTATTAATTAGCTTCGTCAGGTTGATGGATGATGGCTTCTTCTTACAGTCCTCACTCATGAGCCCTTGCACGCCAATAAACATACTGTATGTGTAAACAACGTTCACTATTCATGTAGCCATCTTGCTAACGTCACTGCTAGAAGGACTGTATTGAAGGAGCCGAACAGACTGCTTAAGTTTCTGAAAGAATATGTACTTCCTTTTGGAACGTGATATAACCTGTTATCATACCAACCTTGAGGGTATCTTCCTGTCAACTTACATCGAGCACCATGAGGGGAACGTGACACTTGAAATGAGAAGGATCAAATAATGGCAAGGAGTGTCTATATCATAATATGACGTCTGTAAATTATCATAGTCCTCGTATAATTCTGAGGTAGGATATTGATTTAAAACCTGGTTCATATATTCGCAGGGGTACAAGACTGAATTCAAGTATAGTTTAGCATACAGTAAACTACAATGATCAAAAATACTTTTATTTGTAGTGTAGCCATCGTATTGTTACGTCCAGTCGGAAGGGTGAAAATGACATAGCGTTTATTTAAGTGTTGTCGTTTTCACAGTCAACCATACTGATTAGATTTAGGTACGTTAGGGTACTCGTTCAGTTTCCAAGTAGGAAAGGGTATATATCGATGAACCTTATACTCTCGATGAGTAGGTTGAGACGATTAATATCGTCATTTTTGATATGTGGTACAAACCAAGAGATTTTATATAGCTCGATTCTAGAGGGTGTCTCTTCAGCAATAAGGGGCAGTTATATATATTAATATTATAATTGTTGTCTGTGGTTGAATTTCTTGCTTGCATTGATCAGTATTCGAGAAAAGTCTTCAACAAATCCTAGTCTAGGACGTAAAGGGCTATGAATATGTCAAAGATACTTGTTTCAGCACGTACCTTTAAGCTTACATCCCAACTTTATAACATAACGTCTGCTCTACATTCCTATAGATATATAGATTTGAGTTGCTTTTAAAATACCTACTACATCTCTCGATTGATCGGTCCTCACCCAGGTGATCTCATAGGCAATTCTGGAAAAGAGATAAAGTATCCCAGTATTAACAATTCTCAAGTACTTCTGGGCAGCCCTGTATTTAGACATAATCTATCTTTGATATGTAGAAGAGAGTGGTGAAGTAGCGTGTATGGATTAGGGAAAATTGCGCCCAGGAAATATGCGCTTTCCCAGAAAAAAGGGGAAAATCGCGCCCTCCTATCAATCATCACACCATTAAGTAGGAAAAGTGCACCACAACCACTGTTTTACACACTTACAAAACAAGTATGCCCAAATATCTAACAAAGCGTTTGAAGAGTATAGCATAGATTCAAAAAAATGGACTAAAAGCTCGTCAATAATTAGTTTGGTAACTACAATTTATACGTTCACATCAAATGATTACAGACATACACTCATTTTTATTTCAATGAAAAACCTAACCTAACCTAACAAAATGACCGGTGTGATGAATCGATGTACTTGGACATCCCCAAGACCTCATGATGTGTGATGAGTCGATTTGAAATGCCCAACCTCCTAAATAAAATGATGCGATGAACCGATCCATCCCGGTAAAAATTGTGAATGTTTTATACCTAGTGAACTTATTTTAGAAGTATAATGTGATTAATTTACTTCTTAAAACTTATTAAATTTAATTTGTAGGTATTTTAATGTAATAAATTTAACTAAATAAAGTAGCGGATGTTTTATACTTAGTGAACTTATTTTGGAGTATAATGCGATTAATTTACTTCTTAAAACTTATTAAATTTAATTTGTAGGTATTTTAATGTTATAAATTTAACTAAATAAAGTAGCGGATGTTTATACTTAGTAACTTATTTTAGAGTATAATGCGATTAATTTACTTCTTAAAACTTATTAAATTAATTTGTAGTATTTAATGTTATATATTTAACTAATAAAGTAGCGGATGTTTTATACTTAGTGAACTTATTTTAGGAGTATAATGCGATTAATTTACTTCTTAAATTTAATTTATAGGTATTTTAATGTTATAAATTTAACTAAATAAAGTAGTGATTGTTTTATACCTAGTGAACTTATTTTAGGAGGTATATAATCACCCTTACAACAGCACACAATAAACCTATACCTATTCGTAAACATATTGATATAAAACTCAAAATACATCCAACGTTGGCTACATCAATACTCCCCCCAAATTGATCTCAATGAGATTACCATTTAGATCAATTTGAAAACTAGGATGGAGAGCATCATAACCTTCTCATATAAGGACCTTGACGTCATATCCATTTTATGGGGACCTTGCAGAGAAACTCTGGATGCTCCCGGATTAAACGCTGTCAGGTAGAGACCACTCTTTCGGCAGATTCGTCTGTATTTCCCCTGATTATTCCTCTGCCAAGCATTTAGCCGGTCATTAGCAATAGCTTATCTGTCACTCACTTTTATTTCTTTTGAAACTGTTAATTTCACTTGTTGAAATATGTCATTTCACTTAGTGTTACTAACAACATTATACATACATAAAACTCCTTACCTATTTACATTAATTAATTTTCAAATTTAATCTTTATATAATTGCAAATAAAATTTAAATTTAGATTGACACATTATCATAGTCTTAAAAGATAAGAAAATAAAATACATTAATTTGGTAGTTGAAACTAGGTCCTTAGTTTCCAGTGGTTCCTCTTGATTTCCTCGTCTTCTTTTTAGATTTTTTCAGCCTCGTCTGCATCTACATAGTATGGTTTTAAGAATTTTGCATTAATAGTTCCGATCAGTATGTCCGTCGCTTGACAGTGTATCACATAAGCATTTCCTTTTTATACTTACAACTCTGCCAGGATCATAATATATTAGGTGGAGTCTTGATCTATCTCTCAATCGCTGACAACAGCTTGTGCGTTTATCAGTACCAACTGTCCGACTTCATATTTTGCCACTTTAGGAAATTTCTTCTTATGCTTGCATATTCGCTGTCACGCAATCCTCTCTTACCTTTCCGAGCTTGGTCAAGTTTGGCAGCTTGTGATAACTCTCGTCGAGCAGGAAACACCAATAGTTCATCCAACTTCCGTGGTGGGCACTGTCCAAACATTAACTCGTATGGAGTGAAACAGTGGCGGAATGTGGTGTATGGTTGATGCAATCTTTAATTTTGGTGACGTGCATAGGCCATGACACGTGTTTCATGTGACAATATATCCTCAACATCCGGTCCAACTCCCTATGTACGCGTTATAATACGTTGTATTCCGGATGGTAAATTGACGTGTGACCAAATTTGATATCATGTTCCTGGCGCTTTTTTCTCCAGTGCTGGCTGATAAATTGTGGACCATGGTCAGAAACACAGGGTGTGGCCTACCTACTTGCATATACTCCTCCGTGATTCGTCGTGTAACGATCCTACTGGTAACCTTCCGTATTACATAGAATTTTAAGTATAGAGTGCACAAATCCATGACGCCAAAAATTACTTAGCTCACCTTATTACGGTCGGTAGGGGACCGTATAAATCTACATACACTTAGTCCGACGGGATTGTAGTGGTCGCTACTTGTAGCCAGCCCTCAGTTTTGATATTGGGAACCTTTGTTTTTTGACACGTCACACACCTTCAATATCTCTGCCACGGTTCGACTCATAGCTTCAAACACACACGACTCCTTCATCACCTGATATATCTTTTTTGGACCAAAGTGGCCATATTGTTCATGGTAGAAATTTATCATCGAAGCTACTCTCACTTTAGGAATGGCCAACCAGAATTCAAGTTGTTGGCCTATTTGCTTATAAAGTACACCATTGTGTAGTTGATATTGTTGATATATTTTCATGAGTGGCGAGCCTGATTTTAATGCTCGGATGATCGGGCCTAATTTTTAATCGTGTTCTTGCTCCTGAGTAAGTCTCACCACAAATTCCTCTTCCTATTTTGTCTTGTTGTGCAACTCATGACCTTTAACGTCTGATCCTCTTCTTGAACCGGACACAATAGTGGTGGGTATCGTGATAGGGTGTCCGGGACAATCTGTTGTTTGCTAGGAATATACCTTATTTGGAGGTGTACTCTTGCAAGTATAGCACCCACCTAGTGAGCCATTCGTGTAACAGTATACACCTTTTGAGAAACGAGAGTGCCTTGTGATCCGTGATTATGGTGGTTGGTCGATCATATATAACTTAAATTTTTGACATGCAAATAGAATCGCTAACAACTCGCGTTCCGTGGCACTATACCAATGCTCCATCCCACTCAGTATGCTACTGGCAAAAGTAATCGGCCTTCTCTGGTCTTCTTGGTCGAGTTGAAACAGTCCCGCTTTTATTGCATATCCAGACGCATCGCATGCTATCTAAATGTGTTCCGTGAAATCCGGATGTACCAACATGACAGTTTTAACAAATGCTGTTTTGATCATTGTTAAAGCTTCGTCTTCCTTTGTGCTCCACTTCCAAGAGATATTTTTCTTGGTTAGGTGCAAAAGGTCTAGTATCAGCTCTGAGTGGCGTCATGTAAATTTACGATAAAAATTGATGAGCCCTAAAAAAGCTTGTAGCTGTTTAACACTCTTGGATGTCGGTAAATTAACAATAGCTTTAGTTTTCTCAGGGTCAGTCCACATTCCATGGGGAGTTATAATATAACCCCCAAAAACTAATTATATTGGTTAAAAACACAGATTTTTTAAAAATTGACTGTAATTCCTCTCTTTGATAATCTTGTTAAGACTAATTTAAGTTTATTGCAGTGATCAATAAAATCGGATAAAGATGTAAGAAAATCATCAGCGTACATTACTATTCACGATAGTATGTTCTGACCTAATACAACTTCTAATCTCCTAATAAACTTTCTTACGGATACTGATAGGACGAACGGTAACCTTGTAAAACAATATATCGTCCCATTGTATAGAAAGGCCGTATACTTCCGTGATTCTGATGGCGGTGGAATTTGCCAATATGATGCATTTAAGTCTAGAGAATTTATATATTTGCACTCCTCGAATCTCTGGAATAACTCATTCCCTCTTATTGCATCTAGGCACAATCTTACCCCTCCCGTATTCTTTTTTACTACTAATATGGGATTGATTATATCTGATTGTCATCTTTCAATAATGCCCCAGTGCAGAATTTTCGTTAGCGTTTGCCCACTGCTTCTATTTGGCTGTACGGCACTGAATAAGCTTTTTTTTTAAAAAAAAAGTCAAGTTACCTTTCACCTTCAACTTACAGATATATCGAAGATTTAGGCCTGGTCTCTCTGAAAAAGCTTCTTGGTATTAGTTAAGGATTTCCCTTAGCTCCTCACGCTGTTTGTCATTAATTCCCGTTATTTCTTTCAATTTCCCATCAAGAATGCAGTGGTATGGTCTCGTTTCCCTCTCCTACATTAGTTCCTCCATGGTTTACGTCTTCATTACACAACCCGGTAGATGATTTGAAATTTTTGATCCTTAGATGATAGTTACTAACCGACTCATTCTCCCCTATCTTACTATTGTAGCATTTGGCTACAAGCATAGAAGAGTCAAGTTAGGAAAATATACAACTTATCCCGTTTCACCATCCCTGCGTCTAGGGCTACGAGTCGGAGAGAAAAACAACAACACAACCGAGCATAGCTGCGCCACGATATAGACTAGCAACTGCCATCAAGGTTCGAACGGCCACCATTAGAGTGCGCCACACAACCAAAGGTGTTCCAAAGAGCTTGAACTGTAAAGAGAGGTTGTTCTGCTATAATATAGAAGGTTCCAATTGTTTGGAATGTATAGTAGAAGTTATTGTTGTCACGTGCATTCCCACCCTTGGTGATCCATAATGTATTCCCCCATTATGTATACTGTTCTCCATTGTTATCTGGGTTTTCTTGTATATATAGTGCCGGCGGGGCAGCTTGTCAGCACTCTTGGACTTAGCTTGAATGGAGGAATAAGAAGCTAAGGCTTTAGATAGTTAAAATGTAAGAACAAATTTCTTTTTCGGCTTAGTATTACTTTATCATTATTAATTAATTATTTATATATTTAACTTTTCAAAATTATTGTTTCGGCAATATATTATTAATTTTGCAAAGGGAAGTTTATAATGCAAGTAGATCTTAGATCGGTGTTGAATTTTGTCACGTATGAAAAAATTCAATTATTATATGGATATCGATACTTGATTTATTTTTGTGGGTATCAATACTTAATTTACTATTGACGATGTCGATACTTAGGTTATTTATGTGGGAATCGATTAGTTTGAGGATATAACTTTTGATCTGATTGTGAGACGGAAGAAACTTTAAAATGAGGGCTAATATTGATATTTTTGTTTTATCGTCTGTAAATATAACTAAACTGGTTTCACTTGTAGTTTAAAATTAATTCTTGAGAATATCTATTCACCTTATTATGATTATGCAATTTAATTAGGATTTTGTGTTAATGGGAATGTCAATAGAGGATTTAGAAAAGATGAGGAAAGTTTGAGAACTCACCTTTGTAAATAATGAAGATAGATTTTGTAATTGATATTTGTTTACGAAGGTCACGTAACTTTACTAGTTTGTTCCGTGCGGAAAGAAATGATTTAATTATTATTGTTCTTTTCTGATGCAGCTTATTTGAGTATAAAACTGCATTTAACCTTGATATAATACTTTTTTTAGATCAATCATTCTAAATCTTAATGAATACTATTTGTTTGTCAACTCGACTATCATTATGATTTATTAATATCTCTCTCTCTCTCTCTCTCTCTCTCTATATATATATATATATATATATATATATATATATATATATATATATATTATTATATTATATATATATAATATCTCTCTCTCTCTCTATATATATATATATATATATATATATATATATATATATATATATATATATTGTAGCATCGGATGGTGTACCATAGACTCTAAACAACAACAAGGCGCTGACTTACCCTGTTTGCCCGCTGCCGAGGCTCCATGCAAGATAGACACAAGTCGGACGTAACTTCGCGGGACCGCAACAAAACTAATATTAACTTGAAGAATGGGACGCAAATCGGCGACGCCCGTAAAGTGGACTGACTGACGCAATGCGGATATCCACATCGTGAAGATTCCCGACCGGCCACGAACTTCCCCGAAGTTCGGTTTAGGCATGCGCAATATGTTCCCTGGTGATCCTAAATGTTTTCCCCCCCAATGTCTCCCTTCTTTTCCCCCTCTGTGGCAGATTGTATTTATACGGGCATCTGAGCCTACTATCGAGACAATTGGGCCTTAACCGTACTAGGAGTAGGAGAAGCTCCGGCTTCATTCGTATTATAATGTAAGATCTAAATTATTTTCTGGCAACTCTAACTTAGCTTTGTATTAATATTAATTATTCTAAATTCAGTTTTGACGTCATTTCAATTTATCTCAAAATATGGAACATTGTAGTAAATTTAATGTGACCTCGTTGGTATCACAATGTGAATCGAGTCGTAATCCTTGCTGGATAATAATCGATTATTAACTTTTGAGAGATATCGATTTTCTTTCATCAATATAGAATGTTTGTTTTTTTAACTCAATATTTCTGTGAGAAATATTTAAATGCATGTTCGCGGGAACATTGAGTTGGTTGAACTTAGGATTAAAACTTTTGTACCTTTGCTATAGACTCGTGACTATTTATTGTTATAAATTATTCGGAGTAAATTTGTGGATACCAAATTAGGGTATTTTTCTTATGTTTAGTTCTAGGAGGTTATTAAGTGTAAATAAGCTTTGGTATTTAACTGTTAAGATATAAACCATATTATTGTAAGCTTCCTCTTGTAACGTATCTTAATCATCACAAACATTATGACTGCCATTATAAAAAAAGAAAAGGGAACCAAAGCCTATAAAAGTTTTGTAACGCTAAAGTAGAGTAAATGATTATTTGTTTGTTATGAACTTTCTAAAATCTACTGATAATACTATAACATTTTTACGACGTTTTGGGTGAAAACCATAAATATTATACAATTGTATATATTACAACTATATTTGATGTTCAATATTTAATCCTTTTAAATAAATTTGATATTCTATATTCTACAAATATCTTCTTGACGTGATTTATAATATAAGATTTACCCACCATACCCTAGGTATACGAGAGTATATTTAAGTAAGTTTTCTAATATGGTGAACATGAGGGGCAGTATATATTCTTTACCTTCTCTTAAGATGGACTATCCATATGTTTTACTCTGCGACAGGTGGGAGTTGCGAGATCTGATGATTTGAATGTTGTCTTTAAACCTTGAAAAGACAGAACTCCTTGCATTCACTCCTGATGTCCCCCCTTTTTTGTATGTACCTTTCTTGTAGTTTGAGCCTCCACCCCATTAGGACGGTTCAAAATCTGCGCCACCCTGCGCTCAGAGTGATTGCATCTTGCGTGTTCTGTTTAACTAATTTTTTGTAATTCTGTTTCATGAATCACACGACTGCCATGGACTCTGCCTCTGGAAGCACGATCAGCTCGCGGTCTGAAATCTACCTGCTCAGCGGCTCCGATCTGCGTGAGGAGCTCAAGGCGAGGAAAATCCCATTCCCCCCCGAGGCAACAGTTGCTGTTTTGCGGTCCTTGCTGTCCGAGAATATTTGTAAGTCCAGCGACCCTAATAATAAGGACACTGTTTATAACGTTAGCCAGCCTTCTTGTGAGGATGGGGATCAGCACAAACTTGAGCCTGTAGTGATAGAGGGGGTTAGTGGACTCCCAATTCCTCCCGTTGTCCCCGCCACTAGTCCATATATTTCTAGTACTCTCTCCAAAACACAAAGTAAGGTCGCTAGCGAGCGCGTTAGACTTTGGCCGGTGTGCGATGGGTTATCGCCCCGGAATTATTTAACTTTTTGGTAGAAGTTCATAGAGTTTGGAAACTCAGACTCGTAGGGGACTTAGAGTTATTAACCTTATGTATTGGCAAGACGTCAGGATTTCTGGCACACTTAATCACTGAGTGTATTCAGCTAGGTCTTCCCTGGACTAGGGTGAAAAGTCGCATATTAGAATCTCTAGTGTCTAAAAGAGATAAGGACACCCTGTATAAACAAAACGTTCGCCGTTTTCAGTTTCCTCAGGAACCCTTTCGATTATTTATCTTGGCTATCTCTGAGGCGATTGAAGTGTTGGGTATTAATGTACCTGAGAATGACATAGTGGATATTATCCTTGAAAATGTGTCCCCTTTGACAAGGAGACATTTCATATTTTCTTATAGGCCTACTACTGTTTCCGAGCTTTACTCGTTGGCGTCCAGTATAGAGGGTTCACTTTTGGCCGAGAGGGAATATTTGTATGAATTTCCCGCGCAGGTACCCCGTAACTTCAGACAGGAAAGACCCCCCAACTTGCGACTATTACCAGGCCTATTATGAACGTGGGTTCTAGTCCCACTACTAGGCAAAGAGGCGGGAATAGGTCAAGGAGATCTTCTGATTTAACCCACGTCCGATGTTATCGTTGCCGTCAATTAGGGCACCTTCAGTGGGAGTGCCCCTCGGGAAACGTGTGACGCGTGGTGGTAGTAAGGGGGCCGCCGCGCGTGAAGTTTCCAAATCTTCTATCCCCCTTTCCCCTGTTGTTGGATTCTCAATTAGATCCGTGCCTGGCTCTGCCTTACTTGACACTGGTTCAAGTGCTTCGTTTATTAGTGTTGATTTTTTGAATAGTTTAAATAATGTTGGGAAGATACTGGTGGGGAAAGTCGGTGTTAAGGCCTTTGTCTTAGGCAATGGCAACCTCCTTAAGGTTAGTGAGAAAGTGAGTCTTTCCATAAAAATAAAGGGGTTTTCTTGGAAGAGGGACTTGTATTGTGTTCCAGCATTACCCTACAATTTAATCTTAGGTAATGACTTCCTGTGGGGAACTGGTGCTGTCATTGACCTGGCTAGGAAGGAGTTAAGTTTTGGGTTTTCGCCCAGGGTTAAAATCCCGTTTTATACTAATCATATTTTTCATAGTTTATGTTTGTTTGATGATGGTAAAATAGCCATTAGGGGTCTGCTATCTAAGTTTTCAGACGTCATTACTACCAGGTTAGGTAGTTGTAACGTCCTGCCTTATGAAATCGTAATGAGTGACAACATTCCCATTAGATCAGGTCCGTACTCATGTGCTCCGCCCAAGATGAAGGTTTTTCGGGAGTTGATCAATGATTTAGAATCAAAAGGGGTCATCCGCCCCTCGAACTCACCGTATGCAAGTCCTGCATTTATTATACCCAAAAAAGGGGAAGGCTTCAGACTTATCGTCGATTATAGGAAAGTCAACAAAAAGATCCAGTTTGACCCATACCCAATGCCTAGCGTAGAATCAGCCTTTCAGCATCTTGGTAGAGCTCGTGTATTTAGCCTGATTGATCTCAACGCAAGCTTTTTGCAATGCGCCTTGACAGAGTCTTCAAAAAAGTTTACTGCTTTTGTCACTCCGTGGAGACAATACGAATTTAACCGTGTCCCCCTTGGCTGTAGTATAGGCGGACAAGCCTTAAGTCGCGTACTGGACCATGTGTTGTCTGACATAAAATACGATTATGTATTTAACTACTTGGATGACATATGTGTATATAGCAATTCGCTTGAGGATCATTTAGTGCATTTAGAGGAAGTGTTGACTCGATTAAGGCGAGCAGGCCTGACCGTAAATCCCGATAAGGTTACTTGGGCAAAACCCTCCATCAAATACCTGGGGTATGTTATTTCTGAGGGAAACCTCCTTATAGATCCCGAGCGAATCAGCCCCATCATTAATTACCCTCCCCCCTCAAATCTCAAGGGCGTGATGCGTTTTGTTGGCATGTGTGCCTATTACGCCAGATTTGTCCCGGCCTTTTCAGAGATTACCGCTCCGCTCAATGCTCTAAAGAGGAAAGGTGTCACCTTTTGTTGGGGTGAGGAGCAGGCTCAGGCTTTTAACCTATTGAAAGAAAAGCTTATCTCCCCCGAGGTACTAAGGATGCCCGATTTTTCTACTCCATTTCTCCTTCATGTTGATGCTTCGTCTGTGGCTCTGGGGGCTGTGTTGTCTCAGAGGTCATCGGAGGGAGTACGGCCGGTAGCCTTTGCTAGTCGAACTCTCACCGATGCCGAGAGGCGATACAGCGCCTATGAAAAGGAATGTCTCGCCTGTGTCACAGGCGTTGAGCGTTTCGCCGACTACCTAGAGCAACGAGAATTCGAGCTCTACACCGATAACCAGGCTCTTGCGTGGATGTGGGGTCACCCCAAGCAGCTAGGGAAAATAGGGAGATGGGTTTGGAGACTATCCAGGTTCAAGTTCTCCACCCACCACATTTCCGGGAAACATAACGTTGTGGCAGATGCCTTGTCCCGCATGGCGGAAGATAACTCTCCTATTGGTTCTCTCGAGGTAGCTCCTGCTTCCTGTGTTATTCAGTCCATTCCTGAATCCTTTACGTCGATTGGGAACCACCAAACTAACGATCCGTGGTGTGTAGACTTAAGAGACAGGATATCTAGAGGGGAGAAAATAGGGTCATATGCTTTATTCAAGGGGCTATTAGTTGTGACGAATTCTAAAGGGAAGTGCAGGAAAGTGGTTGTGCCAAGGGCGGTGCGATCTATGTTGCTGAAATATTTTCATGACTCTGCATATGGTGGCCATCTTGGAGTTTTAAAAACCTTTAGGAAAATTACTAAGGAATTCTTCTGGCCCGGTTTGTATAACGATGTGAAGGAGTGGGTTAGCCATTGTGAGAGCTGCCAAAAGGCTAAACCCGCCCAAAATTCCAGAGTTGGGCTCCATTCGGCCGATGTTGCCCAACGTCCCTGGGACAAGGTCTTCATCGATTATATTGGGCCAATCACCCGTTCCACTTTAGGTAATTCGTGTATCCTTATTTTGGTAGATGCCTTTTCCAAGTTCGTGGTTCTGATCCCGTTGCGCAATATGAAGGCTACCACTACTGTCAACGCCCTCTGCAGACGAGTGTGGGCATTATTTGGAGCACCACGTGTTGTGGTCAGTGATAATGGTCCTTGTTTCCGATCTAGCTGTTTCAAAAATATGTGTTTCGGTTGGGGAATCAAACATGTGACCACTAGCCCCTACCACCCCGGACCCAACCAGGTGGAAAGATTCAACCGCAACTTAGTCATAGCTCTTACTATTTACCACAGTGAGACGCAGAATGCGTGGGATCAAGACTTGGATTTTTTGAATTTAGCTTTCAATTCTGCTTTCCATGATTCGATTGGCTGTTCTCCTGCTTCCATCTTTCTGGGTAGAGAGTTGAATCACCCCCTATTAGCCATTTGGAACATAGACCCATTATTAGAGAATTATGATGACTCCTCCCATAAGGATAGATGTCAACGTGCCCTGGATCACCTTAAAAGGGCTCAAAGAAGGGTGGCTACTGCTTATAATAAAGGGAGACTCCCCGTTCCCTTCTGTGTGGGGGATAGCGTTTTATGTAGGGAATTCCCTTTGAGCTCCTCGGCGGAGAAGAGATCAGCGAAGTTGTGCCAGAGGTGGAGTGGTCCATGGACGGTTGACAAGTTTCTGACCCCCGTGACCGTCTATCTCAAGAATGTGAAGGATGTATCTATTTCTAGGCGAGCTCATGTTAGCCATTTAAAAAAAGGTTTATCTTCCCACCCTAAGGTTTGAGCCCAATTGTCCCTAGGGATATGGTGTGGACCTTTTTTAATTTTTTTATGTGAGTTTAGGATATTGTGATAATTAATATATATATACATATATATATGTACTTATATATATTTATAACGTTAGCAAGTAAATGGTAGGTTAGGGATTGTTTATTCTTTGCTACTCCTGGGCCCAGGGCAAGTATTTTGAATGATATATATATATATATGTACATTTTTTATTATGTGCCGGACATGTGTATACCTAATCGAGATACATCCTCGTAGTAGTGACAAGTGCAAAACTAGTGGAATAGTGCACCGAGAGGCTAATGACTGGCTGATTCTGTGCTACCAGGCGGCCATTGAAACTACGAACTGCACCATTTGATAACTAGTCTAATCCTTTTTTCCTCGTATGAGAGCGAGAGAAAAAAATAATAATATATATAAATTTTTTTTGAACATTGGATAAGGACCCTAATTAAGTAGGGATGAGAACATTTAATTCTGTTTACTGCTTCTGTTTTTTTTGTGTGTGCAGCCCAGAGGAGTCCGGTTTTCTATGTCGTCTCCCTCCCCTTCCCTTTATCCCGTGCGCATGCCGTGAGAGAAGTGGCTTGGTGATGTAGACCTGATGTGGAAAAGATTGTGGTGGCGGTTCGCAGCCTTCTATCAGATGTGAACGGTGGAGCTACTATGGTGGGCAGCTGAACGACCTGGCGTTGGGCATTGTGCCTAATCCCTTCGGTGGTCGCAGCGGACACACACATCCGATCTACAAGGGTCCTGGAGGACAATCTGGCGCCAAGATAGAAGTAGAAGGATGTGATGGCCTACTCCCTCCCCCTTCGCCCCTTCAAGGGGGGGAGATTTGTAGCATCGGATGGTGTACCATAGACTCTAAACAACAACAAGGCGCTGACTTACCCTGTTTGCCCGCTGCCGAGGCTCCATGCAAGATAGACACAAGTCGGACGTAACTTCGCGGGACCGCAACAAAACTAATATTAACTTGAAGAATGGGACGCAAATCGGCGACGCCCGTAAAGTGGACTGACTGACGCAATGCGGATATCCACATCGTGAAGATTCCCGACCGGCCACGAACTTCCCCGAAGTTCGGTTTAGGCATGCGCAATATGTTCCCTGGTGATCCTAAATGTTTTCCCCCCCAATGTCTCCCTTCTTTTCCCCCTCTGTGGCAGATTGTATTTATACGGGCATCTGAGCCTACTATCGAGACAATTGGGCCTTAACCGTACTAGGAGTAGGAGAAGCTCCGGCTTCATTCGTATTATAATGTAAGATCTAAATTATTTTCTGGCAACTCTAACTTAGCTTTGTATTAATATTAATTATTCTAAATTCAGTTTTGACGTCATTTCAATTTATCTCAAAATATGGAACATTGTAGTAAATTTAATGTGACCTCGTTGGTATCACAATGTGAATCGAGTCGTAATCCTTGCTGGATAATAATCGATTATTAACTTTTGAGAGATATCGATTTTCTTTCATCAATATAGAATGTTTGTTTTTTTAACTCAATATTTCTGTGAGAAATATTTAAATGCATGTTCGCGGGAACATTGAGTTGGTTGAACTTAGGATTAAAACTTTTGTACCTTTGCTATAGACTCGTGACTATTTATTGTTATAAATTATTCGGAGTAAATTTGTGGATACCAAATTAGGGTATTTTTCTTATGTTTAGTTCTAGGAGGTTATTAAGTGTAAATAAGCTTTGGTATTTAACTGTTAAGATATAAACCATATTATTGTAAGCTTCCTCTTGTAACGTATCTTAATCATCACAAACATTATGACTGCCATTATAAAAAAAGAAAAGGGAACCAAAGCCTATAAAAGTTTTGTAACGCTAAAGTAGAGTAAATGATTATTTGTTTGTTATGAACTTTCTAAAATCTACTGATAATACTATAACATTTTTACGACGTTTTGGGTGAAAACCATAAATATTATACAATTGTATATATTACAACTATATTTGATGTTCAATATTTAATCCTTTTAAATAAATTTGATATTCTATATTCTACAAATATCTTCTTGACGTGATTTATAATATAAGATTTACCCACCATACCCTAGGTATACGAGAGTATATTTAAGTAAGTTTTCTAATATGGTGAACATGAGGGGCAGTATATATTCTTTACCTTCTCTTGAGATGGACTATCCATATGTTTTACTCTGCGACAGGTGGGAGTTGCGAGATCTGATGATTTGAATGTTGTCTTTAAACCTTGAAAAGACAGAACTCCTTGCATTCACTCCTGATGTCCCCCCTTTTTTGTATGTACCTTTCTTGTAGTTTGAGCCTCCACCCCATTAGGACGGTTCAATATATATATATATATATATATATATAGAGAGAGAGATATTAATAAATCATAATGATAGTCGAGTTGACAAACAAATAGTATTCTTTAAGATTTTTATATATATATATATATATATATATATATATATATATATATATATATATATATATATATATATATATAGAGAGAGAGAGAGAGAGAGAGAGAGAGAGAGATTAATAAATCATAATGATAGTCGAGTTGACAAACAAATAGTATTCTTTAAGATTTAGAATGATTGATCTAAAAAAAATATTATATCAAGGTTAAATGCAGTTTTATACTCAAATAAGCTGCATCAGAAAAGAACAATAATAATTAAATCATTTCTTTCCGCACGGAACAAACTAGTAAAGTTACGTGACCTTCGTAAACAAATATCAATTACAAAATCTATCTTCATTATTTACAAAGGTGAGTTCTCAAACTTTCCTCATCTTTTCTAAATCCTCTATTGACATTCCCATTATATATATATATATATATATATATATATATATATATATATATATAATTCAAACTTAATCATATTCTTATACTTATATATTTAATTATGCTATTTATGAATAAATACCAACAATGCAACCTCAAGTTTTCTTTGATGTTAGGTCATATGTATGTTTTCTTATCCTTTTCTTGGTGGGTACATATATACATATATATAATTTTCTTTGAGGACGACCGTCAACATATCATTTCCGCAACCGGTGTGAGTTGCGTGCTCTGAGTTTCGAATGTTTATACTCGGACATCAAAACAAGAACTCCAGCTACTCACTCCTATTGCCCCCTTTTCTGCCCTTTTTGATGTTATTCATTTGGACCTCCTATTGGGGTTTAGTTTTGCTAAGGAGGGTTCACTATAATTACGGCTGTATTTATTTGTTACAGGAACATTATTTTTTTTTGGCAAAGTTTCAATGAGTGAAAAACTTCCGCCGTGGTATTACGTCAATGCTACCACTCTTCTCATCTTGACTACTGGATACGTTCACCAGTTCACTTTCCTTTTGATTTTTCTTTTTTGTTTTCTGAATTATAATATTTAGAATCTTTAGTGTAGTGAACAGTCTTTGATTTAATCTCTTGAGCACTTCTTAGATACGTATCCGGGAACAGTTTAGAAGGGGGGTTCTTCCACTCTCCCCTCTCTTCTAAGTTCCCTACTACCCTTATGAGGACTATCTTTCAGCCGTCCTATTAGCAGAGCTCACTAAGAGATAACTTAAGCCTCTACTCGTCGACTCTAATTCTATATTTCTTGCTGTTTCCTGTCCTGAAGTATTAAACAACTTTTCTGTCTTCCATTACTTTCAATTGCCGTGTTTGGCTTACAGTCAACTTGCCAACACACCCTTAAACTATGTATAGTTTGTTCTCTTATAAACGGTATTTTGATCTTTTGCCAATCCTGCTGATATTCGACCGTTTTGGTCACAAAATTTATATATGCGCTCTTGGTTTCCAACCAATCCGTTCCGATAATAGCTGGGCAGGATAAATTTTTAATCACTAAAAATATAATTTCTTCCTCTATTCCCCCAAAATTTACTGTCAGAAAAATTGCTTGTTTACCTTAGTCATTTTCCCCCCAGTAGCTCTTGACAAAATTACATTTTGTACGGGTAGATTTGGCAACCTGTGGTCCTGGTTTTTCTCACAAATTAATTGATATGTTATCTTGGGACAAGCCACTAACTTGAGAACCCGTGTCTACTAGGAAATCAATCTTTGCTTTTCTTACGTGGCCCTGTATTTCTAGTGATTTATGTAGCTTTACTTGTGAGCGTATCTCTTCTTCGTCCAATAAGTCCACTCTAGGATCATTTATTGAAACCGTATGGATTTTAGCGGCACTTGTTATTTGTTTTAATACCATTTGTTCTGTGATCCTTTCTTATTTTCCTACTTGACCGTGTGGATCAGAGTGATCAAGACCTATCAGTTTTTTGGTGACTCATTTTGGTATCTTCTTCCCGCTTCCATTGGTTCGCCTGGATGTTCCTGAATTAAGTCTAATTGGTCTGGATCGGTGTGCACCTCTGCTCTAACCATTTGAACACTCCTATGTCCTGTGTGTTGGTCGCCATCTTATTTCCTCTGACCTCCTTCAAACTGTGATACTTTGGGCTTGTACGCTGGCCATCTCTGTGATGGTCTGGATTGGTGGTTCTTGTTCCTTGGTTGGTTTCATTGGTTCTCACTATTATTGGTTTTGTAGCAGTTCTGGTTATTTCCATTCTTGTCTGACCGTCCCACGGGTGGTATTGGTGGGATTCTGAGTTTCTAGATGCTTGTGTTGCACAACTACTGTTGTGACTACCCTGATTCCTATCTCTATTTACATCCCATCTTTTGCGAGAATCATGTCGAGAGTAGTCGGGGGGGGGGGGGGGAAGGGGGGAGTAAATTTTGTTATATTGACCTCGCTTGCTTGCCCCATTATCCCTCGACCTCTCCTGTGACTCCATATTATATTTCTCTTATCTTCGACCTCCTAGTCCTATTTTCCAATAACTGTTGGGCCTGTTCTCGCTGCACTCTGTTGTCTATCATTTCCACTATGTTTTTGAGGCCAGCTACTGTACTAATCTGTGCTGCCAAAAGTATGTCTTGTATTTGCCTGGTAAAATGATGAGTTAAATGGAACACAAATATTTCCTCGCTCATTGGTGTATCCAAAAGATAGCTTGCAAGTACAATATATGTACATACTCACATATGATTTTCTCTCTTGGATCGTATTTACCATTAAAAATTATTTGTAAAAAATAATCCTGTGCTTGAATATTCCAGAACCTTGACAACCCTAGCTTCTGTGTAGGCGCCCCACTCCGTATCATGCATGTCCACCGACACAGCTGCCTCTCCCTCAACTCCATCAAGTAACACGTTCAGTTTAGCCAATTCCTTAGATACATTTTGGGTGATTTTTTTTATCTAATTTACAAATACATTGTACGATCAAAACTTTTGAATTTCGGCCAGTAGATTTAGGTATTCTTGTTTTTATCTATTCGAATTGTGTGTCCAAATCCGTAATAGTACATATGTGTTCCTCTATCTGTGTTGGTGTTCGTGTAGTAGTAATAAAAGATTTATTAGCTGTGGGTGGTCTATGGGTACTCATGGGCTCCTTGCTCGCACTCCCTACAGCCTCTAATTGCGTCACGCGTGTGGACAGTTCCATGATCTCTTGTCTTGCACATTTATAATCTTGTTCTAATGCTAACTGTTTTTGCTGAACTAATCTGGTTGCTGGCTGCCACTCCCCCTTAAAACGTTCTTGCTCATATTAATCGTAGTTAAGTCTTCTTGTAATTTGGTTTGTTCCTCCTGTATGGACTGTACGCGTTGCTGTACCTCTTTAGTGGCTCTTTAGTGCTCCATGTCGGCATGTATGTTTTAGAATCTTAATTGCCAATATAATATTTTGTCTAGTGTTTTCCCTGTCTTGTCTTGGGCTACTTTTAATGTGGTCGTCATCCTTTGAATCATCTCCTCTGTCTTCTTTTGGGAAGTAGATATTTCTCTGGAATCGATTCTAAAAGTGTATTCAATAGTGACATATCTAGTGTAAGTGGGGAAGCTTGCACTATCTCCTCTGTGACCTTACCTAAATGAGTTGTTGCAACATTATTGGCTAGATTAATTAAAGGTGTTTGTTGTTGCTCAACTGTCATATCTTTTTGTCTAGATACAATCGCTTCATCATCTTTTAATACCTTCAACTGACTGTCTGATCTGTCCACCAAGCCTGTGCCCCTATCTTAATTCAGGTGTTCCATTTCCTCTCCTTCCACAGTTTCTCCTCTCCCTTCCATAGTAATCTTAATTTGTCTTGTGGTCCTCATCAAATTCATTTCTTGATGTTTTTTACAAGATATATCCTCCTCCTATCTATTGCGTCCTAGAAGACTTGTAATTACTTAAAATAATGCCTACAAGATCACTTACTTTGGATCACCACACTCCACACGCCACTGGAACGTTACTGACTCATTTATACTCTGTCCTCACTCACCAATTCTGCTAACAGCTTACACTTATCTGATGATTGCCGGTGTCCTCTTCTTATCGTAGAGTTGTTAGATCTCGTAGTCGTAGTCGTGGCTTTGTGTCTACTGATTGCCGGTGTCCTCTTCTTCTCGTAGAGTTGTTAGATCTCGTAGTCGTAGTCCTGGCTTTGTGTCTACTGATTGCCGGTGTCCTCTTCTTATCGTAGAGTTGCTAGATCTCGTAGTCGTAGTCCTGGCTTTGTGTCTACTGATTGCAGGTGTCCTCTTCTTATTGTAGAGTTGCTAGATCTCGTAGTCGTAGTCCTGGCTTTGTGTCTGCTGATTGTCGGTGTCCTCTTCTTCTCGTAGAGTTGCTAGATCTCGTAGTCGTTGTCCTGGCTTTGTGTCTACTGATTGCCGGTGTCCTCTTCTTCTCGTAGAGTTGCTAGATCTCGTAGTCGTAGTCCTGGCTTTGTGTCTACTGATTGCCGGTGTCCTCTACTTGTCGTAGAGTTGCTAGATCTCGTAGTCGTAGTCCTGGCTTTGTGTCTGCTGATTGTCGGTGTCCTCTTCTTATCGTAGAGTTACTAGGTCTCGTAGTCACTGTCCTGGCTTTGTGTCTACTGATTGCTGGTGTCCTCTTCTTCTCGTAGAGTTGCTAGATCTCGTAGTCGTAGTCCTGGCTTTGTGTCTACTGATTGCCGGTGTCCTCTTCTTATCGTAGAGTTGCTAAGTCTCGTAGTCGTAGTCCTGGCTTTGTGTCTGCTGATTGCCGGTGTCCTCTTCTTATCGTAGAGTTACTAGGTCTCGTAGTCACTGTCCTGGCTTTGTGTCTGCTGATTGCCGGTGTCCTCTTCTTATCGTAGAGTTGCTAGATCTCGTAGTCGTAGTCCTGGCTTTGTGTCTGCTGATTGTCGGTGTCCTCTTCTTATCGTAGAGTTACTAGGTCTCGTAGTCACTGTCCTGGCTTTGTGTCTGCTGATTGCCGGTGTCCTCTTCTTATCGTAGAGTTGCTAAGTCTCGTATCGTTGTCCTGGCTTTGTGTCTGCTGATTGCCGGTGTCCTCTTCTTCTCGTAGAGTTGCTAGATCTCGTAGTCGTAGTCCTGACTTTGTGTCTGCTGATTGTCGGTGTCCTCTTCTTCTCGTAGAGTTGCTAGATCTCGTAGTCGTTGTCCTGGCTTTGTGTCTGCTGATTGTCGGTGTCCTCTTCTTCTCGTAGAGTTGCTAGATCTCGTAGTCGTAGTCCTGGCTTTGTGTCTACTGATTGCAGGTGTCCTCTTCTTATTGTAGAGTTGCTAAGTCTCGTAGTCGTAGTCCTGGCTTTGTGTCTACTGATTGCCGGTGTCCTCTTCTTCTCGTAGAGTTGCTAGATCTCGTAGTCGTTGTCCTGGCTTTGTGTCTGCTGATTGTCGGTGTCCTCTTCTTCTCGTAGAGTTGCTAGATCTCGTAGTCGTAGTCCTGGCTTTGTGTCTACTGATTGTCGGTGTCCTCTTCTTATCGTAGAGTTGCTAAGTCTTGTAGTCACTGTCCTGGCTTTGTGTCTACTGATTGCCGGTGTCCTCATCTTCTCGTAGAGTTGCTAGATCTCGTAGTCGTAGTCCTGGCTTTGTGTCTACTGATTATCGGTGTCCTCTTCTTATCGTAGAGTTGTTAGATCTCGTAGTCGTAGTCCTGGCTTTGTGTCTACTGATTGCCGGTGTCCTCTTCTTATCGTAGAGTTGCTAAGTCTCGTAGTCACTGTCCTGGCTTTATGTCTACTGATTGCCGGTGTCCTCTTCTTCTCGTAGAGTTGCTAGATCTCTTAGTCGTAGTCCTGGCTGTGTGTCTACTGATTGTCGGTGTCCTCTTCTTATCGTAGAGTTTCTAAGTCTCGTAGTCGTAGTCCTGGCTTTGTGTCTACTGATTGCCGGTGTCCTCTTCTTCTCGTAGAGTTGCTAGATCTCGTAGTCGTTGTCCTGGCTTTGTGTCTGCTGATTGTCGGTGTCCTCTTCTTCTCGTAGAGTTGCTAGATCTCGTAGTCGTAGTCCTGGCTTTGTGTCTACTGATTGTCGGTGTCCTCTTCTTATCGTAGAGTTGCTAAGTCTTGTAGTCACTGTCCTGGCTTTGTGTCTACTGATTGCCGGTGTCCTCATCTTCTCGTAGAGTTGCTAGATCTCGTAGTCGTAGTCCTGGCTTTGTGTCTACTGATTATCGGTGTCCTCTTCTTATCGTAGAGTTGTTAGATCTCGTAGTCGTAGTCCTGGCTTTGTGTCTACTGATTGCCGGTGTCCTCTTCTTATCGTAGAGTTGCTAAGTCTCGTAGTCACTGTCCTGGCTTTATGTCTACTGATTGCCGGTGTCCTCTTCTTCTCGTAGAGTTGCTAGATCTCTAGTCGTAGTCCTGGCTGTGTGTCTACTGATTGTCGGTGTCCTCTTCTTATCGTAGAGTTTCTAAGTCTCGTAGTCGTAGTCCTGGCTTTGTGTCTACTGATTGCCGGTGTCCTCTTCTTCTCGTAGAGTTGCTAGATCTCGTAGTCGTAGTCCTGACTTTGTGTCTACTGATTGCCGGTGTCCTCTTCTTCTCGTAGAGTTGCTAGATCTCGTAGTCGTGGTCCTGGCTTTGTGTCTTCTGATTGCCGGTGTCCTCTTCTTATCGTAGAGTTGCTAAATCTCGTAGTCGTAGTCCTGGCTTTGTGTCTACTGATTGTCGGTGTCCTCTTCTTATCGTAGAGTTGTTAGATCTCGTAGTCGTAGTCCTGGCTTTGTGTCTACTGATTGTCGGTGTCCTCTTCTTATCGTAGAGTTGCTAGGTCTCGTAGTCACTGTCCTAGCTTTGTGTCTGCTGATTGCCGGTGTCCTCTTCTTATCGTAGAGTTACTAGATCTCGTAGTCGTAGTCCTGGCTTTGTGTCTACTGATTGCCGGTGTCCTCTTCTTATCGTAGAGTTACTAGATCTCGTAGTCGTAGTCCTGGCTTTGTGTCTACTGATTGCCGGTGTCTCTTTCTTATCGTAGAGTTACTAGGTCTCGTAGTCATAGTCCTGGCTTTGTGTCTACTAATTGCCGGTGTCCTCTTCTTATCGTAGAGTTGCTAAGTCTCGTAGTCGTAGTCCTGGCTTAGTCCTCGTATTTCTATCCGCAGATAATTCAGTTGGTTCGTTGAAGTCCACCACACGTTTATTGTTCACTTTTCACTATCCCAACCTGATTCGTTCTCCATTCCCGTTGGAATGCAAGTATCCTGTTCACGGAACCACTTGTTGCATCTCAACTTTATTAATAATTATATTAATTTTTGTTTGTCTGTTACATGATATGGTGATTGGCACGTGGCCATTGTATTCCTTGGGTTGTTGTTTTAATAAAAACAAGCAGACACATTTTAATGTATATACTTATTATAATTAACAATACTTCAACTCTATGTACTGTACATAGTCATGAGATTATTGGCGTTAAAATGATTCGCTACCCGACACGTCCGCACCCTTGCCGCCCTTTTTCTTGAGAGTCCTCGAGTCGTACCCCCGTGCTCAACCAATCCCACAGCCTTTTCTATCTAGCATTTCACAAACACATTCTTACCCTCTCTTCAACCGTGACTAATGGACATCCTTCCCCACACCAACTTTCCACCAGTCACCTCTGCTATACAATCCTAACAATATTCATTCACCCTTACAACAGCACACAATAAACCTATACCTATTCGGAAACATATTGATATACAACTCAAAATACATCCAATGTTGGCTACATCATAGTAAGGTCGTGAGGAAAGTGAGAAAAGTGAGCCCACACGACCTTGTTAAAATTATTTAGGTGAGACAGACAAGGTCGTGTGGGCGCACTTTTTCCACATATTAGTGTGATGATTCATGCGAGGGCGCAGTTTTACCTTTTTTTCTGGGAAGGTGCAGTTTTCCCGGGAGAAATTTTCCCGACACCACGTGTATAATACTTTTTGCTATATATATACCCTAAACTTATTTCTGTTAGTTAATATGAGGTATAGGAATGATACTGGAAGCTTTTTAGAGCCATATTAAAAGCGGGAGGATTTAAAACCTTTATGTATATTGACATTCATTATCTTCATAGAGAGCGTCTTAAAAATAGTTTATCACGAGATGATAACTCTTTGACAGATTTTCTTCAATGTAGCATCACTGACTCGTTTCAGATGCAAACGTAGCAATATGGTTTCGTACTTAAAGTTGACAGTATTTTCTCACTCGTCTACTAGTCGTACAAAGATAGACTTTACGGGCCAGTTTCATAGTCAAATTTAGTACGCCTCAAGTGTGGCGCTACACTAAGTACATGACGACACCTACCTAAACCAGAATGGAATGGGCCAGTTTCCTATGTGAGAACGGCCCATTCCATTCTGGTTTAGGTAGGTGTCGTCATGTACTTAGTGTAGCGCCACACTTGAGGCGTACTAAATTTGACTATGAAACTGGCCCGTAAAGTCTATCTTTGTACGACTAGTAGACGAGTGAGAAAATACTGTCAACTTTAAGTACGAAACCATATTGCTACGTTTGCATCTGAAACGAGTCAGTGATGCTACATTGAAGAAAATCTGTCAAAGAGTTATCATCTCGTGATAAACTATTTTTAAGACGCTCTCTATGAAGATAATGAATGTCAATATACATAAAGGTTTTAGATCCTCCCGCTTTTAATATGGCTCTAAAAAGCTTCCAGTATCATTCCTATACCTCATATTAACTAACAGAAATAAGTTTAGGGTATATATATAGCAAAAAGTATTATACACGTGGTGTCGGAAAAATTTCTCCCGGGAAAACTGCACCTTCCCAGAAAAAAAGGTAAAACTGCGCCCTCGCATGAATCATCACACTAATATGTGGAAAAAGTGCGCCCACACGACCTTGTCTGTCTCACCTAAATAATTTTAACAAGGTCGTGTGGGCTCACTTTTCTCACTTTCCTCACGACCTTACTATGATGTAGCCAACATTGGATGTATTTTGAGTTACGACTAATTTCGTTTCCGGAAAGTAATTGATGTCATTCATATTCCATTATCTTATGGCCTGTTGTCATGCTGAGATAGCGCAGAGTATGACTTGGTTCTCTGTTGACTTAAGATCCGCAGGGATAACGATCACATGTAGAATATTTACAATATTAATCGAGATGTGTATCTTTCCACTGGAGAGTTTGACATTACCGAATCTTAGCAGAGATCCTTAAATAATTGGTTGGATAAAGTATATATTTTTATAGGTAATTTGGCTTTTTAAAGTGGTATAAACAACGATGATGGAGAGCTGTGTATCTGCATCCCCCTCACGGCGCAGTTTTCGGGTAACGTTTCAAGTTCATAGGAGAAATGGTACATATTATATACTCTTTACCTCAACAATAGAATTTCTAATTACGTTCATCAATGTTCAGTATAAAATTGAACGTAGTAATAACTTATGCTATTTTATTACTTATAAATTATTTTACAATAATTTAATCGTTGGTCTTAGGGTAAAGTGCTTGCCTCAAGACCCAATGTTCGTGGGTTCAAATCCAGCTGTGGTCGACAACTTTTTCTTGAGTGATATACAAGTCTGTAGCACAACCTCCTTCGGTGGGGAATTAAAGCCGTCAGTCTTATGTCGTTTGTGGCATGTACAAGAACCCTGATAAGTATGTGAAAATACCATTCCCTGCAAAATAGGTAGGACCTTTCGCTCTCACTCATAGAAATTCTCATATGTAAATATAATCGGTCCCTTAAGAAAGTGTACGTTAACTACCTCATAAATAAATAAATAATAGGCCCCTGCATAATATAACTGCCCTTTTAAAGCATGTGTTTCTGATGTCTGGTTTAAACTTAATTTACAAACTAAGTCACAATAAGACCATCACTTTAGTTTAAATCTCACCATAGATTGCCGTCAACTGACGAGAAATGCTCGCAGTTTGGTAAATACCGAAAATTCGCCATAACTCATAGCTCACTCATCTACACCACGGAGTATTTGCAGAATGATAAACATTCGTTACACAGGATTTGCCAAACGCTGCCTGTTTAGATCCACCTTAACGCGGTCACATTTCGTGATCGTCATTGTATAGTACATTTCTTAACAGTTTATTTATCAACATAATATGTTTTGTCACATCATACTTGTAGATTGTTTTTGAGGACTTACAATAAATAAAATAGTAAGCCTTAAAATACCTAGCCAAACATAAAGTACTCTCATTAATTTTAATGCTTTCAGACTAGGCTACCTTTCAAGTGATAAACTTTGTTTTCAGTAAAGTAAAAACCTTCTTACCGGACTCTCCATCACTTCTTTAAATCTATTGATAGTTTGATTTCTTGCATAATGTATTTGGACATTAATGAGACTTTTAATTTATCTCGACACCTCGGAGAAAAAGTATTGTGATCGTCAAAAAATTCAAACTCGAGAGTTATGGTTTGGAATAAAAAAAACTGCAATAGAAATAAATCTCTCCCCATCGTGTTCAAAAAAATGTGAAAAGTAACATATCCAAATTTCACACCAATTAGTGCTAGTGAAACCGCCGCCATCTTGAAAAAATAGCGGTGAAAATAGGTTTTAAAGATTTAGCTCGTAAATGGCTGCACAAATGTGAATCTTTCATGAAGACAAACCGAAAGATAATATAATGTTAAGAAAATTCAATATCCATGGGGTTTTTAATGTAAAGGGAACAACTACAAAGATATCAACGATTATATTGACACCACGTAACTGCTCTATGGAGATTTTTTGCACATAGTCCAGGAAAGATAAGTAAAAATAGCCCAAACCCAACAATAAAACTGGAATACAAATAAATTAGCAGCGTAATAGATCCAAAGTTCACACCAATTAGTGCTAGGGAAACCACCCCTATCTTGAAAAAATTGTGGCAAAAATAGGTTCTCTAGATTTATCTTGTAATTCTATTGGAAATGAAATATTCCCTGTATGTAACGAATTTAAAAAAATATTTTAAGCTTATTCTAAATGGAAATTAAATGGAAATTGTTGTTAAAACATTTTAGGATTGGAACAACAACATTAAATTACAAAAAATTGGTATTTTGAGAAAAAGCATAAATTGAACAAAAAGACAATAAGGATTGATTACAATTTGTTAACCCACCTCGGTGGCGTAGTTGGCTAACGCGCTAGTCGTGTTGAGCTCGACTGCTGAGGACGGGGAGATCGAGGTTCGAATCTCGGTCGGGTGAACTGGAGGTGGTTTTTAATAAGTGGTTTTCTACTCTCCCTCCACGCAAATGCAGGTTCACGTTCTCTAATTCAACCTTCTCAAATACTAATCCATTAGCGTAATTAGTACTTAAAGCGTATAACCCGAACGGGTAGTAAGACGCGGTGCTAAATAAAAATAATAATAATAACCATTTTCTAAACTTTTTTTCCTGTTTATTTTATGGCAGTTCTAGCTCATCACAATCTTCTTCATCAATATTTAGTTTATTTTGACAACCATCTTCATACAGTAAGCACGAGCAATTGTACACTCTAAGCTATTCTTCCTAAAGCTGCAACGCATAGTAGCACACGATTTCACACAATTGCAGTGAATTACAGAAAGCAATGATGGTGGGGCAGGAGGTAGATCAGTTGTAACAGGATAGTACTATATTTTTTTTTCTATATTCCCATCCCCAGTCACATGGATTCAAAGAATCGTCTAACATCTTCCATGTACTGTACATATCAGACAATAGGCACTTTAAGTGTGCTACTTGGTGGCAGATGATGTGGGAGGTAGCCTTTCAGCTGTAATAAACCATTTGGCTGCAATAACTTTTGCTGTTAGTATTCTCTGATGCATATGGGTCAGCATCTCACGCTGTTAATCACCGAATAACGTGACCATGCCATTTTCTCCTCCAAAGCTATGTCTGCGGGAGTTTGGTTTGGAGGTGGTAGTACAAACTGAGCTTGTTGGGTTTACAGTGGAACATCAGTAGGCTAAGATAAGGACATCGGTATCTTCTCCAATTACAGTTACATTTTATGTTTCACTTAGTTGTACACCAGTTTTGGCCATTTCTGTGTCAATATCCCCTTACATGAATAACAGTGATCACTTATAGGAAACAGCGTTCGCTGCTTATTGTTGTTGGATAAGAAATGATCATACCTCCCAATGCATTTTATTTCGAGAAGAAAATTGACTGTGTTTGCTGTGAGTTATTGTGCCTACTCTGAGTTGATGAGCATTGTCCTTTATAGACGGGCATTCTTCATAGCCATCAAAAATCACAAAGCAACTGCCATATTTTAGAAAATAAAAATCGGGGTGATAAGTATCACTATCTGTATAAGTAGCTTCACTACACCATTGTATATGGTGAAGAAAGGATCCTCCCACCAAGCACATAATGGTGAGGGCCATCAAGGAGCTTTTTTTTTTTGCAAAGTTTGCCTCCAACGTGATGCGAAATAACACGTCCCAAAGTGGATTTGTCAGCCTTTAAAAGAATCATCCCTGATTCAATTAAGGAAGGGGTGATATGCACATAGCTCATATGTTAATGCTTCATCTAGGCTGAAGTTTCCAGCATTAGCTATAGCTAGCATTCGCTGAAATAGCAATCCTTGTTCAATGCTCACTTCATTGCTTATTTTCAAAATAGAAGTAGATGAAAGTGCGAGAACTTTATCTGCGCACTTTTTACGATATGTAAATACCTTCCTATAATTTCAGTTAATACACTTTATTTACCAGCAAAACTTGAAACACAAATAGAATAGTGATACTGATAATAGTTATAATAATGATTTTGCTTCTAAATATCTATTATATCACTACCAGCCTATCCTAAATGGTTGCTTGTCTTTCGGTTATTACAGTATAGTAATGATAAGTGAATATTTTTTACATAAATGCTTGAGTAAAAAAACAGTATTACGCAAAATAAAAATATCCATGATCAGTCACGTGGTGTCAATATAATAAGCGATAACATTGTAGATATTCCCTTTGTAAAAATATTACATTAATTGAATTTGTGTAAAATATTATTACTTTCACTTTGTGCTTTGGAAAAATGAACATACATGCAGCCATTTACGAGATAAATTTAGAAAACTTATATTCACTACAATTTTTTCAAGATGGCAGCGGTTTTCCTAGCACTAATCTAATTGTTGTGAACTTTGAATATGTTACTTTGCAAATTTTTTTTAATACGATGGTGAAAAATTCATTTCTATTGCAGTTGTTTGGGTTATTTTTAGCTTATCTTTCATATACTATTAGCTTATTTTGAAAAGTCTGTTGAAGAAAACATTCATGGTTTTGTTAATAATCATTTCTTCTCCCAGTACTCAATCCCCCGACCGCTGCTATCACTAGAACAC
The DNA here is from genome assembly GCA_039000515.1 of Timema cristinae. Taxonomy (NCBI): domain Eukaryota; kingdom Metazoa; phylum Arthropoda; class Insecta; order Phasmatodea; family Timematidae; genus Timema; species Timema cristinae. The sequence goes on from JBCFYV010011172.1 coordinate 77,084,750, forward strand.
AATAAACCGTCACTATCAGTATTTGGCTCTCAACAGTACGGATAGGACTCATTGTATTTATTTACGTAAGCATTACGGTTTTTAGTCTCTATTTTTTGATATATGATTTTAGTAAATTGATTATAAACGGTAAATGAACCAGTATTTAATAAGTAATGATTTAACTTAAGTTTAATTTAAAAAAAAAAGCCAAATAGCTGTTTTCAATACTTGACTTGTTTGTACAAGATCGAGAAAATCTCCCATAGGTTAAATTTAATTAATTACAATATAAATAAAAGAATAGCTTACCCTGGAAGAGACTATATATTAAAACATATTTAAAATAAAATATAATTACGCTATTTTATCTGTACCCCACTGACACCTTATCTCAGTCGATAACTTTATTGAGCTAAGGGTCCCGGGTTTGATTCCTGGCATGGCAGAAACATTTATTATTGGTGAAAAGTGGGTTTACCCTTCCACAGTGATGAATTAACAGCTGGGGACTGGATGTTGTGCCTGTAAAATTAAGTTATATTATAAGCCATATGAAGCTATGAAAGGCCTACCAAGTCAGTAGTGGAAATATATGGCTTAAATAAAAAAACAGATCCAGGTCACAAGCGGGAAACGGAAATAGACGTATAAAATATATAAATCTGAAAACCATAATAAAAAGTAGGACAAACCATACTATTTAATAATTTGAGAAGAAGTTAGTGTTAAGTTCAATTAAAAATTATAATTAAAAAAAAACGTTGAAATTGTCTAAAATATTACTTATTTAATATAAAAAAATGTATTAGGAAGGTTCGTAGAAAAAAAAAGTTGATTTTTTATTCTAACTCCCGCTCAGCCTTAATCTCAATGGACCATTCGCTTTTTACTGAAGGTTTAAGGACAAGGCTGAGTTTGTCTATTATTTAGTCATTTAATAATAGTAATATTTAGTACTACATCTTACTACCCGTTCGGGTTATACGCTTTAAGTACTAATTACGCTAATGGATTAGGAATTGGGAAGGTTGAATTAGAGGAAGTGAACCCACATTTGCTTGGAGGGAGAGTGGAAAACCATTTAGGAAAAAAACTCAGTTCACCCGACCGAGATTCAAACCTCGATCTTCCCGTTCTCAGCAGTCGAGCTTAACACGACAAGCGCGTTAGCCAACTACGCCACCGAGGCGGGTGTAGTCATTTATTCCTTTTGAAATATAACCTTAGGGGTCGTCACCAAGATATTCATGTCGCAAGGGTAAAGTCAACACAATCTCCAAAGTCAAATGGATGATCTTTTACACAATGCTTTAAGCTCGATTAAGACGTGTGCCTAAGTCCAAACATTTTTTTTATGTGGTTGTAGAAATAATTTTAAATAATAAGGGGATGGAGGGGGTGGGTTACATGATAGTAAGCCCTGTGTCTGCATTTAATAGACAGGTTCTATGTTCATTATGCGAGAGCATCAAATATTATATTTTTTAATATCCAAATACCATGATCACCTCTCTACATAAAACAAGATATAAGATTTTTCCATTAACTTTATCATGCATAGTAGTAATATATTTTGTATTTAGCGTTTTAAAATAGCATCTCTTAACACAAATTTGATTTCGTAAAACGCATTTTATCCTTTTTGATGTAGAGAAAGGTAATACAATAATAATAGTAATAACATCATTTTGTTACCGAGGTCCAATGAAGTATCATCAGGGCTGTTCAAAGGCTTATTTGGACCTGGAGCAATTACATTTTGGGAGCCCCATTATAAACGAAATAATTACACATTTATGTTTGCGCTTTATAAACAAATTATTTAAATCGTGTATGTGAAAAATAAGATAAAAATTTCTTTCTAATACTGAGCCATCTATTTCTTATCTTTTCTATGCTGACAGCCTTTAAAAAGAGCTTAGTCTGAAAACTCAATAAAGAACATATGACCTTCTTTGCACGTGTGTTGTGACTGCAGCAAGAACTTCTCATTTGTGGTATCGTGGACCTCAGCTTTGCGGGGACCTGGGGAAAACTGCCCTAGTGCTGTACCCCTCTCCCTTCTAGGTGGATCTAGGTAGCAGCAATGTTAACCCAACCTTTGGAAAACCAGGTGATCAAGAGTAGGGGTAACCATTTCCCCGTAAGTTTTCCGTAGTTGGTGGCTTGCGGCCTACTATATGCTGAAGGAGATGGCACCTAAAGTCTAATGCAAAGCCTTAAAATAGTGTTTGGGGGAGGAGGAAGAAAGGGAGGAGGAGGCAAAATTTGTGAAAAAAATTAATACTAAATCCAAACATATAATTACATTTAGATATGAACTTGTTTTGATAACAATTTAATGTAATTTAATTTCAGGTAAAATATATGTATTGTATTATTTATTATTATTATTATTATTATTATTATTATTAGCACCGCGTCTTACTACCCATTCGGGTTATACGCACTTACGCTAATGTGTAATGGTAAGGTGATTGTGAGATGAAATGCAGGACCAACAGTTTAACGGGGGATCCGAACCACGGTGGAGGCCTGGCATTCCCCACATTCACAAGTTGTGATTAATACACGTCTTATCAGAGGTGAAGGAAGGGTTTGGTAATCAGATAAATCTGTGCCGGGACCGAGTATTGAACCCGGACCCTAGCACAGAGGTCCAACACTTTACCTCTAGACCACCAGGTCACCTTTGACCTAATAATAGCTGGGAACGTGATAGCAGCTAATAAAACGACTGGACTCTTGTATTATGCAGGATGTCAAGCCCAGTCACTAATCTAAGAGGGAAATATAGACGTCACACTTGATAAATAATTACCTCTTGTCTTTAAATAATCGTCCAGATTATTTGTGAAAGTTGTCAAGATAAACTTAAATATATAAGTACAGCTCTGAAAACGTTTTGGTTTGTTTATGTTAATCTATTGCAATTAAACACATACGACCACTGCTCCAAAAATTTCCGATACTAATACGAAGGTTTTTTTTAATATTTTTTGTATACTAAACCCAAACACTTAAAATGCAAACAGAATTTGTTTTATCTGTGGTTATAGCTCTGTGTGTATTTCTTCCCCGTGTAATGGGGCAGTGTGATCAAGGTTTGGATTGTGGTGAGCAACGGAGGAGACTGTGGTCATGACTAGCGTGGTGAGTTTTAAGGATCTGCTTTAACACTCTGTTGATGTTCATCATATGATGAGGGAAATAGTGCTTGCCTTAGAAATGCGACGAGCTTAAATTAGTTAAATCTAAACATGCATATTAAATATAAGTCAAAAATAACATCTGAAGTTGGGAATAGAACCTGTTTCAAAGTGTTATTACTAGATTGTATTTAATATATTTGAAATGTACTGTACCTTTGTGAACTGCTATCGCCCGTGCCTATGACAATTTCCATTAATGTGTGTAACATACATGCTGGGTTTTAGTTTTCAATCGTCCATGCTTGACTTTTTAGTTCAGAAGGTAGTGTGTATATTTATTGAGAAAAGTTTGATTCCCGTCACGATAAAAAAAAAGTTTTACCACAGGTGAAACTTGGTGCTATCATTTTTAGGAGGACGGGTGGGTAGATGGCTGAACAGACTGGCTCTAACGTTTTTTCCTAAAATTAAGTTAGTTTGTAAATAGTGTACTCAAATGTTAAAGAAGGTTATAAAGCGCACGTTAATACTCTTATTTAAAAATATAGCTATCCTTGTTGATATGAACCCATGAGCAGAACTAAAACCTTCAGGCAAGCTAAATCATTTTTAACAATTATTGGAGGACTATGTTATTCTCTGCGGCAGAATCGCTTCTAATTTATAAGGACTAAATAAAATTCAATATTCTTCATGCAAATATCTTAGCTTTTATAACATTCTTAATTAATGTATTTTTAGTATTCTACTTATTCTTTATACATATATTTCTGTCTCTTTATTAAATGGTTATAAAGGAAGCACACTTTCCCTAAATAAAAGTTTTTCTGTTGAAATGATAACGAATGAGCAGGGAAATTGCAATCATAGAATGGCTTGGCAGGTCCATGATAGTGAATTATATTATAAATTGCCATAAATTGAGCCAGGAAGACTACAAAAAGGTTAATAGACACTAGGATGTTCATTGGCGATGTGAAAAGTAGGAGAGTGGTAATAAATAAAACAATCGATGGCCGTACAATCCCAAAGACTACATTGATCGTATTCACAGGTGACTTTGTTGCACGTCTTAACCGAATGAGCGATAAATGGTGATACTTTTAAATAGAAGAAAAATAATCTGCAGAATATATAGGTAAGGCCGTTCCACATTTGAGATAAAGGACTTTATTTAGAGCTGCTTTTAGTATTGAAAGCCGGGAAGCCATCAGAAAGATGGTTGCTTTTTTACAAAATAATTCAAATTTTCTTGTCAATAACCTCCAAAGTGTCGAGCTTATCAATAAATCTAGTTGTGTTCCTTTTCATTAAACAAGCTAACTTGAGAAATATTTGGACACATTTCTAATCTTTATGAACTTAGTTATTGGCTGCGATTCATCAAGGACAAAATTTTGTCGGTATCAAATATTTCTTTTCCTTCAGAACGACAAGTTAAGCAGGAAGGGTTAACATGTCTTGCTTACTTGCCATGCTGATGGAGAGGAAGTTGGTGAGACTGAATATGTATACTAGAGGGATAGGCCTACCAAAGAGAAGACAGGGTATTCCGAGACTGCATCCGAAACTGATGGAGAGATAAGTGTCTTAATTATTTTATAGCAAAGTGTTTCTTCCATCATGTTGAGAAAATAACGTCAATTCTTTTCTAGTTAACAGCCTCACTCCTCACGTTGGAATAAACCTGGTCAAACTTGCTCTTATCAACGGTGTTCATATACAAGTACTAATCTGAGACTAAATCTCAGGGACACACAAACATTCATTCAAACCTTTGACAAGGTGGTGTTAAAAGACTGTATTTAAATTCTTGAATTAATAAGTCAATCCCACATGATTCGCGAAGTCACAGGCCATGCAAATAGACGACCACAAATGACACACAATGCCTTAGATGACCCTTTGGCTCAAACAACTGCTCATAATGAGTTTAGCATGGATTTCAATCAAATATGGTTAATGAGTTTAAATATTTAGGAACAATTTTAACTAGCAATAACGATATTAGATTGTAAATCAGGAAAATAATAAGTAGGGAAATGCATGTTTTTACTAGTTTTTAACATCTCGCCTGCTGTCAAGGAATGTAAAACTCAGAATATACAAAACAATGGCTCTACCTATTGTCCTCTACGGTGTGAAACGTGTTCTCTTAACTTACGGGACAAAACAAACTTAAAATTTCGAAAACAAGGTGCTTAGGAAGATATTGGGTCCAAAAATTAATTAAGATACTGGGGAGTAGATGAGGCTACATAATGATGAGTTACTTAACTTGTACTCAAAACAAAACATTGTTGGGAAAATCAAGTCTCGTAGATAACGATGGGCAGGATATGCAGAGTGAATGTAGTGTAATACACTGATAGCTCAAACAGGCAGTAAAACGTGGCGCTAAAAAACAACTTTGTAACAGTGTTTAAGTTGCTAGGGTGGCAATAAAATATGATGAAGACCAATCGTTGTGATTGAAGTGCTTTGGATCTCCATCTTCAGGGACTTTGGAACGAGAAAGGTTGATTGGTCACTAGGGGCTTCCAACCCCCTCAAACAAGACATCAAAAATGTCTGCTTGGTGGCATCCACGAATTGGTTTAGAGCAAAACAGTTGTTGATCAAATTTTCTTGCACATGAGTTAGAGCGCCATTGTCAATAGAAACTCTAATTGATAAAGAATGAATAAATTCCATTCTGAAAGCACCACAAGTTCATTTTGGCCACAGCCCTCTCAGTTTATCCCCTTACCTAACCCAAAAAATATTATACACCCCTTTCCATTTGAACCAAACCAAATTTTTAGTTGTTAATACACGTTTGTAGATTTGTACGAATTGAGCTATTTTGTTTGTTCAGGTGTACAGGCATGGTGCCCGAACATCGGTGGTGAGAGCTTACCCTACAGATCCAAACAGAAACAACAGTTTGTGGGAGCTTGGGCTAGGACAGCTGACACCGGTATGTTGCTTTACACACACATACACACATTTTTAATAACATTATAATTGATTTTTTTAAATGAGATGCGATTGGAAGTAATGTGGAAAATCTAAACGAATTATTATAATATTTAAAAAAATTGTAGATCTTAGGGAAGTTGGTCTAAGCTCGTATTGGATATAAATAAAAAAATTATTGGTATTATTTTATTTATCTATTTATTTACAAAAAAATATAGATAATCTCTCTTAAAGTTGACATTGATAGCTCATATCACATTTTATTTCCTTATACTTTTTTTTTTACAGTTTGCATTTGACTATGTTCTTATAAGGCCCATTCATTGTAGAAAATAACAGCAGTTTATTTAATATGACTGTACACTTTGTATACCATGAAAGGTAGCATTCTTACCTTATACTTTGATCTTATCTTATAAACTACACCATAGTGGAATCAAGCAAGTTAGAGCCCTTTCACACGAGGCGGGCACGGGTCGAAATCACCCGCCTGTGTTCGTAGTTTGGCGCGGGACCGCTCCTAGCGACGGGAAGAAACACCAGCTACAAGACCATGGGTTCTTTTGGAGGTTTTCACACGAGGCGGGCACGGGTCGAAATCACCCGCCTGTGCTCGTAATTTGGCGCGGGACCGCTCCTAGCAACGGGAAGAAACACCAGCTACAAGACCATGGGTTCTTTTGGAGGTTTTCACACGAGGCGGGCACGGGTCGAAATCACCCGCCTGTGTTCGTAGTTTGGCGCGGGACCGCTCCTAGCGCGGGAAGAAACACCAGCTACAAGACCATGGGTTCTTTTGGAGGTTTTCACGCGAGGCGGGCACGGGTCGAATCACCCGCCTGTGCTCGTAATTTGGCGCAGGACCGCTCCTAGCGGCGGGAAGAAACACCAGCTACAAGACCATGGGTTCTTTTGGAGGTTTTCACACGCAGCTGACGTGGGCTGTTTCTTCCCGCACTCAGACTCAATTTAGACTTGGTGCGAGGGGGAAACATTTTGTACTTTTATAATTTCTATAATTCTATTAGACGATACGATACGATCGTATTATAAGGTTTTAGATGGAGTCGGGAATAGATGTAGAGCATCTAGTCGCGTTTGTTTATGATATATCTGTGCTATGGGACAAGACTCTAATCGTTCAGTGGGAGAAATTGAGTCCCTATTTTCGTATTCCTTTTCTGTGGGTTATCATTAAACTTTCCTAAAAGTTCATCAAACGAAAATACAAACATGCGAAAGAAGTTAGTAAGAACTTTGCATCGTCCCCCCTCAATTCATGGTTCTGAGACTCTGATCTTTTCTGCAAGAGTGGGTTCACCCACATTCTCTCCGTTGCCCCTTTTCCTTCTTAAGTACAACGTACATAAAACAAGATCCATGCGATCCATTTCCACTCATTAGAAAACCTGAACTGGCTACAGATTGCTTGAGTGAAACTTGAAAACGGCATTCGCCTCTAGCGGCGGTGACGAGTAAAACCCGCTACGTGTCAAAAGGCAATAAGCTTTCAGGGTGAACAAAAGTTACTTAATAAAATATATGATAAAATAATTCCTATTATATCTACTTATCAAATGATAATTTTAGTTTGCATTTTGCCATAGCACATCTTGCACATTTGGTTTTCCGCTTCTATCTGTAGCTAAGTGATTGGAGTTAAGGCCGTCCTGAAAGTATTATTAAAAATATATTTTTGTATTATTCCTGAATGCCTAAGTGCAGGGCCACATCCATATCTTTTCTGGGGGACGGGTAGAGGGACAAGGAGGCATATGTAAAAATGACAAATCTGACAAAGGTCTGATATAGATTTGACTTTTCTACATAGGGATTATTCGTGGTGGCCAGTGGTGGATTCCCTCAACATGAGGTACAAATAATTTTCTAACCATTAAATCTCTATCGAAGTAATTTAAATTCTAACATGATTAAGGAAAAGGAGATATAATAATTTTATAAGACACCAATTAGTTTCAAGCAAAGCCACTGAGGAAGAATACAGCATTTCATTATTATTAATCTTAGCACCACGTCTAACTACCCGTTCATGTTTTAAGTTATTGCATCATTAATACTCTCGTGGGTAGGCACGTGGTTTAAATGTCAAGCTCATTATAGAAGTCTGGTTTGCCGATTACACGGAGATTGGAGTTCGATTCCTGACTGGGTGTAGCGAAGGTTATTTATTTTAAATTGTGTCCCACACTCCGCTCAAATGAAGGCATATTTTCCTCTAAATTCTACCTTCCACATCCCTGACATACTAGCGCTATTAATATGTAAGAGGCCCGCTTCATTGGCCGCGTGGTCTAACACGCTACTCTAGTAGTAGACAGACTGCTGATGACGGGGAGATCAAGGCTCGAATCTCGGTCGGGTGTACTGAGGGTGGTTTTCCTAAATGGTTTTACACTCTCCCTCCCCATAAATAAGGATACACTTATTATAAATATGACTTTCCTAATCTCTAAAACCATTAGCGTAATTAGTATATAAGCGTATAACCGCCACGGGTAGTAAGACGGGGGAGTATTTAGTCGACCTCGGTAGTCTTGGGGGTAAAGTGCTCACCTCAGGATACGATGTTCAAGGGTTCTAACCCAGCTAGGGTCAACGGATTTTTCTTGAGCGATAAAAATCCGTAGCACAACTACTTCCTTCAGAGGGTAGGTAAAGCCGTCGATCCCATGTCGATTGTAGCATGTATGTGAAAATAACTTTCCCGTCAAAATTATTAGGCTCTTTTGCTCTCGCTTATATAAATTCTCGTGTGCTGATATAATCAGTTAGTTTAGAAAGTGCACTTAAATACTTCAAATTATAATAGAAGGATAGATGGGGGTGTTTGACCCCCAAAACATATTTTATAGTACGGCCATAATTAGAGTATTATAATATTTATAAGACTACCCCAAGTTTGTTTAAATAAAGCTTGCTTCAAGAAGTGTTTATTGTTTAAGATATTACGCATCACTATCACCAAATTGGGTCTTCCCTACGAGCTACCGTAGATGGAGGGTACCCTTGTTTAATTCCAAGTATTTCTGGGTAAGAAATATGATACTGATATATAGATTTGCCCTTATCTCTAATTACTAAGTATACAAGGATTATCATAGGGAAAAACTCTTATAACATATAAACCTAGATTCTTATGGTTGATATTGATAACAGTTTACTCTATTAGTAATATTATTTTTTTGAGTATTGATTTTATCTAACAATAATTGACAGAAGCATATCACATTATTTGATTTAAAAATACATGAAAGTAGTGTAAGCTTTTGTAATGTCAAAAAATACTTCTCCATCCTAAATGTGTAACACAAACTGAAATGTGATGGTTGTCCTTAACTTTGTCCAGGCTACCGAGCCGAATCGTGAACCAAGCACGTGCAGCTTTGCATTTTTGTTTATTTCTTAATAAAATATGGTCTACAAAGCAATGAGAGAGTTATATTTTTTCACTTTAGACCCAATCAATGACGCACCCAGAAATTTTCTTTGGATCACTGGGGGGAGGGCGGGGAGAGAGTTAAAAGCTAGGGGCAGCAAATTCAATAATGTAAGTGATCTAAAGTTAGATACAATGTATCAAAAAGCTATTTTTCCAGTATTTGTTTCGATTCATAACTTTTGAGGCAATTTTAACTTATTTAATGTTAGTCTTAGAAAAAAAAATCCCCGAATCCGGGACACTTTTAGTGTTTTACTCGAAGAGAATAATCAATGTTGGACGAACCCTATTTTTGTATGATTAAAGCGTTTTGCCCTCAAACTCCCCAAGGAATACAAAGATCCTTTCCAGGAAAATGTTGAAAAAAAATTGGTCCACCTAGAAGCTAAAGAGTTATTCGGAGGCACCTCTTCTTATAAAATTTTAAAAATTTAGATGATTTTAAAATCGTTTCAGAGTAGTCCTTGTACGGGAATTCTTTTTTAATTATTTTACTTTAAAAACTATCTTTCCCCGAATTAGAAAAAAAAGGTGCTCTAGTCTAGAAGCTATTTTGAAAGCTGCACACATTTATCTGATTGCCAAGCCCTTCCTTCACCTCTGACAAGAAGTATATTAATCACAACTTGTGAATGTGGGGAATGCCAATCCTCCACCGTGGTTCGGATTCCACGTTAAACTGTAGGCCCTCCATTTAATCTCACAATCACCCTACCATTACACATTAGCATAAGTGCTTATAACCCGAACGGGTAGTAAGACGTGGTGCTAAAATAATAATAATAATAATTTGAATGGTATTTGCCTGAAGATTTTTTGAAAATGACATGCCCGTAGAAGCCATTTGGTACAGCCTGATAAAAATAGTTTCTTTCCCAGTTCAATCCCACAGAGGACACCCCAAAGTTTTTTTTATTAGAGTCTCAATGCTTGGTTTATTTAATTAGCGAAGCTATTATTATTACAACTCAAATTTAATTTGGTGACAAATTGCAATTTGGACACAGGAATCTATGACTTTTAGTGTCATTGCTTTACCATCACAGTTGTAATGAGTCCAATTGAAGGTGAATGATGAAATTATCTGCCACTCAGAGATTATACACAATCACGGCTACTATGACACTATCTTTGATTGCTGCCAAACAATTATATTTAATTCAAATGTATTACATGTATCACAATGAATTAAGTATAATTGCTGGCAGCAATAAATCCAAAATAAGAGTCGCTGTGGTTGTGTATTATCTATGAGTGGCCGATACTTTCACCAATCACCTCCATTACCGCGTCTTACTACCCGTTCGGGATATGTATTGATTACTCTGATGTAATTAGTAAGGTATAATTTATAAGAAGTGCGCCAGAATTTACATGGAAAGAGAGAGTGGAAAACCGTTCCTCGATATCCCCATCTTCGGTAGTATATTCTATTGCGAGAGTAATGCATTAGAACACGCGGCCACCGAAACGGGTCACCTCCATTTGACTCGACACATCAATTATTAGTGAAATATGGGACTGAATAAGAGACGAACCAAGATGGCTCAGCATAGATCATTGACGCTCAGCCATGGTTCGATGCCCATGTCCATGTTGTAAGTTTTCACCTCGTTAATTTAAACAAAAATTTAATTCAGCAATAATTTGGTACTATTTGCACATACCTTTGAGTTGAATCCACAGCACAACTCTTAAAGTATATTATATAAAATTTTGGCAAAGGACTACTGCAAGGTTACTTCTTGATCACTCTGTATACCTCAATTAACACCTTTGTTTCTCGAAGCTGGGTGAAGAAATGCATTTCGAGCTTGGAAGCTGGTTAAGGCGACGTTACTCGAACCTTCTACCGGCGACGTACAACCTAAGAGACATCTACGTGCTCAGTACGGATCTCGATCGAACCTTGATGAGTGCGGAGAGCAATCTGGCGGGTCTGTACCCTTCCACCGACCCGACATCGCCCCTGAGAGCGCAGCCTGTCCCCATAAGGTCTCGTCCTGCACGGGATGATGACGTAAGTAAATTGGGGAGAATTGATTTAACATTGTTACCACAACGTTTTGATTCTACGTTTTCTTTGTAATCTGAAGTCTTAGTAAGATCATTTGGGGTTGTTGGGTTATGGGCAGGGTGTGGGACACTACCTGAACCTAGCTTTGTGAAAGCCAGTTTATTGACACTAGAAGGCAATCTTTGTCTGGTCTCTAATTAAACCATCTTTAATGATAACTCTTTTTTAAAATTGCCTGTTTGATAACGATGTTGTCTCTTGGGACCGGTAGCGATTTCCATGTTAAAGGACTCAAGCTCTTCCAATGAACGTAGCCATTTTAACCTGGAGGTCGAGTGTCTGATGTGTATTTGTTTGTGACCTAGGACCAATAGGCGAACATAGGCGGGCGCAAAGGTCCTAGGCATTGTTATATAAATATATATTGGTATATTGGTACGGTACCTATTTATATTATTTTGCATCACGAAAGGGAGCTGTTTATTTATAGTATACATTATACAACTGGGGCGCGAATTTTAAGTCTCTCCTAGGGCGCATTAAGCCCTTAGGCCGGCCTTGACAACACTGACGACTGTCTCACAAGAGCCAATATCAGTATTAACCAGAGGTAGATGTTATAACAAGACAAGCTAGGTCGCTGGTGTACCTAGGAGGAGATAAGGTATAGGAGGGAAAGTTGGGTTTTTCCTTCTCTCAAATATCATAGCTAGTTCTAATAAAACTTTAAACATGGGAAATATAGCTATAAAATAGAGCACTGAGGAAGGTTGGATATTTAGGCTACAATCTAAGACTACACACCACCGAACTATATTCCAAACAGCTGTACACTAGACACCGCCTACTTGAAGTGAATGATTTTCACATTGTGGTATTTCTTATGGAAATAAATGACAGTTCTGAAAATTTTAACACTCCTAAAACAATCTCAATTATTATCTTAGGAAGTTCTGTTTTGACCCTGTTAAAAATGACTGTTATTTGAGGAAGACTATCTGTGTGTTTCTTAACATATACGTTGAACTTAGAACTGAGACAGTTAGCTTGAAACGACCTTGATAATAAGTTTATTTCACCTTTTTCACGAATTATTTTGAAATCATAAAACTTATAATGTAACATTTTTAATACGATAAGGTGTGACATTGGTGTGGACCATATTTTGAAATTTAAAACCACCTCTTAAAAAAAAGATGTATTTATGGACGTCTGAAATTATCTCAGTGCTTCGGTAGGTGGCACCCTTGATGTACAAAGCTCTTACAACTGATTTATCAATGACCCTTCAGTGTCATTGCACTGTTCTAAGCCAGAGGTTTTAAGGAAATCAACGGTACAATAGCCCATGGACAACCTAATGATTGACGACTGTGCCATTTCCTCTTTAGCTTATTGGAGGTGGCAAACCATGTCCAAGACTATACCACTGATGAGGTTAGTCCTATCCTCTCCAGGGGTGGACTGCATCAGGAAGAACTTCGACACAGATTTCCAATACATCCGCCTCCACATGGGGGTTGATAATGTGGGAATAATCGAGGCCTGCCTACTGCAGGATGTCTTGACCGTTGAGGTAGATATTGTGTGTCCAAGGCAAGATTAAATATTATTGTATGCTATTTAATAGTTTTTTTCCCTAAAATCCCATCTAGAAATTAAAATAGAACAACATATTTTGGTTTTCAATTCTAATGTGTCAAGAATTGAGATACTCGGGTGCCTTTCACCCTGGTTATTTTATAAAACATTTAATTTCATTTTGATTACCTTCATGGCTCAATACCAACACTGGTTATTAGTAATATAAAGGTCTGATGGAAGGGAAAGTTAGTTGAGGTAAATATAATTTTGGATTTCTTATATAAAAAAGTGGGGTTTTTTTTCAAACTAAATAAAATAATGTTTCAGTAGCCACATTTATTTAATTTTCTACACCAGCAACCTAACAGCTATTTTATGTTTGTCAACGGGTTTTCAGGATTTGGACAGAATTTTTATATTTATTGAAGAATCATATTCTTTGAATTGAAAAATGACACCTTGACACGGGAATTGAACCCTGGACTTTTGGATTAGTACGCTAATGCTCTAACCACTTAACTAATCAGGAATCACCTGTGCCCATGGTCATCCTTCACCCATATTTTAAGGTATTATATATAAGGCACTATACATAATAGCTTAGCTATTTAATCCCTCATGATACGCGCTCATGCAGTTGTAATTGTACTATTGGCAACAAAAGCCAACTACCGAGTCGATGGTGGCTGCGTTATCTGATAGCTCGTGATCTTAATATTAAATATACAATTGTAGCCGACAATTGCTGTGTGTCCATCACAGACTGCCTTAAAATATTATATATATTATTATTAGCACCACGTCTTACTACCCGTTTGGGATATACGCACTTACGTTAATGTGTAGTGATAGGGTGATTATGAGATGAAATGGAGGACCTACAGTTTAACGTGGAATCCGAAACACAGGTGGAGGCCTGGCATTGTTCCTGGATAGCTCAGTTGTTAATAATATTGACGTGCTAAGCCAAAGATCCTAGGTCAATTACCATGTCTAGGTGTAATTTTTAATTTTAAAGACTATTAATCATTATATTTAGTTGCAGCTATATCTGTAACTATCAAATATAATCACGTGGCTATTAAATCAATCATTTATTTAAAAAGTGAATGTTCAAATTTCACCATGACCATTATAAATATTCAAGAACTGTTTGGACTACTATATATAGAAAATAAAAATAAACCTATCTACTGAGGGTATATAAATATAATTTATTTTGTTCAAAAATGGTTGATATAAAAACTGAAATTAAAAAGTAACGTTGGATGTTACTGCTAGCTAATAAGATGAATAGTTACTAGGATGTGAGTTATTTCCTGTACAGCAAGTGCACAATATGACTCTGCCAGAATGGACTGAAGGACTCGACAGGATGAGGCTAGAATCCCTCATGAACTTTGTAGTAGGAGTATTACCTTCAGCAACACGAGAGATACAGAGATTGAACTCGGGTAAGTTTCAAGTTACCTTCAAGTACAATCATAGACCAAGTATTCTTTCTGTGTATTACAATATTGAAATGAATTAAAACTCTACCCGTTACGGTGGTTGCACGGTCTAAGGCATCTTTTCCACAATAGATTATATGGCTAGTGAGGGGAAAGTCTAGGTGTGAATTCCAGCTAGGTGTAACAAGAATGTTTTTTTCCTTAAATACTTTTCCCCTCTCCCTCCACGCAAGTACGGGTACATTTCTTCTAAATTCTACCTTCCTCATTCTTACAACATTAGTGTAAATACACAAATAACCTATAAGGGTAGTGAAACCCAGTATAAATTAAAAAATAAGTGGTCAGTGTTTAGACAAGCAATCAGCATACGGAGACTTTATTGGTAAGCATACCAAGGCTTATTATTATTATTATTATTATTATTATTATTATTATTATTATTTATTATTATTATTATTAGCACCGCGTCTGACTACCAGTTCGGGTTATACGCACTTACGCTAATGTGTAACGGTAGGGTGATAGTGAGATGAAATGAAGGACCTACAGTTTAGAGTGGAATCCGAACCACGGTAGAGGTCTGGCATTCCACACATTCACAAGTTGTGATTAATACACATCTTGTCAGAGGTGAAGGAAGGGTTTGGCAATCAGATACTTCTTTCCAGGATCGGGGATTGAAACCTGGACCTCCAGCACAGAAGTCTGACACCTTACCCCTAGACCACCAGGTCACCCATACCAAGGTGTTAACCTGAAATAAATTTATTTTAAATATATTTTTCCCTTTTTTTATTTGTTTAGTCTTTAAAGAATGCTTATTTTTAAATGCAATAATTGCCATTGTGACTAATTGTTTGAATAGTCGAGTACTATTCTAAGGGTACCTGATTTAATTTTAAGAAGCACGAAGATATTTTTTATTCGTATATATTTCGTCCTTCTATCCAATTAGTCTATCTTTAATGAGAATTACAGGGCCGTACCGAGGAGGTTGTTTATTGTGTTCAAATAACCCTCCTCCTCCTCAAAGTATTATTAATAATGTAGTTTTGTATTTCTCCTTAATGCTTAGGTTAATAGCTTAATGGAGTCTTATAAAATTCATAACACCTACAACTTTGATTATATTTTAATAAAAGTTTAAATTTCTTCAAGAGGGATTTAATGTTGAAAAAATGCCTAGTTATATTTTCTTGGGTTTTTTGACCACGAATTCAAGACCCTATTAACACTCTTCAAATTTTTTTTTTGTATGACCTTGGATGTGGTATATATTAAGAATAAAAGTGTGTTGATATTATCTGTGTGTAAATGTTAAATGCTCCCAAAAAAATAATGTTTACTCTTGTTTTTTTACAGGTAACTTGATTGGTGAGCTTATAAACCATATGGTCCAAAAGCGTAACAATTCTTTGAGCCCCAACAGGGAGATGTTCATGTATTCGGCTCATGACATTACATTGTCTGGTATCCAAATGGCACTCGGGGTGTACGAGGCTTATCCAATCCCCTTCGCTGCTGCAGTCCTCATTGAGCTATTAGTGGATCAACAGCAAAAATACTACGTCAAGGTACGTATGATATATTCCTCCCTCACGCAATAATTAAGTTAGGCTCAGAACCCCTTCTAATTTTAAAATATGTCATATTTTTGAGGCTTCAACATCTTTTCATATTAGTTGTGATCATAATCATCGTTTCTGTCTTGTAAAGTGGTCAGTTATTTTCTGTGCAGAGCATCAAACCAGCAACTGGAGGAAAAAAATTGAGAAAATGTTAGCACTATTAGTTATTGATTTATAGATGGAACGCTCTAATTCTATGGTATTTGAGAGGTTAGAAATTTGTAAAAATCTCAAAAAAGTAGCTCAATTACAACTATAAATATCTTGACTAATTTATATAACAATTTTAAGCAATAGGAAGTATATAGACTTGCGTAGTTGAGAGAATAATAAAATCAGTGTTTTTAATTTACCAATAAAGTGTGCTCTTAGTTATTTATTATGTAATATATATGACAAACAAAATAGCATTGGTCAGGGGCACCAATATCAAATATTTAACTTGATCAAAAGTTAATTATTACAATTTAACTAAAACTGTTAATTTTTAAAGATTAAAATTTGGATTCAAGATTCAAAAGACAAGTTAAGATTCCTATTCGAGATTTGGATTTTAAAAAAGTAAAGGATTCGACTCATTTATAAATTTATCATAATATAGATCAGAGATCAGGAACACCCGATCGATCTGCAAACTTATCAAAAGTCCTGCGATCATTCATCGTTTTTGTGTTCTACATTATTCTCTATTCACTCTTACCTAAACCTTATTTTCTATATAAAAAAGTATAGTTAATAAAATGTAATTTTTCATATTAAATAATTTAATCTTCTCATAACAATATCAATCAAGATAATTTTTTCACACTCAATTTTTTTATTTGAAAGTAAATTGACATATTTGAGGTTTTATACTCAAATATTGACTTTTAATTACGATGAAATTTTCTTACGTGGTCGAGTGAAAATTGCCTCGAGATCGACCGTTCGATCACAATCGACAATTTGCCGATCCCTGATATTGATCAAATGTATGTATTATTATGTATGTTATGTTTTGGGTTTGTCATGTTTATTCAAACTGCTAAAAAAGAACACATGTTTTTTGAACAGCATTAAGGCAATTATTGAAATATGCGGAGTAAGGGGAGAGGCCTTTATGCCTGTACTATCAATTCATCCGTTGTTGATCTTTTTTTAGGTATTTTATAGAAACTCCACAGAGCACGAACCATATTTACTGACCTTGCCGAAATGCTCGTCTTCCTGTCCTCTGGACACATTCATACAGCTCACCCGGGACTTGATCCCACAGGACTGGAAGAAAGAGTGCGAATTAAGATCAACACATAAGGAGCTAAGACTACGCATGCCAAACATTGGTAAGGACACTCAACGTGTGTGACATATTTAAAACACCCTCTAAAATTTGAATTTAACACTGGAATAAACACTTCCCCACACCAGTTTTAATTATTTTGTCATTGATCGTGAGTTGCAATTCAAATGTAGGATTTAAATTAGTCAGTTTCTCTTTGTTTTTTTCAGGTAACATGGTCGAGTGGCTTGACTGTTTCCAGAAATATGGAAATATAGATCATGAGAATCAAGTAAACTGAAAAAACAACATGATATTACATAATACAAAAAAAAGTGGTACCTAATAACTGAATTCGTTATACATTAAATGGACTCACAAGAAAATTGTAGTTTCAATTATTCTTCTGGTGACGAAGGGGGCCGATGTACACCAATACTTTGATATGTTCAATTCTAAATGTGAATTTTTGTATCCAAAAACTATAGTATTACGGATAATCTACAATTGAGTATGGCATCCGATTAGCTAATTTTCGTTGGGTATACACATAAACACACTTTACTTATATTAATATTATAACATGTTAATTATCTTGGGGTTCTTTAATATCTATTCACATTTTGATCAATTGACCAGGCGCTAGCTTACATTGAGTATACATTCCAAGTATGACAAAATTTAACTTCTGACACATGTTCTGGGAACCCAGTTGTGTATGAAAAGTGATGTTGTCAATTCCGGGAGTGGTCGAGAACCCGTGGTGGAGGGGGTGAATAGTGCGCTTGGAGTGGAATTTTGTTTCCACTATAACTTCCAATTCTTTCATCGTATTAAGATAAGAAAAAAAATATAATTGTGTTCCAATTAGGTAGGATTATAGTTATGGACTTTGTTTTGCAGTTGAATTTTATAATTAGAGTAAATCTAAAGAAAAAAAGGGCAAGTAAAATGTAAAATAACTACAATTATATCCGTGGATGCATCTTGTATAGATCTCAAGTCTCAACCATCTGAGAGTCTCAAATGCTTTTTAACAAGGACATTTTTCAGTTAAATGGGAAAATGAAAAATTAAATTATGTTGCTAGTGATCATGCCCTTGAGCAAATAGTTATCCTTTTTCTAAAGTTATTGGTTCCTGGACAGGAATATCCAGTAATATTCAAGCGACAAACAATTAATGGTGTCTACTTTATCACAGTAAATTGTCATTGCATGGGACTGTTAGAGTATTATGACTTGGTCTCAGATCACATTAGTGACAAAGACGAATATTAGAACAATGAATGGGGCACAAATGTAAGAGTCAGAGATTGAGGTGATATCCAAAAAAAATATCAGATTCCTTTTTGAAAACGATAATTAGTGAAAAAAAATTTGTTTATGTAACATTGTGAGTGGCTTAGTAGTAAATGGAGAAGAAGTAACATCCTTCTTGCTCAGGGTGCAACCCATCAGTTAAGGAATGTAGGTACAAAATTTTTTAAACAGAGTGTTTAGTTGACAAAAAGAAAAGCTTTTTTTCTCCTACAAAATGGATTGCTGTTAAATCTTTCGTATACGAAGCAACATAATCCAATATGAAAGATAACCGGAAAAAAAAAGATCTTTATAGAAAATAACACTCTACATTATGATTTTCTTTTAGCTATACAGAGAAACACTAGTATTTCAGAGTTTATAATGCATCAATAATGCTTCAGTAACGACTTGGTCTTTCATGGTCCTTGGTCTGGCATTCTCAAAAAATGCAAGAAAGCAAAATTGATTAATGAAATTGCTGTAGAAAGCAATTTCACAAGAAACATGAATATATTTATTCTTAACCCAGAAGAAATGCACTTTATGGATAGAATTGCACTTAAACATTCTAGCGTCCTTTCGAAGACTAAAACATTTGGGGATTTAGCAAGTTTTCACCTGCACAGAATAAGAAAATGCTGTAACAGACTAAGTGTACACGCATTGGCGTAGTTTTTGACACGTACTGGAAATCATCCATAACATTTGAAGAGCAAGAGAGAAGATCAGTTGGTGAGGATTCACTAATTGTGTGAATAACTTCCAAAATATTAGTCTATTAGTCACAGTAAGGAAAACAAAACCCTTTTACGTTAGTTACTATTGAATTTCATTTTACAGAATGCTTAGGTTCCTGTCCTCTTGTTATTGGTGGAGAGTTTTTGAATGGAACCGAATGCTCTGAGAAAAATGATGAACAACATGTTTCCAGGGTAACACATTTCGCAAGTTATCACTTGGAGGCTGATTCTAGAATGTTATTTCATGCTTATGAAGATGCTCAACAGAACTATTCATGCGGTATTGTTATTTACAATCCTGACACTGGCCTTTTCATACCTAGAATTCGATTTTGGAATCACTATAACTGTTGGTTGTATTGGCCTTTTGATAATGGCCGGGGTAAGTGAAAATAGAAAATGCCTTGGGCGCCACATTGCTTCAGAGTATTATGGGGATTCAGTTAGTGAAGTTCTGCCAGCGTTACATGCTCTGACAGGGTGTGACATAACAAATAAACTGTGTAAAAAAAAAGCCCAAAAATCTGCAAAGCAAACTATCATCTCTATACTTAAGTTTCTTAAACTTAAATACCTTTGTATAAAATCAACTAAAAGTACTTGAGTTGTTATATTTACACCATACCAAGAAGCCTGGACAAACTTATGATGCGAGTAGACACATTTGGTTTTCGGCCAACCCTAACGTCTTAAATAATGGTTCTCTACCCTGCACTTCTGATAGTTTTAGACTTCATGTACTCCGAGTATTAGCTCAACTTAATGTTTGGGAGAATTCATTAAATGCATTTGTTGAGCCAGTTGATCTGTTGAGATTTTGCTATGCTACAGATTCTGAAGGTAACATACGACATGTTCTAATGAAACAGTCAATTTTTTTTTCTTAATATGCTGTTCCCATGCAAGTGTCAAAATTTATGTTTGAAAAGTTTTTGCGTTTGTAATTTAAGTGAAACTTGGTTATGTGCGTACTGTTCCTGTCACGTTAACGGCTGCAAGAACTTCAACAAAAACAAAATAAGTATTGACGAATAAGAGAATGGTGAATAAGCTAATTGAACTTAACTTTGCATTTTGAGTTAAATAACATTATTTTGGGGACTGGCAACTATTTAATGTTTAACTCTTAATTTAAAAAAATTAACTTAAATGTATTTGATGTGTTGAATTTTAATTTGTTGAGGGACAAAACAATACTTATTTACATAAAACATAATTCTAATATAGAATAAAACCCCTTCATTGTCTAAGTGTTGGTATTAGTAAAATATAGGTTAACTTAAGTTACCAACGTTAGCACCCCACGTAATAGAACCATTATATTGTTTTTATCTCGATACAATGAATGAGCCGGAGGTTATAGTGGAAACAAAATACCACCCCAAGTGCGCTATTCATCCCATCCCCCACGGGTTGTCGACCAGCCTCGGAATTGAAAACATAACTTTTCATACTCGTTTGGCTCTCCAGAATATGAAATAGAAGTCAAATGCTGTCATACTTGAAATGCATACTCAATGTAAGCTAGCGCCTACACTAAAAATAAAAAAGTACTGTTTAATAAGTTTTAATGTGCCTATATTTTTAATTTAAGATTGCACATTTTTATTTGAGCTGAACAACATACACACACGCCAATCTGTGTGGTCAGTGGTGTCTCTAAAGAATAATTTTAAGTTAATCACATATAGAGAACCAGATAAATGCAAAGGTGAGACCATCAGCTTAGACATTAGACGTGAGAGCAGTAAGAATGAAAAAACAAAACGTATATTTTTATCTTCCACTTTATTTCCCTTTCCTACTGAATATTAATACCACAACCATTTATGCAACCAATCAGAAGGGTTTATCCAATGACATATGACTTACAGGCATAGTGAAAAGACAAGAATGTTGAGAAAATTTTTGTCAGGCAGAAATGTTACATTTAAAACACACACGTGGAAGTCAAACCTTGTGTTGGCTGCTGAGGTAGGCTCAGAGGTTATCATTTAGAGAAAAAAGCAAAGGAAGTTATATAATTATTTTACAACCCTTCTCAAAAGTTACAGTGAAATTAAATAAGGAATAGAATAAACTAAAATAAATTTAAGTATATGTTAGTTAGGAATAATAGGGGCTGGAAAAACCATGTCATTATGATACTTTCCTGATTGGTTGGATAAAATAGAGATCTCAGCGAATATATTTTACTAACAACTTTTAAACGGTTACAATTTAAAGTTGACAGATCAACATAAGTGCAAACCATTTAGAATATCTACATGATTTTTAAAAGTAAATAAAATTTTGTTCTATTATGATTTATGTTCAACTGTTGTAAAAGTGTTTTTGTAAATATATCAAATAGTTGGAATGAAGAGTTACATTATGAAAAATATGGTTCTTGATATCTATAATAGGGCATATTTGTAATAATTATTGTATTTGGCTCTTTGCTTTATGCTTTCAAATTATTTGATTTTTTATCTACTTATATCAAAGAATAATAATAGTAAAAATAAAGCCGTCTAAGATTATCATTACATAACTTTGTGTTTGATTTTATATGATATTCATTGATATTCCAAAATTTAGATTTAAATGATTTAAAATTAGGATAACTCATTTTCACTTCGTTATAGGCCTACTTCACTTAGAAAATATTATTCTTGAATGAGATACAACCCTAATCACTGGGTTACACTTGTTTACAAAAATATCATAACTGAGTATCATTAAGGTTGTGTGGGGGGGGGGGGGGGGGTCTCTTAGTTACTATATTTACGAACCGGTGTTGCTAGTTTTGTTAGTTACTAGTTATTATTATTATTATTAGCACCGCGTCTTACTACCCGTTCGGGTTATACGTACTTACGCTAATGTGTAATGGTAGGGTGATTGTGAGATGAAATGGAGGACCTACAGTTTAACGTGGAATCCGAACCACGGTGAAGGCCAGGCATTCCCCACATTCACAAGATGTCTTGTCAGAGGTGAAGGAAGGGTTTGGTAATCAGATAAATTTGTGCCGGGAAGTTACTAGTTCTTGTTCTGGATTTTTCCTCAAACATTTTCGTTTGTTCTATTTCGATAAGCTCACAAATTAGACCTATATGTTTGTTTACATTGGACGTCCGTGAGTTCACCCGACTCTTTTTATAACAAATGTTTTACAATATGATTGCAATAGTTTTTTTTTCGTTTATTCTGGTTTGTTCCACAAAAAATAAGTTTTTTTCCATTTTGATATGTTCACAAATTATATATTTACTTTGAACATCCATTAAGTTTCACCCCCATACTCCACCCTTCTTTTTACCTCCAAATACTTTTTTAACCATATTTTTACGAATGCAATCGTTTGTTCCATTTTTATGCACCCATTAATTGTACATTTGTGTTGGACGTCTGTGAAGTTGACTGACCTCCTCCCAAATCCCCTTTATCCCGCACAAACACCTTTGAAAATCCATGTTTTATACTTGCAATCGTTTATTCTTAGTTTGTCCCGGATGCTTCCTCCAAAAAACTACCCACATTTAGTTTTGGTAGAACAACACATGATATATTTATACACTAGGAGGGCGGTTTGTCAGCTTTATGGCAACTCCATTCCCCATTGTTTGTTTGTTTGAATGTTCCTTAACATGTTTATCTTTATTTCGTTCAGATTTGCTTTAAAAAATGTTTTTTATGTTGATAATTTTAAAATTAATTTATTTTTATCACTATACCAAGATTTCATTCCCCACTTCAACAATCAAATAACAAAATTATCACTTTTTATTTTATAACTTCTTTTAGTTTGTTCAAGATTATTGTGCATGAGTAGCATACCGACGGGAGGGATTGAGGGGGCTCGAGCCCCCTACCATAGTTTGGGGATGCTCCGAGATCTATGCATAACTAAAGAGAAAATAAAATGGGTTTGGATAGGAGACGGGGGTGTGGGGAGGAGGGAAGAAAATATAAAGAACCACACATCCTTGTGTTGATTCTCCCTCCCTAGTAGTCCTAATTGATGTTCTTGCAGTCTAGCAGGTGGTCAAAGTCCTGAAGATTGCGGCAGGTTCCAAATCTCTTAGTTTCACACGTGATTCCATCGAGGAGTTGCATAGTGGCTAGACCTATTATAAATATATAATCGGTGATTTTTGTTAAAGTAGGCCTATGTGACGGTTAATCCAACTTTAATTTCGATTTATTATTTTGTTATATTATCACGTTTATAATGGTAGCAATATATATATAAATGATCAAGTTAGCAAATTCAAATTAAAAAAACTTCAAAAAAAAAAAACTTCTAGGTATATATAATGTTAAATGTTTCCTCACGTGGTTGGGGGGAATACCCTCTCACCAACCTAATACTTTGCAATCCTGTGCGTATGTTACTGTTGTGCATCGTATTTTAGTTCGTTCTTAGATCTCTTGCAAACGCTAAAATAAACTATTGTTACTAGTGATGGTGGCCTAGCAGCTAAAATATGAACTATTTTCACATAAGTGTTATGCTACCCGATAGGTGGCAGCATCAACCTTACAGTTGCATCATAATCTTAATTTCATGGATTTTGGTTTTTACCTGGTTTTTATTCTCAAGTCTTCAATATGTACCTAGGAAAATTTTCTGTGATGTAAAAAAAAATATTTAAAAATGACATGTCATCAAAATTTGGGCCCTGCTTAATCTTCCCATAAGATAAATTGAACATTATTTATTATAAATATTCAAAGAAAACTTAATGTAAAATTTCTAACTAAAATATAGCCACAGATTCATCATGAAAGATATTTTGAATTTATAATCTTAGGCTAGTAAAACTAGATTGAGAATTGTTTTATGTTAATTGTATTTAACATGATTATCTGAAAATATGTGTAATAAACTGTATTTGTTTTGATCTGAAATTAGACTTGTGTTACTGCTATGGATTTATATGCAAAATCGACTTGTACATGACCTACCCCTTGCCTCTTAGACCCCTTGTCGCCAGTATTAAAACTAACTAAGAGAAAGACTCCTGGTGACAGGTGTTGTGAAGGCTGGCTTTCTATTGGGTAGAGAGAGCCCGCAAGTCACAAGATTTTGCTAAATACTACGTTGATCATTAAAAAAAAGTTTTGAAGCGCAATACTTTGACATTATTTCTAAAATCGTGTGATTCTCCATGAATGAAGCATCAAAAGGATATTTTACATGCAATACTTTAAAGAAAAATGCAGTTCATCCATGACTTTTTTTTTAATGTATGAGTGGGGTCTAAAAATAGTTTCATTACAATACCCCCCATTTGCATGTATCATAAAAAATTCAATGAGTTTTGATATGAGCAAATGCCATACTGTGCAAGAGCTACGTCTTATTTGAAATTAGATATTCTTAAAATTAAACATTAATAAATTTGTAAAGTGTAAGTTACATAAAGTGTGTAGGTGTATAAACATAGATTTAAAATTACTTGTATAACAAGGTAATAGTTATATAGTATTTGTATGTTTTCACAATTGATTGTTTTTTATTTTTAATGTTCAGTCTTAATGAATAAACGGAAATAGATAATTTTCTATTTTACTATTTATTTAATGTTTCATTTTTATTTTCCCTAGTTGCTTTATTACACTGAAAACTTGTCGCACTGTTCGTTGTACTGTTCTTAGAATGGTGATAACACTAAATTTTTACAAAACTATAAATTGCTTTGGTTGAGTAATTAACCTTGTATTTGAGTTTAGGTAAAATTAGATTAAGTTTAAATTTAATAAATCCAAATATAATTTAGTGTAGGCGGTAAAATCTTGAAAATAAATATAAGTTAATAGATGAAGTTCCTCAAAGTACCTTAAATTCAAATTAAATTTTGAAATGCTAAAATAAATATTGAAATTATTTTTATAAAATATTTAATCTAACTATCAATAAACCAATTATTTTTATTAAAACTCAAATCCTTATGTGGGTTGTGTTAATTATTCAATCAATGAGTGTTCATCGAATTATCTACGATAGACTTTCTGTACAACATAAATTTAAACATAAATTTACTTGATTAAACTTTCTTTAATATATAAAACCATCATGCATATTCTTAGTTAATACCTTAAATTAATTCGAAAAAATGGGGTCACGTTTTCTCACAACTTTTTATTTAATTTTATTAAGTTAATTAATTTTTATTTATTAATGGGACCTCATTTATTTATTATGATAGAACAACTATTAATGACTTGCCATTGAGCAAGGTATATTACATATTTACATACTCAATCCAAATTCATAGTTACTTATATTAACATTTATGTTGGTGATGTTCAGGTTTTTTTTGGTTAAAGAACCCTGACTCAACACCCAAAGTCAAACTGCCCTTTCACTTTCTTTTACCTTCGCTACTGACACAGCTGTTTAGTTTTAGGGCCAACCTACTCTTTAGCTTTCACTTTCTCTCTCTTTCTACTTTTCGTAATGTCAACATGTCAGTGTGAGCAACAGAAAATATACTGTATTATCCTAACCTTATGGAATTTAAAATATTTAAAATGTATAGAAAACAATCTTGGAATCATATAGTACGCTTAAAATTAGCTTGAAATGATGTATCACATTACCATAAAATATTTAAAATGAATTTTCCTTTCTAATTGGATGAACACTAATTTACTTCCCAATTAGCGGAAAAATCTTTTAGCTTTTGACCAAAACTTTGTAAATGTTGCCTAGTCACCTTAGGCACATAAACAAAATCGATTGTAATTGAAAATCTATTACAGTGGCCTAATTGGCTCTTTTACACACTTTGCTGCTACATAAGTATTGGCTGCTACATCGCGCAATCACAGAATGCCCTTTTAAGCGTCTTTATAATTTCTTTAATATCTGTCAATTTCAATTCAGATTTACCATTTGATACTAATCACATGCATGGTGGAAAACATAGGCTTGGCCTTATTTGTTACTGTCATCACCCATATGCTGCCCTATGTTAGCGCTATGTTGATAACCGGCTAACTTATCCTTGGTGGTTCCTCAACTCACCAATATTAATTATTGTTCATGAATTGCACATCGCTAAGTCCATGTCTGAATACACCTTAACTCCTCAACGCTGCTAGATGCCCTCGGGCCATCTTTAAACTTGAAACTCATAACGACGCTTGAACAAAATATATCATGGCTTACACATCTCCAAGTTCATGTATGAATACACCTTAAACTCATATAAAAATGATTTAAAACAAGACACATATGGCCTCTCATGTTTCCACTTATACACTTAAGTGTCTATCTAAGTTAATTTCTTTAGATATCTTAAATTTTACTTTTTAGCTTATCAGCTCACTCTGTGATTCCGTTAATGTCTCAACCAATACCTTATGGTTTAAATATTCTTAATTAAAATTAAAATAACCCCCCACATAAATATTCAGATTCGTATTTTAACTGTCACTCATAAAATTCATCATTGATGAAATGATACATAAATTCTGATGATTTCCAAGATTTTCTACTTAGCTAAACCTCCAAAAATTTGTACTAAATAATGGCCTACTTTTAGAATTTACTCATTTTAATTTCACCCTCCAGTTGACAAAACATAACTAACCCCCCCCCCCCCCACCACCAAACCATCTATCGCATGCTTCAAAGGGATCATGCCCCCTCCTTATAAGTATACCTTCCTCCCTATAATATATTTGTTCTCCTATTTTGATCTATTGAAATTTCCTTTGATTAATTACAATGAATTCATATAATATTAATATATATTGACAAAATCTATATTTTTAAACAAAGATGTGGTAGTTGTTATACAGGGTTTGACTTACTTAATTTTTTTTTGCACCGTCTTTCCGAGTAAACGTCCTTGGACTACTCTCTTGCTTTTCAGACAATAGATGTTTACCAGCAAACTTGAAGTGGGGGACGATAGGTCTCTTGTGGTTGTAGCCTAAGACACTATATCTCTGGTAGTTATAGCCTAAGACACTGCTATGTCTCTGGTGGGTAGAACCTGAGATACCTCTATACCTCTGGTGGTTATAGCCTAAGACACTACTATTTCGCTGGCGGTTATAGCTTAAGACTCTGCTATATATCTGGTAGTTATAGCCTAAGACACTACTATTTCGCTGGCTGTTATAGCTTAAGACTCTGCTATATCTCTGGTAGTTATAGCCTATGACACTACTATGTCTCTGGTGGTTATAGCCTAAGACACTGCTATGTCTCTGGTGGGTAGAACCTAAGATACCTCTGGTGGTGATAGCATAAGACTCTGCTATGTCTCTGGTAGTTATAGCCTAAGACACTACTATGTCTCTGGTAGTTATAGCCTAAGACACTGCTATGTCTCTGGTTGTTATAGCCTAAGACACTGTTATGTATTGGTGGTTATAGTTTTAGACAAATCTAGGTTTTTGAAGGTTATATCCTAAGATGTTATGTCTGGTGGATAGTCTAAGACACCTCTATACCTCTGGTGGTTATAGCCTAAGACACTACTATTTCGCTGGCGGTTATAGCTTAAGACTCTGCTATATCTCTGGTAGTTATAGCCTATGACACTACTATGTCTCTGGTTGTTATAGCCTAAGACACTGTTATGTATTGGTGGTTATAGTTTTAGACAAATCTAGGTTTTTGAAGGTTATATCCTAAGATGTTATGTCTGGTGGATAGTCTAAGACACCTCTATACCTCTGGTGGTTATAGCCTAAGACACTACTATTTCGCTGGCGGTTATAGCTTAAGACTCTGCTATATCTCTGGTAGTTATAGCCTATGACACTACTATGTCTCTGGTTGTTATAGCCTAAGAAACTGCAATGTCTCTGGTGGTTATAGCCTAAGACACAGTTATGTGTGTGGTGGTTATAGCCATGAAAAGAAGAACAAAGCTACTAATAAACAAAGAGTTAAGGGGGCCGCCTTCCTGAGCATTGGAATGCGTTACAGACGTTCAGGAAATAGGCCATGGTTAGGTAGTGTTTTATTTTTACCAAACTTAACCTAAGCCAAAATGAAGAGAAAAGGTGGGAACATGCTTATCTAGTACTCTCAACCTTACATCTTGATAATCTATATATATAAAAAATGAATGAAATATCGTAATTTGCTCATTTTCAATGGCCATTTAAATATATTGTCACAGTTCTGAGACGAGGGTAACTACTAGATAATCCTAGATACAACCTTTCAGAAACAAATTAAGTCATTTTTGATAAGGTCACAACAGAAAATGTAAAGATAATTGCTAATTCCTTTTGCTGTTTTGACGCGTCAAAGCTAATACTTTTCGGCCATCATGTGGCGCAGCCATATCCCCCATCTATGCTTTGGAAGTAAAGAATAGCCGGAGAAAGAAGGAAAGGTAGTTGACACCATGCGCATGCGCTCTTTTAGTTGGATGTCTGCCTTCGCCTTGTTGAGAGTTGAGACAACGCACAATGAGCCGGCACATGTTTAAATAATAGGTGTTTAAAATGGTTTCAAATAATAATATCTGTTATAGCTTTATTGTAAATGTATGAATAAATGTGTTTACAAACTCTGTGTTTCCGAACAGTTGTGTATGCTTGCCTTCTTATGATAGCTATTATAATTATATATTAATAACATAGAATTATATTTTTTTCGATAAACTAAAACTTCTGACTTTGAACAATAACACAATCAAAAAGGGCTATCTTAAAGGGAAAAAAACTATATGCTCACCGCAAAAAATTAGGATGGAAGAAGCGTTTTATTGATGGATCAAAGTAAGTACATACTGTTTATTAGTATAAAAATAGGCTAGTTCACTGTTCAACAGTTACGTGTTAGTTTAATTTTACCTTGTTGCTCCTATATTCAGGAGGACGGGGTTAAAATCCCGTCCGGAAGTTTAAATTAAGCTAGTCCCGTGAAGTAAAAAACCATCATTTGAATTCTGTTTCTTAGATTTAAAACATTTATTTGTTTGGCCATGCCTTGGATTGTAAAAAAAAATCATTACATGATGAGAAATGAGAGGGAAAGTATATATTTACTGTACGTATACTAATTACCAACAAAGTGATAATGGACAATTTAATTTCTTAAAATATGTATAACTATATATTAAAACAAAATTTTTATTACACGCAAGATAACATTTAATTTTAATAAAGATTAATTCAGTTCTGATACGTGAAGGTTAAATCTAAAGCAATTATTATGCTTAGTGCCTGATTGGTTGTCTCAACTGAAAAAGTTCCAAAATCAGCTTTACAATATAAAAATATTGAGCAACATATTTAATTTATGAGTAAGTGTGAATTTGCCTTTTCAATATTAAACAAAGCCCGTATTATTTGACCGTAAATATGGCAACAATTAGGGTCGTATCAAGATATAGAAGTTAGTGATATACTGTAAATTCAAGCAACTTTTTGGATGTAAACCTAAAATTTCTAATCATTACTGAGCACTATTGATTGAAAGCAAGGATTATATACTAAGTATTGACACGTGTTTCTGAATTATTGCTTTACATGGTGGGGTTGTGTGAAGCTAGTCTCCTTCAGCCAGTAATGTACGCCTCTTAGTACGTTGTATATAAAGAACTAATTTTGAGACAGCAGGATTTAAAGCACTAATCATGCACTAAATATTGACAAATGTTTCAGGATTGGTGCCTTACATTATTATTAACACCGTGTCTTAGTACTCATTCGGGTTATACGCACTTACGCTAATGTGTAGTGGTAGGGTGATTGTGAGATGAAATGGAGGACCTACAGTTTAACGTGGAATCCGAACCACGGTGGAGGCCTGGCATTCCTTACATTCACAAGTTGTGATTAATACACGTCTTGTCAGAGGTTAAGGAAGGGTTTGGAAATCAGATAAATCTGTGCCGGGACCGAGGATTGAACCCCGGACCCCCAACACAGAAGTCTGAGACCTTATCCCTAGACCACCAGGTCACCTAGTGCCTTAAATGTTGAGATAATCTTCACGAATCTCCACCAAGGTGCATTAGCGGTAGTTTTTTTAAATGTGAAATTTACTTTGGTTTTATACACGCTAATGTGAGAGCACTTTTTCGTATCAAATACTTCCTCGTCCCTAGTAAATTATATTTTTTTTCTGTACTGTTGTTTTAATATTTAATTTATAGTTTTGTTTTCAAAAAGTAACAAAGGATTATTTTAAAACCAAAAGTGTGTTATTAAGAATGCATAAGAAATTAAATTTAAGTATAATATTTTTTCACATGAGTACATAATAATAAAAATAGGGTACTGGAATATTTGTTTTAAATTTTTAAAATTAAATTGTTGGATTTTTTCAAAATTACAAGTTTAATGTTACAATAATTAATACTTGAACACGCTTGACAAAATTAGATCCTGTATTATTTTGCATGCATATTATATGTCCTAGCAATAAAATGCTCAGGTAACTACACTTTTTGTCTGAGATTTTTGAGCTACTAGCTGAAATACAAATTATGCATATATATATATATATATATAAATAAAAATTCATCACTACTGTATCAAAAAAATTCTAGTCTATGCCTTATTTATGAAAATCTAGCTATAAAATTCAATTTCTCAACTTTCACCCTTGTAAACCTCTACGCCGTAGCTTCTCTGGTTGACAATAGTATGTCAATTAAAAAAAAGTTCAGGGCTGCACGCACCATCATTTTGTACCAGTTGCAAGGATTGTCTGCTACCAGTGGCGGCGTAACGTTATTTGTGAAGAAACGGGGTGGTGGGGGCCGTAAGCAAAAAAGGAGTTATTTGAGAAGTTGCCTTCCCCCCTTCACCTCCTACCTTACTCTACCCCTCTTCAAGATAAATTTTTGAAACTTGGATGTCCCTAAAAGTTATTTGTAAATATCCTCCTCCCCAAATTTTGAAAATCAAATTATTTTTATGCTATTTGGAGAAGTCATCTCCATTTTTTTTTATTTTTTTTTTATTTAGATTCTTCTATAAGCCATTTGGAGTGGTCCTCGCCTTTAGTTGAAAAGTTAATTTATGTCTTTAAATGCTATTTGAAATTATCCTCACCTGGACATTTTTGGTAATCGGATGTTTTTTAGAATCAATTTGGAGTCATCACCTGGATTTTTTAAATTATTTGTATCTGAAATAAAGTTGGAGTGACCCTCTTCTAGCAAATTTTAAAAATAAGATCCCTCTAGAGCATAGGCGTACACACAAGGGGATCCAGTGGGTCCAAGCCTTCGCCCCCCCCCCCCCTCTACTGACGAACATGAAGGATAAATAAAAGATTAAATACAAAGCAATTATTTATCAATGTTAAATCACCTTAAAGCAATAGTTGAAAATAACCCAATATATCAATACAATTAGATATGTGGTGGATCCAGGATTTTTTCAAGGGGGGGAGGGGGGGCTACACAACAAAAGCAATACCTTTAGGAACCAATAAAGTGTTGGTCCGTTGCCCCAGTAGTATTTTTACTCCCGGAAAAAAAAATATTTCCAAAGCTCAAAATGGTGCTCTTTATGTATATTTTGTACCTAATAGTTGCTGATTAAACTTATACTGGTTATAAATATCTGTTATTTTGGATTTGGTTGCCATCTTTAATTTCTAGATATAGCCACTGTTTCCTTTGTGATTATAATTTTTAAATTAATATAAAAAATAACTGTCAAAAATAAATATGCCTAATTCAGGTGACTATTATTTTAGTAAAAATACGAAAATAAAATCATTAGTTAATAACACACTGTTTATTACACAAAGGAGTGGTGAACTAGGAGGGAGTGTGCGGGAAAGCCAGGGTTCAGGTTAAACAAGGTGAAGCACGTTTTGTTCGAACACATTGGACGTATTTCTGCAGAGAAGCACAGCACCCTTCAATCCGTCAATTAAATTTTTGAAAAATAGCTGAAAGGGGAGGGGGGATTATAGCCCCTTATTCCCAATACCCTTGAATCCATACCTGAGTGTGAGACATACCCAACTGGATTTAACGCTGTCTAGTCTGTATAGCCTCATGAAGTATTTTGTTCAAAGTATGAATCTTATATAAGTAATAGATTGGATTGACTATTGACTTGTAACTTCTGTACTTTGGATCCCCCGTCTAGAAGATATTTGAAGTGTGCTTCCACTGTCATATTTTTGTAAATTGGATGCTTTCAGAAACTATTTGGAGTTACGATTTTATTTTTAATTTGCCAAATAATGTAACTCTATCTTGTTTACTGTTTTAAACAATAGTAAACTCAAGTAAAGATCTCTAACTACCCCCACTTTGTTGATGAAGAAATACATCTTAATTGTTTTTGGGCTCTAAAGCAACCACACTCAACCCCCCTCAACCAACACCACTATCCCCGCCCTCTTTCTATATATTCTTATTTCTATGAGCACTCACTTCGATATATCCGTATTACCCGTATGTATTATAGATCGAATTGAAGTATCCCCTAAAATAAACCAAGTAGAACGCAAAATAGTTTGCTAAGGTATCCAATATTAATAAATATTTTGTCCTCCTGCGTGGGAAAGTTTATAGTTTATATATTAAAATAGTTTTATCCACAGCCCTTTATCTAAACAAATACGGGTGCATTTAATCAAAAACTTTCCTTCTTTTCCTGTCAGCTAGAAAAATCAGAGGAAATTACTGATAGCTTGAATAGGCACCTAAAATTAAAATTAATTAAGAGTGTAAAATAGGTTACACATGACCAATTAACTGATTATCTATGTATACTATACCTTATTTATAATTATTTACTAAACCTTTTTCTCCGATAGAATAAATCTAAGAGGGGTTGGGTGTATAAGGCCGTGTGATGGAACTCCTTATACTCCTCGGTTCCGACGCCACTGTTATCAACTAAATGAGGTAAAATATAAATTTGGTCTACACGTGATTAATTAATTGTATAGTTAATATTCACATTTCCCCAAATAAAGTGACATGTATAAAAGTGTGTGTTCAAGACAATTGGTTTTTTTAAAGCATCGCGTCCTACTAACCCGTTCGGTTTATACAGTTTCAAGACAAGTTAAACCATCTAATCAAGAATTGATTGTGCTTGTTTGTGAACCCTTCACGAGAATCTCAAGCTAGCAAAATACCACAAAATAAACATACAGGCTGACGGCTGGACTCTGTAGGGCGATCAGCCGCGCATTCTTCCTTTTGACCTTGAGATAGATTTCCTTTCCGTTGCTTCTCTTCTCCTGACATGGGGTGGTAGATATGGGGTGGTGGGGAAAGTGTAAAGAGGATAAGATTAGATAGAGACAGACGCTGTAGTTCAAGAAAACAGCACATAGCATTTCATTTTAAGACTAGGCCTCCTCACACGATTGATACTATTTCACGTACCGAGGCGGCCCCCTTTGACCACTTCTAAAAAAAAAACAAGGGTTATGATGGAATCAAAGTGCATCCAATCCATTTAAACAATAAGTAAACAGTAACTTTACATAATTGTATTTATTACAGTATAAAAACGTTTTTTGTACAATTCACAGATGATACATACAGGTACTAGTAATTAAAACTCCTATGTATTCCTTAAATAAAACTAAGAAAAATTTCAAAAAAAAAAACATTAGTCTCACACGGCTAATAAATTTAATCAAGTCACTATGATCACAAAATAGGATGGTATAAGTAAAAAAATTTAAGCTACATGGTATTTGTCTTAAGTGTAAGTTTATTTATATATGAGATAGGTTGACTTCAACTTGCATACATTCTTTAAAAAAATAATGTTGTTTAAAATATGTGTATTTTTAGTTACAAACTTATTTTTAGTAGGGAAGCCAAAATGGTACTTGAAGACTGGAAAAAGAGCGTTATAATACCTATTTTCAAGAAAGGGTACATGAAGAGGTGTATAAATTATAGGGGGATAACGCTGATGTGCCACTGTACAAAAATAAATGAGCAGATAATGGAAAAGACAATAAGAACTAAAATGAAAGGAAGGTGTAGAGAGAACAGCACAAATTTAGGGATCAGAGCTATACAATAGACTTAATCTTTGCCATACAACAGCTGATGGACAGAAGGTATGAATATGGGAAATACTTGGTAAGGTATTTAGGAATGTGGAAAAGGCATATGATAGTGTGGATACAAATAAAGTTTAGAAAGCAATGGAGGAGGCCGAAGTGGAAAGAGGAGTTGTAATGAGAGTGAATAGCATGTATGAGGATAACAGGAGTTGTGTTAAGACGGAGAGTGGGAGGACAGAGTAGTTCCAAATAAAAATGAGAGTGAAGCAATGGAGTGCCCTTTCACTATTGCTATTTGTAAGGGTAATGGAAATAGCCATGATAAAAGTGGCAGGAAAACTCGGGGAGAAAAGAATTATTATTATTAGCACTGTGTCTTACTACCTGTTAGGGTTATAAGCAGAGAAAAGAATGACAGCCATGATGTTTGCTGATGATTTGATGTTATGGGGCGAGAAGGAAGTACAGGAACAATTAAAGGAATAGAATTAGGAAGTGAAAGAGTGAGGAAAGAAACTTTGCATGGCAAAGTGTGAATTGATGGTAATGACAAGGAAGAGGTTAAGGCCTAGTAAAGCTATAAAGTTGGATGGAGTAAAGCTGAGAAAAGTACAGAAAGTAAAATACCTTGGAAGCGTGATTGAGGGGAAAAGTGGAAACATAGAGGATTTAATAAGAAGAGAACAGCAGGAAAATTTGTTCTATAGAGGTATTAGAGACCTGTTATGGAGAAGATAAGTGCCCGTAAAGTGTAAGGAAGTGTTGTGCAGGGCATAGTTTGTACCCATTGCCACATATGCAGCAGGAACATGGACAATAAATGTAAGAGAGACTAGGAAAGTGGAGGCCACGAGAATGAAGTTTGTGAGGAGCATGTTAGCTGTCACGAGGAGAAACAAGATTAGGAATGAAGTTGGCCGGGAAAGAGTGGGAGTACAGGAAGTACATGAGATAGTAGAAGAAGCAAGACTGAGATGGTATGGGCATGTAATAAGGGCGGAAATAGAGAGGATGCCAAGAAAGAGAAGGGAGGAGCAGATAACATAAAATTCTCAAGTGAGAGGAGAAAAATGGAAGAAATTAAAGGAGGAAGAGTGGTGGAAGGATAGAGGAAGATAGAGGCATTTTACTAAACTGAACTGGCCACAGGCTGGAAATAGTTGTTGTTGATGATGATGATGATAAAACTTCTTTCTTCCCTTTTTCACACTCAGATCGTTTCACAAATCTTTCCCACAAAGTTACACTAAAATGCAACTGCCATTTTATTTCTGTTTTTCCTTAAGTTAAAGGAACAGTTCAGGAAATTCAAAAGTATGTGTAATCATGCAAGTAAGAATAATGTGATGAAAAGATGTAAGTAATAAAAGTTTATGAAGAAATGAAAATAGAAGTTTATTTGTTTTTACCAAGGCCTAACCCAACAGTTATACTTTTAGGTTGGCCTTTCTAATCACTTTCATTACATTATTGTACAATAATTTTGTATATTTCAAAATCATAAGACATTTAGTATTTTCGGTAAATAAAATAAATATGATAGAATTATGTAGATACACAGGTAAAAAAAAAACACTTAACCATTTTTGTATATGCCTAATGGAATCTTCTTATGAAAGACAAACTTCTGTGAGGCATCAAACATCAAATTTTGGTGAATGTCAGTGTGTGTGTGTTCAAAGGTGTTTTCACCCTTGTGAGCACACTTAGACAATTGTCATCCTATTTAAGGCACTTTATTTACTGAATTTTACTTTTAAGGCATAACTAGGTATATATACACTAATGAACAATACAAGTAGATGAAATAAAGTTGATAAAAATAAACAATAATTTAAAAAAAAACCAAAAGTTTAACTTTTGTTTCAAAACAAAATAAAAAAACATTTTGTTGTTGTCGTTGTTAAAGAAATGTTAATTCTTGTCTAGTAGCGTGTGTATGAATATTGAATACTGTACTTTGGTCTAAATTAAATGGAGATCTCTTCTAGAATATAGAGTGATGCAAGAAAGTTAAAATATAAATTGCATTGTATTTAAAAACAAACTCCATTCAATAAAATCTGTAAGAACTTATATAAAAAAACAGGAAAACCAAAAAGGTTTCACAAACCAGTTGCCTTAAATGTGGAGTCATGATCAGTGCTAAATGGTTAACTATCATAGAAGTCAAATATTTGAATAAATAACAATACAAACTTTCACAGTTCAAGAGGTTGGGAAAGTTTTCATAAACTCATTACTAAACTAAACAAGCCTCCGACCTACCTTACTACCTGGCTTTTCTATCTATCTGGTTCGAGAGTTGCAATCTATGCAGTAAATAGTATCCAAACAAAAACTTTAAAAAACATAATATAATGTCAGACCCTTAATTTACTCTCAACTGATGAGTCTTCTTTGACATTTAACGTGTGAAAATATGGATGGGCGCTCAAATCCCTAGAAAAAAAAAAAAAAAGACTTCAATTTTTCAATTGAAATTTGTTTTAGAGCTCTTATACTGGTTATTGGTGGTTAAGAACCAATTATAATTTTAGTGACTGGATTATAAGAAAGAATGTTGACATTAGTTATTTACTATATTTTTTTATCATTATGTTATGTATTTCCTTGCATTTTCACAATTTTTTCAAGATTCAGATTAGAAGGTAAATTGAAAATTTGATATGTAAAATAGTGCATTCAACCCAACTCTAGTTGAATATATTGTTGATTGCTCTACTAAATTTTCATAAGTAGGCAGGGCTCCTAAGCTTTTAATTTCCGATAATTTTAAACAAGTTTAAAAGTCTTGTCTAGATTAAAACGTTAAACTATTCCAGTTCAGAAATTAGTAGACCCTGATTGTG
Organism: Timema cristinae; assembly: GCA_039000515.1. Taxonomy (NCBI): domain Eukaryota; kingdom Metazoa; phylum Arthropoda; class Insecta; order Phasmatodea; family Timematidae; genus Timema; species Timema cristinae. Next base: position 77,122,116 of record JBCFYV010011172.1, read on the forward strand.
GTAAATAAAATGATTGAATTTCGTCAAGTAAAAATTCGGTAAATTAAATAAATTTTTCACCTAAAAATGTAAAAAAACAAAAAAAAAAACCACACAATCTTAAATAGTATAGTAATATAGATTAAAAATTATGGCTAAATTTTATATATATAATATCTATCTATAAGGAAGATCTCTTCTCACTTTATGAGGTAATTAGTTGTATTATATTATATTTGGAAGAAGGTACAGAAATATTTGCCTTTGGTCACAATTTGACTGTCATAATAACCAGATTAATCACATATTTTACTTATCTTTTAATCATTGGTTTTAGTGAGGGAACTATTTGTTATGGGCTGGCAACTTTAATTTGTTATATGAATATTGAGAAGAAAATTATAATAGTGCAGTTAGAACAATTACTATTTATTCTGGTAGTTTCATTCAAATAACAATGTCACCCACTTCAGCGGTTGCATGGTCTAACCCACTACTCTCTTAGCACACTAAACTGTCGATAACAGGGAGATCAAGGTTCAAATCTTGATTGGGTGTGCTGGTGGTGGTTTTTCCAAAATGGTTTTCCAATCTTCTTCCACGCAAATGCTGGCATACTTCCTCTAAACATAACCTTCCTAATCTCTAGAACCAATAGCATAATAAGTATATGAGTGTATAACACAAACAGGTAGTAAGACACAGTGAAGGATAAAAAAAAGATTTATGGGCTCACAATTTCCGAGCTTCTTGAAAAAGGTTATATTTTCCTTGTATTGTGTGTCTGGTGATGAATGTTCTAACTTCACTCTCTGGTAGGTGGCCAGCACCAAGTAACAAGTTAAATCAAGTTAAAAATAATATATAACATATTGGTTTCTTATTAACATACCGTATTTACCCGAATATAGGATGACTCAAAAATAAGACGATACTTATTTTGAGAACTTGAAATTGAGGGAAAAACTTTTTATTAATTTTTAGAGTAGTCAATATTTAGTCACCAACAATAAAAATTAAAATAATACTATCACATCAATATTATTCATATACTGTAGATTAATTAAATTTTCATTGCTACAATGCATATTTTATTCCAAGTAACAACATTATCACATGGAAGAATCAATTACTATAATGGTGGTCACCCATTGGCTTTAAGTTACTTTGACTTTGACCTTTCTGCAATGAAAATAAACTAAATTTGGAAAGAATACGTTTTAGAACATACAACTCATAATATGCCAAGCATCACCATGCTAATTTATCGACAACTAGTGAAGTTGTGAGGTTGTTAAAAAGTATCGCTCTATTGGGTTTGCTGCAGTACTTCATAGTGATATATTGATAGTAGTTACTCGATATATTTTTCCAGAGGCTTCGGGAAATATCATGAATAACAAGGTGTATTTGTATTTGCATGTTTAGAATATTATGAGAATGCATGGTACATGACTAGTTACTTCCTCTTTTATATTTCGCATTGGCATTAAAACTATACATTTCATTAGTTGTAATGTTTAGGTACGCCATCTTGTTGACTCTTTTTATGAATGGATCGAGGATATCAACTGCGATTTAGATGGTGGGACGATAATGGTCGATAGGGAGTGGTTAGAAATAAACCAGTGACAATGTGCCACCACCATTACAGCATTCCTTCTATAAATCACATAACAGTGTTGGTTGTCTTTTAGGCCTACAACAGTGTGAAAAACACAATTTACAATAAATTTTTTAGTTATAAGATTTTTTTTTCTGTATTTATTTGTTGCTTTAACATCTTGTTAACAATTTCAAGTTCTTCGCTCAAGAATCATCTAAGTTATAAGATTTGAACTCACAGACCCCCTAGATAAAAACATTAAATAAACCCTTACTTACTTAATGGCACTGATAACTAGAAAGTTCAGTGACACACCAAAAAAAGTACGCCACTTATCCCTAACTTGAAATAGTTTTTTCCAGTACACCTTATTGCACTTTACCTCTTTCAGGTATATTCTAGTCAAAGGAAAAATGGCACCAAATGGCCATATAAGATTAAACATTGAATAGAGGATAAAAGATCAAGGCCTGGATACATACCAGAAAACTGTAGGCCTTAAAGTTCACAATTAAAAACATAACATATTCTAATGTTATCAAAAGATCCTACAAATGTATTACATAAAACATGTTTGATGTGACAAGAAAGTTAATATACAAAAAATGCATTTAAAATAGAGATTTAGGTGTCCAATTCTTATCATACAATAAATACAATACAATAATTAAAAATGCAATCAACCCAGATATGCAATGACACTGGGGAAAAACACACCAAGAAGACACTAGAAGTATTTTTGTGTAGCTGATTCATTCATTCGCCTTTTTTTGCTTTCTATTTGCTCTATCTGTTCAAGGTCAATTTTTGCCAAAAGATCCTCTTCGTCTACTTCCCATAGTTCTGCGGAGTTGTCTTCCTCTCTTGGAGCTGGTTGGTTAGTCTCAAACTGTGGTCCAATTGGTCGGTTTTCTTCATCCTCTATCAACTCTTCGAAGAAATCAACCAAAGACTTTTGTTGTCGGCTCTAAAAGAAATTTCACAAAAAGAAAAAATTCTGTTATTTGAAGACTCTAATTAATTTTTTTTTTTTCAGCCACTTTAAAATTTTCTATGAGTAAGTTTTACCCAAATGTGGCCACTATGTAAGGAGTGTACAAATGTTACTAATTTATATGATAAGTGGAGCAAAACTTAAAAATATAGAGGAAAATTTACAGAAAGCTGTATATTAGTTTGTTTTTAACTTTCACCGGTTTAAACTATACATTTAGTTATAGAGGAAAAGGTGTTAAGATAATTACCAAAAACAATTAATTGTATGTCCTAACACAGCATTTAACTTGATAACACTTGAAATACATTAAGGCCCGGTTTCATAGTCAGCTCACTAAACTCTTACTAGACTCCAGGGTTACACAGCACTTCGTGCCGACGCACTCGAGCCAAGTAACTTAGTACGTTTCATAGTCAAGATAGTTTGGATTCTTTTAGCCACTCGAAGCAAAAGAGAGCTTGGTCGAGGAAGTTCGTTTCTGTTCGTAATATTGGTGACGTCACGCCAGGCAGCCAATGATAATGCGTGTAATTAGTGACGTAGTTATAACAAACCGAGAAAAAAATCACTTGTTGTCAACATGGAGGACGTAAACAGAGCTTATGATCGCTTTACTGACAACGAGAGGGAAATATTATTCGGCCTTATTAATTCTAAATCAGCTGTCATTGAAGATAAAAGAACTTCGTTTTCTGTTCTTATGGCAAAGAAGAAAGCCTGGCAAGACATCGCAGATGGCTTCAATTCTTACGCTGATGTGACACATGTAAGTACAGACTGTACGTTTCGGAAGTATGTTTACTTATATTCTGATGTTTTTAATTCCTTGAGATATTTAGTATTACTTACTATTTTCTTCTATTTACTATGATAGTTTCCTTGTCTTTTAATTTGCTGATATCTTACTCAAGATGTTCCAATAGTTCAATCTTCTACACAACATACCTATCAAGACGACATTAATGTTATTAAGGACAATTTCAATAATGGATAAAAACACATATAATGTATTTACTTTATATAATCGTACATTATATTTGATATAAATAACCATAGGCCTGAGCCCTAATTCTTACTATATCAGTATAAAACTGTTGGTTAACACAACTTGTTTACAGTAAGGCCTAGGCCTAAAGCATTATTTATTTTTCAAAGTAAGACATATTTATTTTATGCAGACCTTTAAATCTTTGCTAACAGTTTACAAAATAAATCATTGATTATTTTTACACACAGGCATAGGCCTAGAATTGTTTTAAATAGTGTTATTTGCGTCTAGGTCTGCAGAAAACATTAAGTCAATAATTGTTCCTTTTATAAAGCCTAGAATTTTTTTAATATAAATATATTCATTTGTCCTAGGACTGCAGTGACAAATATATAATAAAGTAAATAATCTGTACTTCTTAGTCATAACTAGGCCTGCCATTTATTTAAATTAAATAGCTTATTATGTTTATTTGAATTGACCTACATTTTCAAACATTTCACAAAATAAGACATATTTATTTTATGTAGACTTTTAAATCTTTGCTAACAGTTTACAAAATAAATCATTGATTATTTTTACACACAGGCATAGGCCTAGAATTGTTTTAAATAGTGTTATTTGCGTCTAGGACTGCAGCAAACATATTAAGTCAATAATTGTTCCTTTTATAAGGGGGGAACCTTACAAACATAACTAGGCCTAGCATTTTTTTAAATAAAATATATTCATTTGTCCTAGGACTGCAGTAGCAAATATATAATAAAGTAAATAATCTGTACTTCTTAGTCATAACTAGGCCTGCCATTTATTTAAATTAAATAGCTTATTATGTTTAATTGAATTGACCTACATTTTCAAACATTTCACTAAATAAAATATAATTGCATCTATACACACACAGACATAGGCCTAGAATTTTTTTTAAATAATGTGTTAGTTTGTTCTAGGCCTGCATTAGCAAATATATTATAAAGTAAATAATTGGTCCTTTCTAAGACATGACTAGGTCTTCCATTTATTTTAATGAAATATGTATATTTGGTTTAGGTCTACATTTTCAAATACTTTACTAAATAAATCAGCACTTCATTTTACATTTAGGCGTATACTTAAAAAAATCAATAAAGTGTTTATATGGTTTATTTACCTACATTAGCAAACATTTTTAAGTATCCATTTATTGTTTATTCCTAACAATAAAACAGAAAATAAATATTATTTTTATTTACCAGCAATCGGCACCAGCTGAAGAAATGTTGGGAGAACGAGAAGCAAGGAGAAAGAAACTCCTCGCCGCAGTATCTCGAAGGAGAATGGCGACTGGTGGTGGACCATTTGCACCTGGGGAGTCCACAGACCCTGAACTGGACGCAATCATTAGCACTCCCATTGCCTACTCTGTGGCAGGTACTGAGGATTGCGATACAGTTTTACCTCCAGCTCCGAGGCCTGAGGAGATTAGTGCGACCCAGTCTCCACCAGAGGCAGCAGTCTCAACATTTTCCAGTGAGTATTTGCATAAGGATATGTTCACTGGGTTGTTTTGTAAATAAATGTGCCCACCAAGAAAATTTGAATATGTTTATTGTGATTAACAAGACAAACTGATTGTTTTTTGTAAAAATTACACTTTCTTTTATTTGAGAATTGATTAAGTTACATGATCCAAAGCTTGAGCTCGCTTATAGGATTATGGATTAAAATGATGAAATTTTACAAGACATTACAAACATTTGATCATTAAATAAAAGTAAAACAAACAAAAAATACCAAAATATACTAAACATAATAGAAAACAGTACAATGTGAAAGATTAGATAATATTGAATATGTGTGATAATATTGCTGAATACATTTTTCAATAAACATAAGTAGGCCTAAAAAATAAAATAATGAGAATGTTCCCTTGAAATAAAAATGAAAATTGAGGAAAATTAATTTGTATTACAATAATAAACAAAACATGTATATATATTCAGGGAAATAATAATTCTAAAATGTTCAGTTTACCCTAAAGGTTAGTTTATTGAAAACACATTTTTGAAAGCTGTGTTCATTGTTGGTTTCCCTGTTATCCTTTCAAAGCAAATGTAGGTATATTACCTCTAAAAGACTCCCTTCTTCATCCCTACCACTTTAGAGTTACTTATAGATTCTGTATACAACCGGAATTTATATATATTTAATTATTGGTCAAACACTCGCCAACTAGGCTAGGAGTTAATATTTCACCAAGGAAAAATAATTTATTTTAGGTGTGTGATCTCTAATCTGAGGGGTAGAGGGGTGTGCTCTCTCATATTCCCTCCCCACCCTATGCATGTATGCCTACATTCAACACTCATTAAAATTCAATCCTTTGATTTGTTTTGACTAATCTAAAACTAAATAAAATCAAATTTATTGTCAAAAAGTGAAATCGCTCATTGTTGATAAGAAACATTTGAGTACCGGTACATTTTAAATAAATTATTTAAATCAAAATTGATTATTTGATAACCCGAACGGGTAGTAAGACGCGGTGCTAAATATTATTATTAGTATTGATTATTTGATCAGATATATCTGTAGGGACACTTGCATATAATTAAATTTGTTATATAAATATATTTGTAAAATGAAATATCACACTAGACTCTGGAATCGAACCTGAGACTTTTGGCGAAGCGTGCCATCGATGGATCTTCACATGCGTGTGGTCCTTTTTACCGATGGGGCAGAGTCTATGATAAGACATGATTTGCTACTTTGAGCTATCATTGATATCTCGGCCACTTACAACTTGTGAATTGCATGGAAGAAAACGCTTGTACAATTAATTTCACATGAATAGCGAAGTTTATATATATGAATGTATATATAGATACATTGAGAAACTTGAATATTTTCATCGCCTAAGATTCACTCTTCATGTACAATCATTTGCTTTACTTCTTTTGTACTTGTGGGAAAATGTTACTTTGAAAATTTTAGACATGTTTAGTTATAATATCTAGTAACTTTTGTTATCTGTTAGTTACCACTATCATTATGGGGAATGAACTGTATGTAATTGTATCTGTGCAGGTTAAGTTGTCATCGAGGCCTGTGGTTGACCAAACATTGACGACTAAACAGAGGACTGGCAAGAGTTATACCATGGCCTACAATAGAAAGTGCTCACCCCTCCTTCTATTGCTCCATGTAAAGCGGTGGAATCATCTCGATGATGATGATGATGACTGTCGTCCTGATCATTCTGGAAGATTACAGGCTAGCAGAGACTTCTCACTGAAGATTACACAGACATTCAAACGCACAACTCTTCCCACCCTTGTGATTCCCTTTCTGCCCATCGATATCATCATTTATAATTTTTTAATTCTTGACTTTTAAATAACGGACAGGATAAAATCAGGATTACAACCTTTAACAACACCCTAATCCTGACTGATGAGCAAGGTTGTAGAAAGTCTAAGGGTGTGTGCTACAAAGTTAACATAATATAAATAAAATTTTATACAACTATATGGAAGTGAGAAGGGGGGCGCAGGTAATTCAATAACAAAAATGTAATGTATAAAATAGAATATGACCAATGGATATTTTTCGCTTCTAAAATTATTAGAATTAGGAGACATGATTGAATACGCCTCATTTTGTGCAAGTTAATTGAATGTATATTATAATGATTTTCTTTGTGCCTCAAGAATATTAAGAGAAACATTTACTTTTGCTAGAAAAAAAGTTTTTTAATTACCATATATTATAACAGTGACTTTAGTCATTGTGAATTTAACTGATTTTATCTTTTTATTTAATGTGTTACCAAATCCACACCTTGTGTTTTCTTTGGACGAGGAGTAGGTTGAGAATTGAAATTAATGCATACAAAACAAGTACTTTGATTGATTAATGTTGTATAGACTCCAATTGTCACAGAAAGAGTGGTAAACATTGGTAATAAATTACTATCTATTATGTGTTATTTTTTAGTAATGGTGACAGCTGCATATTACAACTTGACATAAGAAAATGTTTAATTCAATCTAGTAACCTTTCTAGCTATCAAATTATGTTCTCCTTCTCCTACGTATATTGGATTGTAGCAAAAAGTCTTATAACATGAATATTAATATCAGTGGTCGCATGATCTAATGTGTCCATTGGACAAGATTGTCATGGCAGAAATATTGATATTTGGATCTTGGTTAGGTGCATAAGGGTGGTTTTTCTAAATAAGTGTATTCTCAATGTTCATGCTAATATAGGTAACTGCCTCTAAATTATACCTTCCTCATCCCTATGCTATTTGTTAAAATATTAGTTGGATAGCCTGAATGGGTAGCAAGACAGTGAATAAAACACATTTTTACAACATACACTTATATGTTAATGATTGCTTGATGAGTGGGAATACCCTGAGTTAAATGAAGTCAAATTTGAAGCTTTTATTCAAGTATTCCTTCTCATTGTCGAGAACGCTTGTCTTGGACTAAATAGTCCAATGCACCATTGTATCATAATATGTTCAGGACAAACTCAACACTGAAAAAGGCATGAATCTTTCTCTGACAAATAAATAGGCTTACACTATATGTAATATATTTGGGTGTACTTTGGTATAATTGTAAATGCATTTATATTATAAACCCGCCTCGGTGGCGTAGTTGGCTAACGCACTAGTGTTGAGCTCGACTGCTGAGGACGGGGAGATCAAGGTTCAAATCTCGGTCGGGTGAACTGGGGGTGGTTTTTCCTAAATGGTTTTCCTCTCTCTCTCTCTCTCTCTCCACGCAAATGTGGGTTCACTTCCTCTAATTCAACCTTCCCAATCCCTGAAACCATTAGCGTAATTAGTACTTAAACCACATAACCCAAACAGGTAGTAAGACGCGGTGCTAAATAATAATAAAAATAATTTATATTAAAAACAAAACTATCTCACTGTTTTCTATATTTGTTTAAAAATAACTCCTGAACATGAGAATTAAACCTGTGAGTACCATTATCCATGCATTAATTAGTAGAAAAATTATATCTGGTCTTGGTTAAATCACATAAGCAGATAATGAAAAGTCCTGAACTAAACAATGTAATAAGGACAATCAATGAGGTGTTGAATTCAAGCAAACCTGGGGAGGGTTGGGGGTCGATGGAGGAGGAAGGGGGGTTATCCCCTTAAAATAATAACAATAGTCGGATATTTCTTAATATTTTTTTTCTTTATTTGATGGTTTATAACCCATTTTATTTTTTAACAACTACACCCCCTCCCTTGTGATTGAATTCAACACTGGTGATAGAAGTAGGACATGACACAGTTTTCCGCATCACCATAGAGCGTGGACCCATGTGGTACTGTGTAAGTATATTTTACATGGCGATTTCCCCAGGAGGCGTATTTCCATGTTTAAGCTACACATAAAATTGACGACGGACAAAACACACAAAACAGTTGACAAGACAAGATCAATGTTCATGGCTGAAATGGCGTCGGATGAAAGCGGCCCGGACAGCTCTACCCCGCTCGTTGGGACGCACATTCTGTCGGATGGCGATGTTGTGTAACACAGCACATGCAATTATGACTTTGGTGGAAGTGGGAAAGTTGGTTCTCAGCTTTTGTCCGAGGCATGCAAATCTACGTTTCCATACCCCGAACAAACACTCCACCACTTTACTTGTCTGCTTTTGTGCTGTGTTGTACCGCCGCCCCTCTGGAGTTTGTGGGTCCGGTACTGTAGTGTAGAGGTAATTCAATTGTGGATATCCACTATCTCCAAGAAGATTGCCCCTCACTTGACGCGTCTCCAGTCGAGTCTTCATGCGACTGTTACTGAAGATCCTGGAATCATGGGTGCTTCCTGGCCAACGTGCCACAATGTCCAGAATCTCCATATCCGGCCCAGAAACAACCTCAAAGTGGTAAAATGCAATAAGCAAAATAAGATAATAATATAGCGTAAAGACTTAAAAATATATGTTCGACTTTGAATAGATAAGCTACCTTCTTTCAGAATTTAACATTCATTCCTAAAAAGAGAGGCAGGTGAAGAGCATCCAGCTGTTAATTTGACTAATAAAGTTATTAACATATGTATACCTATAAACGCATTTTCCTTAAGGGTAGGCAAAAAAATGTGTATAATATATATATATATATAAACTCAAAAACAAAACAAAAAATTCACGGATGTGCTTGATCTTTACAATTTTTGTGGTAGCGGACACATTATTTACAACGTGGGGGAGGGGAGAGGGACATCAAGTTATTAATTTAGCATAAATGTAGCTGAATCAAATGTTACCCTTTAAATACTAACATTATATATAAATTTTAATTATGCTCTTATCAGCCTCAATGATCGAATGGTCTACGGTGTCACTCTTGTGTTGGACTGATGTACTGAGGACAGGAAGATCGGGGTTCAATCCCGGTCAGGTCCATTTAAAGTGTTTCTTTCTTTCTTCTGAAATGGTTTCCCACTCTTCCTCCATACAAATCCAGGTGAATTACCTCTTAAGTGTTTTCATCCTCATCCCCTACCCCATAGTGTATTAAAAAAACTTCAATAAATAAATCAAATAGCTGAACATTTAGGGACATGTACTGTTTCCTGTTCCGGAAGAGCTCAGCAAATTCCCCTCCTGGGCTTTTGATTGCTACATGAGTGCAATCAATACACCCAGATACACCAGGGAAATGGTACATGTTCCAGAACAGGCGGTAGTTTCTTTCAACTTCCTGGTCTGTGGTCGGGAACTTGACATATTCCAAGAGGTGGCCTGTCAACTCATCAGACACCACCTACAAATAAACTACTACAATTATTGACCAAGTTTTTGAAAATTATCTTATTTATGGTTGGTCCGGGGATTGCATACATCAAGTTATAATGAAACCTTAGTATGTACTTGCAATAGAAGACCAACAAAAAATATCTCTACCAGTTGAAGACTAGTTGAGTGGTAAATTTACTAACACAGGCCTATTTTAAAAATTTAACACAAATTATGCATACACATTTAAAAAGAATATAAAACCTTCATTAGGCCTATATAAAAAAAATAATTTCATCACAAAGTAGGCCTACAAACTTTAAAAGAATATAAAGCCTATATTATATGAAAAAATATACTAGGCCTATCTTACAAAATATGTTGATAGTTTTGGAATTGACAAACAAATATTGGAACCAACCATGTTTTCATTTTAACATACAGTACCTTGACAATCCTGGATATGGTGGCAGAGCTCAACCGAACCAGATCACCACAAACCAACTGTAAAATATACATATCTTAGATTTGTCTTTAACAATATTCATATTAATTGAAAAGAGGGTACATTTGCTCAAGGCTATACTATTCCCACCAGTCTCCCATTGTTGCAAATATGTGGATAGACCAAACAGCTTGTTGACTACTATGTGAAAAAAATAATATGTATGCATATTATATGCATCAAAGTGTTTATGGGAAAACAGCGATCAACTGATAATTACATTAAACAATATAGAATAAGCTTTAAATGAACTTTAACAAGAAAAATAATGTGTAGGCCTACAGGTATGTTATGTCACATTTTTAATATGGTTGTAGTCTGTACAATCCCCGCAACTAAATATATGTTACAATTCAAAGGCTCATGGAATTATTGATAAAATAAATAAAGAAATAAATGTTTGTGATCAAATAATATAGTTTGGTAAAATATTGAATTTTACTTTTTTAAGCTTAGATTATGTTTTAGTAAAACGTTCGTTTACATTTATGCATTATATTTATATATATCACATTATGTTCATGTAGAATAAACGAGAATATAACTACAATTTATATTTTTACGTAACTAACCAGCTCTCATGGACCATGCTGTTAGTAAACAAATAAATAAACAAAGATAACGCAAATATAGGCGCCTGTATCTGTGGACCATAATTTTTTCTTTTGATAATGCAATTAATTTTATACAAGGGCATTTTGAGGATATAAGGCAAAGATATTAAAATAATAATTTCAAAATATATTTACCTGAAAACCACCAGTCCCATAAAATCGAAGAGCTGTAATAACCTTTATTAAAGGTGGCACTGGCAAACCGCGGGCGTTATGGTTTGGACCAGTCAACAGTGGGACGATGACGTTCACCACTGTATCTTTGCTGAATCAGAATCTTCTGATGAATTCCCTGTCGGAATAAAATTCGACAGGGTTTTCCGCATCCCGCAAATATCTTTTGGGTTCGGGTAACTTATCGATGACACCGATAACCTCAACCAAATCCACTAAATCATCATCGAAAACCCGATCGTCATCCATCTTGAAAGTTGAATAGTGTCGATTTAGTGTGCTCGCGGCGCTGCTAAAACTTTGGTCGTATCGATACTAAACTCAAGTGGGCTGCGCGACTAAGATATGACTATGAAACGTACTTCATTCGGTTTTAGGGAGGATGGCACCTACACTTTCTACTTAGGCTTACTAACTGCGACTATGAAACCGGCCCTAAGAAGGAAATACCATACAGCCTTTTAAAAGCGTGAATAAAAAGAGCTATGGTTGACAGAAGGTTGATACAAATTAACAAAATGAAACGTTGCATTCTGTTCAGCACTAGAAATGTATTTTTAACAAAGTTAAAGAAACAACTTGAAAGGTTCTCACAATATAAATGTGTGTGTGTACTGTTAAACATAAGATTTATCTTGCCTCAAGTTTTCTAAAATGTGACTATAATTAAGTGTATTAACTTAAGACATAATTTTTTCACACCCGTGCATTTAAAAACTCTAAAAAACCTCCTGAGGGTACACAAACCTTCATCTCAGTGGAGTGAGAGTTGAGGAAGTTGTCCTTGCTTAGTCCAGCCTTATTCAAGACATCCAGTTTTGCCTGTATGAGGGAAAAACACACCAAGAAGACACTAGAAGTATTTTTGTGTAGCTGATTCATTCATTCGCCTTTTTTTGCTTTCTATTTGCTCTATCTGTTCAAGGTCAATTTTTGCCAAAAGATCCTCTTCGTCTACTTCCCATAGTTCTGCGGAGTTGTCTTCCTCTCTTGGAGCTGGTTGGTTAGTCTCAAACTGTGGTCCAATTGGTCGGTTTTCTTCATCCTCTATCAACTCTTCGAAGAAATCAACCAAAGACTTTTGTTGTCGGCTCTAAAAGAAATTTCACAAAAAGAAAAAATTCTGTTATTTGAAGACTCTAATTAATTTTTTTTTTTTTCAGCCACTTTAAAATTTTCTATGAGTAAGTTTTACCCAAATGTGGCCACTATGTAAGGAGTGTACAAATGTTACTAATTTATATGATAAGTGGAGCAAAACTTAAAAATATAGAGGAAAATTTACAGAAAGCTGTATATTAGTTTGTTTTTAACTTTCACCGGTTTAAACTATACATTTAGTTATAGAGGAAAAGGTGTTAAGATAATTACCAAAAACAATTAATTGTATGTCCTAACACAGCATTTAACTTGATAACACTTGAAATACATTAAGGCCCGGTTTCATAGTCAGCTCACTAAACTCTTACTAGACTCCAGGGTTACACAGCACTTCGTGCCGACGCACTCGAGCCAAGTAACTTAGTACGTTTCATAGTCAAGATAGTTTGGATTCTTTTAGCCACTCGAAGCAAAAGAGAGCTTGGTCGAGGAAGTTCGTTTTGTTCGTAATATTGGTGACGTCACGCCAGGCAGCCAATGATAATGCGTGTAATTAGTGACGTAGTTATAACAAACCGAGAAAAAAATCACTTGTTGTCAACATGGAGGACGTAAACAGAGCTTATGATCGCTTTACTGACAACGAGAGGGAAATATTATTCGGCCTTATTAATTCTAAATCAGCTGTCATTGAAGATAAAAGAACTTCGTTTTCTGTTCTTATGGCAAAGAAGAAAGCCTGGCAAGACATCGCAGATGGCTTCAATTCTTACGCTGATGTGACACATGTAAGTACAGACTGTACGTTTCGGAAGTATGTTTACTTATATTCTGATGTTTTTAATTCCTTGAGATATTTAGTATTACTTACTATTTTCTTCTATTTACTATGATAGTTTCCTTGTCTTTTAATTTGCTGATATCTTACTCAAGATGTTCCAATAGTTCAATCTTCTACACAACATACCTATCAAGACGACATTAATGTTATTAAGGACAATTTCAATAATGGATAAAAACACATATAATGTATTTACTTTATATAATCGTACATTATATTTGATATAAATAACCATAGGCCTGAGCCCTAATTCTTACTATATCAGTATAAAACTGTTGGTTAACACAACTTGTTTACAGTAAGGCCTAGGCCTAAAGCATTATTTATTTTTCAAAGTAAGACATATTTATTTTATGCAGACCTTTAAATCTTTGCTAACAGTTTACAAAATAAATCATTGATTATTTTTACACACAGGCATAGGCCTAGAATTGTTTTAAATAGTGTTATTTGCGTCTAGGTCTGCAGAAAACATTAAGTCAATAATTGTTCCTTTTATAAAGCCTAGAATTTTTTTAAATAAAATATATTCATTTGTCCTAGGACTGCAGTGACAAATATATAATAAAGTAAATAATCTGTACTTCTTAGTCATAACTAGGCCTGCCATTTATTTAAATTAAATAGCTTATTATGTTTATTTGAATTGACCTACATTTTCAAACATTTCACAAAATAAGACATATTTATTTTATGTAGACTTTTAAATCTTTGCTAACAGTTTACAAAATAAATCATTGATTATTTTTACACACAGGCATAGGCCTAGAATTGTTTTAAATAGTGTTATTTGCGTCTAGGACTGCAGCAAACATATTAAGTCAATAATTGTTCCTTTTATAAGGGGGGAACCTTACAAACATAACTAGGCCTAGCATTTTTTTAAATAAAATATATTCATTTGTCCTAGGACTGCAGTAGCAAATATATAATAAAGTAAATAATCTGTACTTCTTAGTCATAACTAGGCCTGCCATTTATTTAAATTAAATAGCTTATTATGTTTAATTGAATTGACCTACATTTTCAAACATTTCACTAAATAAAATATAATTGCATCTATACACACACAGACATAGGCCTAGAATTTTTTTTAAATAATGTGTTAGTTTGTTCTAGGCCTGCATTAGCAAATATATTATAAAGTAAATAATTGGTCCTTTCTAAGACATGACTAGGTCTTCCATTTATTTTAATGAAATATGTATATTTGGTTTAGGTCTACATTTTCAAATACTTTACTAAATAAATCAGCACTTCATTTTACATTTAGGCGTATACTTAAAAAAATCAATAAAGTGTTTATATGGTTTATTTACCTACATTAGCAAACATTTTTAAGTATCCATTTATTGTTTATTCCTAACAATAAAACAGAAAATAAATATTATTTTTATTTACCAGCAATCGGCACCAGCTGAAGAAATGTTGGGAGAACGAGAAGCAAGGAGAAAGAAACTCCTCGCCGCAGTATCTCGAAGGAGAATGGCGACTGGTGGTGGACCATTTGCACCTGGGGAGTCCACAGACCCTGAACTGGACGCAATCATTAGCACTCCCATTGCCTACTCTGTGGCAGGTACTGAGGATTGCGATACAGTTTTACCTCCAGCTCCGAGGCCTGAGGAGATTAGTGCGACCCAGTCTCCACCAGAGGCAGCAGTCTCAACATTTTCCAGTGAGTATTTGCATAAGGATATGTTCACTGGGTTGTTTTGTAAATAAATGTGCCCACCAAGAAAATTTGAATATGTTTATTGTGATTAACAAGACAAACTGATTTTTTTTGTAAAAATTACACTTTCTTTTATTTGAGAATTGATTAAGTTACATGATCCAAAGCTTGAGCTCGCTTATAGGATTATGGATTAAAATGATGAAATTTTACAAGACATTACAAACATTTGATCATTAAATAAAAGTAAAACAAACAAAAAATACCAAAATATACTAAACATAATAGAAAACAGTACAATGTGAAAGATTAGATAATATTGAATATGTGTGATAATATTGCTGAATACATTTTTCAATAAACATAAGTAGGCCTAAAAAATAAAATAATGAGAATGTTCCCTTGAAATAAAAATGAAAATTGAGGAAAATTAATTTGTATTACAATAATAAACAAAACATGTATATATATTCAGGGAAATAATAATTCTAAAATGTTCAGTTTACCCTAAAGGTTAGTTTATTGAAAACACATTTTTGAAAGCTGTGTTCATTGTTGGTTTCCCTGTTATCCTTTCAAAGCAAATGTAGGTATATTACCTCTAAAAGACTCCCTTCTTCATCCCTACCACTTTAGAGTTACTTATAGATTCTGTATACAACCGGAATTTATATATATTTAATTATTGGTCAAACACTCGCCAACTAGGCTAGGAGTTAATATTTCACCAAGGAAAAATAATTTATTTTAGGTGTGTGATCTCTAATCTGAGGGGTAGAGGGGTGTGCTCTCTCATATTCCCTCCCCACCCTATGCATGTATGCCTACATTCAACACTCATTAAAATTCAATCCTTTGATTTGTTTTGACTAATCTAAAACTAAATAAAATCAAATTTATTGTCAAAAAGTGAAATCGCTCATTGTTGATAAGAAACATTTGAGTACCGGTACATTTTAAATAAATTATTTAAATCAAAATTGATTATTTGATAACCCGAACGGGTAGTAAGACGCGGTGCTAAATATTATTATTAGTATTGATTATTTGATCAGATATATCTGTAGGGACACTTGCATATAATTAAATTTGTTATATAAATATATTTGTAAAATGAAATATCACACTAGACTCTGGAATCGAACCTGAGACTTTTGGCGAAGCGTGCCATCGATGGATCTTCACATGCGTGTGGTCCTTTTTACCGATGGGGCAGAGTCTATGATAAGACATGATTTGCTACTTTGAGCTATCATTGATATCTCGGCCACTTACAACTTGTGAATTGCATGGAAGAAAACGCTTGTACAATTAATTTCACATGAATAGCGAAGTTTATATATATGAATGTATATATAGATACATTGAGAAACTTGAATATTTTCATCGCCTAAGATTCACTCTTCATGTACAATCATTTGCTTTACTTCTTTTGTACTTGTGGGAAAATGTTACTTTGAAAATTTTAGACATGTTTAGTTATAATATCTAGTAACTTTTGTTATCTGTTAGTTACCACTATCATTATGGGGAATGAACTGTATGTAATTGTATCTGTGCAGGTTAAGTTGTCATCGAGGCCTGTGGTTGACCAAACATTGACGACTAAACAGAGGACTGGCAAGAGTTATACCATGGCCTACAATAGAAAGTGCTCACCCCTCCTTCTATTGCTCCATGTAAAGCGGTGGAATCATCTCGATGATGATGATGATGACTGTCGTCCTGATCATTCTGGAAGATTACAGGCTAGCAGAGACTTCTCACTGAAGATTACACAGACATTCAAACGCACAACTCTTCCCACCTTGTGATTCCCTTTCTGCCCATCGATATCATCATTTATAATTTTTTAATTCTTGACTTTTAAATAACGGACAGGATAAAATCAGGATTACAACCTTTAACAACACCCTAATCCTGACTGATGAGCAAGGTTGTAGAAAGTCTAAGGGTGTGTGCTACAAAGTTAACATAATATAAATAAAATTTTATACAACTATATGGAAGTGAGAAGGGGGGCGCAGGTAATTCAATAACAAAAATGTAATGTATAAAATAGAATATGACCAATGGATATTTTTCGCTTCTAAAATTATTAGAATTAGGAGACATGATTGAATACGCCTCATTTTGTGCAAGTTAATTGAATGTATATTATAATGATTTTCTTTGTGCCTCAAGAATATTAAGAGAAACATTTACTTTTGCTAGAAAAAAAGTTTTTTAATTACCATATATTATAACAGTGACTTTAGTCATTGTGAATTTAACTGATTTTATCTTTTTATTTAATGTGTTACCAAATCCACACCTTGTGTTTTCTTTGGACGAGGAGTAGGTTGAGAATTGAAATTAATGCATACAAAACAAGTACTTTGATTGATTAATGTTGTATAGACTCCAATTGTCACAGAAAGAGTGGTAAACATTGGTAATAAATTACTATCTATTATGTGTTATTTTTTAGTAATGGTGACAGCTGCATATTACAACTTGACATAAGAAAATGTTTAATTCAATCTAGTAACCTTTCTAGCTATCAAATTATGTTCTCCTTCTCCTACGTATATTGGATTGTAGCAAAAAGTCTTATAACATGAATATTAATATCAGTGGTCGCATGATCTAATGTGTCCATTGGACAAGATTGTCATGGCAGAAATATTGATATTTGGATCTTGGTTAGGTGCATAAGGGTGGTTTTTCTAAATAAGTGTATTCTCAATGTTCATGCTAATATAGGTAACTGCCTCTAAATTATACCTTCCTCATCCCTATGCTATTTGTTAAAATATTAGTTGGATAGCCTGAATGGGTAGCAAGACAGTGAATAAAACACATTTTTACAACATACACTTATATGTTAATGATTGCTTGATGAGTGGGAATACCCTGAGTTAAATGAAGTCAAATTTGAAGCTTTTATTCAAGTATTCCTTCTCATTGTCGAGAACGCTTGTCTTGGACTAAATAGTCCAATGCACCATTGTATCATAATATGTTCAGGACAAACTCAACACTGAAAAAGGCATGAATCTTTCTCTGACAAATAAATAGGCTTACACTATATGTAATATATTTGGGTGTACTTTGGTATAATTGTAAATGCATTTATATTATAAACCCGCCTCGGTGGCGTAGTTGGCTAACGCACTAGTGTTGAGCTCGACTGCTGAGGACGGGGAGATCAAGGTTCAAATCTCGGTCGGGTGAACTGGGGGTGGTTTTTCCTAAATGGTTTTCCTCTCTCTCTCTCTCTCTCTCCACGCAAATGTGGGTTCACTTCCTCTAATTCAACCTTCCCAATCCCTGAAACCATTAGCGTAATTAGTACTTAAACCACATAACCCAAACAGGTAGTAAGACGCGGTGCTAAATAATAATAAAAATAATTTATATTAAAAACAAAACTATCTCACTGTTTTCTATATTTGTTTAAAAATAACTCCTGAACATGAGAATTAAACCTGTGAGTACCATTATCCATGCATTAATTAGTAGAAAAATTATATCTGGTCTTGGTTAAATCACATAAGCAGATAATGAAAAGTCCTGAACTAAACAATGTAATAAGGACAATCAATGAGGTGTTGAATTCAAGCAAACCTGGGGAGGGTTGGGGGTCGATGGAGGAGGAAGGGGGGTTATCCCCTTAAAATAATAACAATAGTCGGATATTTCTTAATATTTTTTTTCTTTATTTGATGGTTTATAACCCATTTTATTTTTTAACAACTACACCCCCTCCCTTGTGATTGAATTCAACACTGGTGATAGAAGTAGGACATGACACAGTTTTCCGCATCACCATAGAGCGTGGACCCATGTGGTACTGTGTAAGTATATTTTACATGGCGATTTCCCCAGGAGGCGTATTTCCATGTTTAAGCTACACATAAAATTGACGACGGACAAAACACACAAAACAGTTGACAAGACAAGATCAATGTTCATGGCTGAAATGGCGTCGGATGAAAGCGGCCCGGACAGCTCTACCCCGCTCGTTGGGACGCACATTCTGTCGGATGGCGATGTTGTGTAACACAGCACATGCAATTATGACTTTGGTGGAAGTGGGAAAGTTGGTTCTCAGCTTTTGTCCGAGGCATGCAAATCTACGTTTCCATACCCCGAACAAACACTCCACCACTTTACTTGTCTGCTTTTGTGCTGTGTTGTACCGCCGCCCCTCTGGAGTTTGTGGGTCCGGTACTGTAGTGTAGAGGTAATTCAATTGTGGATATCCACTATCTCCAAGAAGATTGCCCCTCACTTGACGCGTCTCCAGTCGAGTCTTCATGCGACTGTTACTGAAGATCCTGGAATCATGGGTGCTTCCTGGCCAACGTGCCACAATGTCCAGAATCTCCATATCCGGCCCAGAAACAACCTCAAAGTGGTAAAATGCAATAAGCAAAATAAGATAATAATATAGCGTAAAGACTTAAAAATATATGTTCGACTTTGAATAGATAAGCTACCTTCTTTCAGAATTTAACATTCATTCCTAAAAAGAGAGGCAGGTGAAGAGCATCCAGCTGTTAATTTGACTAATAAAGTTATTAACATATGTATACCTATAAACGCATTTTCCTTAAGGGTAGGCAAAAAAATGTGTATATATATATATATATATAAACTCAAAAACAAAACAAAAAATTCACGGATGTGCTTGATCTTTACAATTTTTGTGGTAGCGGACACATTATTTACAACGTGGGGGAGGGGAGAGGGACATCAAGTTATTAATTTAGCATAAATGTAGCTGAATCAAATGTTACCCTTTAAATACTAACATTATATATAAATTTTAATTATGCTCTTATCAGCCTCAATGATCGAATGGTCTACGGTGTCACTCTTGTGTTGGACTGATGTACTGAGGACAGGAAGATCGGGGTTCAATCCGGTCAGGTCCATTTAAAGTGTTTCTTTCTTTCTTCTGAAATGGTTTCCCACTCTTCCTCCATACAAATCCAGGTGAATTACCTCTTAAGTGTTTTCATCCTCATCCCCTACCCCATAGTGTATTAAAAAAACTTCAATAAATAAATCAAATAGCTGAACATTTAGGGACATGTACTGTTTCCTGTTCCGGAAGAGCTCAGCAAATTCCCCTCCTGGGCTTTTGATTGCTACATGAGTGCAATCAATACACCCAGATACACCAGGGAAATGGTACATGTTCCAGAACAGGCGGTAGTTTCTTTCAACTTCCTGGTCTGTGGTCGGGAACTTGACATATTCCAAGAGGTGGCCTGTCAACTCATCAGACACCCTACAAATAAACTACTACAATTATTGACCAAGTTTTTGAAAATTATCTTATTTATGGTTGGTCCGGGGATTGCATACATCAAGTTATAATGAAACCTTAGTATGTACTTGCAATAGAAGACCAACAAAAAATATCTCTACCAGTTGAAGACTAGTTGAGTGGTAAATTTACTAACACAGGCCTATTTTAAAAATTTAACACAAATTATGCATACACATTTAAAAAGAATATAAAACCTTCATTAGGCCTATATAAAAAAAAATAATTTCATCACAAAGTAGGCCTACAAACTTTAAAAGAATATAAAGCCTATATTATATGAAAAAATATACTAGGCCTATCTTACAAAATATGTTGATAGTTTTGGAATTGACAAACAAATATTGGAACCAACCATGTTTTCATTTTAACATACAGTACCTTGACAATCCTGGATATGGTGGCAGAGCTCAACCGAACCAGATCACCACAAACCAACTGTAAAATATACAATATCTTAGATTTGTCTTTAACAATATTCATATTAATTGAAAAGAGGGTACATTTGCTCAAGGCTATACTATTCCCACCAGTCTCCCATTGTTGCAAATATGTGGATAGACCAAACAGCTTGTTGACTACTATGTGAAAAAAATAATATGTATGCATATTATATGCATCAAAGTGTTTATGGGAAAACAGCGATCAACTGATAATTACATTAAACAATATAGAATAAGCTTTAAATGAACTTTAACAAGAAAAATAATGTGTAGGCCTACAGGTATGTTATGTCACATTTTTAATATGGTTGTAGTCTGTACAATCCCCGCAACTAAATATATGTTACAATTCAAAGGCTCATGGAATTATTGATAAAATAAATAAAGAAATAAATGTTTGTGATCAAATAATATAGTTTGGTAAAATATTGAATTTTACTTTTTTAAGCTTAGATTATGTTTTAGTAAAACGTTCGTTTACATTTATGCATTATATTTATATATATCACATTATGTTCATGTAGAATAAACGAGAATATAACTACAATTTATATTTTTACGTAACTAACCAGCTCTCATGGACCATGCTGTTAGTAAACAAATAAATAAACAAAGATAACGCAAATATAGGCGCCTGTATCTGTGGACCATAATTTTTTCTTTTGATAATGCAATTAATTTTATACAAGGGCATTTTGAGGATATAAGGCAAAGATATTAAAATAATAATTTCAAAATATATTTACCTGAAAACCACCAGTCCCATAAAATCGAAGAGCTGTAATAACCTTTATTAAAGGTGGCACTGGCAAACCGCGGGCGTTATGGTTTGGACCAGTCAACAGTGGGACGATGACGTTCACCACTGTATCTTTGCTGAATCAGAATCTTCTGATGAATTCCCTGTCGGAATAAAATTCGACAGGGTTTTCCGCATCCCGCAAATATCTTTTGGGTTCGGGTAACTTATCGATGACACCGATAACCTCAACCAAATCCACTAAATCATCATCGAAAACCCGATCGTCATCCATCTTGAAAGTTGAATAGTGTCGATTTAGTGTGCTCGCGGCGCTGCTAAAACTTTGGTCGTATCGATACTAAACTCAAGTGGGCTGCGCGACTAAGATATGACTATGAAACGTACTTCATTCGGTTTTAGGGAGGATGGCACCTACACTTTCTACTTAGGCTTACTAACTGCGACTATGAAACCGGCCCTAAGAAGGAAATACCATACAGCCTTTTAAAAGCGTGAATAAAAAGAGCTATGGTTGACAGAAGGTTGATACAAATTAACAAAATGAAACGTTGCATTCTGTTCAGCACTAGAAATGTATTTTTAACAAAGTTAAAGAAACAACTTGAAAGGTTCTCACAATATAAATGTGTGTGTGTACTGTTAAACATAAGATTTATCTTGCCTCAAGTTTTCTAAAATGTGACTATAATTAAGTGTATTAACTTAAGACATAATTTTTTCACACCCGTGCATTTAAAAACTCTAAAAAACCTCCTGAGGGTACACAAACCTTCATCTCAGTGGAGTGAGAGTTGAGGAAGTTGTCCTTGCTTAGTCCAGCCTTATTCAAGACATCCAGTTTTGCCTGTATGAGGGGCCATAAGTGGTCATCGGCAGTGCCCCTGGCAACTAGGTAGCGAACCAAAACACTATCCTGCTGGCCCAGGCGATGGGCCCGGTCCTCTGCTTGAGTCAGAATCTAGGGCAAGTGACAAACATTAAATTTCAGTCATAGCACACTTCAAGTCAAATTAAAAAGTGCAACATAAATTAATGATTATCGGCTAAACAAACTTATAACAAGATTTTTTTATAAATAGTTTATGTGGAATAGAGCACTAGGTTAAATCATGATTAAAATTAGGAGGGATAGCCAGCACACTTACCTAGGTGATACTGGAGTAGAAATTGTTTAGATATAACATTAAAAAAAAACACAAACACATTTTTTAAGGACAAGCTTTCACTGTCACTGACAGCTTCATTGAGTCAAGAGAGTAGACTTTATAAATAGTTTAAATCCTTTTTTTTAAATCATAGATCATATTATTTAATCTTTAATATCTAGAGTTATGCACTAAAATCAATTAGAATTGTTTTATTGTACAAGTGTTTGTAATATTTAGTTTTATTATGATAAATCAAGTTATTATCACAACTTACAAGTCAATTACTTCAGTTTTTTTTTCCATATGAATATTAATTTGTAATGTATACAAAAGCTCAGAATATGATTATTGACCATACATTTAGTATTTTAGCTCTCAATAATTTCATTAGTAAAGCTTTAAAATTGTCAAAACCAGATTTTTTTTTCAAAATGAAGTAGAAACTGACATTTGTTTTGAAGCCAAGTTGAAGTTTCGAAGCTTTGCACACCCCTAATTTGTAGGGGTGTGTGAAGGCCACTTTTTAAATGCGAGGCAAAGTCAAAGCAAATCTTGAAAATTGCAAAGAAAAGTCGAAGATTCCTAGGATTTTTGTTATGGTCACTTAATGCTACTTTTAATATTTAAATTAATTATTTTTCTAGAACTTGTCAGTAACAAGGGCCAGGAAAATTTCCTTATTTATTACCTAAGGACTATATTAATAATTAAGGCCCGTTGACACAATGTTAGTGGGTTAGTGCAAGTTTACTAGTATTAGCTTACTAACATGCTAGTTGTGGTGACACTCATTTTTCACTTGTATTATTAACGCTTCTAAAAACATGGCTGAATGTGAAGTGGTGCTAACTGGTCTCTCTATTGGAGCAATTTTTTTTTATCACCATGTCTCATTTCTCGTTTAGGTTATTTATACACATATACTATTTACACTTATGTTAGGAACTAGGAAAGGTGAATTTAGAATAAGAATGGGCAGCCAGATAAATTACAATTTTTCAGTAAACGCAATTTATTATAATCAGTTGACCTATTTAAAAAAAATTGTTTTATATAGACAACATAAAAAGGTTAGTGATTAGTATATCTCCTATTTCTTAGTTCCTTATACATTACAATATATTTCAGTTGATCCCAAATAATTTTTTGTTTGTTTGTTAACTTACTTAGCATACATGGTAAATAAAATTAACCTCAAATAAGGGCAATAAATCCCAATACAACCAAACTCTGATGGGCATTTTTTAAATAGGCCTAACCCAGGTTTTTTCAACCCTGTTTTAAATGTTGGTATACTAATAACAAAATATCCTGTTAAATTCTAGCTAAGCCTAAAGTATTCTTTAAAAATAATAATAAATTAATTTGTAGATTGGTTTGAATATAAACTATCTGGATTGCTATTATGTTGTGTATCTACTCAAGTTGACAAAGCATTACTACAAAGTGTTTGAAGTGTATGGGCTGAACATTACTAATTAAAACTTCTAAAGATTAGTTAAAGTGTGATTTAGCGTGAAAACCGCTGGCCATTCATACCTTACTTACCGATAACACAAATATTATGTTGCAAGAACTAATCACGGTACTACAATATTGTATTATATTTTGTGATTGTATATAAAAAAATTCCACATGCCACATTGATTGGTATGAAATAATGGTTTTATAAAATTATTTATAACATTTGTTTACCAATATTAAATAATATCGCTCACAAGGCACATTTGCATTATGTATGTAGCATTTTATTTTGGACACTTCTTGAGAATACATTATCCTTTAGAGCAATATCCCTCGCAATCTTATCTTTATAAATTCTGTGCTTAAAATGGCACAAAAACTCATTTTTTCATTACATTCCACAAATAAGTGTCCACTGCACAACTAATTTTTTCGTTGCTGCCATTGTGAATTACTTACATTAGTAAAGTTGGAAGGTGACATACTTTTTCACTTGCAAGTGGACTTGTTTGTTAGTAGCTTGCTCGTCTGTTTACACGGTGCAAGCTGTGCGCATGCAGTCAAATTAATGTACTTGTATTAGTCAACTAATACCGTGTCAATGGGCCTTTAATGCACACAGGCATGGTGATAAGATTAGTAACTTATAAATTATGTTTAAATTTTTACTTACATCGTGGAGTTTATAATATTATTTTGCAAACTTTACATATACATGTCTTTTTATCTGCATTTCTCTGATAACAATTATAAATTAAATTTCGTTTTCATTTTCTACTTTCCGTATCAGCCATTTTGAATAATAAAAAAAATGTGAAGAAGCTATGAAAAAATTATTGTCAAATTGCACCCGTAAATTTGTCACAGATAATTCCTAAGAGACATAATATTAAGGACCAAACATTAGACATGAGCTGCGATGATAGCACAACTAAAGCGCTTTCTCTGCTTCATACCAATGACCATGGAGTTATTTCTTTATAGGTAATTTTATTTTTCATAAAACTATGTTGGCGATAGTGAATTTAATATATTAACATTTACTTACCTGTTTTTGACCCATGCTTACTTTGGGCTAGTTAAATTACTAGTCAGTGTTAAAATTCTGTTTAGTAACGGTTTTAAAATGATCAAATATTGAAAAATGTAATATTTAGTAGGATGAAATTAAATTGTTATATAATTTATCGAAGTTTTATCCTTCCTTCGAAATTTTTCGAATATGCGAAGGTTATTGTAAATGTCAAAGTCAAAGTCGAAGAAGATTTGACCTTTGACTTCGACTTTGTGAAGTTTCGTACACCATTACTAGTTTGTATGCTTGTCTGTTCTGCTATTCAATCAGTAAATAACAATAGTTATGTGTTTTATTAGGAATACTTCCCTGCTTAGGGTAGTTTGTAAGTAGTGTGCTGATTATAATCTCTGTGTTGAGAAAGTGCCAGTTAAATATTACAAATAATAATTTAAAAAAAGTAATTTTTACCAACCCCCGGATTCCAGAAAAGTTCCGCAAATACAACGAGATGAGCGGAGGTGAGTGTGATGCCTGAGTTGGCAGCAGTGATGGACAGCACAGCAACCATCACTTCATCATTGTACTGAAACAAATCACAGTGCTGCTTTCTCACCTCCGAGGGTGTCGACCCATCGATCCTGATGTAGCTGAGAACATACCACTAACATTATATTATCCTTACAAGAGCTGCACTGAAGTGGATGAATCAAAATAGGTTGATTATTACTAGGGCTGGGCCGATGCCAATAACCGATCCGATATTGGCACAATTGGCAGAGGAAAGTTGGTTTTTTATCATGCAGATATTTACACAAATAATTCAAAATCTATAAATAAACGGTATTTTATGAAAATATAATTCATAGTTCAAACAAAACTATTTAAATACAGTCTCTTGCATGTAAACACAAATTCTTTAACTCTGCGTTAGATATTTTATTTTATAATAAACATCAAAACTAACATTCTAAACAAAATAAACCATTCAATTTTATTTACCTTAAGGCTTATTTCAAATTATTAAACACGTGATAAATATATTAGAGATCAAGGTTTCCTCAAGTAGCAAAGTTAAACACTACCAAAAACAATATTACGTGTGCCAGCATGATTTTATTTGTTGTGGTTTATAAAAAATTAAAAATACATCATATTATGGCTATAAGTAACATAGTTATAGTTGAATATATGTTGTATACCAACCTAATATGAAATATTACCGACATATTTCAGAACCGAGGCCCGCGTATGCGCACAGCATTTTGCTTTCTGTTTAAATAATTTTCATTTTGGATTTGAGTTATTTATATTTTACATACCCCCTATTTTTTTCGTTAGCTGAATTAACTACAATATGAAATATTGAAAAAAAACCAACTAAATTGGCATTGGGTACCGGCATATCGGCAAATATTATTGGATCGGCAATATCTGCAAAAGGGCTAGCTAGCCCAATTATTACCACATCAGTTATTATAGCAATACTTCGGTGAAGAAAATGAATTAAATTTTATTACAAATTTATACAGAATTAACATTGAATTGGTTCTATTAAACACTGTGTGTGTGTGTGTGTGTGTGTGTGTATATAAATATAAATATTAAAAAAAAATTCAACACATATGGAAATATGGAGATGTTCAGTGTTGTTAGGTCAACATTGAAAACTGGAGCATCAGTTCCCTTATCCTTAGTAATGCTATTGTATTGTCTCTCAAAGTATCTCTGGTTCAAACATAGTTATATTCACTGGAGCATATGAAAGTAAGGGCAGAGAAACTGATACACCTGTGCCTATATTCCATAACCATACAATGAGGATCAGTAATTTATTAATGGCAATTCCTTAGTCAATTTACCTTTATACTAGGTTTGTGCTGGATAACAATATGATAGGAGTGTGTAAAGCTTCAAAACAAATATCAACTTTAATTTTGCTTAGAAAAAATGTCAGGTTTCAACAATTTGTCAATAATAATACTGAAGGCTAAAATACTAAATTTGTGGTCAATTACTGCCATTCTGAGCTGTTACATGCATTAAAAATTTGATATTAATATGGAAAAAAAAATCTGTAACGATTGAATTTAAAGTTGTGATGGTAACGTGATTTATCAAGTTCACTATGAATTGAAAAAGTGGACTTTGCACATCCCTACAACATGAAAATGGGAAATATAAAGGTCAGAAATGGCAATTTTTTTGGGGGGAGTGGGAAATACTTTCTTATATCTTCACTGGCTTGCAATTATTAATTTTCCATGTATAAAATATAATTTGAAACATATATCTATTTGAGTGAATTTAGTTCACTAAACAGACTACTTTAAATAGTAATAGTATTAATTTAGTGTTAGGATTGAAGCTACAATCAATGTTCCCTTGAACAAGGTAGACATTATCCAACTTTTTGTGCATGTATGGGCATGTGGTCAGCCAATAATGACATAAGATCACAAAAACAAGTTGAACAAATTACTAACTACAAAGAGGAAAGGTGAAACAAAATTATTCGATGCACAGGATACAAAGGAAGAATGTTAATTATTTTTACTTTAGATATTTAACACGCACTATATGAAATGACTTATGCCAGTACACAAATATTTCTATGACCAAGAGCAAAAGGGCCTACTAGTTTTTACGTGTAAGGTATTTTAACATACCTTCAAGGGTTCTTTTATATTACACACTCAACATGGGACCGACAGCTTATTACCCTAAAAAGAAAGTTGTGCTACATATTTTAGTCATTCAAGAAAAATCTGTCAACCCCAGCTGGGTTGGAACCCCCAAACACCCCTAGGGGTTGGAGAAAATTATTATTATTTCAGTTATGTTGTGTGTAAATATGTATGTAAGTAGCGATTAAGGAAGATATAATAAATCACTAAAGAAAGAAGAAGATCAACTGAACTTTAACTTAACATAATGTTCACTCAAACTTAATTTAACTTATGAAAACAAATGTGTGATCACAAGTCACGTAACTTAATGTTTACTGTTTTCTACCAATATTATGAATATTTATCATTAAACTTTTATGAGCATATTTTAATGCTTTTACAATCATGATTATGTTAGTTGATTTATATTTCAATAACAAGGATCTTTTTTGAAAGCAATACATTAGAGCATTAATAATAAAAGCTTTGGGATTTTAACTTTTTTATAATATTTGAATCAAGTCTGTTCTATAATGATACGATACTAGTGCTTATTAAATGTCTGATCACTAGAACTAAAGCTAAAAAGTAGACCTTGGTCTTAAAACTAACAAATTACTAAATAGCACTGTTGACGTCAATTGTATAGTGAATGGCTGGCTAGATTACGTGATACCCTTCAAGTAATGTTCACTTAAAGTAAAAGACCTCCCAGGACATCTCTTACGTTAAGTTAACTGCATCGTGATCGCTTCCATTTAAACACATGAGATCCTTTACATTAAGTTACGTTAAGTTAACTTTAAGTTAATGTTAAGTTGATCGTGATCCCAGCATAAGTTAGATAACAGGTTCAACAACAAAAAAAAGTGTTTGTGTAGAAGGATTAGAAAGAGGACTGGAGGAGGGACCATGTATAAAGTTACTGGCAAGCCAACAGCAGAATTGATTTGTTGCTTCTTTGCTGTTACTTTACAGGAAAAATAACACTCTATAATCTAATACCAATATTTTTTATGAAATACAAA
Source organism: Timema cristinae (assembly GCA_039000515.1). Classification (NCBI taxonomy): domain Eukaryota; kingdom Metazoa; phylum Arthropoda; class Insecta; order Phasmatodea; family Timematidae; genus Timema; species Timema cristinae. The sequence goes on from JBCFYV010011172.1 coordinate 77,151,211, forward strand.
CGGTAAACAATGGTCAACAAAATTCTTATAAAGGCTAGACTTTTGTTTTATTTAATCACGGTATTAAAATCTCTAGTACTTAGAAGAAGAAGGTATAGGAAAGGTGGATAGAAACATAAAAGGGACAAACACAATATGGCTTTTACAATGAAAAGAAGAACACAGTTCACACTTTACATTGCTGCCATTGGACAAAGAGGTAGTGGTTGTCTCTTAAAGAAAATTGATTGTCACCGCCCAATCCCTTGACTTAGGTTTCATTCTATCGAAACTCATCAGGGAAGAGTGTGAAACGCACAACACAACTTCCTAAAAGAGTAAACAAAAAAAAATACAAAAGGGAGAAAATGGAAAATTGTAAAGAATGATAGAACACACAGATAGGAACATGTAAAAGGTATATTGTCCTTTATGTTATACCTTTTACATGTTCCTATCTATGTGTCCTATCATTCTTTACTATTTTCCATTTTCTCCCTTTTGTGTTTCTTTGGTTTCCTCTTTTATGAAGTTGTGTTGCACGTTTAAAACTCCTCCCTGATGAGTTCTGATAGAATGAAACCTAGGTCAGGGGATTGGGCGGTGACGATAAATTTTCTCTAAGAGCAACCATTACCTCTTTGTCTAATGGCAGCAATGTAAAGTGTGAACTGTGTTCTTCTTTTCATTGTAAAAACCATATTGTGTCTGTCCCTTTTATATGTTTCTATCTACCTTTCTTGTACCTCCTTCCAAATATTATACAATTACCTCATAAAGTGAAAAGAGGTTTTCCTTATAGAGGTATAGTACTTAGAAGAGAAATTTTTGAGTTAATATTGAAAGTGTATTTTCTTTAAAGTATTCAATAATATTAGTTTAATCTATGTATATGCTAAGTCTGTTTAATTCAACCTCTAATCTACCTGTTAGGCCTACATATTTATTTAGTAATTAATTATATTATAGTTATTATAAGGGAAATAGGCTAACCCCGGGGTTTCCAAACTTTTTGAGACCGTGCCACCCTTCACATGCCAGATTTTCCATGCAATGTTTCTGTAACCAATATTTAAAAAAATGCTTGACCTTGGCTTAGTCAGTTTTTAGACAGTAGGGGAGAAATTTGTGCACGTCACAACAAGTTTTCAAGGAGGAGCATTAGAATCCAGAACTTAAATGAAGAGAGCGTTTTCACAAGAGAAAATTATGTGTTTATTGTATATTAGTCTCTTCTTAATGATGAACGAGTAATATGAAAATTTGCATTTTGCATTCACCATACATTATAAGTTTTATTTTCCTTATAACCGTACACCCCATACGCAAACACTGTCCCAGTTTGGAACCTGGCTAACATTAAAATTAACACACATTTGATTCAAATAAATAAGTTTTTAATAGTTTTTTCAATAAACCTAGTGTTTTTTGGCAGGTAAATATAGCAACCCGTAAAAGTCTATTGGTCCTGAATTAGGGAACCAAAACAAATTATCACACCAATAGATTGGTTGATCATATAACAAAGAATGTAAATTTGAAAAGATTCATATTAATAAAATGTTTTTATTAAGTGGAAGTTATGACCTCGGTTAAAGTATGGTCAAATAAACTCAAAAAAAGTGGTTCAAGTTCACTCCTAGATTGGTGCATCATTCCATAACAAATTGAATGTGAAATACAAGAAATTTCACTAATTATAAAAGTCATTAGATGTAATTAAGAGATAAGTAGACAAACAATTTAATATGGCAACAATAAACGTGAAAAGTTGCTCAACCTCAAGTTTCCATTAACTCTTCCTCACATATTCATCCGCACAATTTTTGAGAACATATAACTTCGACATGTCTAAAAGTCACGATTGTAAACCTACAAGGAAAGAACAAATACTTAAAAATAAAATCCTATAACAAAGCTCTAAATACTTAGATAACTATCATATTCGTTATTATATATTCTAATAAATTGCATGTCATACAAGGAAATCAACAGTATTAGATCACTCATAATTTAATAATCATATTTACTATTTACATACCCTTTCTAAAATGTTAATTTCAGTTGAATTAAAAATTTATCATTCAGAATACAAATCTATTGTTTTCGAAGTCAAGATATTTAAAAGTGTTTTAAATATGTTTAACTACAAAACTAGCATTAGTTACAATTTAGTTATTTAATTATGTTGATTAATTTGTCTAAAACCAGTGTTGATCAACAATGCAAATAAATATTCTAAGTACCTAACTTACCACATTAAATAAAAAACAAAGCATCTACTATTTCGAATTTTCTACTGTAAGTATAATTTTAACTATCTTATTTTTCATTTTAAAGTATGTACATTCACTTTTAAAAGTATTAAAAATAGAAATTAAATATATTTCATGATAATATAATTTATATTTAAAGCTCATATAAGACAGATGCATAGATGAACATAAGGTAATAGAATTGGAACAGAAGAAGTGAGCATGCGTGATTATTACACTAAGGACTAATAAACGAAATAAATGGAAAAGATTAAGGATTAATTAATAAACAAAAACATTTAAAATTTCCAACTTTTTGTGATTTTTACAATTTTCTTATCTCTATAAGGAAAACCTCTTTTGCTTTATGAGGTAATTGTATTATACATTCTTCCAAGTATAATACAATTTTCTTATAGGGTAGTTAAAGTTATAGAGGTTTATTTTGGGGAAGTATTAGCTCATTAAGAGGTTAATTTTATTGACTTTTTTTGTAATGGTTAGTCTAGTTTTAATGTCTTAAGGACATGAGTGTCAACACTATTTTTTATTATACTTCTTTTGAGTGTTCTTATTTTTAAATTATCTTTTTAAAAGATATATCTCTAGATTAAAGAACTAATATTTAATTTTTTTTTCAAAAATATTTACTATTTATAAAAATGAGTGTCATTCTTATTTTAAAAACATGTCTGTTTTCATATATTTTTAAAATCTCACATTTTTAAGATGTGTTATTTCCATTTTATGTTTATTTGACTGGTGACATTTTAAATATACTCAAACTCAGGAGATTTTTAAAAAACTCAACTTGAATGAAAAAATCCAAACTGGCAGACCCCTGCTATTTTTCTGATCTTAGTGATGATGATTATTTGTTGCCAATACAGATAATTTGATTTATTTTCTTTTGAATAATACAAATTTAATATACAGTAAAAAACTAAAAAACAATAATTGAGCACATGGGTAGTGTTAATAAATAAATACAAACAAAAAATAAACATTTTTTTTATTCATTAGATTTAATGGTATTTAAAAAGCATGATTAATTTTAAAATACTTTAATAAGTATCAACTAAGTCAGGTGTTCTTAATATTTTTTGGCCAAGAGCCAAAATCAACTAGATATGATCATCTTTGCAGCCCATGGTTTGTTTTGAAGTCAAACAGTGTTAATGTAATGATATAATATTTTCTAATAAGTACAGTAGAGTCTCGGAAACTCGCCTAATGTGCTAGTGGTGAGTTAATGAAATTTGTCAAGTTTTATGAAGGAACATATGCATAAGATGCATGTTTACTAAATAAGGATGAATCACAGTACAGTATCGAATATTAGAGGTAGAGCTGTACTGTACTGTACTAGTGTAGTATTGTATGGTACGTAACAGTAATATATGTAGCCTACAGTACAATATATTACATGCTAATTTAAGTGTATATACTGTACATACGTGTAATATACAGAAATGCAGTACATTACTGTACATACAATATTATATTGCTTCAAATAACATGTTACTGACTCAGAAAACTAACAAACACAGCACTTGTAAAAACACCACAGCATGATTCACAAACAAACCGAGAGGTTATACAGTTGATGGCTTGGATTGTGATGACTGGCGCCAACAACTGTGTGCATGTGCGCGTGTCGAGTTAAACGAATGTTGAGTTATCGAGTGTCGGGTTTCTGAGACTCTACTGTAATTATAAAATGCAATAATAGAATTAAGAAATTATTTCCAACATTAAATTTAGTAAATCAAATACAGTAATGTAAAATAGCTCCATATTAATAATATATTATTATTATTATTATGTTAGGTAAGCCTACTCACTCTTGGGAAGGCATGAGTAATAACATATTTTAGGATAAATAATATGTTTCAAAAATGAGGTGGCCCAAGGCTAGATAATTTTATAATAAAGGAAATTGATAAAACTAAAGAAAAAGGAAAAGGCAAAATAAACTACTAAGAATAAATTTGATGAAGAAAGCCCACCTAGGGAAAGAGGAAAAATTGGAAGACTCCAATGCACAAAGGTGCATCTTCTTCCTTTCTTCTGTCTTCTATAGTAAAAGTAGTCACACACACATTTTAAACAAATAGAATATATTTGGCATTGTTGCCTTTATCAAACACAAAGAAGAGAGTACAAATAACACAATCCATTGTTTGTGCAGATGCTGTGACAATGATTTTAAGACAAACCTTCTAATTTAAAAAATGAGTTTTTTTTATTAAAAAATGTCTTTTCCTGTAGGAGATGTGGTGATTGAAGGGCAAAACAAATATTCTTCATCTATTTAGTTAAGTTTAGTATAAAGTACATAAGCTATGAGTTAAGAGTTGTCATATCGGTTATTTCATCCAGTTGTAGACTAAACTGCCCAATAGTTTTGATGGCTGAAATCATTGTCTTTTAATGTCAATCAACATAATATCATGGATACATTTAGTAAAATATAATTTTGACATTGGTGTTTGTTCGATCTTTTTACATATTCATCACCACAGGTCATGTGAACCCCGTCTATTATTGCCAGTTTTACCAAATACTCTTTAAATGTATGTGGTTTCTTCTGTTTTTCAATACACCAATCAATATGGTAAGAAACAAGAGTGGCTTGTTGGACAGAACAAACAGCCTCATTTCCAGTGTGACAACATTGTCGCTTCAGTTGCTGTTCTTTACTTTAAAAGAAAATTCATTCTTTAGTAACTAAAGCACTTTGCTTAGTTTCAAGGCAACGCTTTGGCTTGTTCTGCTTTAGTGACTCATTGATGAGTACTTCCTCAATCCGTGAAAAATGTGAAACCCACCTTTAAGAAATCTTCTCTATACTGACTGCTCGTATTTGGGGAGTATGTAAATAACAAAATTATTAAACCACAAACATCTGGTTGTTACCCTAATGGCAATATCACATACAAAAATTACAAGGGTGTAATTTTAACACCTTAGCAAGAAGCACAACAATGAAAGATTGTGTATTTTACTTACAGTGCAGGAAACAACTGAAATGAACACAGCAGTTCCCAAGCCGGTGAGTCATCTGGTTGCAAGGAGTGGAGGGAATCAACTAGTAATGGAGACGAGCAATGTATCGATGAACCTCTTACCTGTTCACTAAAAACAATTGCTACCGGCACTCTTCAATCTTCACACATTATTGTGTTTTTATTATTATTTGTAGAAACATAGTCCTGAAAAGGTTTATAATTTTAAATTCAGTGATTTGTTTAACATTTTTAAATTTTAATTTCTTTTGAGAACCCGTCCCAAGGGTCATGGTAACCCATAGGTTAAGAACCCCTGAATTAAATATTGAAATAAAGATAAGTACTGTAGCCATTATGTAGTTTTGAAACCTTCAATAGTTCTTTGGTTTTAGAACCCCTTGTATTATCCCCAGTTTCAGCTCTCCTTGAATTGTACTAGTTTTAGCTTATCCTGGATCACTCAAAGTTTTAGCTTCCTCGATTTTATACCCTATTTATTGTAGGAGAGGTGATGACAACTATTAGAAGGTTTTTTGTGGCAAACATTAGCTGAAAGCAGCTAGTGTCAAACTATTGAAAAATTATATAAAATAGTATATAGAATTAATATTGATAATTAATATTATTATTATATATTATATACACGGTCTTTCTACATTGTTAGCACTTACCTATGTGTAATGGTATATTTAGTAATGAGACTATTAACGTGAATCAACCGTGGGGCCTGCATCCACATCACAAAAGTATATATAATTAAACATACTCAATAAAAACATCTACTTGCAGTCACTTAGCATCTCTCCTATCATAGATGGGGTATAGCTTCCCTTGAACCTTACCAGTTATAGCTTCCCTTGAATCTATCGTAGCCAAGTTTATTCTTTAAAATTAGGGCTTCAAAATCATTGATATATCAATGTCCTTAATTCTTACTAGTATGAAAGAATCAAGAATCAATCTTAACATTACGATTCTCGCTACTTTCAATTCTTAGCTCTCAATAAAACTGGGAACCAAACAAAACGACAACATTCAGAATAGATAATAATCAATTATCTCTCACATAAGTTTAGTTGCCGTTTAACTTAAATCCCGCAAGATTGTAAATATACCATATTTCCCTGAATATAATAAACCCTAACATTTTGAGGTGTTCTGAATGAAAAATAAACGGTCTCAAATATAATAGTACCTGACATTATGACAGTAACAAGAGGTAAAAATTTAACAACTTTGACACACTTTTTTAAAGTAAAATTAAGTGAGACTGTTCAGAATACATGAATTGATTTTAAACAAATAATCAATATATAATATGTAACTTAAGGATGCAATTTTCTGTAATATATCGATATACCTATCATTAATTGATAATCACAACATGTTTTCTCAAGAGTTACGATATTTCAATCAAATTAAGATGGCCACTCTTAATCATATTCGTTGTCACTTCGTAATCATATTCATTGTCACTTTCCATTTACAATGTTTTATTTAGCTCTTTGAATAAAACAAGTTTAATAAAAATAAGTAGAAAACGTTATATTTATTTTAATTCAGAGCATAGTCCGATATATGGTTGCCTAAACAATCACTAATTTCTGGCGAGCTAACGTGTGTAGGATCAGTGATGGCGGACAACTTTATATCTTTGTAATGTGTGAAATGTGTTCTTCCAGTTATAAAATCCACAATTTATTGCATTAATTTCGAGTTTATATGAATTTTTTTGTTTTAATTTTCAGTTTTGAAGACTTTTATTATGTTTCATAAATATCTAAAATATTGTGAGATTAAAGTTTCAAGTGACCATGTGTTGGTTGAAATGGTCGAGTCCAAGTTTAGCATTGAGGAGAGCGTAGGGTATCAAGCACATATATTTTCTGTACAATAACAATTATTATTAAATATCTTAAAAAATAATTTTAGACTGTTTTTACAAAGTTAATCTCTTTTATTTGACAAATAATAGTTACAGAAAAAGGTTTATTTTCAAGTAGCCCTACTAAAGTATTTTAAGTTGCTACCAGTACAGTACTTTAATTTTCTTTCCAATGTCATTAATTCAAAAGAGTGCACATTCATTTAACGATCCAGTTAGTGAATTGAATAGACTTGTGTTCTCAACAACTGTTTATTATACCTTATTTATTTATTATTTACAAATGTTTGATTCAATGAGGCTTCATTTGTAGGTAATAATACATGTTTACTATAATGTTATTCCTAATTATTTTATTAGTTTGATTATATGATTTAGTACTCGATAAACTTGATATTTTTTTTGTGAAAGTTAGTTTTTTTTAATCACTATGAACGGTTTTTAGTTTTTGGTATGTTAGAAGTTGATTAACTACATTTTTTTTTACATGAGGTTGGATGCTCGAAAAAATAATGGAAAAAACAAGTTTAAGAATTGGAATCAAGAATTGAAAAAACGAGGTTGAAATTAAGAAAAATAGGTATCAATGACATCTCTAATTAAAATCAAGCGTATATGTGACAGTTTAACGTGAATGTTAGGATTAAATTGATTATTATTTTTTTACAATAGATTGATGTTAGTTTCTATAAAAATTTAAATTATAAATAGTTTTGAATTTTAATTTCAAATTAAATGTTATCCATTTCTAATCTTGTATTTAATTTATTTTAAATTTTAGATCTAGCTCAAACATTTTGAATACTTTTTTGAAATTTTTAATCATATATAAGTTTTGGTAAAATTTCAGAAAATACTTCTAGAGCGAGTTTCAAAACACCAAAATGTTATAAAAACCAACCAATAGGAACTGGGTGAACTCACACAATGGCTGGGAGTTTAGCCTTCCAGTAGCGCAGTAGTAGCTCAGCAAGGCTCCTCGCCGCTCAAGCCCCCTGAGCCCTTGCACGTTCAGGGCCTTCTCGCAACCTTCATCTCAGAATTGTTCCTTTTATCATGTCCCGATTCAATATAACCAATTCCCTGTGAGCAGAAATGACATAGAATTAGGGTTCCGCAAGAACTCAAGTTCATGCTCAAGCGCGACAACTTTATAAACTAGGTAAATGTGAGCTTGATGTATAAGTCTATTTTAGTGCTGTATTGTGAATCTGGTGATGAATAACTCATTGTTTACTTTTCTCCATACATGTCTGGATAATTTATGTGTTGTATTGTGAGTCTAGTGATGGCTGACGCCTTATTTATTCTTCTCTTTACTTGTGTGAATTCTGCATGTGAGTTTGCTGTTAGTAGGGCTCTGCGAGTACTCGTATTCTGAGCTTCGAGCCAAGCTCGTCTCTTAAGCTCGAGATTGAGATTGGAAGTTTTTAAGGTTGTCATTTTCGACTTCCACTTGATGTACTTAATAATAAATTTTTAAAACACAATAGTATGCATAGTCTATTTAATGATATAATATCAGCATTTCCATTTATAAACCATTCAGTTGTTTAACAAATTGTTAAAAATTAATTTCAATTTTCCCATTAATAACGTAACAGAGCTTTAAAACCCCTTTAGACCAGTAGATTTATTCAATATTGTCATCTATTTTGAATTATACTTGATTGAAGTTGTTTGCTTGTGTTGCCATAACAAAGCAATGAAAATAAAAATAGCTAAGAAGATTACTAAATAAATGAATGATTCATTCTACTATTTTTACCTGGTCCCTTTCTAAAATAATAATTTATATTAAATTAAAGATGTAATATCAAGAATATATTATTATGTTAGATGTTTTCAAACTTAAGATATTTAAAACCCGTATTAATTAATACGTTTAGCTACAAAACTAGCTCTAGTTTAGTAACAATTTAGTTATAGAATTATGTTGGTTAATCTGTTTAAAATCAATGTTGATCTTATTTATTGCAATACATATTTTACCAAACTTACCACATTTATATTAAAAAAGCATTTACTATTTCATATGGTTTGCTAGAAATATTATTTTTAATTATAAAGTATCAGTATAAACTTTTATAAGCATTAAAAATTGAATTGGAGTAAATTTCTCAAAAAATTATGTCTAACGAGAGCCCATACAATGTGCATGTGCAGCTTTGCATAGAAGAATAGAAATGTAACAGGAGATATGATCATGCCATTAGGCAATATTTCATTTTATTAAACGTGTGTCTGACATTTCTTGTGTTATTAAGGAGAGAGAATGCGACTTTACCAAATAGCAGTTTATTCATCAGTCTAGATAAGACTACTTTGAAGATATTACAATATCATTCATGTTCTCAACATGAAAAAAATAAATAAATTATGAACTACGAGGAAAGGGCAAGAGATTACAGTGTAGCATGTTAAACCGTCTGTTTAACGCCAACAATAAAAACACCATAAATATAATTAACACAATGATTACAAGTGTTATATATTCAAATAATATGTGGCAGCTGTTAACTCACTGTGGATTTATGTTGCCGGAAAGCGCCCTAGCTCCAGGAAAGCTGCCCCAGCTGGCACCACCCACAATTCAACGTCTTACTCACAAGCCACACTTCCATGAAAAGGCAGATAAATTTCTCTGGGTGCCACATCATCAAAGAGCACTAGTGGTCATTCAGTGCAATTATTGTTACTTTACCCCTTTCCCCCCTTAGATGTCCTGATGCTAACCTGTCCCCTAGTAGGCCAATCTGTTACTATATAAGCGTCATTGTAAACCTACATCACTGAAGAATCAACTAGTGACTACGATGTGTCAGGCATCGGCCTCACCACCCCATCGCAGAGGAAGCCTCTTCTGAGACTTTAAGTATCTACAATTTAGAATATGGATTAGCTTCTAAACTCCTCTTTGCTATGTCATTAAGACATAATTTTTCAGTCAGAATATCTGACTTTATTCACAATGCCCATATGGCTTAGTTTTAGATGTTACTCGTAACTCCTGTTTAGCTCTGTCTATAAGACATAGTTTTTGTGTCAGAATGGCTGACTATATTTTCCTATGCCCATATGGTGTAGTTTAGATTCAAGGGCATAATGCTCTTTTAACTAGGTCCAGATGACTTTATATACTGGGTCAGTGTGTCTGATTTCTTTTTCTAAGTCCTTAAGACATAGTTACACATATATATATATATTAGGATATAATAATGATTCCCTAAACGATATGACTGTTAAATTATAACGAACAAGCAATCTGTACAGTTTATTTGTAACGAACAAGCAATCTATACTACTTGTACAATAGACAACTTGAGTGTATGTGTGCGGCAACATTCATTTGACTACTAACTCTACACGCACGCATGCACGCACACACACACACACACACACACACAACAGTATTACTTTCACTGCGCATCACATGTCATTAGTCATTACATATACATTTGCTGAAAAGATAAATTTACCTATATTTTAACAATGACCACATTTATGATCTAATTATGGCGAATTTCAGGTTATCTCACATTTTTTTTAATGACCTAGTTAGGTCAGGGACTGATAGCTGTCATTGTCTGTTTTTAGTGTATCTATTTATAGTGTGCACCAGGTGACTTGGCGGTCTAGGGGTAAAGTGTCAGACTTCTGTGCTAGGTGTCTGGGGCTCAATCCTCGGTACCAGCACAGATTTATCTGATTACCAAACCCTCCCCTACCCTCTGACAAGACATGTATTAATCACAACTTGTGAATGTGTGGAGTGCCAGGCCTCCACCATAGTTCGGATTCCACGTTAAACTGTAGGTCCTCCATTTCATCTCACAATCACCCTACCATTACACATTAGCGTAACCAAACGGGTAGTAATACGCGGTGCTAATAATAATGATAATAATAATAATATAATAGTGCTCATCCTGTGGAGCACTACTAAGTTGTAGTAGTGGCCCGCAGGGATAGTGTTTTATCTCCGGCACCTTTAGGTGTTTTTTCTATCAAGTATTACTAATATTGTTTGTACTATTTATTGTGTGCCCAAATAAGGGTTTAAATATAAATATACTATTGAATGTACAGGCAGTACTTATTAGGAATTGACCGGCCATAGTATTTTAACCATGTGTTAGCTAGGCTTGATTGTCTTTATGTATTGTGTATTAACCTTAAATTAATTTTTGTTGCCTATTTTTTGATTGCCGCCATGTTGACACAGACACTCCTTTGTAAGAGAATGAGGGTGAATCCTAATTTCTATAGAGTCAGTAAACTAAACCATGTTCTATCTTACGTCTATTAGTTCCTTTTCATCATGGTGCTTATTTCTATTCCTGCCTATCAGGAAGTATACAACTATGATAATTGAATATAGTTATCTTAAATAACAATGGACTGTTTGAAATAAAATCTATTTAAAAGTGTATGTAATTCTATTTATCTTGTTTACATTTTATTTAACTGATTTGTTGAACTTATATATTCCTCTTATGTCTTATCCTTCCCAAAACTCCCTTATTTAACTTTGTTATTGTAATCGTCAATTCTTCTACTTGATAGGAAAAGCGAGGATTCAACAGAATGAAATACTTATTTTCAATGTATGCCTAAATTTATAATTTAACTATGGAAGATGGTACAGGATATAAAGAGGGACAAACACAATTCGGCTTTTTTAATTAAAAGTAGAAAACAGTTATAATTTAGATAGCCTCAATCTAAATACTCACCTAATCTTTGGTGGAAGTTCAGAGATGACATTGGACTTGAGTCTCCTAATCATGAAGCGCTTTTCCAAAAGTAAGTGCAGTTCCACCATGTTTGACGAGCCACTGTAGTCCCAAGCCCAGTTGGTTTTTACTGCTGCACAGTATCGCAGGCCAAAATCATGGAAACTGGACAGTTTGGCCTTCCATTAGTGAATTAATTTTACTTGTGACAGATAATTTTCAAATAAAACAACCTAATGGAAATTATTCCCCAACTCAATCAATGATATGTCTTCCTATAAAACTATGTCAAAAGTTTGATTAACAACAGGACCAAAAGTTTTTAATTGTAGAATTGAGTGTTTCTTAAATAATATCTAGTCCTCCTATTCACTTTGTGAATCCTAAATAAAACTGTTCACTTCTGAATATGAAACATGTTAAATATAATACTTCACACCTATTTAGTATTTTCAAAATGTGCACTTGAGCTAATGTTTGATATAAATGAAAACTAATCAATTGAATTTGATATTGAAAAAGCTCATATTATGTAATAACATGTGAGAAAAACATTGTATTTGGCTCACATGACCAGTTAGAGGAGTGCTTTGGTTACTAACCTTCCAAAAGCCTTGGGGTCAATGGCAGCAATCTGTGTGTAGAGCTCCGACGGCCGAGAGAGAGCCGGAGTACCACTGAGGAGCAACACCCTCTTGGCTTGTTTGAAAAACAGGATGGCCACCTTAGTGCGAGCAGACTTGAAGCTTTTTAGGAAGTGGGACTCATCCTGGATGATCAGAAAGATGAATAAACTAGATTACTCTTAGTTTCACAATTTAATAAAAGACCATCAACTTCTAGGCATCTTAGGTGAACACTACATGAGTCAGTTTATAAGAGGTAGTGTTTATTTAGTTTCTTAGAAATTCTCATAGTTATATGAACGATCACAGCTGTACAGTGACCACTCCCTGTAAAAGGTATCGATTTTATGGGTATGCCACAATTAACATTAGCATTTGAGACTTATTAATAACTCCATAGCAATAAAAGCTGAAGGAAGAGTGCACCAAATTTTTACCATATGTAGATTTCATAAAATACTTAATATTTAATTTTTTCCAATTCCTCGCCTTTGGCGATAGGGAAAAGAATGTTGAAAATTTGAATATCTATATTCATCCCCTTCATGCCTTTTTAATGGCTTAAGATCTGAGTTCATAAACAAAGCAAACGTTGAATTTCAATCCCTCAAAATAAAGTTGAAACAAACCCATAATTACATGAAATGTAGTTTAGGTACTTTAAGAGCAGCAAAATATTTTCTCCCAAATATCTACCGGGTTTAGATCTAGAAATAGATTAAGTTCCAAGAGAAAATTTTAGTAAAAATTGCTTTTTAATTGCTGAAAAATGTATAAAGAAGCATGCAATTTTTTTTTTCTTTTTCAAAAATTGGTTTGCAACCACCGTAGGGTGATTTGGTAGGGAATGTAAAAATTGCCCCTCCTTCTCCAAAATTCATACAATCAGGATTCAAACAAATTACATTAGTAATTTACTAAAGGAGAGGTTGTAAAAAGGGTGTGTGTTTATTATGAGTAAGTACCCAAGATCTCCTGATTACAGTGGGCTGACTTCTGTACCCAAAAATAAATATTGTCTTGTCTCAGACTCACCATGATAACGGCACCGAAACTCTTCTGCGCGAGCCACTGCTTGCCGTAGCGAGACATGAGATCGTATGAAGTGATGAGGATCCTTGCACCCCCAATGTCATCCTTCCCTGAGGTCATAACCTCTACGTGGTGTGTAGGGATGGTGGGGAGCCACGTTTGGATGGCTTCAAGCCAGTCATACCTCACCGAGGAGGGACACACAATCAACAGTGGCCAGTCTCCGCGGTAGTAGTGCATTATCCCCAGAGCTTGGATGGTCTTTCCTAGGCCCATGTCATCCGCAAGGAGGCAGCGGCCACACTTTGAGAGACCAAACCTTGGGCACGTCAGGGGGAAGATAGTCTTCTATATACAATATTTTATAATATTATATGCAAACAAAAACTCTGCCTACAGTTAGTTATTTAATGTTAGTTTTATATTTATAATGTTGATTTTACATTTTTTTTTAAATTTTTCTCACTTGACTGCAAGTTATGTTTATTACTATTATTATTTGGCATATTTAGCATGCACTTTCTGAGCCAACATAAATTATTAGATTAAAGCTTATAAACTAACTGCTTAAATCTAAAATAGACTTGTCACAAAGTCCCTCAACTTTTAATTTATCAATGTGAAAGCTGAACTTTTAATTTCACCATAGATAATTTTTTCTGCCGCACAAGGAACACACAGTTCAGTAGACACACACCTGTTCCAAACTTGGTTAAGGTATCGAACAATATAGAATATACTAGTAAGAATTTTTTGTACCTTTACCAATATACAAATACCAATGAGTTTTATTTGATTTTACCAAGAGTTTATGTGACATGTCTTTATGCAGTTTCATTTTAATTATAAGGAGGTGTAAAGAGAAAATATATTAACATTTGCAAAGAGGGAAGTTGGGGATCCATTTAATTACTGCCCTTAGTAAATACTGCTGGGATTTAAGCCTAAACTTTCCTGTCAATAGCAAGCTAGACTATACTTAAGACCAATGTTCATGTTTAGTCACTGATCATATCAATTCAACTATTATCAAATTATGTAGGCCTATTTTACTTGGAATATTTTTAAATTTTCTTCAAAATCTAAACTAAGACAAGCCACTAAGGAATTATTCTTTAAAGGTAGATACTGAAATTGTGTTGTGAAGTGAAATATCCACATACCTAAATAGAGATTGGATTATTAATTTATTTAAGAAGTTTCTTTTAGCAATGTGTCTTACTATTCGTCCAGGTTATGTGCTTGTGTATTTATTTAAATGCTGATGTGTTAGAGATTAGTAAGGTTGCATTTTATAGGAAATGTACCCCTATTTGAATGGAGGGAAAGTGGAAAACGATTTAGTAATAACCCCTTTCAGTACACCCAAATAAGATTCAAACCCCAATCTTAGAACATACTGCCACCGAAGTGTGTATAAAGAAATTTTTATTATACACTAAACCACATTAGTGCAGTAGGTGATAAAGTTTTTTGAAAATTTACAAAAGTTATCTGACTGAGTAAATTGCTGACTTATGGGGGTTTCTGTTTTTAAGTAGTTTGTTAATGTATTTTTTATAGCGATTAAAATTTATGAAGTCAAGTTTTATATGCACAAGTGGGCTTAATGTTGTAAACTTACCTTACTCCCTCCTTCTGAAACACCATAAGGTGTGAGAAAAGTTCAGGATCAATTTTCACTAATTCATCATCAGTTACTTCCACTTCTGGTTTTGGATTTCTGAATGTCTAAAAAAATATATATATCATTTGGTACAATTCTGAGAGTAACTTAATTTAATCAATTTAAATTGCTCTGATTAAAAAGTAAAGTTCATAAATTAATACTATTTTTGGTCAAAGAGTGATTTGATTTTCAATAAATAATTTTTTTTAATTCTAATATCTGATGTGTGAAATCTGAAATCTGTTCTTAGTTATGCAATGACCTTTGGCAGGATACAGTGTCTAGGAACTAGGTCACAGACAAATAAATAACAGCTACGTAGCCTTACGAGAGATTTTCTGCGCCCCTCAAGTCAGGTAAAACTTAAAATACACCGTGATAACAGCGCTTCCAAGTGGTAATTATTTAAAACAACTCACTAATACAGACGCGCGGTCAAAAATGTTGCACCTAGCAATGACGAATAGCACTGAAACATTGCCTATAGATGCACACAGCTATACATAACTATAAAATGTCATTAATTTATGATGTGTTACACCTAATTTTACTGCGATAAGTTTTCTATAATTTCACATAACCAATCCTTTTGTATAAAATAATATAATTTACCAAACCATAAGAAAATTACGTAAGATCGGTAAGGGGGGAGGGGGGAACAAAAAAATCTTATGGTCCCTTAAGTAGGGAGATTTGGGGAGTAAGGGGGTCAAAATAATGAAAAATATCCTTACATAATTTATGGACAGCCCCTATTGGTTTTATAAAAAATATATTTCAAGTAAAGGGTTTTTTAAATTTTAATTTGGTTAAAACCTTAAAATATTGAGTTATTTCGTGTCTCAAATACTTGCAAATATATTATTAAAATTGGCAATATCAGCTTATGTAACTTACCCTTATAATTATGTTCATGGGATGATTAGTTTATAATGATAAACAATGCCCAGATACAAAATTTAATATAAATCGTTATAGTGGATTTTGAGATAGCTTGTTTTCTCTTTTACCTTTAGTAAACTACCCTGAATTATAGGATAAGATATCTAACTCCAAAAATTCCTCGGGGAACCTTATAAAAACCATATATACTAAGTTTTAGCCTGATCAGTAAAATGGTGTCGGCTCTAGGCCTAGATATAGACACACAAGCAGACAGCATCGCAAAAACACATTTTCGGTTTCGGGGGGGTTGACAATTATCAAAATTTGAACTTTTTTATGAGCAAAGTACTTTTCTTTTCAAGGTGTTAAGGGAAAGTAAAAATTGTCTATTTACGTAAAGATGAGCACAAATCATAGTCTTATACACTTCACTAGTGCAAACACATTTCTATACATTCTTAAAACTACTTTCAACTAAAGGCTCAATGACATTATGGAGTAAAATAATCACAATTTAAGAAGCAGAAAGTAGTAAATATTACATTGGCCACATATGTAAGTTTTTGAGTTTATAGTCATAATGTCCCATTATTTGAATATTGTATTTATTTTTAACCTATCAACTATAGTTCTATAGTCTTATGAAGAGTGTTTAGTTAGATACCGGTACATATTTGAGCTTTTACACACTTTAAGAACTAAAGTGTTTTATTGAAACATACCTCCTCCAAATGTACGGCATGCAGAGATCTGAAATTTTTAACATAGGTGGACGGAAGGGGGGATTGCACCTGAAAGCAGGATTTTTAAATTTTCAAATATCTTTTTAATTATGCTATTTTAAACCAATTGAGTTTGGGAATTTTAATTTACACCGGGAAATTACCGGTTTTTAAATTATTTCAAGTCTACATTAATAATTTTAAAAACATAGCATCAAATAAATAGTATAGACCTGTATTGGTGGCCACGCAGTATGGTATATGGCCTTCCTCTATAAAATAGTCATGTTTTGATAGGGCCAAAATATGTGGGATTGTTTTATACAGCTCTATATAAGATATCACACATTTAAAACACACTTTATAGTTAAAATTTAAACTATTTAACTGGTCAGAACTTTCACCCTCATTTTGGTGAAAACAATAGTTAAAAATATCTAGCCAATTCTTAAATAAATTGGTACTTCAAAACGTCTGCAATTCTTCTCACTGCTCCTTTATAAATAATTGCAGTTGACATCCAGTCCCTTAGTTAAGAAAAAAGAAGAAAAGGTCCATCTTGTTTCAAGTTTTCTTTGTAATGTGCAGTTAGAATAAACTTATTTGTGTGGCAGGATTAGGGTAATTTGATGAGGGGGTGAGGGGTTAATTACTGGGGGTGAGGGGGATATCACTACCCGAAGCTTGCTCGGTGACCGCCAGCCGACAGGAGCTCATATTTTGTATCTGCCTTCTAGTACATTTGAGTTTAAAGTGAGTCGTTTAAAAAATGCTCACTTGATTGCGCTGTAGTCACCTAGAGATCCCCAACGTTGAAGGAGTAAAGCCTCGAAAAGGAGCACAACACTTTTAACCTAGCGGCTGTGGCTCTCTTCTTTCCTTCTCTGTGAACTAGGTCCAAGAGGAGGGAGGGGTAAAGAGGCACACAGAACCCAAAAAGACTTTTCTCAAACATTTTCTTATGTTCATACAAATGCACGATACACTATAAAAGGGCTTATTTGAGTGCTCCGACTCTTTGGGTATAACTTTTTTTTAAAACCATACCAGATTTTCACAGCCAACCAACCCTTAAAATAAAAGATAAAAGTTTGATCTCTTATTACATGTGTTGCAAGTATTATTTCAAAATTTCAAACAAATAACATTTTTGTAGTTCCAAACAAGTGTTCATTCAAATATTTCATATTATTTTCTCCTACCCTTTTTTTGTCTTTACCGTGTGTAGGCCTTCATATCAGAAGGTTTAGACTTTATTTTATCATATAACTATATTTTAGGCGTAAAACTTAAAAGGCTGTTTATATTTTATATAAACATATTCACACTAATTAGGCCCAAATTGTTTTTTATACCCACGTCTTGCTACCTGTTCAGGTGATACAAATATATTATTACTTTGATGAGGAAGGAAGCATTTTAGATGTAATCTACTCACGTTTGTGCAGAAGTAGTGGGAAAACATTTAGGAAAATTCACCTTCAGTAGACCCAACCAGGATTCGAACTTCAGTATCTGTCATCAGCAGGTCAGTCCAACATGAGTGACGCCTTAGACCTTTCGGCCATTGGCCTTTAGGCCAAAATAAATAGTCCTAAGACTTATACCATTGTATTCATTCTTTGGCATGACAACTGATGTAATTTACCGAATTTGATGTGATAAGTAAAAAACAATAGAGATGTGGATAGAAACTAAGTACTAAGAGGCAGTGAAAAAAAACATACAGTACCTCCAAAATTATTTTTGGCAGACCCTTGAGAGTGACTTCTCCTATTAATGGTGTCATAGCAGTCATAAGCGCCGAATAATCGTTGAGATGAAAGCTCCACTGACGATTTTTTGCATCTGAGGAAAGTGTTGTAAAATTATTACAATTTTTTTCCCCCCGGGGAATTAAGAGGAATGACCTTATTTTATAATACACATTGGTGGTTGACTCTTGCAGTTCTAAATATTCCTAATTGTAGTATCTGGATGATATTCAAAGCTGTAGAATTAGAATTATCCTTTGGGGACACTAAGAAATTATTAAAATGTTTTTCACTACCGTATCTTGGATCTCCTGACTGTGACAGAGCCGAGGAAAGATCAGACAGCTGATAATACTACCACAGTGCTGACACACTATGAGGAAACTTTCCTAATGTACATTAGGTAGAGTAAATTAAATAGTGGGTTCTTACACTTACTAAGAGTGCCACCTATTTGAAGGGAAAAAGCCTCACACTGTTATATCTTATGAGAACGGCAGTTCTAACAGCTAAAAATAACAAACCAATCTTAGAAAGTCCTAGACTTTCCAGTTGTAACCATAATAACAAATGGGCGGAGGGGGGGAAACAAAGGAAAGCTTTGTGTAGTGCCCTTTATTCTTTAACATAATCTCCGAGCTACAAGAATTAGTATAAAACTTCTGTCAAAATTAGGTTATTTCTATCTTTTCCATATACTAAGATTATTTTTTAATATAAAAACTTAAATGTAAGGTTGTTAGTGATTTAGAACTCTGTTAACAATTTACATCTCCATTTTGATGTAAAATACCTACAGTCAATCAGGGTAACTTTGATGCACTTTTTACATAATTTTCACTTACCCCATTTGAGTTTTAATTATATCTTGATAACTGATGGCTTATAATGAAAGAATATGACTCAAAGTATATATTTGATATAACATATATCTATACATTGCTTATTTAACACTCAAAAATAATCATTTTTCCCTGGTTCAACATTACACTGCTATTTGGGGTAACTTTGAACCACTACTAAAATTTGATGATAAATGCTTAAGTTTATTCATTCTAGGAGTTAGGATAACTATTCTCTGATATGTGAAGTTTTGTAATGTTGTATACTTCATTATTAGAAGTTCCAAACACTTCAAGTGCTAAATATTTTGAATAATACTCAATTGAATAACACAGGTAGGAATGAAGGTTGAAGAAAGCTCTGAAAATAATGTAAGAACATACTATATAATGGTAGGAATAACTCAAATCATAAATTGAAATAATAAATTTCACTTCTTTCATTTCTTTAAAATTACACCCCAGTCCAATGTAAACAAATTCACCATCAAAAAGAAAATAGTAAAATAAAAAACATGTAAGTAGGCTCCTACGTTGAAAACATTTCTTGGATGAACAAAAATCCTGAAAGTCAAAAGTTAATTTCTACTTTTCTTTAGAAAACAAAAAAATATGAATCACATTTGTAGTTTTATATGAATTTCAAATAAATACTTGGAAAATTGAATTAAACATTACATCTTCAATGAGGATATACACAATAAAAATATATTTAAAAAATTCCTGGAGCTTATTTAGGAAGTTTAGAGATCAGAAAAGGATTGTTCATATAAAAGAGTCCTCTGCTGCTAACAGACACAATATTATTTGGATCAAATTTGGAAACAGTGTCAGATGCTAGGTAAAATAATTCATCCAGCATCTCAGGCCAACGCTAGCAGGGCCCAGTTTTACCATGCACTACACATGATAAAACATAATGTCATCTTCTATCTTTATCTTGATAACTGTGCCTGGAAAAAATTCTCCATCTTAAATCAAAACAACATAATCATTGATATAATAGTTTTATGATTGTAATAAATCAACCATTTCAGTTGACATTAAGGCATCATTGCAGATATGTTAAATGACAACAGAACTGCATGGCTGGGATGAAGTCTCAACTGGTGAGATCTCAGGAGAATTGACAACAGTTTCAAAATCCTGTTCATTTATATTCATTTCTTTTTCATGTTCAATTGAATTATGAGAAACATGTTCTCCTTTGTCAGAAATGATAAATTGGTGTCAATTTTGAATGTTACTTCTTGTTACTGGCCTAATGGTTTTCAGTCCACCTCTTGATTTAACAGATCCCTCTCTTGTCCTAGCTCCACCACGAGAAATAGTAGCAGATTTATTTTTGTAGAACTCCTCTACTTGTCAGAGATACACTCTTGCTTGCTTGAATTGGCAACTTGAACTTCTTTGGCTTCTGTAGTTCGCTTAAGTCAGATGTTCTTACATTTTCAATGAACACTTTAAATTGATCACCAATGTCTTCCCTGATGGCCGAGATGTCTTGTGCATAAATTGGTAGCTTTGTGATAAGGCTATTCCTATCTAGTGGGAATATTCCAGTAGCCTCAAACCCTTTGGCTAGATTTGTTGTTGTGGTAGATTCTCCCATTTCTAAAGCTATTTTCAATAACTGACCAAAAATGGATTTTGGCAACGCCACACAAGGTTTTCCTTCCCTGGTTTGTCTCGAATCTAAGAGGGGTTTCCTCCAGTTTGTTTTTAAAGAATAAAAGTAAGTTACATTAAAAATTGAAGCAAGTGGGGGAAATTTGGGATAAGCATGATGAAAGCTATTGTCTGAACAAATTTTCAAGATTTTAAAAGACAAGTGAGCATCCATATTGTCACCAATAACTTTTTTACCAGGATTATTTTTAGCATAAGACAAGAAATGATGCTCAAACCAATCGTCAAATATATCTTGATCGATCCATCCATGAGGTGTTACATTTAATCTCGTACCCAATGGTGATCCAGAGAGCCAATCTGACCATTTCTGCTTCCTTTTAAATATAATATATGGTGAAAGGAACTGTCCTAATACATTGCCACAAAAAATTGTGGTATAGCATGACTTTGTACTATTGAGTATTCGTTCAGGATGGCGAGGCCCTCTTCTAAACAAAAGTTTTCTTTTTTGAAGGTATATCATGGAAGCTGGTTTCATCATAGCTATATATATTGTAAGGAAGAACGTCTTTTAGTTCATTCCCCAAGTGATCAAAGAACTCATTCACCATATCTTTGTTAACTTGGACTCGGTTTCTAGCAGCGAATTTTTGTACCAAAAATGACTTGTCTCTCATTAAGAAAGATCTTCCGCAGTCCCATCAAGGCATATTATTTTTGAATTGAAGTATTTTGAGTTGGGATGTTTCCAAATAAGACTTTATAATGCATTAAAGATCAAAGACTGAACTGGGTACACCAATGTCACCAAAGGCAACAATATGATTTACAAAAATATTTTCTTCTTGTTCTAAAATTATTTACCATGAAAACGCTTCATTTTATTTCTAAGGTTATTTCTTGGTATACCATAATCTCTCTCTGCTCTCCTTTGTCCAATTTTGCCCGCCTTAATGTCATTTACAATTAGATTCAGTTGATCTTGAGAGTAGTTTTTGTATGTTCTAGTTCCAGGTTGACGTTTCTTATTCTTGGTAGGCCTATTCATTTGCTCAGATTCTATTGAATCTGAATAAAAATTAAAATATATAGTACAGTATTTAAATATCACATTTTAAATTAAAATAATATAAAAAAAGAAACATTCTTTTGGATTATTAAAATGTACAAGGGCTATCTATAAGTCCATGAAATTGTCTTTTACAAGCAAGCAATTTTACTAAACAAATTTGAACTAATATAGAAGAAATTACTTTACAGAAAGTTTAAAAGTGGTAATAATATTATTATAATGGCAATAGAATACCTTATATAAGAAATTGCATCTAGTAATATTAAAGTCTTTGGATAAATTTTAATTTCAAGTAATGTGTTAAATTCAGTTTAACATTGAACCACCCACAGGCTAACTATGAGCCGGTTCAAAGTTAGGGTGTATTTGTGAATAATGAGGGTACTCTTAAATGTGATTTTTTACTGTAGAGCCTAATACTTTTTAATGAAAATAATGTTACTTTAAAAATGAAGCCTTGCAGAATATTTGTCCAAACATTGGTGTTTACACTTCTTAACTAAAAGAAAATCAATAAACTTGAAAATGATCTTCAAATATTTGTTCAAAACAAGAGTTCACAGTTGCCACACAAATGAGATTGTGACTAAAGTGACGCGAAACTTATATTTCTTACAGGAAATAGAAAATATCAATGTTGCCAACACATAGGGAATTTTAAACAAATGCTGGTTTGTCTTTTAATATAGTTCATTCAAACAAAAACAGCTAGTGGCTCAAAGTTACACCCACTGGCACAAAGTTAACCTGATTGACTGTATATTTTTAAATGATGAGCCACTATGGTAGGTAGGCTCTAATTAATAATATTATTATTTAGCACCGCGTCTTACTACCCGTTCGGTTTATACGCTTTAAGTACTAATTACGCTAATGGATTAGGAATTGGGAGGGTTGGATTAGAGGAAGTGAACCCACATTTGCATGGAGTGGGAGTTCACCCGACCGAGATTCGAACCTCGATCTCCTCGTCCTCAGCAGTTGAGCTCAACACGACAAGCGTGTTATCCAACTGTGCCACCGAGGCGGGTAGGATCTAATTAACTATTATGAAGCATCTGAACATCTGTTAGGTATTTCAGAGATAATTTTACGTAGGGTGCCTCCTTAAAAGAAATGATAAACAATAAACTTTTTTATAATTTTTACAAGAGAATCAATATGCTACCTACCATAAAGAGCACTTTTCATGGACTTGAAGATATCGATGAGCTGCTGGTGGTATTTGACATCGACTGCAAATTGTGTTGCTGATATTAGATGGCATTTTGCTACTACACAATTATCACTGTTCCATTTTTGCCCTTCTGAACAAATGGAGTTTGTTTGACTATGGGAGGTTGGCTGAACCGCTTGGACTTGTTAAATATGGCAGTCGGTGTGGGCTTAAGAAACTTTCTTGTAATTCCGATATTAGGTTTAGATGGTGTACTGACATCATTTGATCCATAGAAAGACAAAATAGAATGATTCCCATTCTTAACAGAATCCCTTTTATTTTCACTTTGATTACAAATGATCTCATGATGTGGGGTAGTCTTGGGGAAGTTCTGTTGTGCAGCCTGTTTAGCTTCCTTAATCTGTAAAGCAAGTTTTCTTTTTGCTTCAATAATTCTTAATTGGTCAGCGGTGAGTCCCGACATGACTTTTCCAAGAAATTGTGCACTTTTCAAAAAAGCATTTAAATGTTTATTAGAAATACATGTCAAATTTTTCAAGGTTGCAGTGCCTTTTTTGTTTCATACAGAAGAATAGGTTATTAGTCCAAATAGCAGAACTGAGTTAACCAGTACCTAAAAATAAACACATTTAATTACAATTTTTTTTATAACTGTTTGGGTTGGACGCCTATGTATTAGTTACGATAATATGTTGGGGATGAGGAAGGTAGAATTTAGAGGATCTGTCCCCCATATTTGTATGGGGGAGAGTGGAAAACAACTTAGGAAATACCACCTGCAATAAACCTGATCGAGATCAAACCCTGATCTTCCAGTCTTAGGGCTTAGCCCATGTGGCCACCGAAGCAGTTTTAGGGAGAGTAGTTTAGATGTTTTGTGTGAATGTCAGAAACATGTTTTATTTATTACATAACACTATCAAAATCCATTATTATTTACAATCAACATGTCACAGTATAGATCATACATATATTGAGATTAATTAGTTCTCGATTTTTAAATACTATTAGAGAATTAAAAATGTATCTAGACATCACCTGGTGTATCCCACTGGTGTAAACAAATGCTAACAGGCCTAACTTATATTTGTAAGAAATTACCAACTGATATTTCTAAGAAATTACCAGCCCTTAGATTAGTTTAATGTGTGGATAGATCAAAGAAACAAAAATATATAGCTATAAATTTATGTTGGCTAGCATTGAAAAACCAAATTGTTTGGGAATGTTTATATGAAATGAATCCAAAAAGATTTGTGTGTTATTTGGGCTTAATGTATGACAAAGGCTACCTTTAAAAACTAGCGAATCTTTCAGAATAAAATACATGGGATGATAAGATGATACATTGTACAGTTTTATTTTTTCCAATCACATTTTTTTCCTGTTCAGATTAACTTATACACTTACAAATGATTAAATCAATTAAATCCATACAGCTTTTCTCTTATCTGTTATACAGGAGTATACCACTGTTCATGTATATGGAAGGTATAAACCATCTTTTATTAATAATTTAGTGTAGGTGAAAAAATACAATTAATGTGTGTGGACACGAACTGTATGAATGTTTAACGTTAACATTATAAACTATAAAGTATACTAAGCGGCGTTTTATTTTAAACTTCCTATTTAATTTGATGTTATTGGTTACGGAATTCTTTATTATTCTTTTTTAAATAGCAGAAATTCCCATAACGAGGTGAATGTTTTATTAGCGCTAGTATAGTGTTATCGTGTTGCGCGGCGGCCTTTTGAGGGGATAGTGTTGTACTTACAAATTCATTTCTGTAGCTTTTTATTTAATAGGATGTATTCTTCTTAGATATGTTAATTTAAACTATATAAATATAGTCCTCGAATTGGTTTTGATAAGATGATGTTGCCTTTGCAAAGGTTGTGTGAATGCAAGTTGGTTATAATATTTTAATGAATTAACTAATATTTCTGTTTGGTTTTCGACAGTGAGTTTTGTTCATTATCCAACCACATATTAAAATAAAAAAATCACCTTACAAAGACTTCCACAACACGTATTACCATATAAACAGGGTACGAAACTGCACTAATTGATAGTATATGTCCACACGTCACAAAAGTCTACCTTGAACTGATGGAAACAAATAAAGGAAAATCTCAGTTGACAACCAAATTGATTGTATAGTCGCCTTGTTAATGGGGAAAATCAATCCACCAACAATTTCAGAGCAATCACATTACCAACCAGATTGCTTCATATATCGCCTCATGAATGGACACGTTTAGTGATTCATATGGTGTCCAGGTGTTAATAAAATAGACGTACACTTTTTTATATGCTTAAAGGAATTGTAAAAAATATTCATATGAGCTCCGAACACTACAACACTTTACCATTATAGCAGGGAAACTAACAAGACCAACAATGGGCTTATTATTATATTTATTTTAAGGAAATTACCCCCACTGCCCAAATACTATCTACCTAACAATTTTTTTCGTTCAACTATAAACTAAATCATATTTATGTTTGGTAATACTCACAATAATGAAGCCAGTCTGCAAGGGATGAGATCGTGAGGAATTTGTTTCACTGTGAGAGTAGGACCACTACAGTGAAGGGTATTTCATGATGGGATCAAACTCAAGAGTGTAGAAGAGAGGGGGGAGGGGAGTTTGGGGGTTCCGGGTTTTATAAACAGTTTTCTGTATGAAAATTGTACTGTACTCTAGGGAGCCGTTAGCAAAAAAAAAGTTTTTGAGGGTCGTGGAAACCCTCCCCCGTCAAAATGTCTAAAAAAATATTTAGTAGTCTTAGTCTGAAATCTTTTTGAAAATTAGATACCTTTATAAGCTTTTGGAATGGTCTTTCCTCATAAACTTTCTCAAATTAGAATACCCCTAGACATTGGCGTAGCTACAGAGGAGCGACTGGAGCAGTCGCTCCAGGGCGGCATGGCTCAGACGGGCGTGCTCAAGTTGGAGCCAGCTTCCCGGATGTTGTGAGTGCGTGCCTCATCTTTTTGACAATTCCCATTACATCCGCAAGTGCTGAGAGATCCTTTTCAAAACTGAAAATTATCAAAAGCTATCTTCGTAGCACCATGTCGCAGGAGCGTCTGAGTTCTCTAGCAACGATCTCCATCGAGCGAGCCAGAGCAAGAAATATAGACTTAGAAGACACCATCTCACAATTTGCAAGTGACAAATCACGAAAGAAAATTTAATATGCAATTTTGAGTTCCTCCATCAATTTGTGAAGATTTTCACTACAAAATTTTGTCTTTTCAAAATTTTATTTTTATTTTTTAGAAGGCTTTTGTGTTGGTAACCCATTTGTTAAACAATTTCACTTTTAAGTTGTGATGTATTTCCCAAATTAATTTCCTATTGACAAAAAAAAGTAAGGACCAAAAAACGTAAATGATAAACTTTTCTTTAAAAATACTATGTCGTTTGTGAATAAGTGTTACGTTAGTTTAGTTATATATTTTTTTCTATGTGATCAACAATAAATGACAAATGTTATCTATATTAAAATACTCTGTTTTATTAGTTCCAAACTCCAAAACTTTAGTTATTATATTGTGTAAAAGTAAAAAAACTATGCAGATTTGCATTTCAATATAACATACATTTCAGTAAATGTAAATCCATGCACAAAAAGAAAATAAATTTTTAATTTCTTTTCTTTATGGATCAAGAATAATAAGAAACCACCAACATAGGCTACTTTTAAAGTCAGTTTAATCTGTTAGGTTTACTTAAATTTATAGGGTGTTATGGTTCAGTTAATTTTTGGATGGAAACAATGGGGAGGGGGGGGGGGGCAAGTAAACCGCTCCAGGGCGCTTCAGACCTAGCTACGCCACTGCCCCTAGAAGTTATTTTGAATGATTCTCCTCCTTGAAACTTGGATGCTCCTACATGCTATTTGGAGTGTCTCCCTTCAGCCAATTTTTTAAAATTTAGTACCTCTAAAAGATATTTGAATGGCCCTCTCCTGAAAAATGTTTGAAAACTAGATTCTCCTATAAGTTATTTGGAGGGGCATCCTCAGATTTTTTTAAAATATTAAATTGTCCTTAGGATTAGATTCATTGATTAGAGGCTATTTTAAATGGTCTTCCCCCAACAAATATTTGAAATTTAGGTGATTCTATAAGCTATTTGGAGTGTCCTCACCCGGAACATATTCGAAAATAATTATATGTTTCTTGACGCTATTTAACCTGAGACTCTTCCACCAAATTTTACAAAATTTGATGCTTTGAGAATCAATTTTCAATAATCTTCCTTTGGCAGTAGATTGGTCTACTACCAATTTTTTAAAATTGAATGCCTCTAGGATTTATTTAAAGTTTGATACACATCCATATTTCAGTTTAATATTCAATTATATTAGAGGGAAATGAGATATATCTAAAAGGGGAAAATTTATTCTATGGCAAGGGGAGTTTATTCACGTCAGGAGGAGACAAGCTATTTCCAGAGGGGATTGCCCCCCTCCTGTTTCTAAACTGATACTTAACTTTTGTTTCTAAATCTAAATAAAAATTCTGGTGTAACTTTTACAAAAGAAGATTAATGTACAAAAAATTAATAAGATACTTAATTGAACAATGAAATGCTACGCACACGATGAAGTACTTTAATATACCTTTATTTACTCTTCGACTCTCTTTTTCTGCCAAATTTAGGTTCAGTACCAAAATAGTAGACCTTGAAACTTACAAACACTTTGTGATAAAGGACAATACTAGAAGGAACCAATGATATAGTTTAAAAAAATACCACTAAGTTACCCCAGCTTATGGGATGGGCATGCACTGTTTTATAATTTAGATTAGATAGACATTTTATCGCTTATCATACATATTCTATTTTGTATTTTTTCCATCTTAAATATTTTTTAAATCTTGTAAACCTCGATCTTGAGCCCAGGCCCCTGTACCCAGTACCATGGTACCAATAGTCCCCCCTTCCCCCGTGACCCCTTCCGCACCTAATGGTTGACCTGCTGTAAAAGGATTAGACTTGTTTATAGATAATTTGGGCTCATGGTTGTAGAAGTTTAGTTTTTTGTGTAGGGACATTAAGATTCGCCAATAAAGGATTTCAGGCTCGGGTCTAGAGGGACTTAGAGATGCGTAAAATGTTATAGTCATCTAGAAAAGGTTTTAGGACTAGTGTATAGAGCGGTTTGTGTTCCTGTACAGAAGGACTACCATTCGTGTTTAGAGTATTTTTATGTTCGTTTAGAGAGGGTTTTATGTTCATATAATGACGGTAATATGTAAGTATGTAAGGGTTTTACGTTCTAGTACAATAGCCCATGGCTTCTTTGGTGCTGACTGTCAGAAGCGACAGCTGCTAAACACATGTTTTTGCCGATCATTTGGTTCGGCGTAGGGATACATAATTTGGTCTGGTAACTTTTCAAAGCCGTCAGCTGTGAGCTGTCAGTCAGCACCAAAGAAGCCATGGGACTACTGTAAATATATCATTATGTCCATGTAAAAGGAAGTTTTAGGTTTGTGTATAGAAAGCTCGTATTTAAATGGTGTATACTTGCAATGGTGGTCGCATGGTCTAACACGTCAATCTATTATTTATATGGATTGGAGGTGACGGTGAGAGCAAGGTTCAAATCCTAGCTGGGTCTACTGTGGGTGTTTTTTTTCTAAATGTTTGTTCTATTCTCCTTCAACGCAAATGTGGGTACATTTTATAATCAACTAAACCATCCTCATTCCAATTCCACTAGAGTATTAAAATTAATTTATGTGTATAGATCGACAGAGTACTTAGACGTGGTTAAAAAGAGGGGGGGGGGGGTTTGTATAGAGAGTCATATGTTCATAAATATGTATTAATGCTTGGAACGCTTTATATTTGAATATAAAAGTTTTTAAGTTTGCGTAAATGAGGTATTAGGTCCGTATAGAGAGAACCATATGATCGTATACAAGATCCGTATGGAGAGAACCATATGATCGTATACAAGGGCCATATAGAGAAGACCATATGATCGTATACAAAGTCCGTATAGAGTGAACCATATGATCGTATACAAAGTCCGTATAGAGAGCACCATATGATCGTATACAAGATCCGTATAAAGAGAAACCATATGATCGTATATAAGGTATTGAGGTATTGGTCCATATAGAGTGAACCATTGATCGTATACAAGGTATTAGGTCCGTATAGAGTGAACCATATGATCGTATAAAAGGTATTAGGTCCGTATAGGGTGAGGTGAACCATATGATCGTATACAAGGTATTGGGTCCGTATAGAGTGAACCATATGATCGTATACAAGGTATTAGGTCCGTATAGGGTGAACAATATGATCGTATACAAGGTCCGTATAAAGAGAACCATATGATCGTATATAAGGTATTGGGTCCATATAGAGTGAACCATACGATCGTATACAAGGTATTAGGTCCGTATAGAGAGAACCATATGATCATATACAAGGTATTGGGTCCGTATAGAGTGCACCATATGATCGTATACAAGGTATTGGGTCCGTATAGGGTGAACCATATGATCGTATACAAGGTATTGGGTCCATATAGAGTGAACCATATGATCGTATACAAGGTATTGGGTCCGTATAGGGTGAACCATATGATCGTATACAAGGTATTAGGTCCGTATAGGGTGAACCATATGATCGTATATAAGTTATTGGGTCCATATAGAGTGAACCATACGATCGTATACAAGGTATTAGGTCCGTATAGAGAGAACCATATGATCATATACAAGGTATTGGGTCCGTATAGAGTGAACCATATGATCGTATACAAGGTATTGGGTCCGTATAGAGAGAACCATATGATCGTATATAAGGTATTGGGTCCGTTAGAGAGAACCATATGATCGTATATAAGGTATTGGGTCCGTATAGAGAGAACCATATGATCGTATATAAGGTATTGGGTCCGTATAGAGAGAACCATATGATCGTATACAAGGTATTGGGTCCATATAGGGTGAACCATATGATCGTATACAAGGTATTGGGTCCGTATAGAGAGAACCATATGATCGTATATAAGGTATTGGGTCCGTATAGAGAGAACCATATGATCGTATATAAGGTATTGGGTCCGTATAGAGAGAACCATATGATCGTATATAAGGTATTGGGTCCGTATTAGAGAGAACCATATGATCGTATACAAGGTATTGGGTCCATATAGGGTGAACCATATGATCGTATACAAGGTATTGGGTCCGTATAGAGAGAACCATATGATCGTATATAAGGTATTGGGTCCGTATAGAGAGAACCATATGATCGTATATAAGGTATTGGGTCCGTATAGAGAGAACCATATGATCGTATATAAGGTATTGGGTCCGTATAGAGTGAACCATATGATCGTATACAAGGTATTGGGTCCGTATAGAGAGAACCATATGATCGTATATAAGGTATTGGGTCCGTATAGAGAGAACCATATGATCGTATATAAGGTATTGGGTCCGTATAGAGAGAACCATATGATCGTATATAAGGTATTGGGTCCGTATAGAGAGAACCATATGATCGTATATAAGGTATTGGGTCCGTATAGAGTGAACCATATGATCATATACAAGGTATTGGGTCCGTATAGGGTGAACCATTTGATCATATATAAGGTATTGGGTCCGTATAGAGAGAACCATATGATCGTATATAAGGTATTGGGTCCGTATAGAGAGAACCATATGATCGTATACAAGGTATTGGGTCCGTATAGAGAGAACCATATGATCGTATACAAGGTATTGGGTCCGTATAGAGTGAACCATATGATCGTATACAAGGTATTGGGTCCGTATAGGGTGAACCATATGATCATATACAAGGTATTGGGTCCGTATAGGGTGAACCATTTGATCATATATAAGGTATTGGGTCCGTATAGAGAGAACCATATGATCGTATATAAGGTATTGGGTCCGTATAGAAAGAACCATATGATCGTATATAAGGTATTGGGTCCGTATAGAGAGAACCATATGATCGTATATAAGGTATTGGGTCCGTATAGGGTGAACCATAGGATCGTATACAAGGTATTAGGTCCGTATAGGGTGAACCATATGATCGTATACAAGGTATTGGGTCCGTATAGGGTGAACCATTTGATCGTATACAAGGTATTAGGTCCGTATAGGGTGAACCATATGATCGTATACAAGGTATTGGGTCCATATAGAGTGAACCATACGATCGTATACAAGGTATTGGGTCCGTATAGGGTGAACCATATGATCGTATACAAGGTATTGGGTCCGTATAGGGTGAACCATATGATCGTATACAAGGTATTGGGTCCGTATAGGGTGAACCATATGATCATATACAAGGTATTGGGTCCGTATAGGGTGAACCATTTGATCATATAAAGGTATTGGGTCCGTATAGAGAGAACCATATGATCGTATACAAGGTATTGGGTCCGTATAGAGTGAACCATATGATCGTATACAAGGTATTGGGTCCGTATAGGGTGAACCATATGATCATATACAAGGTATTGGGTCCGTATAGGGTGAACCATTTGATCATATATAAGGTATTGGGTCCGTATAGAGAGAACCATATGATCGTATATAAGGTATTGGGTCCGTATAGAAAGAACCATATGATCGTATATAAGGTATTGGGTCCGTATAGAGAGAACCATATGATCGTATATAAGGTATTGGGTCCGTATAGGGTGAACCATATGATCGTATACAAGGTATTGGGTCCGTATAGGGTGAACCATTTGATCGTATACAAGGTATTAGGTCCGTATAGGGTGAACCATATGATCGTATACAAGGTATTGGGTCCATATAGAGTGAACCATACGATCGTATACAAGGTATTGGGTCCGTATAGGGTGAACCATATGATCGTATACAAGGTATTGGGTCCGTATAGGGTGAACCATATGATCATATACAAGGTATTGGGTCCGTATAGGGTGAACCATTTGATCATATATAAGGTATTGGGTCCGTATAGAGAGAACCATATGATCGTATATAAGGTATTGGGTCCGTATAGAGAGAACCATATGATCGTATACAAGGTATTGGGTCCGTATAGAGAGAACCATATGATCGTATACAAGGTATTGGGTCCATATAGAGTGAACCATACGATCGTATACAAAGTATTGGGTCCGTATAGGGTGAACCATATGATCGTATACAAGGTATTGGATCCGTATAGGGTGAACCATTTGATCGTATACAAGGTATTAGGTCCGTATAGGGTGAACCATATGATCGTATACAAAGTATTGGGTCCATATAGAGTGAACCATACGATCGCATACAAGGTATTGGGTCCGTATAGAGAGAACCATATGATCGTATATAAGGTATTGGGTCCGTATAGGGTGAACCATTTGATCATATATAAGGTATTGGGTCCGTATAGAGAGAACCATATGATCGTATATAAGGTATTGGGTCCGTATAGGGTGAACCATTTGATCATATATAAGGTATTGGGTCCGTATAGAGAGAACCATATGATCGTATATAAGGTATTGGGTCCGTATAGAGAGAACCATATGATCGTATATAAGGTATTGGGTCCGTATAGAGATAACCATATGATCGTATATAAGGTATTGGGTCCGTATAGAGAGAACCATATGATCGTATATAAGGTATTGGGTCCGTATAGAGTGAACCATATGATCATATACAAGGTATTGGGTCCGTATAGGGTGAACCATTTGATCATATATAAGGTATTGGGTCCGTATAGAGAGAACCATATGATCGTATATAAGATATTGGGTCCGTATAGAGAGAACCATATGATCGTATACAAGGTATTGGGTCCGTATAGAGAGAACCATATGATCGTATACAAGGTATTGGGTCCGTATAGAGTGAACCATATGATCGTATACAAGGTATTGGGTCCGTATAGGGTGAACCATAAACCATATGATCGTATAACAGTTATTGGGTCCGTATAGAGAGAACCATATGATCGTATACAAGGTATTGGGTCCGTATAGAGAGAACCATATGATCGTATACAAGGTATTGGGTCCGTATAGGGTGAACCATATGATCGTATACAAGGTATTGGGTCCGTATAGGGTGAACCATATGATCGTATACAAGGTATTGGGTCCGTATAGGGTGAACCATATGATCGTATACAAGGTATTAGGTCCGTATAGGGTGAACCATATGATCGTATACAAGGTATTGGGTCCGTATAGAGAGAACCATATGATCGTATACAAGGTATTGGGTCCGTATAGAGAGAACCATATGATCGTATACAAGGTATTAGGTCCGTATAGAGTGAACCATATGATCGTATACAAGGTATTAGGTCCGTATAGGGTGAACCATATGATCGTATACAAGGTTTTGGGTCCGTATAGGGTGAACCATATGATCGTATACAAGGTATTGGGTCCGTATAGAGAGAACCATATGATCGTATACAAGGTATTGGGTCCGTATAGAGAGAACCATATGATCGTATACAAGGTATTAGGTCCGTATAGAGAGAACCATATGATCGTATACAAGGTATTAGGTCCGTATAGAGTGAACCATATGATCGTATACAAGGTATTGGGTCCGTATAGAGAGAACCATATGATCGTATACAAGGTATTGGGTCCGTATAGAGAGAACCATATGATCGTATACAAGGTATTGGGTCCATATAGGGTGAACCATATGATCGTATACAAAAGGTTTTAGTTTAGTTTGTAGAGTATTTTAATTCATGTATATGTATATATATATATATTTAATATACAAATATATTTATGTTCACTTATAAAGGACTCTAAGTTATTGTATGGAGTATTTAGACTCGTATGCACAAGGATCTAGAGAGCCAGTGGTACGTGAACATCTCATCGACGTCCTCAGAAGAACCCGGGGCTATTGGCCAATCACACCGGAAGGTTCGTCAACAGCGAGTAGCGTAGACGATACCGGAACACCTGAGGCAACTTCTTGTTAACAGGAACTGAACCGTCTGAGTCGACCAATGGGACGCCCTCTAATTACGCAAGTAAAGTTCTTTGCCGACAAACGACACTTTCCCTTATAGCCGTTGGCCCCCCCCCCCCTCCCACACCACCGCTTCCACCTCTCATGTATGTTGAGAGCACCTTTGACCACTCGGCTAAGCCCTCGTAATTTAATTGACTGTCTAGTACGGAATCAAGTTCGGCACGGTTATGGTAGCCACGTGGTATGTTTCTCTTGTGTTAAGAGTCTACAAAATATTATTATGAGGGCTAATCATCTTCTTATGACGTCATAAAACGGAAGA
Organism: Timema cristinae; assembly: GCA_039000515.1. Classification (NCBI taxonomy): domain Eukaryota; kingdom Metazoa; phylum Arthropoda; class Insecta; order Phasmatodea; family Timematidae; genus Timema; species Timema cristinae. The sequence continues at coordinate 77,185,798 of JBCFYV010011172.1, forward strand.
ATTCGACAACCTGTTAAATGAGTGAATCACTTAATGTATTCTATTGATAGTTGGTTTTTTAACGCGTCTAATATAGTGTGGTGTAATATATGGGCAACGATGAACTACAAATATTCTTGTGGTAACTTATTTTAGTGGTGTTTTCTCAAAAATAGTAGTCCATGACACATTTTGAAATTTGATAATTTAAAGAAATATTTGGACGTACCTACTGTGTTTCTCACCGAAGATAAGTGAAATGTATCAATGATTTATTATACTATAATAGCAAAAGAAATTAACAATAATTGTATCTGTTAATATTTTTTTGAAGATTGGTTTCGAGATGATTTAAATAAAAAAAAAGAAATGTGACATTTCTAAAAATAGTCGAGTTACGTAACAATAACTCAAAAATATCTATAATATAAATCAATAGTATTTTAAAAGTGACCTAATATTTATAAATAGGTCAAATTAATAGAATAAATTTAGGCCTACATATTAAACGTGTGTTTATTTACGAACTATTATGTAAGAGATATTCTTAACAAATGCGCACATTTACAAGTAGAAGACATACGAGTTATTTAAAGTGTATATTAAGTGCAACGAAGCTACTTTTAATTGTTCAATTTGATTTGGATAGCCTACACCATGATTGGTTGGAGATAATTGACTGGATTGCATACCAGGAACAATATTAAGACTAATATATTATGAAATCAGTGAATAATTTGATTGTTTACATTGAGGACCATGTAAATGAACCAATCTATGTAAATTAGAAAAAAAACTGTATACGTATCTTTGTGGGGAAGGGGTATCCTTTTACTGACAATATTTGTCTGATAAAAGAAACTATAGTTGAAATAAAAATTAAATAAAATTAAAATTCTTACTGAAATAACAGAAAAAATAAAGTAAAATAGGGTAATGCGAAATATAAAATGGAAACTTACAACCAGACACGAAGACAGTAGTTAAAACAACGTTTTGTATACTGAAACCTATCTCGTCCTCAGGACTATACGTTGCCAGTTTAGTTATTCCAGGTAGGACAATCACTGGTCTCATTTCGGCTTCAAATCAAGATCATAAAGTTTTTTTGTTTTTTAAGATTAGCTGGCGTCTTTAAAAAAACAAGTTTTTAATTTTAAATATTATTTGTTAATATTTCTTCATCTACCAGAACAGGTCCAACATCACGCTGCATCAATATACTTGTGGATGAAACTATTTACTTGAATATAGCGGGGGAAAGGGAGGTTTATTTTGTTGGGGGAGTGATGCGCATGCGCGATGAGGCATCACCTGAGCGAGGAAGAGAGCGCCGAGGTGCTGCGTGCCTGCCGGGTGGGAGACCTGCGCCTCTTGAGGGTGCTGCGACGCCATCTTGGCTCGTCAAACCTATGCGCCGCGAGAGACCGGCGTGGAGCGTCCCCCTTGCACTACGCGGCCAGAGGGGGCACCTGCACGTTATGCAGTACCTGGAGCGGATCTCGGGTCTGGGACCGGGGTTCGTGACTCGGACGAGGGTGGGCGCTACGCCTCTGCATGATACCGCAGTACTAGGACAGCTTGCAGCGCTCCAGTGGTTGTTGGCGAACACGGCCTGCTTGTTGACAGACACAGATATGGAGGGAAGCAACGCTCTGCATCTGGCGGCTAGGTGAGTACTAAAACCACCCCTCGATTATTAGGTCTTAATAAATTTATTTTATTTTATTTTTAGTGCATTCAACACAAGGTCAATTAACGACTTAATTTAAACTATGGAAATGGGGAGGGTACCTCAGAAGAAATGCACTATTATCAGTGTAAAGTGAAGGTGTAAAAAAAACCACATAAAATATATATGCGGGTATTCACACTCAGTGTGTTCATTCGAGATTTGAACGCCAACTTTCCTTTTCCCAGAAGTCAAGTTTGTTACGAGTTTTACACTTTAGACCACCAGATCAACGCCTCGGGGACGTATCATTGGATACAACTTGAGAAAGAACATATGAAAACTATCACGTCTTTTCTATATTAAATTTTACAATTTCAAAAAATAACTGGATAAAAAGCGCATGAAAACAATTGCGTTTTTTTCTCTATTCAGTTTTATACTTTCGAAATAAAACTGAATAGAACGATTGACAAATATCACATCATTCTCTCTATTAAATTTAATACTTTCCATATTACACTGAATCAAAAAACTCCCAAAAACCAACGCGTCTTTCTCTGTAATATATTTTACACTTTCAAAATAAAACTGGATTTAGAATGTTAGGAAACTTAGTGCGTACCTCCATTGATTAAATTAAACCCTTTCAAAATAAAAAGTAGGAGTAAAATATTAGTCCAACTAGGTAATTGCTTACACAAGATGGCAGCTTTATTTTAGTTATACTTTAATAGCAAATAATTTATGTATTTTGATTTTTTTTTCATTTAGTCTTCATTACAAGTCGTCTGTAATAATTATACTGTTAAAACATAATTAATAAAGACAATATGAAGAGTTTGTTTACTTTAGGTGGTATACTGTACTTCATCTGAAGCAGATTTACCATATTATTGGAAGCAAAAAAGAGGACACATTTTCAATTTTGTATGGAAATATTAAGATTTCTTATGAATAAGAAAATAATACAGAAAATTAGCTAAATGAGTATAAAAATCATAAGTAGCGCTTTAATCATACATGACATGTTGAAAAACATAGTTTATGCTTAAAGAGATTTTTAACTTAGTCCAAATTTCTTGAAGTTCAGTAATAATTTTGATATTCTTATAATCATAAAATCGTTAACACAACATGTCATTAAAATATACACACTGTTAAAATGTCCTTTATAGGTTCAGCAGATAACCCCCGTTTTTATTTTGTCCATTGACCATTCCCAAAACTCAACTTTTGTTTTTTAAAGCTTGTCTGTAAATGTGAATATACTCGTTTGCATTTTCAGAAAACACTCAGGTTTACCTACAAACTAGGTATAATGCAACTTTTTAACTATCAAAACAACAGAGTAATTCTATCATAAATATGTTTTAATCTTTTCGTCTTTACAACATTTGTGGTTCATTACCCGGCCAATCTTACATTTAAAAGAATAAAAAAAAAAATTTCAGGTAAACTGAAAAAGGGCCTGGGTACATTTCTTTAAGTAAAAAGAAAACACCTCTTTTTAAAATACTATACATTGAGTATAATAAATAAGATGAATCATAGTCATAACCTTTAGCATAAACTACGAGATTTATGATATATTATAGTCAATATTTTGTTGAGATTGCCTATCATTTTGACGCAAGGTTATTTTAGCATATAAATTAAAATTTCAACCTAATATATCATACTTCCGTCTCAAAAAGAGGATATGTCCAGGAAAACAAGACTGTATGCTAGCCCTGGCTACAGGACACCATTTTGTTTTATACTTTAGTGTAATCTGACAACAGCATAATCAGTACGCAATCGATCACTCTTACATGACTTGTTTAAACCATTCTTGCCTAAAGAACACTTGAAACATGTTATTCAACAAATTATTCGCTGGAATCTGAGTATTCTAAGCACATTGAAGTCAAAATGACTGCTTATGTAATTATGTTTCAATTACTTTATGCCCATTCTATATTTATTGCTCAGCAATTATTACTGAAAGGGATTTGATCACAACAAATGACCGCATGACATGAGGTCATGCATGGTCTGATACTTGATTGATACTTGACTGATATTGATTTAAGAATAAGCTCTAAAATTTATATATTTTAACGATATCATGTGTCTCACTTATTTATATTTGATGATTCGTCATCACCCTTTCAGGTACCGCGCGTGCAGTGTACACACAAGCAAGCACTTGTCCCCCTCTACCCCTTTCCTGCCAATGTGTTGTGATCTCTTTCCGTGCGTGAAGTGTTGCCTATGTAAAGGCGGTGTAGAGAGAGTAAAAATTCAAGGACGACGCCAATCGGTGAAGAGGGGCAAAGCGTAGACTTCCGTTATTTGGTAAAACTGCGCGGTAGCTCTTTCGAGATGCCGGCGCGGGAAATTAGCTAATAGGGAGAAGGAGATAAATTATTATGTGGTGCAACACAGGGATGTTTATCCACAACAAACATGGAGGACCTAATTTGAACTAGATACATTTTAAAATACAATTAATTAGAATGGTGATTTGCATTCTTAGCATGAAGACAGAGTTCAATCATGACTGACTAGGAGTCTTAATTACTAAATATTCGTACCACATAATATAAATGCTGAATTTAAACGGAATTTACCCACATTTACTTTGATCAAGGATAGTAAATGACTTAGTATAAAAAAACACTCTAAGTATACTCGGACGGATAACCCTTTTCCGTTAAATCTGGCCAAATGAGGTAATCGAAAACCATTTGTATCATTCATTTTTACAATATGATCTATTTATTTTAAATGATTTTTATTTAATCATAGCGTCTTACTTCTCTTTTGGGGTGTACGCAATATATATATATATTAATTATATAACTCGCATTTGAATAGAGGGAGAGTCTGAAACAGTTTAGGAAAAAAAAAAATCCTAGGTATCTCATATAAAGTTCGATTCCCGACCTCTCCATCCCCTGCAAACCAGACTAAATTAGCTCGACATGGCATGCCGACTGGCGTGAGTTTAATTGATTTAAATACGTGTATAGGCGGTGTTTAATGGAAATAAGCGTGCGTTAGCGTGGATAAAGTTTTGAGCGAATGGTTTCACAGTGAATAAGGTAGGGTGTTAAACAAGTTGAATACATTTGGAATGATCTATCTAAGAAAAACTCGTATGAACAGAGTCTGTAATGAATGGTGCTGAAGGAATGTGGTTTGAAAGGGAATTCAATAGTTCAATGTGAAAGAAGCGTCTAGCATTGTTTTGTGCATGTTGAGAGAATGAGCGGATCGACTGACGAAGCAAAAATATGAAGGTAGAGTGTGGGAACAAAAATAAAGAGAGGTCATAAAAAAATGGTTAAATGTTGTAGACGAATATGTGAAAAATAGAAACATTAAGAGTTCTAAGAATAAAAGAGCATATATGACTCGGTGAATGGATATTGTTGAAGCGAAAGTTGTATGCAAGGATCGGGAAGTGTGGAGAAAATTAGTGAGGATGGACTAAGTACCGAATTGTTTTTCGAGCTACATGCACATTTTTTCGTCCCCCCCCCCCCCTTAAGGGTAAGGTATGATTATGTGTGTATGTGTGTATGTATGTAGTATGTTATGTATGTATGTATTTATATAGTGTGTATGTATTATGTATGTATGTATGTATGTATGTATGTATGTATGTATGTAATATATGTATGTATATATGTAGTGTATGTATGTATATTATTAAATAGAGTAATCAGCCAGACCAAACGTTACATAGCTGATTTTGTTTTTCAACACGTTTCGGTCTCCTGATTCCTACCTTAGCAACTGAGAAAGAGAGGCCGGTTGCTATTAGTTGCGTTGATGTTTTAGAGAGAGCGCTAGTTAATATATAGAGGTCTGTGAGCTAGGGTTTTTTCTTTCGAGTCGAACTCGAGTGACGAGTCAAGTGTTTCAAAAGCTCTCAAGTTCGAGTCGAGTTTGAGTAAAGGAGATTTATAATTTTAAAATGTTAAGAGCACATTATGTTTGTTTATTTTTTAAATTAAAATAGGATATTCAAAATGTCACCAGTCGAAACAGACTTAAAATGTAAATACTTCATATTTAAAATGTGAATACCTTTAAATTAATCATAATTACAGGCTTAAATATTCTTAAAATTGCTTAGAACTATTTGATTAAAGGACCATTTTTTATAAACTAAGATTAAAAGTGAATTATTTTGTTTGTATTTCGAAATAACTAAACATGACTTTAAAAAAATAATAGAAACAATAAATAAAACAGTTTCAACCCTCATGTCTTCAAGACATCAAAACTTTAATAAGAATTTCTATAAAAGTTCATGGAATTCTTGTTTTGATTAGCTAATATTTCCTCAAAATAAGCTTCCTTAATTTTAACTACCGCATAAGAAAATGTAATAATCCCAAGCAGCTAGAAATTTAAACAATAATATGTGCAGTTGTGCACGCGCCCTATATGAGCTCTCACTAAACAATATCTAATTAAGTTTTTTTTACAATTCAATTTTTAATGCTTAAAAAAGTTGAAGTTCTTACTATAAACTGAAAAATAAGATTATTTAACAATATTTTTTGTCTAAAGTATGACACAGTAAATGTTTTTTTAAATTTGAATATAGTAAGTTTGATAAAATATTTACTGCAATGTTGATTAACGCTGATTTTAGATAGATTAACCAACATAATTCTATAACTAGATAATAACTAATGCTAGTTTTGTAGTGGAAAGTATTAATACAAGTTTTAAATAAAAATTTGAGTTTGGAGTTTTAATAGCGAGACATTTATTTGGCCAAAATAAAATAAAAATGTTTCAGCATAAACGTATAGTTTAATTTACTTCACATGGTGATGAAATAAACACTTCTTGAATATCTAGCATGAGCATAGTGGAATCAGATGACAAACTTTTTATGTGAAGAGAAATAGTTGTCATTAAATTCCAGGACACCCTTGACAGATATTCAAGAACTGTTGATATCACCACGGGGAGAATATTGATCTCTATGTTTGTAGTGAAATAATATTTTATTTATTTGGACCAACACATGTTTTTATATAGAAACTATAAACACACTGATCCTTTCCCACGTCCCTTATATCCCCACTTTAAGTTCGAAAACAATCAATATGTACTCTCATGGTTATATTTATTTTAATTGAAATTTTAATTTTAGAAAGGGACCATGTAAATAATAGCCAAAATAATGATTACTATATTCAAGTATTTTGTGATCTACTTAGTTATTTTTATTTTCATTGCCTTGTCATGGCAATGCAACTTCAATCGAGGATACTACAAAATAGACGAAAATATTGAATTGATTTAATGATAAAAAGTAGTTTTAAAGATCTCTTACGTTATTAATATCAATTTGTTATAGATTTTAACAATTTCTTAAGTTAACAAATGATTTATAAGTGAAAATGTTTATAATATCTAAATTAGATGGCCTATATTTACTATTGCATTAAATAAATTGATTTGTACGTACATAAATAGGAATCTCGAAAATGACGAGTCTACAAAACATTAGATCTCAATCTCAAGCTTTAATATCGAGCTTTTCTCGAATCTCGAAATCCGAGTACTTTCAGAGCCTTAGTATTAAATTTGTTTCCTGTGAGTTATGTACCCTTCGCCTAATCTCTAAGGCGGCTCGTGTTAAGCTCAACTGCTGAGGACGGGGAGATCAAGGTTCGAATCTCGGTCGGGTGAACTGAGGGTGGTTTTCCTAAATGGTTTTCCACTCTCCCTCCACGCAAATGCGGGTTCACTTCCACCAATTCAACCTTCCCAATTCCTAATCCATTAACGTAATTAGTACTTAAAAGCGTATAACCCGAGCGGGTAGTAAGACGCGGTGCTAAATATTTATTATTATTATTATTATTATTATCTAAGGCGGCGATATAACCCTACATTATTTATTACAATATAGTATTGCTTATAAGGTATATTCATAATTCAATACGACAAGGTAGGACTGCTACTTTCAGGATAAACGGAGTGTGCATTCTATGTATAATAATTGAAAACGTAGGTTCAAATTATGCTGTTAGAGAGGTTGTAGAAACAAAAGCGCATGGCAGAGCTGTGGATGAAGTTTTCAAATAACCGTTGATATATAGTGTGTCATTTATTCTGATGCATACCTTAATTCATTCAGGTCTATGGGGACTAACGAGTGGAATGTGGTACTAGCTTTGACGACCGAAACCCGCCCTTAGTGCTTTGATTATAATATTTGGACTTTATATCTCCCCAATCTCCCTCGCAAGATACTTTGCTTGGTATATTAGTGAGATCAATTTGTAAAAACAATTGTGCGGAGAATGTTTTTTAATATAATAAAATATAAATTAAGACCTACACTCAAGTATTACTCCTTGTTTATTATGCGTGTTTTTTTGTAACATATATTCCTAGAAACAAAAGAAGTTGGCCCTATCCTTCAAGTCAAAATTAAATAATTTCAGATTCGTATACCATCACTTGAGACGAGAGCTGGCAGCTGGCAGCAGTGTGTAAACTTCTTTACTAAGCTAATTATTATTAATAATCGCTAAATAAAAATTTATTATTCTTCGCGTAGTAAAGATGTTATTTTTCTTTATTTTATTTATAACGCTTATATATAGACTAATTTACTATACTATTTCTAGACACCTAAATATATTTTAACGGTTGGTTTTCAATTTAAACCGTCTGCATAAATAACAAACTTCATGTTTAACAATTACTCTATAGAACACGTTTTTGGAAGAAATGCAAAATAATAATTTGGTGGAAAGCGTGTATATGTAAAACCATCTCCCGATGCACCAGGACTAGATTCGAATCTCCATCTCTCCATCAGTAACAATCCAATATATTGCGAGATATATCACACGGGACCAACGGCGCTGATAATTATTTGTGAAAAAAATATGAATGGAAATGTACAAACCATTTACGAAATAGACTAAAGCGTGTTTCAAGAACAAAACAAAATTAGACACTACTTTATTACTATTGAGGAAATGTTGCATATTGATTAATATTTTAGATATGGGTTTACCTTTTTACATTGATTAATTAACGGCCGGGACTGGATGTTGTGCCTGTGCGAGTCTTAAGTTAGATTATAAGATATATGAAGCTATGACAGGCCTAGCCATCCAGTAGTGGAAACTATATGGTTTGAATAAAATAATCGACCCATAGACTCAAAGACTAGAAACAGTAACGGATGTGAAGTAAAACTATTATTTTAAACCTTTCCCTTAAATAAATGAGTGAGATTTAATCAAGATTGTTGAAACCATTTTCGCACAAACTCATTATTTTGTTTTCTAATTTATATAAAATATATTCTTAACTTGCATGGTTCTCTTTGAACTTGTTTATGCACCAAGATACGATACATATATATATAAAAACACAACAGTGACCAATTATTAATTTGTCCAACAGTTGAATAAATAGATGCGCATAATACAGACGGCATTCCTAAATTGAGATCTGAGCAAAAACTTGATAACCCTCATTTTATGAAGAAATTAACTAGCAGTGCTTTCTGGTAATTACTTACCTCTTGAAATACAAGCTGTTTTTATAGTCAATCAACACCTTGGGTAAAGCTAATATTGACACATATTTTATTGCTAGAAATTTAAAAGTGGAAATATTCACACTCAATCTATGAGGGCTATCGTGTTTTCCCCCGACCCCTCAGTTAACATATATTAACAATCGGCGTATTTTAGTCAAAATTTCGATTGTATTTACAATCTTACAAGGCACTTTATATCTTGTACCCTCTATGTTTATACAATGGATCAAATAAACATACAATGTCTCTGATTTATCTTTAAGGACTATAATTTTGTATTATTTTTAGAAAATCTTGGCCCCCAACCCAAATCAAGAAGGATTTTGCCCCACTTGCCCGTGCCTAAATTTGAGTTGGACCGCTTTGTTTGAAAATGACGCCACCGCTAGCCCCCAACATTACACACTAAGGCCTGTTAGGAGCTGTGTTGTGAGTCTGCATTGTTCCAATACTGGTAGCATCTGTTGGATGTTGGTCGGACGCCCCACTGGGCTGTAACTGGACTATTCTACAATCCGTTCCAGAATAAAACATGAAGCTACAGTCTAATTTTCACAGGAAGAACCTTACCTGATAAATATGAAATTTACTACACCTAGTTTAATGTATTAATACGTCAAATTCATGTGATATGCAGCTGTCACCTTTAAAATAACATTACTAACTAAGATGTTATCATTGTTGATCGCAAAAATAAATAAATTTTAATGCGTTAGAGTTACTTTCGATCAAAATCTTACTATACCTAAGATCAAGGGTTATAAATCACCTAAGGACGAGTACACGTGATACAAATCACAATAGACCAGGGATGTATTCACAGATCTATGACATGAGTGGTCGTGGTAACTTAAGATTAAACTACTGATAACGGGGGTGGGTGGGTGTAGGGTGGATAGGGACTAAGATGCCTAAAAACTACCGTAGCTATATCTCACAATTAAAAGTGGCTGGACTAATCCTACCTGTCACATTGGTGATTGCCTGGGGGCCGTCTACAGAAGTGCTGAGACGCGTTGCAGACATCCGAAAATCACGCGTTGTTTAAGAAGTAATTTGTTATTTCAATGTTCGGCTCACATCAAAATGGACTTGAAAGGTCCTAATGGGCTTACAGCCTTACATTTTAAGCGTTTTTTTAAATCATGAAAGGTGAAGTTAGCTCATTTTCAAGGATCTTTCACGCGAAATGTTGCAGCTCTGAGGTAAAAATAAATGGCTGGAAAACTATATATAGCTTTATTAAGAAAAAAATATAGTCAAATTTAACAGGCTCACAATAAAACATTATAAGATAATTAGGTTGCTTAGGTTTGCTTAGGTTTTAAGGCTTGAGGCTGACCTTTCCATGAGAAATATTCTAGTAGTAAGATATTTTACTTTAAGTTCTTAGGACCAATAAAGGTTTGCACTTTTAATATATTGTTATCGATTAATAAATTGGTATAAACGCTGTGGACCCGCTTCGGTGGCCTCGTGTTTTAAAGCGTCACTCTCGCAATAGACTATACTGCTGATGGCAAGGAGATCGTTGTTCGATCCCAGTAAGGTGTACTTAGGGTGTTTTTTCCTATATCGTTTCCCATTCTCTTTCTACGAAAATAGGGTACACTTCCTCTAAACAAACCTTCCTTATCCCTAGCTCATTAGTGTAATTAGGACATATACGTATGACCCAAACGGGTAGCTGGACGTGGTGCTAAAAATAAATTAAAATGTTACCACTGTGTGCCGGAGGAAGAGGGGGAAACACTTTTTTTTTGAGAGGGGCTTTCCTAACCCCTTCCCGTAGTTACATCCCTTCAATGTACATTGACCCCGCCTAGACTCTGCATCACATCTACAGCTAATAAGATCAACGCGTTCTGCAACCAGCTTTACAAAGCCTCGAATGACATCAACCACATAGATAAGACTTTGATACAAAATTAATCAAAAGTAAAGCACTCAGTAACTGTCATTGGTTATTTTCTCTAATATTTGAAAAGTGTTGTCCCAAGGATCTGAACACGAAGATAACATCACTGGACCACGTTCTAGACTTAAGATGACGATCAATCGTTGAAAGCACTTTCTAATTCAAATGATTAGCAGGAAAGAGGCAAGTTGTCTCTTTGAAGACAACTTTTCACTAACAAGTTTCCAAGAGTCTATTTAACATTCATCACATTCACCTGTGTCAAACTCGTGTGTTTTTATTTAACTTTTTTTTTCTTCCAAAAACCAAACCTCAAATTCTGAAATAAAACATTGTCACAATTTTAAAATTTTTAATTTATACTTAAATTGTGTGTAAAGTACACATGTAATTATATTGTCTAGGAGCATAACCATTATTTTATAAATGCTATTATAGTTCTTTTTAAAATTCAAATATAGTTCTATGCCCGGCTGACGTCTGAAAATCGTAGGCTGTATCGTATCGAATAGTGGCTATTCATTTTATTTTAGATCTTATAGAACATCAAAATTATCAAAAATTTGTAGAATGTAAAATATTGCCTTTGTCCGGGAATGATTTTTTTCCTCAAAAATGAAAGTTATGCTAAAATAATTTAAACTATATAAAAATTCTTTCCTTTATGAGTGAAAACCAATTTTAAATCAATTTAAATATAGTTTAGTTTTTTATTTTAATAGCTCTCTTATTAGGGAAAGTAAATGTGGATGAACCCTTAATTTCCATGTCTTCTGTTGAGAGTAACACGATAAATACCCTAATTACTGACTGCCTCACTGAGCCAGAGCAAGTTCAGACAGAGTCGTCTGAGTCAAAGGTCGGTTGTAGCCGCAGCACGTCTGCTTGAACGGTCTAATTGACTTTTAATTCAGGACCTATCACTTTCTCTTGAACTGTCTAGTTCACGACTAATGTGACATCCTCGTTGAGGATACATAATTATATCAGTAAGTCTCCCAAAACACCGATCTCACTTGCGATTGACTTGTTTACGGGAAAGTCTGGATATGATCAATGGCGCCACACCCAGAGATTTCTCTCGCCTACAAACAAGGCCGTAACCACAATGCCATTTTGATGGAAAGGCACTAACCTCTGGAGTTAATGAAAATTCATTACTATTAAATGCATCTAGAAGCTACTTCGAAACATCTTTATGGTAACTTATGGCTACTATTTATATAATGTAAATTCTGTAAATCACTTTCTTTTTCATTAGCAGGTAATATATAATAATCAATCAACTTAACCAAATGTATGCATTAATCTTTAGTTCATTAATAAGGTCTGAAGAAAAGTTATAGCATATTTGTAAAGGTTGTTTTATTTTAAACTATTAAACTTTTTTTTAGCGCCACGTCTTACTACCAGTTTAGGTTATACGCCTATATACTAATTACACTAATGGCTTTAAGGATTAAGAAGGCTATATTTAGAGTAAGTGTGCCTTATTTGCGTGGAAGGGTAGTGGAAAACCAGTTTGGAAAAATCCCTCTCTGTACACCCTATCGATATCGAACCTCGATCTCCTTGTTATCGACAGTATAGTCTACTGCGACAGTAGCGCGTTAGACCACGCGGCCACCGAAGCGGGTGAACTCTAGAACTATTTTGATAGTATTAGCTTCTTACAAATTATTTGATTATCTTTTTAAATAGTAAATAAGGCAATACTAATTAAAATGTATACAATGTATTGAAGCTAATATGGCGTGCTTTTCCCAATTGGAAATTTCAGGGGTAGTCATAGCAGTATACCTTTTGAATATCAAGTTGTAAACCTGGTCTCAAAATGTTGCCAATATATTCGACTCATCTCAGTATTTTATATTTTAATTCTATTTAATATGATTTAAGTTGTTATTTAAAATTATTTGGGGTCAAGGGGTGTATGCTACATTTGCCTCCCCTTAGATGCATCAGTGGATAGAATTATTATCCACCGAGACGTAGTAGGTGCGTGCATAGAGAAAGGAGTAACATTTCTCTATGGGGGCGTGTGAGGAACGGCTCGCTACTATTTGCTAGAACATTAAATTGTACAACGTTCTAATGAATTGGTTGGGTAAATAATCATTACACTCTGAATGTTCCCCTGAGATCTCCCCTGGTTCATTGCGTCAGTCAATCACTAAGCGGTAATGTAATACCCTTAGAGGGACAACTATTACCTTGCGTCTGGCGATAGAGCAACTCTTTCAAATTGTTGACAGCAAGCCGTATGAATGTCAACCTTTGAGAAGTTCTAACAACGCGACTATTTGTTCCAATTTCTCACATATTGTGTTTGAACAACTTTTAGCCATCCGGCCCACACTGCATTAAGTTACTACTTAACACTCTCAAGAGAAAAAACACATATCTCCATTTATTTAAAAGACAAACAATGAAGGAATATTCCCATATTGTACTATTAACAGTGACAAAATGAAATATATTTTATGTTATTATTTTATAGGAAATTGATTCCATCTTTAAAATTGACAGTTGTATAACCAATTATTTAACATCACATATTATTTAGCAAACTTTTAGTTATTTATTATGGTTATTATACTCTACGTTAACTTGTCAATTATGGTCTATCGTCACCATCTTAACCAAAGGTCTCATAAGAAATAAGATAAAATTGAAAGTTTCAGAAATACAGTGGCGTTTACAAAGAGTGTTGAGAGGTTATATATAATATATTATTAATCTATATTATATAATTACTTGAACCCAATTGATCCATGTACTCACCCATTCATAAGAGTACTAAGTTCCAACTGGACAAAAATATGATGGAATATAGAAGACTTATTAAAATTTTAGTCTTAAAGAAACAAACTAAATATTTAAAACACTAAACCATAATCTATTTAATATTGAAATTAAAGAAAAATTTATAGTCTACTAAAAAGTATTGTTTTAATTAGTTTATAGTGCTTCACGTTTTAGAGCCCATCATCATTGGTAATTTACAGTTTTACAGGATAAGAGAGATGATTTTTTTTGAAACTAGCCTAGTTCATTTTACAATAGCATTCAAAACGATTAATGGAAACACGTTTCCAGTGTACCCAGCTGGAGTTTGAATCCAGTCTTCCCACGTTAGAGATAACGTAATGTGGTGGGTCAACTTGAGCTCAATCTAGATTGCTGTATTTTCCTAAAAATAATGTGATCAAAGAGATGTATGTTTTCCATTTGTTTATGCTCTTTGTTTATATTATCTTTAGCAATAAAACTTTTGGTTATTGTATTACTTTCTAGCAGAATAACTCAGTGTTGCTCGGGGTAGACACGCAATGCAACGCTTTTCTTTGCTTCAAACTGACATAACCGAGTCGTTATAAAAAAAAAATTTAATCAGAAATTTGAAATTACAGCTTTGAGGGGAATGTTTGTGCACAGGAGCTAATAATTAATTATATCATTTCAAACCTCTCCATGCGGTAGATATATATCGCAACGTTCATAGAAAAACAAACCAACTATACATTTTATTAATATAGATTTGATAGAAAATGTATTGTAGCATGACAGCCTCAGTACAAGATAACCAAAATAGTTTCAAAACATTTCCTAGTGGTGAAATATATGTATGCCCATTTATTTTTATTCCATTCAAGCCAACCTTTATAAATTGTCTACATCTGTAATACTTTTCAAACTCTATTGTCAAATTCAAAACATCATGTAGCTCTTGGTCAAAATTAATTTAAAAATAAAACATTGTAAATAAATACCACATCTAAATAATTTTGAAATCATGCAAATAATTCTGTTAAGTATCCCTTTATTAGAAAAAAATTCTCTCATCAACTTCTTTCTATTTGAGGTGTATCAAGTAACTATAAATTCCAGAAAACTTTTCAAATGGGGTAAGAGGTGAAAAAGTTTACTATCATAGTGTTAAAATTTTCAAAAATATTAGTTTTTTTTTTACATTATATGTTGCCGTCAGAACTTTGGTTTCCTCCCAAGGCATATTAAGGGTGTTTCCTGAGTAGTTTTCATTGTCTTTCACAATCAATCAGGAGAAATATAGTTTATTGTGGGGGTGGGGGTCTTTAAGTATTATTATTATTATTATTATTATTATTATATTATTATTATTATTATTATTATTATTATTAGCACCACGTCTTACTACCCGTTCGGGTTATACGCACTTAAGCTAATGTGTAATGGTAGGGTGATTGTGAGATGAAATGAAGGACCTACAGTTTAAAGTGGAATCCGAACCACGGCGGCGGCCTGGTATTCCACACATTCACAAGATGTCTTGTCAGAGGTGAAGGAAGGATTTGGTAATCAGATAAATCTGTGCCGGGACCGAGGATTGAAGCCCGGCCGCCAGCACAGAAGTCTGACACCTTATCCCTAGACCGCCAGTCACCCTTTAAGTATAAAGTTAATTTATAATAGTCGAGTTATTAAAATTCCCCCCTATTAATGTTCAAATAAATTGTAGACGTCCACGAGGTAAATGCGTCGCAACATAATATAATGTCCGAACAAACATAAATGTGTGGTATTCATGAGTTACCTTATTTGCATACGCATAATTGGTGAAGGCTACAGAATCTTTGAATGTGATGAGAGAATGCGGCTAATACAGTCTATTGACAAGAAACTTATTTCACTGATCAGGAGGGTGCAGGTGTGTCAGGGTGTACTAGAATACTTTCACATTGCGTCACCATGTTTTAGGAACATTATCAATCAGGCCAAACTGTTCTAAAATCAATTGTGTCAAACTGTTCAGTGACGTATGTGCAGTGTGACAGACTGTACTAGGCTGCAGATGCAATGCGGCAAGTCGTACCCGACTCCTCGCTAGAGAGGCAGACATTATAGTGACCCACTTCCGTTCCGTGGAGAGACCCAGATTCAATGTCAAGACCAAGAAGAAGCCACCACGAGAGAAGAAAAGAAACGAGATGATCTTCTCTGTGAGGGAAGGTGTAGAAAGCTACGGGAATGTCCAGTGTAAGAACAGTGCCCGTGAGATGAGCACGTGTCAGTTACTCTGTATGTGCTCGCGGTGACATTATCTTGAATCGTGTGTATGTGTGTGCTCGTGACGTGTGTATGGACGCTTGGGTCTGCTCGTTGATTGGCTGTCTTCTGAAAATATTTTGGTATGTACGCACCTGAGGTCCTGTTCTTTAGCACGTTCTGGCAAGAGTAAGAGTCTTATCTGAGAGTTTATATATTTAAAAAAAAATAGAGTATTTAACGTGCATTTTCTGAACTGACAGATTATATTAGCACACGACTTAGAAATATAGATGGGCTAAGATTTTATAGTTTTCAAAGCCAAATCTTAAATTTGTTTCGAATCTCAAATACAAATTTTAATCCTCGAATCTTTAAAAATGTACTATTTTATTATAGGAAACGTGTTTAAAATTTAAAAAAGAGTTGTTTAGAGTTTGATGCCACTGACAAATTATAATCTTTTTGTCATGTCTATTGCATCATGAACAACAAAGATACTTTCTTTTAGTAGATTCATTTAAAACTTTTGGTGTGTGTGTGATTTTGTTACTCTCCCTACTACAAAATTCTATAAAATTCCTTCTACCAATTGTTTAAAATTGTTATTTGAAGTCAATATATTCATAATAATTATTATATTTGGGAACTTTTTTGAGATTTTTACGAGTCTCGAATAACATAGGATTCGAGCGTCCCATCGTTACTCATAAATCAACCTAATGATATAAAATTCATAGCACTTAGTCCCACGGCCATTTTTTCGTCAATGAAAATGAGAAAGCTCCAATTTAATCAACAATAAATTTAAAGTCATGCCAGGAATCGAACCTGGGACCTTTTAGTTCAATAGGCAGATCGGGTTACCAACTTAGCTGAGGTATTGGACATTCTAAGTGTTAAAATACACCAAATTTACTTTTATGTATTCATACACCAAGTCATGTATTCTGACAATTAACGGATCATGCCAATTTTGACATTATGTAACAGTGGACTTTTTTAAATATTGGCTACTTAATATTGATATGTTTTAAAAGATTCTTACAATTGCGATCAAATTATAGACTATATAGCTTAAAGTGAATTTTAATGTATTCATAGTGCACTTTCTTAACAAAAAGATGTATTGGCTAACAAGTTTAGTCTAGGTTGATTTAGGTCAACGTTTTAAGACTAAATACCAAACCAGAGACTATCAGAATGGCAGAGCAGACTAACAAACAAAACAAAATGTAATTATATTTATCTAGTGCTGTCAAAATCAACATAATATCAAAAGTGATCCCTAAATGTGTCTTGACATGTGATGGTGTTAATCTTGACAGCAATATCCAAGAATTACGTACAGTATATATTAACATATTAAGAATGTTCTCTATATTTTATAAATATTTCCCAATTACTAGAGAAAACAAGTTCATGGAGGTTTTTTAGAAGCTTTGTTTGAAGAGACTCATTACTGGGAAAGATAGGAGTACACGTTAAATGCAGAATATAAACAATATCATTTTCAAAGTTGGCTATCTTAATTTTATTTCATTGCGTGCTTTGTTAAAATGATCGCTAAATAAATGTGTTTACTTTATCTTGTAGCGAAAGTATTGTAATTATGAATATATTTGACTACGATATTACTATTGGTATTGATTTTTTGTGTATCCCCGTTCACACTTTATATTTAGATGTTATATGGAGATATAATGATTTAATTATATCTCTAAAATTAAGGGTAACCAACTAACAAATGATGTTAGAATATTTGAGATTCTTAAAAGATGATTTGAACAATTTAAATTAAAGGGGGTACCTGGTGAAGGTTTTACATGGTAAGTAGCACTGTGCACTTTTTTTTTTCGAATAAAAACTATAGTAAATTACAATATGGGAAAGTATGTACGAGTGGTGTTTCATATATTTATTTTTGAATTTAAACGTTTTGGCACGTTAATATGTTTTAATATATACAGTAAGTTATACTAATAATACTTAGCACCGCGTCTTACTACCCGTTCGGGTTATACGCTCATATGGAGTAAGGATGATAATGGTGGTTATAGGGAACGAGACAGCATTATGGATGGAATTAAACAATGACAGTGATAAATCATATGTGGAACATAAACAGCCCCCATTCCCTGCCTCCCAAGTACACAAGGCAAAGATTCGAACCTTGACCTGGGGAAGGGTGGTGGACAAGAAACTAGAAAAATTATAGAAGAAAAACTTTTGTGGTATAAATTAAAATTTCACAAGTAGCTCTAAAAGTATTAACATTTTTTAAATTTCAAAATGAATATCTTGAATAGAAGAGCGTTAATAATTTCAGGAACTGATATAAAAACATCTTCTTAGTATGATAATAAAGAGGAATCTTCGAGGGTTGCCAAATTAGTCTACACATATGTGACTTATAAACGGAAGCTCGGGAAATGGGAGAGATATAGATTAACAAATTTAACATAAAATGCGACTTTTTGGTCTTGTTGAAAATTTAAACAAAATATGCATGTTAAAGAACCCTAAAAAGTCTTGAAATTTTTAAATGGGAATGTGGGAAACAAAAGGAGGAAGGGTAGCTTTAAACTTTTTCAAAAATGTTTAGAAAACCTACTTTTAGGTTTGGAAGAGAGAATAATTTTGGAACATTAGTAAAAAAAGAGTTAAAAAATAAAATAACAATGACATGTTATTACAAAAACAACCCTATGAAACGTCCGAAATGAGTTCAAAAATAGACTATATCATTGTTTAGCTCAAAATGGAGAGCATTTTGAAAACATCCTTTAAAGTTATAATTAAATAGGTGTTTTTATCAATAATTATTATACAAATCCATATAAAACGTGAACAAACACACGTGTGAGAGCACACAGCACACAAACACTTGTACCTTCCCGAATTATGTGTGAATAGGCCAAATTCTAATGCCGCGCCCGATGCCGGTGGCTCAAAAACTTGTGACGCTCATTTATTGTCATAGCCTTTACTTTAAAAAGCTTTAAACCACCATTTTGAAAATGGCGCACCGTGATCTACAAGAATATTTAATAGAAAATACGGAGTATCATTTAAAAAAAATCAACGTGACCTTAACGTCACCTTAGCAACGCCACCCAAGGTCATATCAGCCTTACCACCTTACTTTACCCTCAGAACCAAGCAACTATTGTTTATAACATTTTTTTTCTGCAATGCGTTGTTTTTGAGAAATGTTGGTTGAAATTTTTCAAATGAATACCCGGTATAATGTTGCGAGGAGTTAATCAAATCACATTTCATCGTGATGCAAAGAAGAAACAAAATCCACCTTGCTATATTTAGACTTGAGTATAGTGCTAAGTCACAACTTGTGAATGTGTGGAGATGCCAGGCCTCCACCGTGGTTCGGATTCCACGTTAAACTGTAGGTCCTTCATTTCATCCACAATCACCCTACCATTACACATTAGCGTAAGTGCGTATAACCCGAACGGGTAGTAAGACGCTGTGCTAATAAATAATAATAAAATAATAATAATAATAATAATAATAATAATATAATAATAATAATATAATAATAATAATAATAATAATATAGTGCTAAGAAAGCATCGAAACCAGTCGTCTACAACAAATTGCACCTTATGCAGCCTGACCCCAAGGTGAAAGGAATTACAGATTTGAAGAAACATTATTTCCTAAATTAATATAATTCAATAATTAAATATTTTTCCAAATTTAACTTAATCTCCTTGCGTCATTAAAACATTTACTCAAATTTTACATGTTTTAACTAGTGTCACTACAATTGATATCAGAAATATTAAAAAATAGCTGCCTAGCATCATCCACAAATCAGAATATAAAATGATTATAAAAGTTTTTCAACCAATCTAAAACTAACATTTATAAGGAATTATTATTCATTCTATTTTATGAGAGCCTACTTATTATTGTTTTATCATGTTTAATATGTTCATAACTTAATAAAGGCCTTCAAATTATATGTAGGCTTAAGTTTTTTTATGACTTTTTAATATTGTAATTTATTTGAAATACAACCGCGTTTTAATACCTGTTCAGGATACACATCATGTGTGCGAATTGCGCTCATGAGCTAGGGATGAGGAAGGTTGGATATAGAGGAAGCGTACCCAAATTGGCGCGGAGGAATAGTGGAAAACCATCTAGGAAAAGAACACCCTCAGTACACCTGACCAGGATTCAAACCCCAATTTCCCCGTCATCGACAGTCTAGTCTATTGTGATAGTGACGCCTTGGACCATGCGGCCACTGAAGAAGGCTGTAGGTTACTGTATTGCCCTTTTGATTGCTTGCTAACTTTTATATAATGCCTTATTAACATGCACTATTCTAATGTATTTATTTTACTATTTTTATCTGATTGATTTCTCACAAGGTTATGATAATCTCTCCTTAATAAACCTTCAAAAATGTGTTTCAAAAGTATGTGTGTATATATACACACACAGGGTGTTCAGAAACTCATATCCCAAACTGCATATATAGTTTGTTTGAACCAAATTAATAAAAAATCCCTGTACACCTACATCCGGAAAACTATGCTAGTACCACCATTAAACTGTGTTCGGAGTTTCGGCGTACAGCGCCGGGAGAACAAAGCTGTGCAAGCACACGTGTACAACAGGTTGCGTAGTTCTAGGCGTGGGGCACTACACACCTCGATATCTTGGAACACGGAAGCAGATAATAACACAATTAATAGTAAACAACACACCAGTCCATCTAAAATTGCGAATACGTTCTGAGGGTCATTTTTAACGGTCCTATTTCGCCGAAATCACTTGCCATGTTGACATGTGCAGTGCCACGCACCTAACTTATATGCAACCTGTTGTTCACGCAAGCTTGAAAATCTTTGCTCTCCCAGCGCTATACCCCGAAATTTTGAACACATTTTAATGGTATTAGCATAGTTTTCCGGATGTAGGTGTATAGGGGTTTTGTATTACTTTTGGTTCAAATAAGCTGTATGTGCAGTTTGAGTTACGAGTTTCTGAACATCCTGTAAATAAATATATATATATTATATAAATATATTTATATACTAACAATAATAATATAATAATATATATAACACACTACAATATATATATATATATATATATATATATAGGGTGAGTTTTAACGTATCCTGCAAAAGCTAGGATCATATTCCTTACTTAAAATCTAGGAAGAAAATGTGTAAAAAGTTTTGCTCTGAAGTCATTACTAAGGGAGCAATGAGTCCTTGGAAATCAAATGCTTTCCCCCATGCCACGTAACCCCCCCAAGGGCTTGTCCCATGGCCAGCACGCTCGCCCGGCCTGAATCCTCTGAATTTATTTCTGTGGGGCCACATCCACCCGTGGAACGCGAACCCGACCTTCAATCTCAAATTTTCGCAGCGTGGAACAGTGTCTGAAACACACCAGGCATGTTTCAAAGAGTGCAACACTCTAGGGTCCGGCAATGTCGGTGCTGTCTGGATGCTGGTGGCCGGCAATTTAAACATCTGCTACGATAAGACGCGAATGTTTGCACAAGGGCTGTTATAGGGTTACCTTCTGTCCATTGAGTAGTAAAAGTAGGCCTACATACTTCTCTTCAGTTACTGTTCTCCTACTCGTTTGTTACATTGTTATAAAATGGTTGTTTAGTCTCCAGTACATGATTTTAAAGGGCTTATTGCTCCCTTAATAATTACTCCAGAGCAAATCTTTATACACATTCTCTTCGTAGTTTTCCACAAGGCATATACTCCTAGCTTTTGTCACATAAGAATCAAATAGCTAAAGCTATTATTTATGCTTTTAGTGAGGATTACTCCATCTAGAGATCATAGTCTGAAAATTGAAAAATGAAACCTGGACATGGAAATCGAACCCGGGACCTTTGGCTTAGTACGCCAATGCTCTAACCACTGAGCTATCCAGGAATCCTTCCGTGCCCAGGGTTATTCTTCACTCATATTTTAAGGCAGAGTCTGTGATGGATGTGTGGAAATCATCGGCTACAAATGTGTGATTTTTTAGAATTAAGACTCGGTGGTTGGCTTAGTGCTGCTACTTTTACAATTATTATAATGGTAAAGGATTGCATTTACAGAATATGATATCTAGAAGTAGTAATCCTCACTAAAAGCATAAATGATAGCTCTGGCTATTTAATCCTTAAATATGCAATCCCGTACAACTATAATAATTGCAAAAGTGGCAGCATTAAGCCAACTACCGAGTCGTTATCTGATATCTTGTGATCTTAATAAGATCACACATTTGTAGCCGACGATTTCCGCACGTCCATCACAGATTCTCTCTTAAAATATGAGTGGAGAATGACCCAGGGCACGGGACGATTCCTGGATAGCTCAGTGGTTAGAGCATTGCGTACTAAGACAAAGGTCCCGGGCTAGATTCCCGTGTCCAGGTGTTATTTTTCAATTTTCAGAATTTTGGAAAATCAGTTAAAGCTCGCCCTGTATATATGTGTGTGTGTACTAGTGGCTACAGTTGTATTGAGGTGTGGCCTTGTGAACAGTGTTAATAAATATTAATCAGTGAATATGACATAATATTTTAATTTGTGATAAGCTTCGATGATCCAAAAACAATTTTTATATTCAACGGGTGAGGTTTGTAAAGTAAGGCGATAATATAAGTATAGAAGTGGTGTTCTGGGGTGATATTATCACTAAGTGAGTGATATTAACATAAAACACCTACTTTGTTTTTAAAAGCTAATTTTTAGTATTTAAAGCTCAATTCCCTTGAATGAGTAGTGAGGGATCTTATTAACTTTAAATGTAAATAAGCTTGGTTTCATCCCAGCTCACGACGAAAACGTTTTAATACTAGGTTCATCCTGTTATCCAGATATTAGGGTTCAGACAATATGTATGGGAAGTAAGGAGGCGAGAAGGGCGGGATCAACGCCCTTTAAATTTATTATTATTATTATTATTATTACTATACTACTATCAGTAATCATATGTTTGTTTCCATCCTCAATGCCTAGCCTAGTTTATTGTTTATTTCGATAAGGAATTAAATTGTAAATTGAAACAAAATAATTATAATAATAATATTTAGCACCGCGTCTTACTACCCATTCGGGCTATACGCTTTAAGTACTAATTACGCTAATGGATTAGGAATTGGGAAGGTTGAAATAGAGGAAATGAACCCGCATTTGCGTGGAGGGAGAGTGGAAAACCATTTTAGGAAAAACCACACCCAGTTCACCCGACCGAGATTCAACCTCGATCTCCCCGTCCTCAGCAGTCGAGCTCAACACAACAAGCGCGTTAGCCAACTACCCCACCGAGGCGGGTGAAACAAAGTAGAAAGATCAATATAACTTGGTTTTACAATTTAATTTATTATAAAAATTATATTAACTATATTATCCCTACTAAATATTAAAATAAAATATTATCTAATACATTTTATTGTATCCTAATAGCATCTTTAGCACGTACAACCACATTTATTTAATAAAACTTTTTAAAACTCCCCAAAAATGTTTTGACGTTAAAAAGTGTCATTACATCTCCCAAGTTGCTGGAGTTGGATGTTTGGTTCGGCGAATAACAGTTGGGTCACGGGAACTCTTGTCCCAAACGTTCATAGCTTAGTTGGGCCACGATCGCTGGCCAGGAGGAATATTACAGATAATAGACCTACGAGTAGATATAAATTCAGCCCACCAATCTTCATTCCTTATATTAGGTTGAGCTTGTTTAGGTTAGGTTAGGTTAGCTTAGCTTAGCATTTTGTTGTGTCTTACTAGATATCACTTGCTGTTTTTCGCTCAATTTGAGAAAACATTTATATTCATCCTAAATGGAGCATCACAACAGCCGTGGTCGAGTGATACATAAGTACGTCTTAATTAATTTTTCAAAAAGAAACTCGTGTGGCCCAACTGTAATATGGATTAACGCTACCCTTTTAAACGCAAGTCATAACAGATATACATGGCCTAACTGTAATAAGCCCATTGGTTTTGGCTAGTTTGTAAGTATTCTGTTGACATAAACCCGCGTTTAGAAAGTACCCGTTGTCTACCTATAAATATGACTTGATGCAAATGTATAAACAGCAAATTCTATTAACCACTTTTTCTTAACGAATTCATTTCACTCTGAGAAGGATGTAGGTAAGTTAGACAAATATAAATTACCCAGCATGCACCGCCGTGTTATTATTGCGAATAACCAGAACTTTTGAATGCATTTATACCGTAACGAACATGATTCGTGGAGGGGCTGGGTTTGGCATCTGACCGGTTCTAATCAAGATATAGTGTCTACCTTTCTTTAAATGTTTCTAGTTTTGTTTCAAAATCTGTTCAGGAATATTTAGGCCCGGTGTTACGATTAACTCACACATACCCTTACAGTTTCATCACTGGTATCCCCCCCCCCCCCCCCAATGGTCCACGTCTTATCATCCATCCAGGCTATCCGCATATTTACACTATCAGATAGCGACCATGAAGGTATAATTTATAGGAAATGTAACTACATTTAATAGGAAAACAAATAAACACGTTCATATACTCCACCGATGTCCATCAATGGTTAACCAGATAATATGAGCTTGACGTTTAAACCCTCGTGCCCACCAATGTGTGTTGTTTGTAATTATTACAAGCTTTACTCAACTCTCGTTTGAAGGTGGTATTGAAATATAAATATTTGTTTAAATTATTACGAAAATATCAAAGTTATTAATGCTTAAGCTAATAAGACGGGGCGAGTGGGTCATTACCAAGGAATACAATTTTTGACGGGACTGTACCCGATAAATTATTATCTTACGTTCAGTATAAAACTGTATTTTAAAACCAATAAACATATATTGGTTCATTACATTATTTTGTATGTTGTTGGTTGGATAAAAGTGAAAGGAAACAGTTTTCTAGTACAGCCCAATAAGCCTGGATACTCTGGAAACAAACCACAAGCTTCCTCTCGGGTAGAATAAGGGTTATTTTAGAGGAAGAACACCCACATTAGTGGTCAGAAAGAATGTGAGAATCACGCTGGTAAACTACACGTGGCAAACCACTTTCCAACTCCCCCGGGGAGTATTTGAACCTTGAGCCTCTCCCTCTACACATCATAGTACATCCAGTCTCTTGTGAGTCTGACCATACAACTATTGACGTGGTGGGTAAACTAATGGTGTTTGTACTTCTACCCGTTACCGGGTAGTAAGTTCCTTTAATTAAGATTGAGGTGTGTAGTTTTAAGTGTTTCTATGCTACTAGCTACAGTTGGTCTTTTAATCCTGTGTCCAACACGTTCCGGGGGCAAGTTTAGGGGATTCCGGTTCAATTACTGGTGAGGATGGCCAATATATTTACTATTTGTAAACGTTTTCATCCCACTATATATGTAATAAACATCCCGACTTTAGGGTTGAATGGGCTGTACTAGGTGCGCTTCCTATGTTAAGCTAGTTTGTAATCTGTGTATGCATAGAAATTGTAAGTTAAACTCAAATAAAAAACATATTAGTCTAAAAATAAGTTTGCATTGTCATTACTTCATTAATTTCTTAAATAAATGTAAAAAAAACACATTATGCTTCATTTTAACATCTCGTAGTAACGTTTTGGTTTCATAAATAATTGCTTTACGCGTGCATGATCTATGTTCCAACACCGCTTTTCCATGTCTACTCATGTGCAGAAGCGTCCGTTAAGAATGTCGGGCTGTTCATCATATCTCCGAGGTACTTAAGTGATGCACGCACGTGACTTGAAAGTAAATTCTGGTTCATTTCTCTTCAGTTTTCACTGCAGGTGTTTAATATATGACTATCCTCAGGCTTCCTCAAGATCGTAGAGCCATCAACAGTAATCAACCACCAGTGGTCAAAGGCGTCAGGCTCACAAAATAACAAAATAACTGGATTGCCAATTATGGTAAATGTTGAGGTTCGAATCTCTGTCGGGTGCATCGAGGGTCACTTTCCACCTGTTATAATATCACTGTGGTTTGTTTTCCCACCCGTTCTCCACGCTTACGTGGGTCCACTTCTTATAAACAGTCCTAATCATATCCACCCCTCAGGGCTTAGACCAAACATTTGATCTCATTTATGAACTAGGAATGAGAAAACTAAAACCTTTAGTATATATACTCACATTTGCGTGAAGCTAGAGTGGAGAAACAGTTTAGAAAAAAACATCCCCAGAGCCCCCGGTTGGGATTCAAATCCCGACTTATTCATCACAGAAAACTCAGGGTAGTAAAAGTAGCTGGTTTATTTTTATTACGGACCATTTGTTCACGTTTACATCGGTACAGAATAACTATACCTAGATAGCTTTCAAATTAAAATATTTACTATTTGTTATTTTTTACTGGCAGCGAACCTTCACCATTGAACACATAGAGAAAGGCGTCAGTCTTGTCTTGTTCGTTTTGATGATGACGGGAAGGTCTGTGTTCGAATCCTGACCTTGTGTCCAATATATATATATATTTTTTTTTAAACTGTTTCCACTTTCCCTTTACACATATGCAGTGCATTATCTCTCAATGCTAACTTATTTGTCCCTATACTATTAATGTAAATACAAGATATTATTATTATTATTATTATTAGCACCGCGTCTTACTACCCATTCGGGTTATACGCACTTACGCTAATGTGTAATGGTAGGGTGATTTGTGAGATGAAATGAAGGACCTACAGTTTAACGTGGAATCCGAACCACGGTGGAGGCCTGGCATTCCCCACATTCACAAGATGTCTTGTCAGAGGTGAAGGAAGGGTTTGGTAATCAGATAAATCTTTGCCGGGACCGAGGATTGATCCCCGGCCGCCAGCACAGAAGTCCAACACCTTACCCCTAGACCGCCAGGTCTCCAATACAAGATAGTCTGGACTGGTGATAAGACGTGGAAAACGCGAAAAAATAAATACTGATAAGCAGGGCTCAGATTTAGGTCACCTAAAAAGATCAAAAAAACTAACCAAAGATTTTTAAAAATGACTTCTTAATTTCAAAAGAGACCTAATAATAATAATATGGTCAATAACTCGTAATAAATGTGCACGGCAAAAAAAAAAAAAAGAAAAGTCAAACACGCACGTTACAAAATGTAAAATGCAATGCAACTATACTCTTACATTCTTCTAAAGGGTGGGAAATCATTTAGGAAAAAAATATCCATCCGGTCACCGGCAAACCAGACCAGATGAGTCTGACGTATTAGTCCACGTGCCCTTCGTTGCAAGTCTTGGAAGAGCTACGTGTATAGTAGGGGTCCGGTAGGAACTCACATTGATAACATTTTACTATATTATTAACGTTATTTTATAATATTTGTCAAAAGTGACTACTGCAGATCCCATGACTTCACGTATGAATATATTAAATTTGTTCGATTAGCTTTGCTTCTGTCATACATGGTCTTTCCTACAAAAATCTTTCCTTATAATACTATCATTCTTTTCTAAAGTTTACAAACTTTGCTTTTTATTTAACTTTGTTTTAAAAACTTCTCGTTGCAAATTTTCAGAGGCGTTCGGAATTAAACGTATCATGTAGAAAATAAATTTTAAGCCATTTAAATCAAATTTGGGCCTACCTCTGTGGTCTAGTGATCTGAGTTATTGGCTACAAATACAAAGTCCCTGGGTTCGATCCCGGTGTATCCAGACTTTTCTGTGAAGCAACGGGTCTGGAAAGGGGTCAAATCAGGATCATGAGGACAAATAATGAGGAGCTACTTGACCAAATATGTTCGTTGTGCTTACCGTATAACACTCTCTATCAGCTGAATTGGGCACTATCATCGTCAACAGACGGCGGCCGTTCGGTTGCTATAGCTCCATCGTTGGCTGACGATATGAAGTTATTTTTAAACCAAATTTGGCTTTCTTATATATTCCTACTAATCCAGTGCCGCCAAGGTCAGGGAAAGTGAGAAAGGTCATGATGGTCACCGGCAACGTCAAGTCTGAGAACAGTGTCGTTGTTTTGTTGATGAAGGGGCATAAGAGTGCCCCAACAAGAAACTCACACTGTGAAAGAGGATTTTTGGCTTTCATATTTAGAAACGACTCATCATTATATTGTCTTCGTAACAAAACTTTTTGCAGGAAAAAGACTTGACACTCTATAACATATTTAAAAAAAATCTTTAAACTTGATCATTAAACATATTCTGGATGTCAGAAAACATTTATAAGACTCCCCAAATGTGCACTCCGTTGACACTAACCAATTATATTATGAGAGTATCCTATAAGACTTATCAGATACTTATCAACACCCTCAGAAAACTTCCCAGCAAACCAAAATAAAACCGAATTCTGTCTACTCCCGCCCATACTTCCATAGTAGTAAATGATCTGTTTGGGCTAGTGTCGTGAAGATTAACATCCCTTATTCATTTCCTTTTTTGTCATTTTCTTTTTCCATTCCTTTCACTAAATTTAACTAACTTAATCTACAATTTATCTATCTACATACCCAATCCCATAGTATTTAAATCATTACCATTATCATTCTAGGTATATACTATTTTTGACTTTTTAGTCATTTCTTCCAGAATGTTTTCTCATCACTTTATATATACACGTTAATTTCTAATTCAACTCAATTTCTTTCCTTAAAAATCTTGGAACTCAACCACACAATTTTATAATCTGGCAAATATGCTATTTTAATTCATTCACTCTCGTTATTAAAACTTATAAACTTTCATGAGAATTAAAAGATTATATTCACATTGGCTAGCACCATGTTATTTGTGCCATAATTCATTTGGTGTGTTTTCCTTTCTTTCTTTAGACTAGATGATGATGCCAATGATGTGTCGAAACATGTAGTAGAAACTGATTTAATGTTGCAGTAATTGGAGCAACATCCAAAGGAACAGGGAATTAACACAGCTAAGAAAGGAATTCAATTTTACTTATTTTTTAATTTTATTTTTGTTTATTCTTTAATTACAAAATTCACAAGCAACCGTTTATTTTCTTGACAAATTATTTATATATGTACTGTACATCATCGTTTTCTAATATTGTTCTTTAATGTAATATGACTCAAAAGTTTCATTTTTAACATGTTTCAAACTTTTTAGATGTTATGTGAAAATTTTAATGACGTATCACAATTGTCATCACAAGATATATAATTTGTTAATTTATTGTAGAAAATTTCTTCCAAATACTGTACCTCTGAAAATTGTCATTATATCACATCGAACATATAGATTTTTCATATTAGATTTAAATTATTAAAATTGAATTATATTATTTATTATAAATATAATTAGTTGTAAGACTGTTAGTGTAACACCTATTGAAGATATTTATACTAAACTAACAGCTTACAGTTGAAATTCCTTTGCCAAGACTAAAACATATTATCATTATGTAGTATCAAACAATTTCGATGATAAAAAGAATATTATAAAATCGGATAGCACCCCCTTAATTGGGACATAAGCTAGACAATTAAAATATGACAGACGACTTATCTTGAAGAACATATTGACTACCAACTCATAAGCCTCCACTGCCTTGTTCAGATTGATTGGCTGCCCAACAAGCATAAACTCACATTTTCGGCATTACTTACATTTCAACTAAGCATTAGCCTCACGTCTACACTGTATTAGCGAAATAATGAGTTGATTAAAAGTTCAATTTCTCCCTTATCCACCATTAATACAAATCTTTCAGGGAAAAATATGGTATTAAGGGTGGATATTGGAGAAATTGAACTTTTCATCAAATCGTTCTTTATATATATTTCCCCACGTCTTACTATACTTCCAAGCTATCTGAATGTATTTAGACTGACTAGATAAAGATTATGGAGGTATAAATTAGAGGAGATATACTCCATTTAGACCTATATAAAGAGAGAGTGAGATACTATTTGGGAAATAATTATTCTCAATACACCCTTCTGGGAGTCAAACCTTGATCTAACCAGACTAGACTAGACGAGCCTGACGCTTAGCCCGCTTGCCTACTGGTTTGAGTTTGTTTTTAAAAAAACATGCTCTATTTGTTTAGGGTTACGGGAGTGTTTCGTTCATATTAAGCCAGCTTGCCACTTGCAGTTACTTCTGTCACTAAAATAAAAACAAACATACCTTGATCAAGGTCAACACCACTTGGTTGCCAATTTTAACCTTTGACTTGATCGGGAGACTCCACATTGTTAAAAGATAGTGAAAACATTGATCAAACAATCTAGAAAAATTCCTCCAGTTATTATGAAAATCCTTTCCAAGTATAATCTGAAGGCATCCAATGTACAAAATAGATCCGAGCAGGTGATTTTGCACCTGAAGCCCCATTATTTGTTCATTTCCAAAGCCACTAGTATTTAATTCAATATTAGAGCCCTACCGCCAAACCTTTAAATACTGGCTACGCTTCTATTACTTTGCCCCATGCTTAGAACTAACATTCACAAGTTTCCCGACTTACAAAACCCCGTATGTCTCATTTATATGAAGTTAATTTCCGGATGTTAGTAGTTTGGTCAATGAGAATACTTTGCCAAAGACATGGAACCATATTTGTTAATCTGGCTCACAAGACTAAAACCAATTCAACTGTAGTCATTAGTAGATATTAACATTTTTTGGTAAAAATTTCTGCTTTTTGAACCCTAGGGTAAGGACTCTTTGGACCAGGCCCACCAGGTGCTCAGACTGGGTTCAGTACTAGGGACAAAGAGCGGGCTCCCATTTCTTTGTAGTATTTTACTTTAGGGTCGAAACCTTATTTGTCTAGGGTGCAATTTGAAAAATAAAAAGCTTTTAAGGGGTTTGGTGATCCTCTATAAAAGTCATAAAAGTATTTACAATGGCATTTGTTTGGGCATTTTTTTGAAAATTAAGCTCGTTTATAAAATATTTAGAGTAGTCTTTACCTAGAATTAGATGCTTACTATAGAGTTATTTTAAGTGGTACTCTCCCGGAAATTTTTCGAAAACTATACGAATCTAGAAGCTATTTGGAGTGTCTTCACTTGGAAAATCTTTGAGAATTTAATATTTCATGAAGATATTTAAAGTGGGCCTCTACCGGTGAATATGTAAAAATTGGATGCTTTAAAATATTTTTTGAATAATATTCTTCTGGCAATTTTTATGATTGGATGTCTCTATAATCTATTTAGAGTTGCCTTTTCTAGACAAATTTTTGAAAATCGAATGCCTCTAGAAGTTATTTATAGTTTGATACAAAGCGATCTTTCAGTTTTATGTTCGAGAATATTAAAGAGGAGTGAGATAAATCTAAAGGAGGGCAAGTTTATTCCAGGTGAGAGAGGAGTTTATTCCAGTCAGGGGTAGACAAGCTTATTCGAGAGGGAGAATGCCCCCACCCTTATTCCTGTTTCTACAACAATTCTTGATTTTGGTTTGCACTGTACATATGTTCTAAGAATTATTGTCACTTTTACCAAAGAAAAGCAATGTATACAAATTAATACGTAACTTAACTGAACATTGGAATGTTACGCACATGATGAAGTATTTAAATTAAACTTGATTTACTCCCCGACTTTATTTGTCGGCTATGTTAAATTTATTTTCAGTCCGAAAATAATATGCTACGTGAAATCTCTAAACCCTTTTAAATGAAGGTCAAGACTATATCGAACCAAAGATATAATTGTGACAAACGCCAGTAGGCTCCTGCGTAAATAACCTCATCTGGTGGGCACTATTCATTAGTATGTATAAGCATTTTATTGCTCGGCATTAATATATTTTATTTTTTATTTGTTACATCTTTTAAATTTCTTTTAAAACTTGTGGGACTGCATCTTGAACCCGGGTTCCTAGAAATTCCAGGCCTGGTACCATGATACCAATAGTCCCCCCTCCCTCCCCCCCTCCCCCCCGGGGTGAGCCTGATCTGAACTATAGCAGCTCTGATACGTTAGTGACACATTCAAACACAATGTGAGTGTAAGAATATAACTGAAATACCTTTTATCACTTTATTATTACCTATAGGTGACCTGGTGGTCTAGGAGTAAGGTGTTGGACTTTTGTGCAGCGGTTCGGGGTTCAATCCTCGGTCCCGGCACAGATTTATCTGGTTACCAAACGCTTCCTTCACCTCTGACAAGACATCTTGTGAATGTGGGGAATGCCAGGCCTACACCGTGGTTCGGATTCCACGTTAAACTGTAGGTCCTTCATTTCATCTCACAATCACCCTACCATTACACATTAGCGTAAGTGCGTATAACCCGAACGGGTAGTAAGACGCGATGCTAATAATAATAATAATTATTATTATTATTACCTATATGGTAATGTTTCTTATGTCAACGTCCAGATGATCGATTAAACCGAAGTGTAAACTTAAAAATTCAAGATATATTGATTGCAATCGTTCAATTTAAATAGGAGGACAATTTTACGGAAAAAACTAGTATCAAATTTGGATTAGTTTAGCTAAAAAAATGTTGATCACCAGAACATAGAATTCAATACAAATTATAAAGTATACGTTAACGATAGTGTTGAGTGTTATAAGTTTAAAATTACTTAATTTGTTGTATGGTCCTTCAGGACCTAGGACCTCAAAGATATGAAGTACGTAGCCAAGTTTGTTGGGCGGTACCCATTATGAGCCCTGATGTGACTCCACACAAAGCTCGAAACTGTTCTAAAACCAGAGTCATCAGGTAGACGGGACCGCCTGGACGAGATGTTCGCTACTCTGCCGCTTTCTCCGCTGCTGACTTCACTTCTTCTTCACATGATAGGGGGGGAGGGGAGGTATAATTTAGTAGGACACGTGGTGGTCTCTCTTCCCACCTGACAGGGAGGATAGATGGATATCGAGCCGTGACCGTGGTACTAAATGAGCCTCCTGGAACTTGACAGCGGACAAATGAGATATTTTAGTGTCACCATTCCGAGGAACGTTTTAGAGGACGTAACATAATAAACGGAAGATAACCAACATTGACCAGAGGTAGTTTAACGCAGATTTTCACGCGGTCTAAGGTGTCAGGCTAACAGGTGGCCAGGTGGTGGGGAGGTCGTGGCCTGAATATTGACCGGACGCATTACAAAGCGGCTCTTCACCTGTGAGTTTTACCATCTTTCTACACGAATGTGATTATGTTTTCCTCTAACTACCCTCCTCATCTCGGCTGCATAAAGCAATCCGTTAATTAACTGTTTGTTAAAACACAGGATTAAAAAAAAGTGTCATTAAACTAGCCTTGAAACTGTCAAAGTGTCAATGACACTTTTTTCAAGGTTTACAACTGCAGATCATCTGGCCTGGCATATAAATACCTGAAAGAAGGTATACAAACTTTAGACCTGTTAGGTAGCTCTGTTAATATGTCAATACGACTACAAACCATCTATTTGTGATTGTTAAAAATAATAAACACACAGTTTAGTTTCCGTGGAAGAGTAAGTCAAACTACAGACCAGAGGGACCTCACTTTCCTCTTATCCCCCGGGTGGGGCCTAAAATAATCTAAGACAAGTATTGGTGAACCGGGTCTCACCTTCTACTTTTTATTTCGCATCTCCTCACAAACACTGGCACATTTCCTCACAAACGTATTCTCTTCATAGGCTGATTAGTTTAAAATGTCACTGAAAAGCATATTGGGACTGGAAGATGTTGACAAATACCCACTAAAACAAACTAAATATACTAATTTTAAAGAGACGGTACTTTTCACTAGCATATTATTATTGTTGTTTAAATACCTGTTGATACAAAAGTGGTCATTTGCATTATAAAGGCAAATAAAAAATTTGAAACCAATTAAATAAAAGAAAATACAAGAAAGCTAAGGCGATTCAGAGGGCTGGATAAGGGCGAGGAACCAATGAATGAATACTGTAGTATTATATGAAATGATCAAAGATGAAAGCCAAAGAAAAACCTTCCGCTTTTAGTGAACATTTCTGTCCTGAAGGACCAGTTAACACTGCTCCCTTTGGTGACCTGGTGGTCTAGGGGTAAGGTGTCAGACTTCTATGCTGGCGGCCGGGGTTCAATCTTCGGTCCCGGCAAAGATTTATCTGATTACCAAACCCTTCCTTCACCTCTGACAAGATATCTTGTGAATGTGGGGAATGCCAGGCCTCCACCGTGGTTCGGATTCCACGTTAAACTGTAGGTCCTTCATTTCATCTCACAATCACCCTACCATTACACATTAGCGTAAGTGCGTATAACCCGAATGGGTAGTAAGACGCGGTGCTAATAATAATAATAATAATAATAACACTGCTCCCTCCCTTTGTCCCCTCTCTCTCTCTCTCTCTCTCTCGCGCGATCACACACACACACACACACACACACACACACACACACACACATACAAGTGAAAAAGTCAAGAAGTTTCTAGGACTGGGTGAGAATAATATTTTATTAGCTCTTTGGCGTGTATGTACTTTCATAAATATTTTCTAAAAACCTAAGAGAATTAAATTCCAGACTTTTTAAAAAAATTTGAATTAGCTTAGTTTTCGAAAATGTTCATGCACAGCTAATGGTCACGACCCCCTGACAAGAAGAGTGCAACTCAGATACAAGGATTTCTGACAGGTAGATATGTGATAGAACTAGTTTTTGGTTGGACTTTCTTCTGGAAAATTGTCCAACTACTTAAACAAAAAAAATGCACGCGTTATATTCCAAACCATAAAGTTTCCACTTCAGTAACATTTATCCTAGAAACACTAAATAGTTTGCAATAAATCAATGACAGCTGTTCTAGTTATCTTCTCACATTCACGTACGTATTGACTGACTACAGCACTTAGTGGTTGACTGTGTCTCTAACGTCGGGTCAGCTGTTGCCCAGGTATGGTAATACTTCACTATTATAGCACATCCCCTTACTCTGAGGTTCAATGTCCATCTCCACTGATAGGATGCAGCCCTAACACAAATAAGGATCTATCGTCTAGAATCTAGAGGACAGGACCTGACCCAGCACCGAACAGTACATTCAAATAGCCACCTTCTCCCTGGGCTGTACAGTTCCTTCACCCTGGCCACTGAGCCGAGGGGCCGGCCATCATATGCTCATAATGGTGGCTTTGTATTTCACCACACCGATGGAACACTAATATGAAGAAGGTTGCACACTCCCCGCCGTTCTAAAAGCCTCGAAGCAGATTCTAAATGGTAGAAAGTTGTTCCTCCAGTGGAACTGGTCGAGTCAGATGACTGAGTAAACACACTCAACTTTCCACTGCACTTTGCCGAATGTTCCATCGCGCGTAATGGAGAACAGTAAAAGTAAGAGTTTACAACAAAACTGTACTAGGCTCGTAATAATTGTCTTTATTACATTATGTTGACGCGTTTTAGAGACAATAGAAACTCTATCTATGTTGATTGTTGTCGCTGTCAACTAAAATGATGAGTGTATGGTGAAGGGATTTATTCTCGTGATTAACTGTTATGATTCTTGTCGTTAGAGTTGAGTGTCCCGTGCTTGTTGTTGCCAGTGGCGTGGTGTGGAGTATTGCCAGTATGTGTGTGTGTGTGTGGGTACAACGCGTTTTACCACCCACCCAAAATGACCGGATAGTTACATTAATGGGGTAGAGATAAGCCAGAAGATTGAGGAAATGTACACACGTATTCATGAAAGGAGTCTAAGAAACCACTAAGGAAAAACAATTATCAGTAAACCCGGTTGGGATTTGATCTCCGACCTGCCCGTTAGTGGAAAATCATATCGGACAAGTCTGACGTTTAATCCGCGTCCCTATCAATTCGGGTTTTAGTGCTAGTTTTTTTTTTGCACCGTGTATTACTACCTGTTCAGGTTACAAGCCTACCCATTTATGTACTAATCACGATAATGTGTTAGGTTTGGGTAAGATATAATTTATAGGAAGTGTATCTGAATTTGCGGGTAGATAAAGAGGAAGACCACTCCCAATACATCCGACACGGATTCACCCCGATATACCTGTCGTCAGCAGTTTATTCCGAGAGTTTCCGTGCGGCCACCTAAGCAGGCTGTAGTTATAATCGTTGCTGTCCTTTAGTAATATAGATTGTGAATCGTTTGATAAAAACAGCTCTGAGTTTATATAGTGTAGGTTAAATTAACACCCGCTGCAGGAAATCAAGCGTAATATATATTCACTATTTAATTATCGAAATTATTAGGGCTTACGTTCCCTTGGTATAATATTTTAATACTAGTATTTACCTTAAACCCAAGTTAACAATCGACAGACAGGGAGCAATAATGTTGTTATATGTTCCTGTTTATAAAAACAAGCTGTGATGTAAAGGTTTGCTTCCAATCATTCCTCCCCGGTCTGTCTTGTGTATTGAACACTACTTAGCTACTTAAAGCTAGACGCTAGAGATAGCCTCGACACAGGATTTCTTAGATACTTTTTGAGGCTAAAGTGTGAATAAAGATAGATGGATTCTTTCCTGAGTGCCGCGGGGGTTGAACAAATCACTCCCACGACTCCAGCAGGGAACAGCGTAGCGTCTTTAGCGGTCAGAAGGTGCGGAGGTGGGAAACATACTCCTGCTGGGAGCGGGTATACGCCTTACTGATATAACAGCATGAATTATAAAATGATTTAATAACAATCCAGAGCTAGTTAAGTTGATATATACTTAATATAAATGATTTAGTCGGTAGAAAACCCAGTTACTTGGCGACCGAACGTAGTATAAAACAACCTAGCAACGCCAATCAAGTGACAATCAAATGAAGATTATGTTTGCATCTTCATATAAAGTCTATTGGCTCTCAATTGGTGATCACATGGTCTACCTCGTGGGTTCAATAGGTTGCATTTCGGGTGAGGAAGAGTTTGTGTTTTGAATATCGGTCCGGTGCAGTAAAGGATGGTTCTACTATCCCCTCTCTTCTTCCACTAAAACAACCT
Organism: Timema cristinae; assembly: GCA_039000515.1. Taxonomy (NCBI): domain Eukaryota; kingdom Metazoa; phylum Arthropoda; class Insecta; order Phasmatodea; family Timematidae; genus Timema; species Timema cristinae. Next base: position 77,222,904 of record JBCFYV010011172.1, read on the forward strand.
TTCTCAACACTAACTCTTAGATTAAACCGTTAAATAGCCATGGTTTTATAACTCAATGTGTTGTTTAGTTGATATAAATGCTAATCTATTCTGCACCTAGATATAAGAATTTATTTTTAAAATAACCAATTATATTTAATGTTATTTACCGGGTGCTTTGGATAGGCCTACTTAGTAATAAGTACGTAATAATAAAAGCAATTAAAAAACAAAAATAAAATTGGCCCTTACTAAGTAGGCCTATCCAAAGCGTCCAGGAATAACATTAAATAATCAGCTATTAAAAAAACTTCATATGGCAGCAACCCACTAGCCATTCCTGGTTAATTCACAAAGACTAAGTTGTATATTCCATTATAAAAATTAAGACCTTTATTTAAGAATACAAACTTTTAAACTTTTCTATTCACCATATTGTTCTGGATGGTAAAATGTATTTCACAAACTTGTTGACAAGCTGATGTTCAAATTACTGAAATTATTAGTGCCTCTTATTCAAATGACATTAATTTTATCATGGTTCTGTATTATTAGTTAATTTGTTCAAAATTCATGGATGCGCATGTTATTTATAATCTATCTAGCACTAGTAGCTATTTCTTACTCAGAGCTAACGCCACGTAAACATACCACCTGACGTAGTGTAACCCCTCTGCCTGGACGCGCGCAGTATACACATGGTCCAGGCCAGGAAGAAAGTCTTATTGCGTGAAGAGAAAGGAGCCCGCGCGTCAGACCCGCAGCGGTGCAAGTTTCTCTCTCACGAAGAATCTCGACGCACCTGTAGCACTCGATGGGCATTTCGAGGTCGATAAACCTATCTCCCGTCAGCTTGGCTGAGTGGTAGGGAGACCTATTAGCAGATCCTGGTCCCATCTTAGCTGACGATCAAAGAAAGTACCCGTGTACGGCGTCGTCATCATTCTACTCAGAGGCTACCATTACAGGCGCTAGACATGGGTTTTTAGTGCCCTTTAAATTTTACTACACATTAGGGGTGTACCGATGCGGATAACAATGAACCGTTATAGGGCGATTATTAGTGCATCGGCAATTAATGGTAATAGGTGATTATCATGTTGATTAATCTTCTTTTTTAAGTAAAATTTAGATCAAAATATTATAGGTAAGAGTCTAGTGATCAAAATGGAAAAAACAAACAAACTTATATACTCACTTCATCTGGGTTGTGGGCTATGCAAAGATTACATCTATACTAATATTATAAAGGGAAAGATTTGATTTTTTGTTTGTAATGGATAAACTTAAAAACTACTGGACCGATTTAAAAAATTATTTCACCAATATAAAGCTACATTATCAGCGAGTAACATAGGCTATATTTTATTTTGAAAATTTAATTTATTCCTCATAAAAATGTCGATAGTATATTATATAGTCGTTAGAAAAAAAAGTGTTGAAGGGAAAGTGGGGTTGGTGATGAGGGCGGGAGGGGGGGGGGTGTAGGGGTGAGGAAACAGGAATGAGATGAAAATAGGAGGGAGGGGGCTATACAGTGATGGTAGGACTGTATTTTTTTTAAAAATAAGTAAAAGAAAAGTTTTGTTTTTATATTGACATGATGGATGATTTGAAGCTTTGTTTTACAGGATTCTTTACAATATTTTTTTCACGGGGAAGGGGGCTGGTAACCAGATAAAGAAATATAAGTTCATATCGTTGATAATACTAACAATCTCCAGCTTTCACCGGTTATGCATAAAATATTTTTTTGCATATATACAATCGTTTCGTATTAATTACATTAACCATATTTCCCAATAGTTATTAATAAATAATCGATAATTGGGAGTAATCGGTGTAGATAATCGTAGCATGAACAATTTATTTTAAACAATCGGTAATCGGTAATACTGAATCGGTACACCTCTATAATATAAATATAGTGTTTGGAAATCATATTACAAAAGTCAAGACAGTAAATAATTATATATTATTTAAAATTAAAATTATACCTGGACACGGGAATCAAACTCGGGACTTTTGACTTAGTACACAAATTCCTCAACCATTTAGTCTTCCCGTGCTAGTGTCATTTTCCAATCTAAAGAATACGATGTTTAGATGCGGCTATAACCGTAATTGACAAATAATAATAGTTGTGCTATTTAATCAATCAACATAAATAATTATTGTTATTCAAACCTTTAGTGCAAAATGCTAACGAATAAAATTTAAATACAAAATAGATAAACGCGCATCATGGCCACACAGACTAAATTTAAGGCTTGTATATTCTGGTTTGCCGGTGACAGGTAGGTCGGGATTCAATTCTCGGCTGAATGAACTGGAGGTAGTTTTTGACAAATGTTTTCCCATTTTCCCTACAAGTAAATACGAATACATTTCCTTGAACTTCTATCGTATTTACCTCTACACTGTTGGTGTGAATAATCGAATAGACCAGATGGAGAATAATACGCGATCTCTTGTCAGAATGAAAGTGATCTTTGAGTCTCTTCACGTACATATCTTCATGAGTGAAGGGCGCGGCCCTTGGATACATGCCATTCACTTTTACTGTTGAGCCAGGCTTGTGCTCTGACGCCAGAGCTATCATCTGGTTATTCAACCTAATGAGCCGCCGTACCCACGACCGATGTTTTCGTACTGATTTCCAACTTTTACCACGTGTACGATAAACTAATGTCTGTTCACGGTAGGAATTGACTTCTGAAAGGCCTTTTTCCTTACCATAAATCTATTATATAGTAGGATATTGGTAGGAAAAAAGACCTTTCAGAGAGTAATTCCTACTGTGAATGGAATATATCATGACCACTATTAACCAAATAGGTAGATACAATGGACACTTGTACGTAATTTGGTAGTAGCGTGGGTCAAAGTTGTATGGATGTTCACGTACAGACGCATGCGCAGAAGTGATAAAAGTCACCAAACATTAGAACATTGAAAAGTTATTTCTGTATCTTTCAAACAAAAGTACTGTAAAACGACCCGCCTCGGTGGCGTAGTTGGCTAACGCGCTTGTCGTGTTGAGCTCTACTGCTGAGGACGGGGAGATCGAGGTTCGAATCGAGTCGGGTGAACTGGAGGTGGTTTTTCCTAAATGGTTTTCCACTCTCCCTCCACGCAAATGCGGGTTCATTTCCTCTAATTCAACCTTCCCAATTCCTAATCCATTAGCGTAATTAGTACTTAAAGCGTATAACCCGAACGGGTAGTAAGACGCGGTGCTAAATATTTACTGTAAAACGAAATATCTTTGTTTTGAAAGGGAGGGTGTTGGAAATGGTAGCTGTATTTTATAAATATGTTCATAGTTTCCTACCAAATATACCAGATTGTTATTATATAGTTAATATATTTTTAGATGATAGGCCTACTAAACAAAATCTTCTTAAAGTAATTTTATTTTTTCTGGTAACATTAACTATTTCCAAAACCTGGAAGAAAACACTGACTGTGTGGATACGCGTCATATAATTCGTAGTGGTTATTTCGTTGGTTATTTCGTGATATTTGACATAGTTATTTCAATACAAGTTTATCTAATGAATGAAGTAGAAAAACATCGTGCGTGTGTATTTGACTCAAGATAGCAGACGGTGGGTGGGTGGTACTGCCTATCAGAGAATTAAACTGAATTGCCTAAGATATCAGGATGAAAAGCGTGAATTTTTAAATGCCTACGCACTAGTCTTGAGATAAGATATAGACTGTCCTAATGAGGATAGCCTCCCATCTCAATGGTTAGCTAGATATTAGACAAATAATGATGCTGAGAAAAATGATTGCTTCTTAGTTTATGTTCTGTCTGTACGCATATATATGATTTACACTAAGAAGGTAGTGTTAAGGAAGGTAGAATTTATTTTAAAAAAAATGTATCTTCATTTACGTGGCGGGAGAACGAATCAAATAAACGCCTGGAATATTGTTTACTACCTCCTGGGGTTGCTTTTCTCCTGGCTAGCTTGAAGGTACGCTCATGCAGTGTTGACAACACAAACAAGACGCATTGGAATACGAGCAAAATTTATTGGTTGGTATTAAAGGCAAAGGCTCACCTTCTTTATTTCCTGAAGTCCTGGTTAGAGGGGAGTGAAGCTCAGGTGGTGTAGACAATAAAGTAGAAGTAGAAAGAACACACACTCTAAAAATCATGAGCATGAGCATTCACGGATTTTCTAGTACAGTTCTGGTGTTTGTTTGGTTGGTACATTGTCCCACAGTGGCGGATCCAGATAAAAATGACATGGTCATCGTGATACAAATAATTATATTGTTAATTTACATTCTTATAAAAAATATCATACCTCTATACAAACGGTGACCTGGTGGTCTAGGGGTAACGTGTAAGCCTTCTGTGCTGGGGTTCTGGTGTTCAATCCTCGGTCCCGGCACAGATGTATCTGATTGCCAAACCCTTCCTTCCCCTCTGACAAGACGTGTGTATTAATCACTACTTGTGAATGTGTGGAATGCCAGGCCTCCGCCTTGGTTCGGATCCCACGTTAAACTGTAGATCCTCCATCTTATCTCACAATAACCCTACCATTACACATTAGCGTAAGTGCGTATAACCCTAATGGTTAGTAAGACGCGGTGCTAGTAACAATAATAATCTATACAAACATTAATTTCTTTAAATATGGAAAAAGCCAGCCTATCTAAAAGCGTTTGGGAGTCGGCAAATATATTTAGAGACTCTCCAGGAATTATCTCAATATTTTAAATGGGCTTCCCAATGAACAAATCATTGAATCTTTCCTGACCCATTGTTGATTAAAAAAATATCTTTAGTGTCAACTCGTAATCGAAATATACCGACCATGCGGCCACCATATTTTGTCGAAAATAGTGTCAACATCTGTGGATAGAGGATGTCTTGTGGTCAGCACAACGAACCCTTTGACCCTTAATTTCAATTATATAGACTGGGGCCGTTACTTTTCCATTCAAGTCATTTGTCCTAACAAGTCTGAGTTGACCCAGTTCCAGACCCAATACGTTAGAGAAAATATATAAGTGCCAGGGATCAATCCCCGGACCTCTGGATATGTAGCCAGGAACTATGACCACTAAATTGTTGGTCTAAAGTAGATTTAATTCCATTCAACGAATTAGAGGATGGCTCTGATGTTTCACACAAAGAGTTTTCAATACACTCAATGCCTGAAAACGCATATGGTAATCTGTAAGCGTCCGTCGGCGTATCGACTTTCTAATATTGATGAATAAAGAATATCCTCCATAATTTCAATTATACATGAAGTACCTCAATAGGGGACACAAAACCAGGATTAGTGTGTTTTTTCTACAGCCAATAATGTCTTAATCTGTTAACATTTTTTTTAGCTAAGGTAATTTAAACGATTGCTGTATATTTTATGACGGGGGGAGTGGGGCACATGCCCCAGTGCCCATAGCCTGAATCCGCCACTGCTGTACCGTATCAGTAAATGTCCAAGAAAACGGTCCTGATTTAAAAATAATCCCGTTTTCAAGATGCAAGTGTTTTTAATATTTTGAAATTGCTGTATTTGAATTATGTCAAGTGTATTTTAGTCTTTATTTAATATCAAAAATTAAAATGTAATACGTACTGTTTAGTTATATATATTATAAATTAAACTAAAGAATATTGAGCATGTTACAACTTACTTATGTTTAAAGAAAATGTGTCCCGGTTTGGCGAGAGTAGAAAATGGTTGTTAGCTACAGTCTGATTTTCATAGTTGCTTCAAAACTGGAAACTCGTGCTGACACAATGGGTCGGGGAAAGGGGAGCATTACAATATTTTACTTATATTCTTAGCCTGTATAATTACTGATTCGAATATAAATTAGACAATAAGCCATAAGGGAATATTATTGAAAGCCTTTGAAAACTTTTTATATTCAATACTTAATTAAATAAATTAATACAATATTTCAAGAATGCCCAATTTTAAGTCACTTTCAATCAATGTTGGTGGTTGAAAGTGGACTTCCTATAAAAATCAGGTTTGATGCACCATATTCACATACAGTTTGTGTAAAATCAAAAATTAGGGGTAGAAAAAGGATGTGACTCTCAAGTGTCTGTCTGATGGGTTTCAAATAATCGTTGGGCCACTCTCGGACCTTACTAGGGACATTTCCAAATTCACAATGTGGGGCTAGGCAGGAACTACCCTCACCCTCAGACCCGCAACATGTAGGGGGGGGGGGGTAGAATATTGGTTACCATGGGACCGGGCCCATGACTTCCAGAAGCCTAGACCAAGCTCCAGATTCAAAGGTTTAAAAGAAATTATAGTAGGCGAAATAAAATAAAATATGAATAATTAGCAATAAAATGACCATCAATAATAAGGAATAGTCCAGACCCAGCCATTATATGAGGTTTCTTCCGGAGGATCTGACTGTCATTTGTCACAATCACATAATTAGTTTTCTCAAGTCTTGTCTTTCGTTTCGAAGTGTTCGGAAGTTCATGGGGTGTATTATTGTTCTGAAATTAAAATTGGCACGTGAAGAGAGTCGGGTAGTAAATCAAGTTTAATTTAATTTAAATATGTTATCATGTGAGTGATATTTCAGTGCTGAGCTACGTATTAATTTGCGTACATTGCTTTTGTTTTGTAAAAGTGACCAAAAAGTTTAAAAAAAATCTAAAAACCCAAGTCAAGTAGAGGTGGCGTAACGGAGGGTGGCATTCCTTCCCCTGGGAAACTGATAACTATTTGCCCCTCCCCCCTCTTCCAGACTGTAATTAACTTACCCTCTTTCCTGAAATAAACTTGAGCACCTATAGATTTATTTCATCATCTTCTGATATTCTCAAATATTAAACTGAAAAATAGCCTTGTATCAAATTCTTAAAAACTTCGATAGGCACCCTACTTTCAAAAATTTGGCAAGGAAGGACGTCTCCAAATATTTTCTAAAGGAAACTAGTTTTTAAAAATTTTCTGTAGGAGAATTATTCAAAATGTTTCTAGAGGTATCCAAATTTCAAAAGGTTTATGGGGGAGGACCACTCCAAATAACATATAAACAAGGCTAATTAACTGACATTAGGTGACCTGGTGGTCTAGGGGTAAGGTGTTGGACTTCTGTGCTACGGGTCCGGGGTTCAATCCTCGGTCCCGGCACAGATTTATCTGATTACCAAACCCTTCCTTCACCTCTGACAAGACATCTTGTGAATGTGGGGAATGCCAGGCCTCCACCGTGGTTCGGATTCCACGTTAAACTGTAGGTCCTCCATTTCATCTCACAATCACCCTACCATTACACATTAGCGTAAGTGCGTATAACCCGAATGGGTAGTAAGACGCGGTGCTAATAATAATAATAATAATAATAAACTAACAATAACAATTCAGACGACGGCTACTCCAAATATCTTCCAGAATCTAGAGGGAACCAATTTTCAAACATTTGCCAAGGCAAGCCCTCCCTTGTCTTTGGGAGGTCGTGGGGAGTGGGGGTTGGGGTGTCATTGTCCCTATATACATACATATATATATATATATATATATATATATATACATATATACATACATACATACATACATATATATATAATATATATATATTTTTTTTACTAATTTACCTCTATAGACCAATAAGTTTCCACCACCACTGAAGTTAAATAGAGCAAAGAAAGGGGGTCCGAGCTTTGCCCTTGATACTTCTAGTACTTGCTCTTTCTACTAGTTTAAACTAACTTGTACGTGTTGTCTTGTATTTAAATACATTACTTAATGTTTAATTTGCTTCCTGTAACTGAACCACTTTGACATCTCACTTAGAATCTTATAATAATTTAATTTTTAAAGCATTAACATAACATTTGCTAATTTTTGATTGTTTGTGTTTACACTGAAAGTAGGCCTGATAAAAACAATACATTTTAATAGCTTTACTTTTTTTTTATCTATCATGAAGTTAAAGAAAATACTTGGGTTTATACTTACAACTATATAATATATAAACATACTATGTTTGTATTTTATACATAATAATTTATTGAGAAACTCAGTGTCACTGTCGGTAGCACGCGCTTCTTGTATGTTCAACTTGATCAGCAACCTCTTGGTATTTCTACAACCCTGGTTGTGTAGAAGTTAGCAAGTGATATTGCTTAGCTAATACCAGAGCCCTGCTTTTATGGTGAATAAAAAAAAGCCCAATTTTGTGTTTAAGTTTCCCAAAAGCGGTGAATAAGCGGTGAATTACAAAAATCCTATTTTTGCGACGAAATTATCGAATTAAGACAAAAGCGTTAAAAAAGTTGTTTTTACCAAACTTTTGTGATTAAGGTGACTTTGTTGGGTTAAAACTAGACTTCCAGGACAATGTTTGAAACAGGTAAACTAAACATATTGAAGTGAAAACCAAAAATTACATTTTGTTTGGACAAAACGGTAAAAAACACTAGTCCGCAAAAAAATGTGCTGTCAACTTATTAAAAAAGTAAGATTTAGCGGCAGCTGGTCCGGGAAAAGTATGTACAAGTCACAAAGACAAAATATTACACAACAATTTATTTTTCAATATCCCAAAATATTAGCGCGAATGCCGAAAATCGCGACTAAATCTCAATTATCGCGGACATCTTTTAAAATCGCGAATATCGCGCTAAAATGCAAATTTTGCGAATTATTGCGAGAATTCTGAACATATATTTGCAATCAGGGTAACCTGAAATGTGAACATCTGAAAGAAAAAATGCCATATCTAACATTCGCGAATTATCGCGATCTCCACAAACGCAGGGCTCTGGCGATTACCTAAATAAAAACTGCTGCTGGTTGGTTGGGTTTCTTTTTTTTCTTTCTTTATTGTTTGTTTCTTGTATGTTTTTTGTTAATTCACTAATTATGTGCATAGTTTTGGAAACATCACCATACACTCTAATCACAATTTATTCTATCTTAGCAAATCATAACTCTAACAAGATGAACATAATAAATAAATAAAGTTAAGTAATATTTAAAATGGGAGAAAGAATATGAGCACTAAAAAATAGTAGGGATCTGGGTACACCTCGAAATTGTTGGACCCCTTTTAGAATGGATATACTGTTTTTTACAAGATCTTTATTTCTTTTATTCCATTCATTTTTATATGGTACTTGCAGAAGTACCCGGAGTTTCCCACGGTAAGGGGTAACTATCGTAATCAGTAATCATAATCCTTACGACAGACAGACAGACAAACAAATAAACTCTTCTTTTTATTAATATAATATATTAGCCTAATACTAATTTGATATTTTTAAAACATATCTACCTAAAATCCATCTTTAAAATTATTGTCTTTATTAAAACTAGCTCTTTCATCATTTCAAATGACAAAGTGTTTTGGTGGTCCAATATGGTATCATAGAACAAAAGAAGTTTCTTGGAATGATACAAACGATTTAAGAGGAGGGGTAGGGAAGAAAATGAGGCACAGATTTTCTTTGTCAAATTAATTAAAAGGGTGAAAGACAAGCTCTTATTATATATAAAAAAACTGCTGGAAACGAAGTTGGAAACCAATTAGGTACTTTGACTTTATATACTTTAAAAGTGAACAGTCGAGAGCTCTTTACAACATTTCTACAAACATACCTACTTACCCAAAACACTATTTTGTAACTTTGAAACATTTAAAATTGAAAACCAACATTGAACAGTATTCTTGGTTAGGGAAAGGTAATACAAGATTTTGAAGAACTATTTTTTTTATCGCCCTCTTTTTTCTACCTGCTCAGAATGGGTGTACGTATACGCATGTATTTTAATTACTTTAGTTGGTTAGGGATCAAGAAGGAAGATTTTAAAGGTAATTTACCTGAATTTGCAGCGAGGAGAGTCGGAAACCATTTTAAGAAAACCCACCCTCAGTAGACCCTACCGGAATTTAAAACCCGACCTCTCAGTAGGCTAGTTTACCTCGAGAGGGACGGCTCAGACCATTCGGCCGCTGAAATGGGTCTGAACTTTTATTGGTGCTAGCTATTTTAGAGAAGTAAGATGAGCGGTAGCCAAGCTGCGGCCTACTTCTACCATAATATTTATGTTAGAATTACATTACAAATTTACAACTATGTCAAGCTCGAAAATAAAATGTGGACATACGATTGCTACTTGATTAGTAAAAGAATCACCAACATATATGTTTATTTCCCAGACACCATATGAGATCATGTTTTTTAAAATTAATTACTGCATATATTAACAACAATAAACTCGCTTATAGTAATTATGTGTTAGTTTGAAATCTATAGTATTATAGTAGATCAGAAGCGCAATTTTAGAACATATATTTTGCTGGAATAATTTTACTTAAAATCTCCCTCAAAATCAGATCCATGAACTTAATAAATGATAAATTTGCTAGACACTTAAATTCCGTATTGTTGGTTTTACAGTGTCATAGACATATAAAATGTACTTCACCTATTCGTTTATAACTGTACGAACTACACATTTACGTAATATGTCTTGTCAAATAAAATGAACTACTTGTATGAAAGTTGCATGCTCTACTTGTTTGTATATCCTCCAATAGCGAACATTATTCTAAAATTGGGTAACGGGATATTCAATGAGATAAAAACGATCAGTGGCAGTGGAACCTCTAGGGGATCGGGAGGGCATTGTTTCCACTCTCTTCCCTTCTGGAATAAATTTGCTCCACTCTAGATTATTTTCCCTCCCCTCTTATATTCTCTAATATGATAAGATTAAAAACAAACTCTAAATAGTTTTTATAGGTATTCAATTATCAAGAATTTTCTTGGGGAGGAGTATTCCAAATATCTTCTAGAATCATAGGTGACCTGGTGGTCTAGGGGTAAGGTGTCAGACTTCTATGCTGACGGCCGGGGTTCAATCCTCGGTCCCGGCAAAGATTTATCTGATTACCAAACCCTTCCTTCACCTCTGACAAGACATCTTGTGAATGTGGGGAATGCCAGGCCTCCACCGTGGTTCGGATTCCACGTTAAACTGTAGGTCCTCCATTTCATCTCACAATCACCCTACCATTACATATTAGCGTAGGGGCGTATAACCCGAACGGGTAGTAAGACACGGTGCTAATAATAATAATAAATAATAATAATAATAATAATAATAATAATAATAATAATAATAATTATAGAATCATCTAATATATCCACAATTTCTAGATGAGGACCTCTATGAATAGTGAGTATGGGCATCAAAATTATAAAATTTGGTGGCGGACAATCATTTCAAATAACTTCTCAAGACATCTAACTTTTAAAAATAAGTGGTCGAGCTGGGGATGTCCAGATATAAAACAAATTAGCGGATGGCCACTCCAAATTTTTTGTAGAAGAATATAATTTTCAAAAGACTCTAGGCAAGGACTAGTACAAATAACTTCAAGGGCCATCCAATTGTCAAGCATTTTCCAGGAGAGGGCTCACAGACCGCCATTTGGTTGAGGAGGGGGAGAGGGGAATTACCTCAGAATCAATTTTTGTGTGTGTTAATTGCACCCCCACCATACACACACCCTACAACAAGGTTCGACCCCTACTGTATCCTATATATCCTTATGGATTGTAAATAGGTGTGTATCTATGAGAAAATGAGTCCACATTAGTACAAGGACTAGTCCACACAAACAAACCTTTGTCTACAAACACTCGGGCTGATTTATAAAACTGTGGGCATATGCCCGCAAAGAGATAAAGCTGTTTGCTGGCTAACGACAACATGCAAATGTATTCCATTGAGGATGGAAGACTGACAAACCCACCAGTATAGAGGGATGTGAAGGGTAGAAGCATGTTTTGTGACGAAACCGCAGCAGTGTGGGGTATTCAAAACCCTTGCCCTTAATCGTGGAGTTTGCACAGCAAGGCGCCATGTTTATAAGATTTTCGATATCTGTAAACAATTTTCAGCTCCAGCACTGTTTTCGTTTAATTTCATTAACTGATCTTACTTACTCTATGGACTTAGGAACTCGAAAATTCATTGCCGTACATACAAAAGTATACCACCTATTCCTATCTTGAGCTAGTTGTATCCAGTCCCCCTCATTATTACACATTATTTCTTTCAAATCCTTTCTAATGTTATCCTCTCCTCTGTGTCTAGGTCTTACCAATGATCTCTTTGCATTGGGTTTGCCAGTCAATATTATAAACACGGTTCTAGATTATTTCATTCGCACTGCATGTCCTCTTGATTATCCTAACAATATCTTGTGATGAACACAGAATATGTAACTCATCATTATGTAATCTTCTCCACTCCCTAGTATTCTAGTCTTTTTTTGAAACAGCTGATCTACTGAAAATTAAACATGCAAGTTATCTCGTTCATCAACATGTTAATTCACCATGTTTTTTAAAGTTTGGAAACTATGCAACCTGTATACAACTGCTCAGGACTTTTTTTTCTTTCGATTCTAGTAATCCCAAGTGTATTTTCTCGCTGCTTTTGTTTGCGGGTATTTGTTTTGGAGCAATTATTGCTAGAAACATTATTTTCGGGTAGTGTTTGTCAATGTGGACTTGGCCAAAGGGGATGAGAAAACTAGATATAAATCACACACAAAAAACGATTCCCAATGTAAGCCTACTCAGCCAGAATTCGTAGACGATCACCTCAACCGTGATCCAGTTCAAGCTAGCTCGACCCCTTAGACCACATGACCAACGAGGTATGGTTTTGTGTTATAACAAGCTGTGAAATAGGTTACAGTTAACTTCAAATAAAATATTCATTATTTTAAGGTCTTGGAATAAGTAAAAGTGTAGATATGCTGACATATATATAGATATTCCCATGAAGTTTATTTTACCAGATGCTGTATATTAGTTTTATCTAATATCCATTAGCTCAACCGACAACTTAGCTCAGTCGGTAGCGGAATCCCTTGCATCGACGAAAAATATATCTATGAATGGTGAAATGGAGTTCGATTCGGAGAGTACCTCAAATAAATTTAAAATGAAATTATGTCCCTGGTTTTTTGTTCGAATGAAGGTGCTCGCTCACTTGTTTGTTAGTTTGTAATTTTTTTAGTAATTCATGTGTAACCTTAGTGTTTTTCTTCATTATTTCGGATCATGTGTACTAAGGTAGCAGGTAACTAAAGGAGGTATCCGTAGATTGTTACTCCTTCCAAATAAATTTGGTTTGTTTCGTTTTTCAGTCTATTAGTGTGTCTTGAAATGGTGCCTAGTAATTTTCAGAACTTTATCTATGAAAGAGGACGAGTACTGATGTGTTCGTCCACTTAGTTTTTTCTTGGTAATGTCCATCATAAGCTTTGAACGAATCAATGGAATTTGATTATCAGACAAGAAACACTTAAGGCTACCCATTTCATGTACTCCTGAGTCCTGTTTATATATATTTCTTTATATTGGTTGGATGTAGCATTTTGGGGATGGGTGCACCAAAATTAAAAGCAATTTATTATTAAAGGCGGGCTTCGCACCCCAAAATTAGCAAAAATGTCTAGATAAATAATTTCATAAGCAACTCATAAGTGAGCTAGTATTTACCGTAAAACAGATACCTTTTAATCGATTTTTACCAAACTTGGAATATTCATTGTCTTAATTGCGTCATTATTGGTGTATCCCTCTTAATGTCTTTTAAATGGGAAGGGGCCCCACTATCATAGTTTTAAAGGTATGTATACATTTAACGATCTTAGTAGTACAACTTCCTCTTGGCAACATACTGCCTGATGATAAGATAAAGAAAAACTATGGAGGAGCAAAGGAGGTGGAAAGACGTTTTTCTGATCCACCTTAGCTAAAATTTGCCGCCTCTTCAACTAGAGTGGCTAAAATAGGTCAAATATATAGTAATAGAATAAAAATTTGCTTAAAGAAGCTTAAAATTACTAAAATCAAAACACTTTCAACTGATTTGAACCAAACTCGCAGGTCTGCTGGAACGAGTAAAAACAAATTTAAAAAAATCATGCATTTATTAAAATCATCCGTGCCCTTGGGAATACATTCTGCTATCGTGCCATGACGGTTTGGTTACCGAACCGTTTGCTTCCGGAGCGGAAATAGTAGACTGCAGCTTTACCGACCGACAGAGCGTGTCGGGTGCGTGCTGACAAGGTAACTTTAGTCAGAGGATGCTCGGTATCAAGTGCGCAGACGCGATGTTTAAATCGAGGAACAATCATGGCACTGTGACAAAGGAACGCATGCGTAAGTAAAGAACAAGAACCAAGAAACCGAAGATGTAGCGTTTAAAATTGTCAACATGATTTATTAGGCCTAATCGAATGTGGTTCTTTCGCATATTTTTATCAAGATAAGTTCAGGAAATTTATTTTAAACTATCTAAAGCTTTCCGCTCATAGAGTAAAAAAAACAACTTATTTTAAAATCTCATTTAATATGGTTGAGGTTTCTCATTTTTAAATGTATACGCATGCGCACAATATCCCTGGCGTAGATTATCTCTTTCCTGTAGCAGTTTATACAAGTTCATATCACAGCTCGTTACCGCTTTATTTAGTTAGATTTTCCCCCAGTTTGTGTCGGGAATTGTTATTATTGAATACCGTAATTTAAAACAATAAAAATAAAATAGTGATTTTCCATAAGCAGCCACGTCTTTATAAAAAAATATTACTTCACGATAAACTAATAAAACACATTTTCAATACATTTAATTATTAATATATTATCATTTTTACGTTTGAAAGTGAACAGCGAATCAAGGTGTTTGCATTTTTGTAAACTGAACTGGATCAGGCGGATGGAGGGTGTTTTTTTTTAATCTTCATCTGATTGGCTGAATTAATTTGGAACTCTGGATACGTTTTGGAAAACATTCTTCGTATTGTGTTAACGTGTGTTTTTTCAATGTTCTTAAACAAATAAATGTGATTTGGTGTTTACATTATAAATACAAGTGGTCCCTCGAAACGGTTTTTAGTGATTTTTAACTGTGGTATTCTGCGTGTTTTTATTCAGAAGCAATTGATTATTTTAAATTTGTTTAATAACTCTCGATAATTTTATATTTATAATTAGTTTCCTGATAACAGTTTGTTTTTATAAAGTGCCACTATGTTTAGATATTAACATTACCCAATTTAAATAAGAATATAAGCTTAGAAATATAATTCTTGATTAAATCGATTCTCATAGACCTGATGAATTGTAGAAACACAGAACTAGTCGATTCAGAGTAAACTGTTTACTGATTAAAAAAGTAATTTCGAACAAACATTCGGGACACAATTATTACTACTTGAGACGGAACAGGGATGGTTTCATCTAGAAGCCAGTATCGGGCTAATATGTTTATGACATCTCACATTTTTGTTCTATAAACTTAATTTAATGATAGACGGATGTAAATAAACATGCTTTGGGAAACCTGATTACAAAAATAGGTTTTTTAATTTGAATTTACAATAAATGCATATTTAGGACTTCTTCCGTTTTGCGCATATTATTCCATATTTAGGGTATATATTGAATATTTCGAAATATTTTATAAGATATATTTGTTTTTAACTACTGGAAAAGTAACATTTCAAATTTTCAAAATAGTAGTAATTGTGACTAATATTTTTGGATTTTTTAAATAAATAATATATTTTTATTAAATAATTTTTATATACAAATTATATTATATTGAAACTATTTATGCAAGATTTTTATTCAGCTTCAGTTAATATGATTGAATAAGACATACAGTAGCTTATTAAAATTTTTGAAACATGTTTTGAATTTTAAGACTTTTTTGGACAATTCTAAGGCATATATCCCATATTTTTATATTATTGACTTCTGAGCCCTAATGATACGCGATCTAGACAGATCTCCTACGAAGGATATTCGGGTATAATGAGATACAAAGGGCTGTGTGCGCGATATCTAGTCAGGACATGATCCGTCGACTGTTCGGTAGACTGTGCCGACTATTTAGACTACACCGGAAGAGGAAGAAGGGATCTTGGACTCCGGGTCATTCCGGGCACGGGGAGAACGCCCTAGTGCCATACGGAGGGCAGTCCTTGAAGGTGCAGAACTTTCGGTAAGAGCCCCCTTTCTACCTGAGAGAGGCATACGTAGCTTCCATCTGTTAGTGACATACCCTGTACACACGGGCGATGTTTTTGTATGTACAGTATTGTACATAATTCACTCCAAGTCAACTAATACTGGTGGAACGAACAACTTTTATAGCGACTATTAAAAAAACAAGTTGATATCGTGGGAAAATCGTGTGTAATTTGGGGGTGGTGCTGGGTTTTAGCTATGTTTAAGTACAACCACAGAAGATATACAAGTTTACGTAGACAAATTGAACATACATTTTACTGTCTCTCAAACAACTGTAAAAATATATATATAATTACAAAATAGATAAAAGAGATATATTCATAACATAACTAACAAATCCATTTTGTTTCAAAAGATACATCAAAATTTAAATTTTTACAAACACAATTATGGACGTCATATATTTCATAATCGTTACTTACTGATTTTTTTTTTTTTGCTAACTTCTGAATTTTTATGAAAACATCACTCGTGTTTATGGGGAATAAGAGTATCGTGGTGTGTGTTGTGTAGGGGCATAAGATCCTCCATAGCAACAGTGAACACATAGTTTGCACACTTTGTCGCAAGCAATTTCAGTCTCACTTTTTTATAGCAAAAATATAGTTTGTCATAGATAAATTCAAACAAATGTACTGTACGTACAGTACATTCAAATATGTTACTGTCCACATTTTCTTTGCTTCATGATAGTTGATTATTTTATGTCACGTGTATTTAATGTCAATAGACGGGCTTTCAAGCTTTTACCTGA
The DNA here is from genome assembly GCA_039000515.1 of Timema cristinae. Lineage (NCBI taxonomy): Eukaryota > Metazoa > Arthropoda > Insecta > Phasmatodea > Timematidae > Timema > Timema cristinae. The sequence continues at coordinate 77,239,721 of JBCFYV010011172.1, forward strand.
GGTTCCCATTAGTTTCGATTACCCGAGACTAATATTAATAATTTTCTTTTAGTAGTTAGCTTAGAGTAGACCATGTTACTGGCCTTCTTCATCGTACTTGCATCCATGTCAAAATTCGTTGTTTGCGGTAAGGATACTGTACCGATCGGTGTTGGCACACATTTAGTTTTTAGGTTGGATGATTTCATTTAAATTATAAACTAAATATAAACTATAGAACTATATAATATGTTTTCTGAAATTAGATAATCAACCTCGTTTGTAATGTGTCCAAATGAGTTCCAATAGTTTCAATTATTGTTAGTCATTTTCTAAACAAACCTTACGTGAAGACGAAAACACTTCTTAGATCTTAAATTTTTTGATCGTGAAATCAACTTAGATCTCAAAGGGTCATTATTTTGTGCTAATGTGTCATTTTTAATTTTACTCGAAATAATTCATTATTTACAAATATATAATATATATATATATTGTCTGTAAAGTGTAAACAATACTCGTACATTTAAAGAAAATACTAGGCCTAACACTCTAGTTTTGTAAGAACTTTTTTTTATATTGGTGGTATCTTTTATTTTATTTTAAAGGGTGGGATGCTATTTTTTCACTCATTTAATGAACAAAATTATTTAAAATCGATGTGTGTCATCAGTTTTTTTAAATCTTTTACAAATTAATCGCTTAAAAATTCGACTTTAAAAATGAAGATCGCATGGTCTGAATAATAATCATTTATGTTTCAAATTGTTTACAAACCTCTCTACGAACCATTCGAGGAAGTGAAGAATGTGCCCGATTCACTTCCTCGCTGTTCTCTGCGGGCTATGGACCGTGACATTCTTCACTTCCTTGCCGCCACCGACAAGGTGAACATCACTGTACGAGTGACAGGGCCGTGCTCCATTGTCATGTGTGACAATGTGACACCGGTGACACACAAGGGAAGGCGTAGGGCCCAACTACTCGAGCGGTGAGACGCGTTGCGGACGTTCAAAAGTTTCACTGTATTTGAAGCAGAGTTTTATTTTTTCAATTTTTTAATTTATCTCAATCAAACCTTCATTTTCTGAACAGAATTACTATATCAGCCCATGACTTACAAACTAACTTCATTATAGCACAGAAACCAAATACAGTATCTCACTGTCAATTATTGGGAAAGGGAAAGACATATTTTTAGCAGTAATAAAAATGTTTGGACCGGGCCAGAAATATAATTTGGAATTAAATCTCAGTAATGCTACCAACTGGAATAAAATGTAGGACCGAATATATTGAATTTTTTTTTAGGGCTAAAGTAAAAATGAAAGTGAAAGATTACTAAGTGACAATCTATTAATTCATTCCTATATAAACCTACCCTTTTAGGAGAATATTTTTTACCCAATTAGCTGATTTTAAGATATGTTTTTAGCATTTTTTTTTCAAATCTGAGACCCGGCTGAAGGATTCAGATAACTAGCTTAATATTTTTGCAACATGATGGGTTTTTGAACCAAAAATTGAAATAATAAAACTTAAACATGTAAGCTTGGAGTTTTGTAACTGTTCAAATAATAATTAAATAACTGTATCTACATATGAAATGAAAACATTGTGGAATATATTCAACTATGTTTAATAAAACCTATGAATTTAAATAAAAGTCACAAATTATAATATTATAACCATAAATATATTTAAATCATTTCAAAAATGTAGGCTATGTGCATTCCTAAGTAATTTTTTTTATTTATGTTTTATTAGCCTTCTAGGCTATCCGAATATGTGAACGATTGGTGTAGGGGATGAGGAAGGTATAATTACAAGGAAGTGTTTCCGCATTTGTATGCAGGAAAGTGGTAATGCAAACTACTAATTACGGTGAACTCAAACTCAAACTAGCTGTAGGGATATTCACAAACCCGGAGCATGTTTTGGTACATAACCTTTAGAAACATGTTTGATTAATAATGTTTTGTCCCACATCTATCAAACTGTATGGACTATAAACAATATGAATACCATATGGGATAAGGTATAAGGACGGTGGAATTAAGAGGATATTCTCACGCATTTGTGTGAAGATAGCGTGGGGAAACTATTTTGGAAAATTATCTCAGTGCATCTGGCTGAAATTCGAATCACGACCTCTCCGTCACCAGCAAATCCGACCAGATGAGCCTGATTTTTATTTTACATGTCCACCGATGAGGGTCTATACTAGTTTTTTGATGATATGTAGGCCTATTAAACGTTTTAGTGCAATATAATTTTGAATAAAAAATCTACTTAGAAAGGTAAAACACCGTCTAAAATATGTAAATCACTTTAAATACGTGAATCCTTATCTACAAAATTTAAAAATACTACAGTACTTCGACATCTTGTGAATGTGGGGAATGCCAGGCCAGCACCGTGGTTCGGATTCCACGTTAAACTGTAGGTCCTTCATTTCATCTCACAATCATCCTACCATTACACATTAGCGTAAGTGCGTATAACCCGAACGGGTAGTAAGACGCGGTGCTAATATATAATAATAATAATAAAATAATATAATAATAATAATAATAATAATAATATAATATAATAATAATAATAATAATAATACAGTACTTCGAATATTTCGCTAGTCCATATTAGATTCTAATTCACTTTGACTCTCTTGAACTTCGGACAAACTGTAAGGGGAAATAGCCAAGAACATACTAATTCAAACTACTGTTGCCAATTCCCAGCAAGAAAATTGCTAAACTCTGTTCATCACAGCTTTTTGCCTGAATGACAATTGAAAAATCTTATGTTTAGGTTTAGGGCTGCCAACGCCTGTAAAAGATCACGGTTTTGTTATAAATGATAAATTTTATAATTATGTATTATATTTTACATTAAAATAACTTAAACTTTCTCACACTATTTAATTAAGTTTTAATGATTTCTTCTTATTCAAACTGAAACCATATTTAAAAGAAAATTAAAAGTATTTATCCTTAGTTTTGGAATGTTATCTAAAATGTGTAATGTAGTGCATACATTAACAATTTTTAATAAAGTCGTCGTATTTACTTGGAAAAGAGAAAATACTTGTCGTCTTTTTTAATATAGGCCTATTGTACATTATTTTATGATTATTTTATCGTTTTTTGAAATATTTAACTGAATAAAATATTTTTATCGACTACGTGGGTGCACCATTGTAAAGATCTTGTTTCCGTCATGTTCGATATAATGGTTTAAGTTCACCGGTCGCCATTTTGAAGCTATGTTAATTAGACCTTTTGTGAAAGCGCTGTGAATAATTATTTTTAATGGAATAAAACTATAAATAAGCTTTGTGCCCGACCTCAAATAAATATTAATAATATTGGCCTGAATTACTGTGGTTAACTATCCCATTCATACATTACCATATGTTTTCATTACAGTTATTTAAAGTGATAGATGTCAGCTGTTGGCGAAGGGATGTAATATGGGACTATTTCTAGTAACTTTTTGAGCTGTCATCCAGGTAAACTCAGGTGGTGAATGTACACTAACTGTTGCCTGAAGAGTGAAGTCTGTTTTTACTATAACTGTCTTTCAACCTGCAAATTAAAAAAAAAAAATGCAGCGCACTAACTAAGGTAGGATTGCAGCGCTCAGCAAAACAGTAAAGTGGTCACTAAACACTTGCTTTGAAATAACAAGAAATAAACTCGAAACTAATAATGTTGGTGTTTGTATAATACGAAGGGCCAGGTAGTAATATACCTACAAGTTTTGCAGACAAGCGGTACAGGTCAGATAGAAGTTTCGCGGACGATCTTCTAAAGGCACGTGGTCGTATCGATACCGGCGTACTCGGTTCGTATCCTGACCGGGTTAGTATACGATGTGATGTAATCACGTGGTTCAGTTTATATCTCACTGATAGATTTACATATTTAAGTATATTGTGTTCAGACTCCTGGTAGTTTAACGTTTGATACCAACGATTAGACTGGTTTTGATTTATATTGAAGATAACTCTAACTAAAGAGTATACATAGTGGAAGTTCAGTTGGAGTGACTGGTAACCCTCCAACTCTTTGACTGCGTGAAAGATTAGCACACGTCCACTCTGTTTGCTGGAGTTATCACGAGTGTTTCTCAATGGTTGCCGCGAGGGCTTCTTGCAACCCTCACCCCGTCTCCTTGGGCGATTTTCCTTCTTAAAAAGAAATCGGCCAAGGTAACTTCCACTGTAACTTAGAAAATTCCACTTGGTTCTGGGAGATCTTTACAATTGGTCCTGTCCTTTAATGTTAGTTTTTTAAAGACCGTAAATACTAAAAAAACACAATATGTATCGTATTCTTATTTTAGAAAGTGGGACCAAGTGTCGCTCTAGTAGGCCTACATCCTTCCCTAGGACTCATAAATCTTGCTAAAGTTAACATGAATATTATATTATGCTTCAAGCTTGTAGCCGTGATTTAGGATAACCCATCCCAACATCCCCGGAAAACCAAAGAAGGACCTGACAGTTCACTTATTCATACGTTAAGCCATGTGATCCACAGCTGTCATTTTTGACATGTGGTATTACTACCTATAAAAACATATTAATAATATAGTAAAATGTTATCAATGTTGACAGCAAGTTTTGTTTATGTATTTTATAAAAGTTTATTTTTTAGCGAAAACATTACTGTTTGCTGAGGTAACCTTATGATTAAAAAGTGCGCGTTAAATTCACAACACATTCAAATAGGTGGTTTTAAATCAGTCATAGGTGTCAATCTAGTCACGCTAACTTAGAACCTTCACTGACCGGAGATCAATTATCCGAGGCTGTCACAGGAGCTATTGTCCATAAGGACTAGGGTGATCAACCGTGCAGGTCACATCACGAACCAGAGCTATACACCGTGCAGGTCACACCGGTTTCTAGTCGGCCTTGATGGTTGGAATTAGCGCATCTCCGAGCTTCATCGGCTCCTGTCAATAGCGATAGTTTTGCCTACCTAACAGGAGCAGGTTGTGCTGGTGTTTCCATGGTATTTCTTGTGAAAACTTCCCCCTCTTATGGGTGAAATAGTTCCGGTCAGTGGATGTTATTCAATTTGACCTATTTAAAAAAAATTAGCCATGGTTTGAACTATTTGAGTTATTCATGAAAAGAGTTTGAATAAATTCTTTTATAAAGTTGTTGATTTTTTCCCTCTCAATATAATCATCTGTCTATCTGAAAAAGAACTAGAAAAAGTTATTTTAATGTATTTATTGTATAAATAGTGTGTGGGGTATGATCAGCTTCCGGTGTTGCCAGACGCTTTCTAGCCGCCCTACTTCCGACTGTCGGGACACAGTTCTTGCTGTCAAGTGACAGTTGAAAGACAAACAGCCTTGTTTAAGAGTTTAATGAGAGTAACAGAAGGTAATAAAACACCATCGGTGTTTCCGGGTCACACATACACAAACACACACACACAGCGTGTCTAGTTAAAATGGAATCTCGATAAGAAAGGGGGTTTGCAAAATAGTTTTTAAATGAAATTTTGTTCTCAATCTTGACTAAATATTAACATTTAATTGTTATTATTTAATCGCCTTCATTGATGGGGGGCACATGAGCTAAATTCCAAGCTTGTCTGGGATAGTTTTCCAGTGATGGGGAGATTGGAGTTTGAATCACAGATGGGTGTGCTGATGGGTTTTTTCCCTAATTAATTCCAACTGTATTTCCAAATTAGTGTGTAAAACTTTACCTTCTTCCTCCCTGTCCCATTAGTGTAATTAAAGGCAGATATCCCGGACAATTAGTAAGACTTGATGATTTTTTTTATATCGGCGTTGGTATTATTGTTCACACGTGACATCTGCAGATCACATGACTTTAAAGTGCTTTCAGTAGGCTAACTTTTGTAACGGTCAGATACCGACCGTCCTTCCTATCGTGTTGTTACTGTAGTTCATCTCTTGTCCACTGGGCAGCTCTCTTGACTCTACTTGCGAATCTAAATGTTTGCTTGGTTTTCAACCGAGGTTACCACACACGTTCAACTAATAGTGGCAGTTGTGGTCGGTTGATATTAATATTCGCTCACTTATTTTACATTTTGAGTGATAGACTTTAGTCAAGTAAATTTCGAGAGTATCACGGTATGAAATTGTCAATATCGTTTATTATGCGTATCAAAAATTGCAATCAATTGTGAAATAAATTTGTTTGTTTAGTGAAAACAAGATAAATGGATTACTATGAACACGAAGGTAAAATTGATTTAATTTCATCTGACACATTGGGTTAATCATAAGAAAGGCCGATTGCTGAGACAAAAGACTTTAGTTCTATTCCAGGGGAATGTATTCGGGGATGTGTTCATCCAGTTCATAAGCTAGGGCTGGGGTGTTAAGGGTCGTTATTTCTGGGTTAAGCTTATATGTAGCTAATACGATAATTTTATTAACCTAGTGTTTAGAAAATTTGTATCTAACAGTCTCAAACCTATATTTATTGCATTACGTCTTACTACCCATCCGGACTATTCACATTTAACTACACTAATGGGATAGGAATGAGGAGGGTGGATTTATATATATATATATATATATATATATATATATATATATATTTTCATTTGTGTGAAGGGAAAGCTAAAAAAACAGTTGAGATAAGATACCCTCAGTTAGGATTTGAAGCAAAACCTCCTTGTCACTGACGAACCCGAGTAGACGAACCTGCACAAATGATTTTCAGACTTGACATTGAACTTCTCAGTTGAAGACCATTAGCTTGAATTAAAACTTTAGTTTAGTTTAAGAAAGTAAGGAATAACAATAAGATAAAGGTGTTTATAACATTAGTTTTACCTTTTCTAACACGTAGTGCGTGGGTCTATGGCAGTGTGAAGTTACATCATCTGCACGATACAATCTTACTTTGTGGAGAGCTCCCAGGGGACGGTCTTGGTCATGCAAAAAATAATAATTAAAAAATCTTGTGATGGTGTGAGCATAAATAACCTCCATCCTTCACTGAAGTTTTATCAGAAGATGTAGTATTTTTTATACCGTCCAATTCTCATAGGAACAACCTTATCTGACAACTAAAGAGCTACTAGATCTACTTTCACTAATACCTACGTTAGGACATGTTATCTACATTTGTAACTTATGATAGATATTGTCAGTGTCCATTAAATAATACTAATAATTTATAGTAAAATGCTATCAATGTTGACCGCAAAAAAAGTTTGTATTTTCTACTACTCCACTATAGTTAGACGTATTCTTGACAAAATCAAACATCCGGTCGGTAAAATCCCCTTATGAACACAATTAAGTAGGTTAAATTCCTCAGCTTTTATTAATATCATCCGTACCAATGACCATACCGTCTCAAGGCTTCAAGCTTACAATAGACTGTATTAACAATAATATTAGCATCGCGTCTTAATACTCGTTCGGGTTATACGCTTTAAGTACTAATTACGCTAATGGATTAGGAATTGGGAAGGTCGAATTAGAGGAAGTGAACCCGCATTTGCGTGGAGGGAGAGTGGAAAACCATTTAGGAAAAACCACCCCCAGTTCATCCGACCGAGATTCGAACCTAGATCTCCCCGTCCTCAGCAGTCGAGCTCAACACGTCTAGCGCGTTAGCCAACTACGCCGCCGAGGCGGGTTACAATAGACTGGATTGCTGGTGACGTGGGAGGTCAGGTCTCGAGCCCTGGTTGGGTACAATGCTTGTTCTAAAATCTAAGTGGTTTCCCGTTTTTCTTCATGAAAAATCATGGACACTTATTCTAAATTCTGCCTTCCTCATCCATATACCATTAGTGTAAATATGCAAATAGTATGGATAGTAAGAAATGTTGCACCAATCAGGGCCAATAAAAGAATTCAGGGGCAGGAAAATTTGCTGGAGGGAGCCCTCCTTACACCTGTAATAATTAACTTTATTTATGTTCTTTGTTAATTTTATAAACATAATATTTAAAAAATGTAATGTATTTTACATGAAAAATTAAAAAAAGTCTTTCTATTGTATTAAGCTTATTAGTCATATATTTAAAATTCCAGTTCCCCTTAAATAAAACGGCTTCCAAATTGGCTTCCTCTTATTTTTCTAGGTGGCCCTGACACAAACACAAAAATAGAGTAAAATAAATTATTCTGGAAATTCTGTCTTGTTAAAGAAACTCGTACATAAACATCATTCTGTTAGACCAAATCAGGGATAATCGATTGTTAGCAGCGAGATGAACGGCACATAATATCGATCCTTACGCTGATTTACGAGGGAACAGGTGGAGGATGGCGCAAACAAGGTGCCATTGGTACAAGCTCTCTGAAGTCACATTCCTCCAGATTGGTCGCGGGATGGTCTCAAGCACTTCCTGGATACGTGACGTCATATTTCAACCTCTAGCTTAGTTCCACTTCGACCGAGGAGAGCGTTTACCCTGCACTTTGCTCGCCATAAACACACATCTTCTGACATACCGTGGCAAGAATTACTGTTTATTTATATGTTCAGAATCACTGGATATCTCCTCTGAGCACTCATCTATAGTAGTCACAAGATATCCAGACATACAGTGGCAAGAAATACTGTTTATTCTTCTGGTGAGAATCACTAAATATCTGCTTTGAGCATTCATCTAGAGTAGTCACAAGATGTCCTGACGCACTGTGACAAGAAATACAGTTTATTCCTCTGGTCAGAGTCACTAAAGGTCTGCTTTGAGCATTAATCTATAGTAGTCACAAGATGTCCTGACATACAGTGGCAAGACATAAAGTTTATTCCTCTGGTCAGAGTCACTAAATGTCTGCTTTGAGCATTCATCTAGAGTAGTCACAAGATGTACTGACGTACTGGGGCAAGAAATACAGTTTATTCCTCTGGTCAGAGTCACTAAAGGTCTGCTTTGAGCATTAATCTATAGTAGTCACAAGATGTCCTGACATACAGTGTCAAAAAATACTGTTTATTCATCTAGTCAGTCACTGAAGATCTCCTCAGAGCAATCCTATATACTCTAGAGAAATCACAAAAATGCCCTGACATAATATGGAAAGGGTAACTGTTCATTTTACTGGTCAGAGTTACTGAAGATCTTTTCATACATAGCGCTCCATAGTGGTCACAAGATATAGTTGCATGCCATGGCAAGAATTATTATTCATTCCGGTGGTCAAATTTGCTGGAGAAATCCTCAGAGCGTTTCCTTAGAGTGGTCACAAGATGTCTTAACATACCGTGGAGAGAATTATGGTAAATTATGCTTGTCAGAATCACTGAAGATCTCTTCAGGGGGCTCTTCTATAATAGATACAATAAGTGCTTTCACTCCTGACGGATAAATAGTGTTGTTTGTTTTTAGCACCCGTTAGGTCTATACGTTTATGTACTAATGGTGTTAGTGGATTAGGGATGAGGAAGGTAAGATTTAAAGGAAGTACACCCGCATTTGCGTGGAGATAAAGTGGGGTAACCATTTAGGAAAAACTACCCTTAGTAGACCCATCAGGGATAAAACCATGATCTCCACGTCATCGGCAGTATAGTTTATTGCGATAATGACGCCTTAGACCACGTGGCTGTTGAAGTAGTTTTGTGTAGTTTTAAGCTACCTTTTAGTTACACTGATTTAAATACACAAGTAGTGTGAATCAAGGGTTATTAATGGATTAATTTAAGGGATAGGGATGAATAAGTTCTTTTAGAGGAAGTGCTTACACATTATCGTGGGGAGAGGATCGTAAAATCTAAGTACTGATGAAAATGTTGAAAATCCCCCCCATTGTAAGCTCAACCGGGACTCTAACCTTATCTGAACCTCTCGGGTCATTGCTGAGAACGTTGGTTGAGATACCTGGTTTCTAAAATCAAGTAGATCTACTTTGGTACACGATGACGTCAACTTTTTACAGCTGTGAAAGTGAACATTTTTTAATGTTACCGGAAAGGATAGGTCAGGCTCAATGTGCTGGACTCACACTCTGGATGTCATGGTTTGAATTTAGGTCAGATGAACTAGAATGTTTACGTGTTTTTTCATATTTCTCCAGACAAATGTCATTATATGTTTCCTGATATTTACTAACATTCTTGTTTCAGTTCTTTAGTTTAGGTCATTAACAACTCTTTGTTAGCCAGATAGGCCTAATTAATATAATAGTTCACTGTAAAGGGGTGCCATCACGGTGCAGGGTGAGTGGGAATGTATTCTAACGGCATGCAGTCGTATCCGTCCCTAAGTCCTTGGTTCGGATCCTTATCGGGTTAGTGTAAGGTCTGTTCGCCCTGAATTCACGCACGTCAGTTTGTATCTCAGCGCTAGATCTAAATATTAAGGTATATTTTGTTCGGGCACCAGATAGTTTCACGTTTCCTAACAATGATTAGACTGGGTTGATTAAAATGGAAGATAACATAAATTAAATATCACAAATTAAATAATGGGATTAATTTATTCCGCACTTTTGTTCTGGTTACTAATTAATGAATAGATAATTTGAGTTTAAATGACTGCGTGAATGTGTAAGACACGTCCAATCTGTATGATGGTATGATCGTGAGCGTCTAACACACGTTATCTGTATGATGTATGATCGTGAGCGTCTAACACAGTCCAATCTGTATGATGGAATGATCACGAATGTTTTCTCAATGGCTGCCGCGAGGGCTTCTTTCAACCCTCACCGCGTTTCCTTGGACGATTTCCCTTCTTAGAAATAAATCGGCCATGGTCACTTTCACTGTCACTTATAAAACTGCAATTTGGTTTGGGGTGATCGTTTACAATCTGTCCTTTCTTTACTGCTAGTTTTTAAGGATTGCCAATACTAAAAAACACAATATGTACTGTACCCTTATTTTAAAAAGTTGGACCAAGTGTTGCTCTAATACGTCCTTCACTAAAACTTATAAATCCTCCTAAAGTTAACATGAAACATATCGTCCCTTGATTTGCAAACGGGCCAATATCACAGATATTTCAAAATTGAGCTAGGAATATCTACATTTTCTCTAGCCTTTTATGCGCGTCTTGGCAAAAGGACAACCATGATATCTTATAAACTAACATATTTAAACTAGGCGAATAATAAATAAAACCACAGTGAAGATTTTTAAGGGTGTGGATTTTTGAAAAAAAAAAAAAAAAAAAAAAAAAAGTCTTGTCGCTCTAAGATTATCATTTTGTGATGTTGGCCCTTTTGCCAATCAAGGACGATATGCTATGCTAAGCAATGCTTCAGTACGCAACATCAGTCTGAGCCGGGAAGAGCTTCTAGCTCCATAAAACGACAGGCTGGCCTGATCTGTGGTCTTATAATGAAAAGTTTCAACACCACGATGAGGCGGGGTTCTTAATATGAAGGAAGTCCCATTACATGGAGCGTTGCACTGTCGCATTACAAACCTCCCTCTCGGGCGTGAATACGCATGCATGGAGAGGAAGCGTTTTCACACGTCATCCTTCAAGCCACGCTATGCTGGAGTTTCCGGTATGACTGTACCTCACTGGCCTAAGTATAGTATACTAAAAACATACAGCTAATGTATCCTTCCATAAACAATACATTTAATTAAGGCTGTATCATCATCAAAGACCTTGTCTCAATACGAAAACATTGTTTAGATCTACTTCCACATTGCATTACCACAAGCCATATTTTCTGCAGCTGTTACTTCCAATAATATAACAATCTTATGTTAATCAGTCCTAGCTACCGGCTCAGAGTAAAAAAACTTTAGCCTTTTTTGCAAACCTTCCATAAAAATACAGATATTTTAACAGACTACATTTTGGAATAAAATATAAATTAAGAAACATATGACTATTTATTGGTTATGTTTATGTCATTCTAAAAAGAATAATAAAGTAAATTAGTTCGCCTTATGTTGATTTCAAAACAAATAATTATAATTAAAATTAATTATTTGCAAAATAAAAGGTATCTCAACTTCAAAAGTTTCATCATATGACGCTTAATTTCTACGCTGTGTCCTTAACTAAGCTCCACCATTTCTTCCACATCCATACCTCCGTGAGTCAAATCGAAGTTAATTAACGTTCATATGTATTTTGAGGCACTGATTCTGATTTTTATTCTATAAGAACTTTTATTAAATTTTTCAGGAAATTAGTGTGGACTTTAAAATAAACCCCGCTATTTCTCAACTTAAAAGAAAAATTTAAAATGCCTGTACTGGTAGCTCCTCTCAGTGCATGTATCTGGTATAGAACCCCGGCCTATCTCCCGGGTCAGAGTCATGAAACTTAAAGCTTGCCACACACCGAATCGGATTAGAACGGTCGGAATCAGAACCCTACGAACGGAGAAGAGTTTGGTCCGCACACACGGGTTCGGAATTCAATTCATATCAGTCGGAAGACAACAGCCAAAAGGGTACCTACATCTCTTTGATTGATTTATTGATGAGGAGGGATAACAACATTGATGAGGAGGCAATGGGGGTTGCTCTTAGCATTTCTGCCGATAACGATAAAGAGGAGGAAGAAGCGGGGTTTCAAAAATAATTTGAGTGCACGACATGAATACAACATAAAATTTACGACATTTCCTGTCATGCATTTTCCTTCATGACATATTCTTAATAATGTTTTTTTTTTACCAATGTCATAAATTAGAGGGTTCTGTTGAACTAAGTTGGCTAGTTCTTCGTATAAAGACATTTTTTTAAATAAGCAAAAATTGTCGAGGGACAGATAACAAACATCAACAAGATTATATAAACTGAGCGCGAGTGTAGATGATGCAGTAGTCCAGTCCTGAGGACGCGTGTTCATAGCTTCGGAATCCGTCAAAATATTCTCTCCTGGCAAATAGATTAGTTCCGTTCTGATCTGCCATTGTTGTTTATGTTTCTGATCCGATCCATGCCAGTGTGTGGACGGGCTTCCATTAAAATGCAGGTAGTCCAAAATATCCAAAGTATCCATTCAGATACTATTCAGTATGCAGCAAACTTAACCATTTGATGTCACTGTATAACACCTTATGGGGATGTTTCCAGATACGGCCGGACGCAGGTGCTAAAGTGGTTGCTCTGGGAAGCGAGGATGCCGGCCCTGGAGCGCAGTGGTACGGGGGCCCTGGCGCTTCACTATGCTGCTGCCAGGGGCTGTCTCGACTGCGTCAAACTGCTTGTCGAGTCCTCGCAGGACATCAGGTAACGCACAGGCTTGGATCAGTTCCTTCGTATATATACTTAATAACAAACAATGGTAGAAAAAATGCCATAAATATAGTAAATAAAAATGGGAGTGTACACTACATAAATAGTAGTGAATACGTACACTATGTTAAAATAGTGAGAGAACCTATGTATACATAACACCACATCTTACTACCCATTTGGATTATACGTTTATGTACTAATTACGCTAATTGGTTAGGGATGAGAAAGGTTGAATTTATATGAGGTGTACCTGCACTTACGTGGGGAGAGAATGGGAAACCATTTAGTGAAAACCATCCTCAATACATCCGACCGGGATCGAACCACAATCTCCCTGTTATCGATAGTCTAGTGTATCACTGGAATAGTGACCTAAACTATGCGGCCACCAAAGTAGGTGAGAACGTGTAATTCATAAAAAAAGTAACACAAGGGCTTTCTTAAAAACCATATTGAGTGGGTGTAGGCATACTTAAAAAAACCAATAAGATGGTATAATACATAAAAATAGCGATAAGGTATGCTTCTCAAAAACAATTAGTTAATTTAATTCATTATAAGAGTTAGAGATTATTCTTTATAAAAAGTGTTAGATTGTATAATCTATAAAAATAGTGAGAGGGTATGGTTCATAAAAATAGGGAGAAGATTTGGCTCATAAAAACCATGAGGTAAGCTTCATAAAAACAGTGAGAGAGTATTCTTCATAAAAATATTGAGAGGGTAATAAATGGATAAATATTCTCCATAAAAATGGGAGAAAGTATACCAATATAAAAGTGGGACTGTGTATTCTGTACATTATTATATTTTAATAATATCATCGAAGCCTTAACGAATACATCCCTTTTCCGAGGACGTTTATCACTAATTTCCAGTGTTAGTTTGGATTTTATTTTCAAGATGCAAGCAATTATTAAATTATAGTTAAAATAATCTTAAGGTTGATTTAGTTTGTTTAACAACATTTGCTCCTCCAAACAACCCTCCATTTCACTCGTTACTAGCACGCTATTTTATGACTTTATATAGACATGTAATAGGTCTATTGTGCGACCTACCCCAACCTAGCACCTTCATCTACTTATTAGGACATAAACCACCACTGTGTAAAATTTATCCGAAACTTTTCATCTCTACAAACCTGGCTTACCTTATATTTCCCCTTCAAGGGATTTCAATATGTTTTTAAATTTGATTTTATAATTGGTAATAGGTAGTATCCCTATCCTTTTACGCAATATCTCCCAAAACATCTGCTGCAGAAGGTATGAAACTAAATCACACATTTTATTTTTATTCCATTACCTCAATACATATTATGTTTTAGTGGATTTTCAACTTTTGAGATCTATCTATTAGTTTATTGAATGTATATTTTGTTTTTAAGTGTGAGTTGAGTTCGTATGCACTAAATAATGTTCATAACTAGAAGTTTTATCCCTGTTCACAACTTTACAGAAACTCGCACCAGTGACCACGTGGTCTGAGGCGTAAGGCTAGCAATAAATTTGGATTGCCAGTGAATAGGAGAGTAAGGTTAAAATCTTGGACATGTGCACTAAATATGGTTTACCTTTATCTATTTACTTTAATGCGGGTACACTTTATCTAAGGTGTGCCTCTGTCTCTAACCTTTCTATACACATGGATAGTGACATGATCTAAGACACGAGGTTCGAAATAAAAGGGATTACTGCTAAAGTGACAGAATGTTAATTCTCGGCTGGTCTTTGGGTCTGGTTTTTCCCATACATGATTTTCTTAACCCTTCTAAGCTAATTCTGCTGCACTTTCTATTAAGACCTTTCTCATAACTATCCATTAGATCAAACCATTAATATCCACTGGGTTTTACTTAATACTACTACTTATTTTCACGGTATCTTATTACCTGTTGGGACTACATACATTTTAATAATAATAAATAAGTAATGAAGCAGGGTTGAGAGAGGTATAATTTAGAAAATGTACCCGAAATTGCGTGGAGAAAAAGTAAGACACATATATAAAATATACTTTCAGTACACACAACTGGGATTCTAGCCCAGACATTCCTGTCCCCAGCAAACCAGACTAGATGAGTATGACATCTAGTCCGCGTGAACACTGATGCAGGCACTACAGCAAATTTGTCCTTAATTTCGTAGTGATGCCTCTTTCGATTTAGGAATGAAATGTATTTTGTAATTAATATTTGAATTTGCAGTTGATTTGGTGATCAAGCTATACAGAGAATAAAATTAATAGCAACATGAGTGCTATTTTGGTTTGGATTGTGAAGTTAGTGTTAATTTTCATAGAGGACCTCATACCGCCTTAATTGTGTAACGCTAACCAAATCACTTTTCATAATACAATTTAGTTTTACGCGGGAGAAAAATGAACCGACTGATATCGCTTCGTTATTTTTCCCTCAAGGCCATGTCTATCAAAATGTCATTACATCGCAAGAGTAGAAATATTTCTAGGCCATTTCCCCCCCCCCCCCCTTTCAAAATCCTGTACCAGAATTGTTGTGATGGTATAAAAGTCTAAATGCTCATCTGGCATGACACATTAGACACTCGTCGTAATTAGCAGCACACTTCCCATTTAGAGCAGTACTTCCACACAACAACAACATCACTACAATCGACATTAAATAATTTATTAATCAGCTGTGCACTGTTAACTAGATATTCAAACTTTTTACGACTGTAAAGATAATATTTTACTAAAATAATTCACACTTTCTAATAAGTCAATGAAGCATTTCTATTCACATACTTCTAAATACACACCACTTAGAAACTATCTTCACCTATGGCAAGAACATTTAATACTAACAGGGTTTTCCACGCACTTGGAAAACCGGAGGAGTTTTGAGTGTCTGTAAAAAAAACAAGGAAAAACAGGAAATCTCAGCAAAAAAAACTTTTAAATTACAAGGATATTTGTGAGTTTGGAACATTTAACTGTCAGCTTTTAGTAATAGCCTTTTTTCATTGAAGAAATAGTAAAGGGAAAATCTAAGAATACTGATTTGACTCGCGCAGTGAACTAGACTCCCGTTGACGGGGAAATCAAGGTTCGAATCTCAGCCGATTTTACTGAGGGTGGTTTTCCACGCTCCTTCTACGCAAATGCGTGTGCAATTCTTCTAAAGACAACCTTCCTAATCCCAAAGAGACCACTAGTGTAGTAAGCGTATAGCCCGAAAAATAACTGTTTACTTAAATATCAATGGAATAGTGGTGTCATACATAACGGTAATTAACATTAATTATATTTTTTATGAAAGTTTTTACCATGAAAATAGTTTGTCTTAGCTTGTTACTTCAATATGATTCAAGTATCTATTATTATTATAATGTGTGTCCTTTATTATAAAAATTTATAAATAATAATAATAATAATACTTAACACCACATCTTACTACCCGTTCAGGTTATACGCTTAAGTACTAATTACGATAATAGGTTAGGAATTGGGAAGGTTAAATACATTGGAAGTGAACCCGCATTTACGTAGAAGGAGGGTGGAAAACTAATTAGTAAAAACCACCCCAGTTCTTCCGAGTGAGATTCGAACCTCGATCTCCCCATCCTCAGAAGTCTAGCTCAACACGTTTACTAGCGCGTTAGCGAACTACGCCACAGAAAGCGGATGTGTATCATTTTATTTCGAAATAGATAAGCTTAGAGATTAAATTATCAGTAGAAAGAGTCACATTATACCAGATTGTCTGTACTGCCTCAAGTAAAATAGTAACTAATAGTTCTAATCCTACTAATACCTATATAAAATTGAGTTGGTTTCTGTCTGTTTGTTATTCTTTCACGCAAACACCATAACTCCTACTGTGTGAAATTTCGCATGGACATACTTCGTCATCCGGCTAACATATAGGCTAATTAAATGTACGTACTCCATTTTATTTTAAGATTGCGGATACAAATTACTACTTTTTGGCCTTTTTTCAGCTGTTACTCATCTACGCATAAACCAATCCACCAATTGTGCTGAAATATTATATGCATATATATTGGACGTCCAATTAACATCTAGACTATTTAAAA
Source organism: Timema cristinae (assembly GCA_039000515.1). Taxonomy (NCBI): domain Eukaryota; kingdom Metazoa; phylum Arthropoda; class Insecta; order Phasmatodea; family Timematidae; genus Timema; species Timema cristinae. The sequence continues at coordinate 77,256,947 of JBCFYV010011172.1, forward strand.
TCTACATCCTTTATTTTGTTTTAAGATGGTGGCAACCAAACACTCTGCTTTTTGTCATTTTCTTAGCTGCTACTTCTAGGATTTCCATTGGAGCCACTTTGAAAGGTTCCTAAATGTATACGTAATATAAACACATTCCGTGCTAAAACCGGGCAATTAGATGGGTTGTAATAATGATTTTAATGAAGTAGGTAATAATTTTTGACAAACTGTCTTTCCTAACGTTTTCTTTTGATATGCACCAGACACGGGAGAAGCAAACGTAATTTTTATATTAATTTTTAACCTTTCAATTCGTTTGATGTAATCTGTAAGTAGTTTTTCAAGAGCACATGCCCATTAAAATGGTATTTTCTTTTTACAATATTCATCTTCCTTTTGATGTTCGTTACCCTTTGTTATATGCAACACAACGTGCACATGATGCACGAGATGTTGCCTACGCCTAAGGCGCTACAAACACTTCGATAACGTTTTGTAATAGAACAGGGAGCACCGCATTCCGTTCGGGCTATACGTTTAAATATATACAATCACACTAATGATTTATAGATAAGAAAGGTTACATTTTGAGGAAGTGTGCCCACATTTGAGTGGAGAGAGACTGGTAAACCGTTTAGGGAATGCCACCCTTAGTTAACCCAACCGAGATTCAAACTCCATTTCCCTCGTCATTGGCAGTCCAGTCTATTGCGAGAGTGATGTTCTAGACCATTCGACTACCTAAGTGAGTAAGAAGCTATTACATTGATAGTTTTAAGGTCTACGTTTCAGAAACTGAAATTTGCAGAGAGATGAGAACGTTTACATCACAAAGGACTGTTCCTCATTATAGGAGATAGCTACGTGAAATATTTAATAAGGGTGAATTATTATCCATAATCACATTTTTTGTAGGATTAAATAATATAGATTTAGGTTCAAATAGTTTATTCCTTTAAATTATGTGTTTTGTTTCGAGGGTCTCTATCATCCATGGCACAGCATGTCCTCAGGTTTTGGATAGAGGATACGGCCTTCAGATATGAAGATTAGCTGCAAAGATTTTGAACAAACAGTCTCGGACAGCAAATAGGGGTGGTCCTTCATCTGGGGGGCTGGTTGTGGGCGTGATGAACTATCAAACACACACAAGTTTGCCATATCTGTCCCTGGGGTAAAATATTCAAAATAGTTCCCCATTCGGATCTCCGGGCGGGGATTACTCTGGGATAATCATGGGATAGTAAAGTTAAGAAATAGATTAGGGTTGGAACATGGAATGTTAGGATCTTATACGGGCTAGGGGAACTACAGTCAATGATTGATGGAATAAGTATGTTTGTATTAGATATTGTGGCTATAAAAGAGGTTATATGGTCAGGAGATAGTAGGGTAGAATCAGGTGAATACGTTTATTTTCTATGGAGGAACAGACATACATAATTCATGCACAGGATTTATAAACCACAGTTAAGGACATTAAAATTAACTAACGATAAGGATGTCAAATATAGGGGTAGTAGAGAGGTGGTATGATAGGTCATTATAAATATGCTTTATCCAACAGAAGATAAAGATGACCTAGCAAAGGATATTTTCAATGAGGGGCTTGAACACCTGTATGACCAGTTCTCAACCAATTACATAAAAATTGTGATAGGTGACTTTAATGCAGAGATAGGAAAATAAAAATTATTTAACCCTATAAATACAATAGGATAATAAAGCTTGCATTATCTCAGTAATGATAATGGTATAATATTGATACACTTTTCCACATCTTATAACCTTATTATGAACAGTAAATGCTTCAAGCATTAGTATATCCTTAAATAAATTTGGACCTCACCAGATGGGAATACACATAATCAAATAGGTCACTTTCTGATGGATAAGATACGTCTTACAAGCTTACTGGATATCAGGTCATACAGGGTCACAGACAGCGATCAAACCTATTCGGTACAAGAAAAACTTAGGGCACGTCTGACAGTAACAAAAATGGTCAATCTGTTAAGCACGCTATTCAGAGAATGCAGAGAAACGGAGAAATGCAAAGTGTAGAAATACACAGTATATCAAATTGAAATTATAAATAGGTTTGTAACTCTAGAGTGCGTAAAGTATAGGTAGGATAGCACATATTCAGATAAACAAGGGGAAATAGTTGGAAATAATATTAGAGGTGCAGCGAAGAGTAGAGTAGTGTAGGTTTCTGCAAAAAGAGTAGGAAGAAACTATAGTAGTTTGACAATAATCTTCAAATTAATAGAAGAGAGAAGGGATGCAAAATTACTTTGGATAAACTAGTCAATTGTGCTTAAACACTTTCAGCAATGCAAAAAGGAAGGCTAGTGCAGAGTATTTAAAATGTAGAGTTAACGAGATGAATATAATAGAAAATTTAATAATTTAAGGGAATTTATTTTGCTATTTGCTTATATTGTAAAAGCTACCAGGCTACGGCCAATTTAGTGAAGGGGGAGAGTTGTAATACGATGGAAGATACAGGCGAGGTTTCGAGTAGATGGAATAACCATTCCAGTAACATTTTGAATGTTCATAAAGGACCGGAATGGATGAGATTTTATAAATCCATACTACCGAACCATTAGTCCCAGACTCAAGTATTAGTAAAGTCAACGAGGCTATTAAGAAGTTAAATAATAATAAAGCTTCAGGTGTAGATTTGTTTTCAGCGGAGTTAATTAAGAGAGGTGATAAAATGTAAACCAAAGAAGTTCTTAAATTTCTATGTTCCATAAAAACCATACTGTATTACCACAAGAAATAGAGGAAGGTATAATAATAACCCCAATTTTCTAAAAGTGAGATAAAACAGAGTGTAATAACTAATTAGGTATATATTACTACTACCACATTCTACAAAGTCTTACCTAACTCAATTTTAATGAGATAGATGCCATATGCAGAGGAATCAATTGCGAACCTTCTTGTGATGTCGAATGATATAATTATATTAACGACGGATCAGATTTTTACTACTCGTCGAATATCAGACAATTTTGGGAATACAATATGACGGTACATCGATTATACATATATTTAAAAAAACCTATGGTCCAGTTAAAAGAAACAAATTCCTGTATAGGCTATGGCATTTTAGTTAAATTTGGGACATCCAAAAAACTTGCCAGAGCTAATTGAGGTATGTTTGTTTAACATATAACGTATGGCAGGGAAAAGGTTTTATGTAATTTATAAAATACTTTTTAAATAAGGTACAATGCATCTATTAAGATATGCAGATGATTTAAATTGGCTAGGCAATAGTAAGGACATTGTTGCTAGAAATACAGACATTTTATTAGAGACTAGTACGGAAACAGGTTTAGAAGTGAATGCTGAAAATATTAAGCATACGATCATACAGAAAACAAAGATTGGGAACGATGATTTGAAGATTACTGCGAACAACATATCATCAGACAGGGTTAATAAGTTTTAATATTTAGAAACACTTTTAACTAACACTAACGATGCTAGATTGGAAATTAGAAAAATAGTGCAGTCAGAAAATGCTTGCTAGTACTTAGTCAGTAAATTGTTGACATTTCGCCTAGTGTCAAGAAATGTAAAACTCAGACTATAGAAAACATCATTTTTTCTGCTGTTCTCTATGGGTGCGAAACGTGGCCTTTTAACTTAAATGATGAAAATAATTTAGGGGTGTCTGAAAACAAAGGGCTTGGTTCAAAAACAAAAAGGAAATAAAATACTGGGGAAGAGAGGAGGTTTCATATTTATGAGTTAAATACTCTGTACTCATCACAGGATATTGCTAGGATAATAATGTCTAGTAGCTTACAGTGGGCAGGTTGTGCAGAGTGAATGGGAGGTTCTAGAACCATGTTGGCTGCAAATCCAATGGGAAGGTACCATTTGGAAGACCTAGACGCAGATGGAATATTATTATTATTAGCACCACGTCTTACTACCGGTTCGAGTTATACGCACTTACGCTAATGTGTAATGGCAGGGCGATTGTGAAATGAAATGGAGGACCTACAGTCTAACGTGGAATCCGAACCACAGTGGAGGCCTGCCATTCCACACATTCACAAGTTGTGATTAATACACGTCTTGTCAGAGGTGAAGGAAGGGTTTGGCAATCAGATACATCTGTGCTGGGACCGAGGATTGAACCCCGGACCCTCAGCACAGAAGTCCGACACCATATCCCTAGACCACCAGGTCACCCAAGAATAATATTAGAATGGAGCTGAAAGAGATAGGGTGTAATGAGGTAGACTGGATATAACTAGTTGAAGATAGGGACAGGGGGTGAGTTTTAGGTTCCTTATACCATAGCTTAAGTAAGTAGGTTTATACGTTTAAAAACAAGTCTTAATATATAGCCTACGTGTGAAGAAGGTAATCGTAGTAAATATACCCGCAATAGCGTGGGAAAAAGGATGAGAAGGTCACAGTGAAAAATAACATATGTAAAACCGTCCCCTATTCCCCCGGCCTTGATTATAGCCTTGACTTCCTTATCATCAGCAATCCATATTGATGGGAACCTGGTCGGGTCTAGAGAATACAGACAATATGGACAGGCTTAGATGAAACGCACCCACACTAGTACCTATGTAAAAAGGGTGAAAAAACTAAAATGATATATCAAATAACATGTGGAAAATCAATCCTCAGTGTACTTGAACCATATTCGAAACTCGAACTTCTTGTCATCGGTAAGATAGTATATTGCGAGCCTGGTGTCTTAGACCACGTGACTACCGAGGCAGTTAATCGTATTTTAAACGATGTCTCCTGAACAGTATGATATTCCCTCCCTCCCATTCCCCAGTGGTGTAGTGGGCAACAAAGAGAGAGACACTGACATAGAGCCCAAGGCAAGAGAGAGAGAGAGTGATAAACAGTATGAAGAGAGAGGCGAGAGTTTCCCGCTACATCGCGCCAGTTTGACACAGCGCAGTCTCGCGGGATGACGTTGGATGGTACCGCTCTTGTCCGCAAGTGGTAAAAAACACCGGACTCTTCAGCGCACTAGGTCAACAACACGCCGCAGTCCCACCGGTGGTACGTCTACAAACAAGCGTGGACAACCTATCTTGTTGCTCGTGAGAATCAAAACTAATCTCTTCAGTTGAGTGTTTGTGCGAATCATCTCAAGTTTGTTAGTGTTATAACGAGGCTACTGTGACGTAAGACACTCAGTTTCTGACATAAATAAATGGCGAATTATTGGTCTAAGGGGGGGTTGAAGTGTGTGACTTGAGTGCTCCCACTGATGGGATATACATGTCGGAAGGTATTCACCCCCTGGTCATCCCGCTACGTCTGCAGTGTTACCACGAGAGTGAGGTGGTGATTTCCCACATGGAGTGCCCCACACGGCACAAGAAGGTCCGGCGACGTTCGAGGTGAGAGACTCTGGGGGTACCGTTTTATTAGTCACTAAGGGGGGCCCATACGCCACGTCTCACTTCCCAGCCTGGAAACGCATGGGGCAAAGACGAGGAAAGTAGATTTGGATTAAAGTACACCTGAATTTACGTGAAGGGATAGCGGGAAACTTACATCCATTACTGTTTCCAGCCTGTGGCCTGAGTCAGTTTTTTATTCAAGCCATATATTTTCCACTACCGGCTGGCTAGGCCTGTCGTAGCTACATATGGTTTATTACCTAACTTAAGACTAAGACAGACACAACATACAGTCCCCATCTGTTAATTTATCAATGTGAAAGGTAAACCCATATTTCCATCAATGATACATGATGATGCCTGGAATTGAACCCGGTATCCTTAGGCCAGTAGGCAAACACACTACCGACTGAGCTAAGGTGTCAGACGGATATCAGGGAACTATTCAGGGGTAAAAAACTTTGTTACACCCGATCAGGATTGGAACCCCGATTTTCCCCTTTTACTGTACTAGAGGAGCCTGAATTGTAGTCCACGCACCCATAAAAGTGGTTGGTTTTTCAAATAAATATCCTAATAGTTTGGTTCATGGGAAAAAGAGTCAATTACATTAGCTCTAGTTTGTCACTAACAGGTGAGGTCAGGGTCTGGAACCGAGGTCGGTTATATATAACTACTTTCACTTAAATGTTTCACCCCTCTTCCTACACGAAATTATTCGTACATATCTTCTAAAATGCTATCCCCTCATTCCCTATCCCATTTATTTATTTGTGAATAGCCCGAATGGGTGGTAAGACGCAGTTTAAACAAAAAAACACTTGTATTTGCAGTTCACAAGTGATATCGCAGCTGCCCAACACGCAACATCTTTCATAAAGCAGACGCGTTGTACTGTGGCTTTCCGTTATCTTGGTACCCGGCTGTTTGTCGTCTGAGACATGGAGCTAGCATGCAGTTTAACTATTTAATCACCATGTGGAGCTAATTAGTCGTCTTAAATGCTACTTCTGGGGAAAGTACCGACGACAAATAGTGGTTTCCATAATTTTTAAGTAACTGTAATTGTACAGTTGGAGTGTCACAGGAAACAAAACTTTTAGAATACTAGACAAATAAATATAAAGTGGTCCATATCGACAAATCAACACACTATTTATATAACGTCTGTCGAAATTGACACCGGATTTCAAAAAGTATAAGTATAAGTATAGATGTAATAACGTTTGAATTGTAAAATACGATTCTTCCCAGTGCAATATCTTTATATGTGGCTTTCACAAGGGATTATATTAATGAAATCAAGTCAAAATCCTTTAGAGGGTATTTTGAGTTAAACAGGAAGGCATGTCACCAAGAGTTTGATAGTTTACTATTATTTGTAGTAGCTATTTACTTTGTTCATTTCCAAAATAATTAGGTTGTTCTTAAGGTGGGGATGTAGGGTCACTGAGAAAATATAAGTGTTTCTGCAGTTTTGTAGCAAAGCTTTTTTTGGGGGGGGGGGGTGCAAAATAAATAAAACATTGCTCCAGAAGAAACATAGAATTTAATTTTCATCGCATGGTGACCTCACCAGTTATTGAATATCTTTCAAGGGTATCCTGGAATTTAATGATGACTTTTTTCTTAATTTAAAAAGTTTTTTTAATATAATGCCGAAATATTCATGACAGACATTCAACTGATGTTGATATTACTGTGCGTAGAAAATTAAACTATAATTATGTTTCTACGGAATCAATATTTTTTTATTTTGTCCAAAAATATGTTTTTCTATGCAAACTGCAAAAATAATGCCTGTAACTCGCGTTTCCTACTGCCCCACCTTAAAGACCGTGGTTCAAACCTCTGCCAATTTGAAAGGTTAACTTTTCTGTAGTGCAAGAAATTCAGAGTCCTCACATCTCGATGTTCATTTATCTGCAAAAACAATAATTTCATCAATTTAAACAAATTATACTAGGATTGTTTGGATTTATTTCTTAGGATTTCGCATGCATTGCCAAAACCGATTTATGTAAACACACAATTTACATACTAACTTACCAAAGGGTACGTTTATGCTGTATCCTCGATACCAGATCATCGCTGAGCTGTGCACATGGGTGTTAGGCGATTGTGAAACAAAACTAGTAATCTTTATTGGTGCATTTATGCTGCGACAGAGCTGCTCACCTAGCTGCCCGCTGCTGTCCTCACCATAGTGATGATGACAAAGTAGTTTGTTTTCCAAGCCTCGATCATCGCCAAGCATCCCGAAACTTGCGCTGTGATTGGTTCCTTCAATGTTATTTCTCCTGGCTCACTGCGAACCTCACTGATAATTTTTCTTTTATCTATTCACAAGTAATTATTTTGTGTTCACAAGAAAGTTATTTTCTGGGGTTTTCCGTGATTGGAGAGGTCACTCCATATCTTCTCTTATTTATTTTTGGTCACTGTCACTGTCATGAAATGACAGAGACAGAAACGATTCTTAACATGAAACATGTTCCAATATTACGAAAAACCAAAGACTGGACTCAAAAGATAACCTCTCATGTCAGCATCTTACAGTAGTATGAACAGCTGCAGGGCGAATGCTCCATGGCGAGCATCAAGTTTGCAAGCGAGGGGCCTAGCGAGTAGCGAGGGGCCTTGCAAGTAGCGAGGGCCTGGCGAGTAGCGAGAGGCCTGGCGAGTAGCGAGAGGTTGGCGAGTAGCGAGAGGTCCTGGCGAGTAGCGAGGGGGCCTGGCGAGTAGCGAGAGGTCTGGCGAGTAGCGAGGGTCTGGCGAGTAGCGAGAGGTCTGGCGAGTAGCGAAGGGCCTGCGAGTAGCGAGTGGTCTGGCGAGTAGCGAGAGGTCTGCGAGTAGCGAAGGGCTGGGAGTAGCAGAGGTCTGGCGAGTAGCGAGTGGTCTGGCGAGTAGCGAGAGGTCTAGCGAGTAGCGAGTGGTCTGGCGAGTAGCGAGGGGTCTGGCGAGTAGCGAGAGGTCTAGCGAGTAGTGAGAGGCTGGCGAGTAGCGAGTGGTCTGGCGAGTAGCGAGAGGTCTGGCGAGTAGCGAGAGGTCTGGCGAGTAGCGAGTGGTCTGGCGAGTAGCGAGAGGTCTGGCGAGTAGCGAGTGTCTGGAGTAGCGAGAGGTCTGGCAAGTAGCGAGAGGCCTGGCGAGTAGCGAGGGCCTGGCGAGTAGCGAGAGGTCTGGCGAGTAGCGAGGGCCTGGCGAGTAGCGAGTGGTCTGGCGAGTAGCGAGGGCTGGTGAGTAGCGAGAGGCCTTGCGAGTAGCGAGAGGTTGGCGAGTAGCGAGGGCCTGGCGAGTAGCGAGAGGCCTGGCGAGTAGCGAGGGGCCTGGCGAGTAGCGACTGGTACTGGCGAGTAGCGAGAGGCCTGGCGAGTAGCGAGAGGTCTGGCGAGTAGCGAGGGGCCTGCGAGTAGGAGGTCTGGCGAGTAGCGAAGGGTCTGGCGAGTAGCGAGGGGCCTGGCGAGTAGCGAGAGGCTGGCGAGTAGCGAGAGGTCTGGCGTATAACGAAGGTCTGGCGAGTAGCGAGGGCTGACGAGTAGCGAGGCCTAGCGAGTAGCGAGAGCTGGCGAGTAGCGGGGCCTGGCGAGTAGGAGAGCTGGCGAGTAGCGAGAGGCCTGACGGTAGCGAGGGGCTGCGAGTAGCGAGGGCCTACGAGTCGAGGGCCTTGCAAGTAGCGAGGGCTGGCGGTAGCGAGAGTCTGGCGAGTAGCGAGTGGTCTGGCGAGTGGCGAGTGGTCTGCGAGTGCGAGAGGTCTGGCGAGTAGCGAGAGGCCTTGCAGTAGCGAGAGGTTGGCGAGTAGCGAGAGGCCTGGCAGTAGCGAGGGGCCTGGCAAGTAGCGAGTGGTCTGGCGAGTAGCGAGAGGCCTGCAAGTACAGGCTGGCAAGTAGCGAGTGGTCTGGCGAGTAGCGAGGGCCTGGTGAGTAGCAGACGGGGAGAGCCTCAGTAGTGAGGGCTGTCAAGTAGCGAGGGGCCTGGCGAGTAGCGAGAGGCCTGGCGAGTAGTGAGGGCCTGACGAGTAGCTAGGGGCCTGACGATACGAGGGCCTTGCAAGTAGCGAGGGCCTGGTGATGTACTAACCAAAAATGGTGGGCTATGTGGACAAAGATGTAAGTCTCATCTTGTCTAGTTTGCTGTTGACTTCTTGGGGCGGTTTTGGGCTCAAATCCCGTCTGGGTGTACCCCAATGCTATTTCCTAAATTGTTTTTCAACTCTTCCTCCACCTCGATGCAGGTATATTTCCTCTTAATTTATACCTTCTCATTCCTACCGCCTTAGTATAGATATGTGAATAGCCCGGACGTGATACGCGGACTGCAAGAATTAACACTTACCCAATCAGTCAATTGTGTTCAAGCGAGCTCTAATTTATAAAAAAGTTAATTTTACACAGCTTTTTTTAATTACCCATCCGGACTCTTCACAATTTTGTTGTTGTTGGTTATCCATGTGTGTTCTCTATGTTTACTGACTTTTGTTATAGGCCTACTTTAAAAAAAAACTTTTTGGAGAAATTCTGTAACATTTTCATTGCATATAAAAATCATTTGAGTGCATTAGAGTTTTAATGTGTTAATAAAACCCCAATAAACTTCAAATAATGGGTTAAAGTTTTTTTAAATGAAAATGTTAACTCAAGTCTCAATGTTTATTTCAAAGCAAATATATGTTAATCCAAAGAGTATAAATGGTTTTCTAACAGAAAACACAAAAGTCTAATAATAGCATTAGTACAATCAATTTAGTAACTACGTTTTTTAAATACAAATTTGTTAATCCAGAAAGCAAAAAGCCGCCCCCCCCCCCAAAAAAAGCTCGCTTCAACACCCTCAATATATATATATATATATATTAAATTTGAGGGTATTTCTAAACCAACTGATTATATCAGCACAATAACTAACTTAATATAAGAATCGACCTAACACCCAGTCCTCCTTTTGTAAATTTAACACTGCGTAGGGGGAAGCCCCAATGCCCCCAAATATATTTTTAGCCATGTTGTAAATTGATCCCATGACATTTAGCTCAAAAGACACACAGACTATCGACTGAGTTAAGGTGACAGACACCCTTAAGAAATTTTAAACATGATTGACAGAGGTGAGCAAGGTCCCTCATTCGAGCAATTATTCTCTTTTACCACTCAACAATAAGGACGAATGGTATTTTTATTTTATTTTATTAATTGCCGATAATTAATAGTTAACACACTTTAAACATATTCTGAGTAATTCTTTCTGCCAGTAAATTGTTTTCTTTCCATAAAATCGATTACAAACACACTTCTATCACACTAAATTGGTACTTAAGACGCTGACATTTTGTGTTTTTAGTTTAGCACCTGTCGTAAATCACAGCTCCTGCTTTGGTACGAAAGTGGGTATGTCTAATTGGTACCTAACTGGCAGTATAAAACACTCTCCTAAAAAGTAACTGCTACTATTTCGTTAGATGTTATAGAGAACTTTCGCAACGGAAACTAACCTTTGGAATAAGAATGGAGGGTGAAATCAGGCCAAATTCTTCTTCTTTAAAGCTCTTCTAAATAGCTCGTAAAAATACGAGTATAAAAAACTGCAGTTATTACATCGGCAGCAAGTGCTATTTACCTCAACACCCGTGTCGTTGTGGACACTGATTAAACTCCATGATCATCTCGTCTTGTTTTCCGTTAACGTAAATGGCTGGGATCAAATCTCAGATGGGTGTGGTTTGGGTGGTTTTTTTCTGAATTATTTTCACTTTCCTCTTCCCGCCAATGTGGATACATTTCCTTTAAATTTTATCTTACTCTTTCCTACCTTCAAACTTAGTAAATTGTGGATACTCCGGACGGGTAGTAAGACGTAGATAGAAAGAAAACAACACTTGTAATGCTTTTGGCCTATTTGCTAGGCTCACCGAAGTTTAGAGGACACTGAGCTTAATAGTAGGAAAGGATTTAGTTTATGTATTCCGGATAGTTTTTATAGTCGAATGATTACAATTCCCTTCATTAGAATTGGTTAGTTGTGTTTATGCGAGCTAGGTTGGTTTGTCTAAGTAATTTATCAAATCTTTAAGACTTGCTACCCATCCGGGCCAATCGCATATTAACAATAGCAGGACCAACAATGGAGTATGCATGGTCTAACGCGTCACTCTAATGTTAGACCGATTTTCTGGAGACTGGGAGATCAGTTTTAGAATCCCGGCTGGGTGTACTGAGAGCAGCTTTGTCTAAACACAAGTGCAGTTACTTTTCCTCTCAAATTATACCTTTCATACCCCTAACCTACCAGCGTAGTTAATGTGTAATTTATGTACAATGCAAACGGGTAATAAAATATGATTAAAAAAATTGGAGTAAAGATAAGGAAGATAAAATAAGTAAAAAAAAACGTATCCATCCTTGCATGGAAGGAGAATGGGAAACCATTTAGAAAAAAAAAAGTCAGTACGATCCACCGAGATTTAAACTCTTACTTCCTCGCCACCGTAGAACCAGATTAAACGAGACTGATATCTTTGTTTATGTGGGCGACAAGCATCCATATGGCTTACATCCCTAAACATGACCATAATTTGGCCCAGCATCTTTACTAGACTCAGCCTTGACCGAATTACCTTGACCATACATAAAACGGGTCGTTTGACCTCACATCGTGGACTTCCTTGTGTCGGGATGGAAAACTTTCTAGGTGTTGTTAACTCTGATGATAATATTTACTACTTTCAGCAACTTTAACTATAAGGGAACATCATTGGGTATAATAAAATTTACTTAATCCAAGATAACAGGACGATAATGTTGGGTTTTAATAAACGTCTATAGTTCTAGCCTCAAACATAGGATGAGAACATCATCGTATAAAACATCTAATCTTGTAGACCTGAACGAAGTTGGTCTTTTTAAGAATTTTGGGTGAAGTTCAGGAGCTAAAGCTTCTCCTCTAATTCTGTCGGTCCCTTGCAGTGATTACCTTGTATGACTGACGAAAGAGCTCGTCCTGATAGCTCAGTAATCACAGGCTCTGTACTAAACCACAGACAATTCAGACGATTTGTGATTTGAGATGTCGGTTTACTTGATTATCAGGGCTGACTTAAGACTCGGAAGGTCTTGGCTAGATTCCAATTGGTCGCAATTAGCTTGTACTTTGTTACTCTCTAAGCTCTTCTTGATCTTCTTACCTGAGTAAACCCCGTGCTGGTTGGAAAGTGGATTGATCCAGGGAGTCTAACGGAAACAGGAACCGATAACTGCAATTAACATTTATTTTTAAGGAACCGGAATCAGAACCGGACCCCTGAAACGCAATTCTGAAGAACCAGAACCAGAATTGGAACCGTTAAATAATTTTAGGTTCATAAAGGTTCTAAAAGGTCCTTTAAGGTTCCTAGTTTTACAGAATTTTTATATAATTTTAACATGTTGCAAACTTTTTTATTCTTTCACAAGTTTAGTTTGATTTTGAAATGTTGTGTTTCCCCCTTATTCATTAAGATCTGAAAGGTCTTGATATATTTTAGTTTATTACTTTGTTTGAAACCTCTATTCTAAGGCCTTTTTATGCACGCGGTGGATCCACTAGTACCAATTATAACATGCATTTTTCAAATGCTACCACTGTAGGTGAAATAGTTGGGAGCGCAGTGATACCAAGCCTAGCAAAAATCCTCAGTTCCGGCTTCGGAATTCCATATACTTGGTATACGAAACGTTCAGTGTTGAATTCTTCCATATTCAAACACAACACAACCTCACACGTCAATAACAACCAGTAAACTGACGGGGTTTTGTGGGTGGGGGCACCACTGAGGTTGGTGCAGTTCAGTTGTCAACTATGCGAGCTGACGGCAGATCTCTCTACCACTTGTATAAAAGGTTGCATTACACTAAATGTATTTAGAAACCACTCGAACGCTGAGGACTCTAACTACCAGCGTCTGGAATCACAAAACGCGGCGGAAGGTTTACCGTTACCGCGTATATAAATTGACTCATTTAATTCAATGCAGCTAAGAAAATGCGGTGGCCCAACAACCGCGTACATAAAAGAGCCCTAAGTTTGTTATCCCATGTCTTGTGGTTTCGAGGGAGGTAGCTGGTTTTACTGGAACTGCAGCTTCCGACTGGCCTTTGTGATTAGGTACCGGTCTCGTGGGTCTTGTGGTGGGGGTAAGGGAGAGAGATGGGGGAGAAAACGTAGGCGGGTTGGGGGGTGGCTAGGGATGTAAATGATAGCCCTCAGGGGTTAAAGGGAAATTGGAGTAGGGGGGAGTCGGGTGGTCGGTGAGAGGGGAAGACGAGGGGAGGCCTGAGATGACTCGGCGGCAGGGATGCTGGGAGATGTGGGGCAGTGTGTGGGTGTTCGGGGGTCTGGTGGTTGTAGACGGGAACGTAGAGAATGGGTCCACGAGTTGAGTACTGTTTGGCCGGTGCTGTTTTCTCCAGGGTCTTCCGTCGGTGGGCTTTGCCGGCGTGGCGAGTGTAGACCATCCCGTGATGACGAGGACAAGTGGATGGGGGAGGGTGGAGAGGTAGGATAGAGTCCCGGCAACGTAAAGTCGCGGTGGGAGGTAGGATAGCGTCCCGGCAACGTTAAGTCGCGGTGGGAGGTAGGGTAGCGTCCCGGCAACGTAAAGTCGCGGTGGGAGGTAGGGTAGAGTCCCGGCAACGTAAAGTCGCGGTGGGAGGTAGGGTAGATTCCCGGCAACGTAAAGTCGCGGTGGGAGGTAGGGTAGATTGCGGTGGAATGAGAATAGCGATGACACTTGCTGCAAACGACGATTTATTGGCTCTTTCGTATGAGTGTGGTTCCCCAAGGTTGGCTCACCACTGAATCTGCTCCAGAAATCACCGTGTTATATACCCTCCACTGCTGCCTGGCCTGGTCCAATCAGAGAAGAGGGAGCTTCCCATTGGTTCGGGAAAACGAAAGTGCTATTGGCCGCCAAGCGAGCCAATAGGAAGAAGGGAGTTGATTATAGAGGTAAGAGCGTCACGGACGGCTCAGACAACATGGACTGTGGGCCGGACCAGCAGTAGGGAGGGAGGGTGAAGCGGCCGGTGCAAGTGCGAAGGAAAGAAGGCTGCCTGAACAGAGAGGCACATCAATCCCCCACACTGGCTTGCGCACTTGCACACGGGTGACCTCTGGTCTACATAAATTTTACATCAACAAATTATTTACATCTTACATATATCTTAGGGCTAATTTAATACTAATTTTAACATTGATTAGATTCAATAGTTCTGATGGACACAGAGAGAGAGAGAGAAAAAAAAAAAAAAACGTAAATATATGACAAATAAATAATAATAACGAAAATACACTACGGCCCTTTTTAGGGCCAAAACTATACAGTAAATAAGACGGCCCTTCTTAGCGTTACCAGTAACAAAATCAACAAACAATCTGCCCTTTTTAGGGCCAATAAAATATGGCAAAAAACGGCCCTTTATAGGGCCAACAAAAAAAATCAACACATAATCTGCCCTTTTCAGGGCCAAACAAATACAGTAAATAAGACGGCCCTTTCTAGGGCCAACAAGTTATCGCACATAATCAGCCCTTTTTAGGGCCACACTTTGACAGTGTTTACTGAGTGGGGTAGCCCAGTGGGTGTGATTTTCACCACGCACCGTGATGTTGGCGTCACGCACTTGGTTGTGGAACTACGCACCATTATGTTCACGTCACGCACTTGGTTGTGTAACCACGCCCCATTATGTTCACGTCACGCACTTGGTTGTGTAACCACGCACCATTATGTTCACGTCACGCACTGGGTTGAGGGACCACGCCCTGTGTTGGCGCACCCACGCATCGTTTTACGCATCCCGCATTGGTTGTTGTGACCACGCACTGTGTCACGCACGGCGCTTGAGTAGCCGTGTACCCGGGTCTTTGGCCTCACCCTGTCTTGGGAGGGATTGGAGGTCGTCGAGGTCGCAGTCTGGTACTCCATCCAGAACTATTTGGTAGGGGAGGGTCCAGTCCTTTTGTTCCCTCGGTGTTATTGGGTGCGGGGTCCATGGTTGTGAGTAGTTTGGGTAGCTGCGGTTTCCCGGTGTTTTCACCAGGGGGTGCAGGACGTAGTTGTCCCCTGTGTATTTTCTTGGATCGACCATTTGGGTAGGTAACCCAGTAGACCCCTCCTCTTCGTTTGCTCACCGGGTAGGGTCCTTCCCATTTGGAGGCAAAGCCGGCGTAGTAGGCCTCTGTTGCGTTAGAGAGGGGTTGGGTGCGGACCAGTACCAAATCACCGTTTTGAAAGGGTTGGGCGGCCCGTGCTGGAGGGTGGGTGTACCGTTGTTGGTAATTGGCTTGATTGACTCGTGCCTGTTCTTCTCTTTGGAGGGCTCCTTGGCTAGGGCTCTCGTTGTCTTCCTGCTCTCGTACTGGGGTTTCAAATCTCCACTCCCCGGGCCTGTATAGCGTTCGGCCAAGTAGTAGTTCACTCGGAGACATTCCGGTGGCCCCATTCTTGCGGCATCGTAGATTGAAGGCGATCATAGGCAGGAAGGTATCCCATTCTCGATGATTCTCCGAGATTTGGAGTCGGATTCCCTTCTTTAGTTCCTGGTTCCTTCTTTCCGTGGGGTTGGCTTGGGGGTGGTAGATTGGGGTTGTCCAGGCTTCGACATCCCACTTTTGACAGGCGTTCGCCCAAGCTCGGCTAATGAACTGTGGACCATTGTCGGACAGGAGATGTTTTGGATATCCCCATCGTGGGAAGAATTGTTGTTCCATCGTCTGGATTATCTGTCTGACCTCTGTTGACGCGAGTGGAAATACTTCTACCCATCTTGAGAAGAGATCCGTAATCACTAGGATGAACTTCTTTCCTCTGCGACTTCGGGGGTATGGCCCCATGAGGTCTAAGGCTACCACTTTCCAGGGGCGTTGTGGTTGACGGGGTCTTAGAGGCTCTCTCCCTTGATACCCCCCGGTCTTACGACAGGCACAGAGTATGCAGTTACGAACGTAGTTGCTGACTTCCGTTCGGAGGCCTTTCCAGGTGTAGCCTCGCTGAATGGCTCGTGTCGTCTCGTCTTCTCCCGGGTGCCCTGCGTGAGGGTGGTCGTGGTATGTCCAAATAACCTGTTGTCGGATTTGAACTGGAACAATGAGTTTCCATGGTCCTTCCCTTTCTTCGCGTCTCCAGATATTGTCTCCCTTGACATAGTGCTCATCCCAGAACCGAGCGTCGGTTGTTTTGGTGGGTGGTCGAGTTTGGGTATCCAGAGCCTTCCAACGGTTAACTTGAGTTTGGATCTCTGTATCCTGTCTTTGTTCCGTCTTGACTAGCTCATGTAGAGGTGCATCTTGGTTCTGTAGGACTAGTAGTGCATCGGGTTCAGGTGGTGCTAGTCCTGTGACCGAGGGCGGGGTCATCCGGTCCCAGTCTTGAGTCTCTGAACTGGTGTTCTCGCTGTCGGGTTGGCGTGATAACGCGTCAGGTAGATCGTTCTGTTTTCCCGGGCAGTGTTCCAGGGAAAATTGGAACTCTTGGAGCAAGAGTGCCCATCTCGTCAGCTTGGTCCGTTGGTCTTTCATCGTGTTCAGCCAGGTGAGAGCTCGGTTATCCGTGCGTAGTATGAAAGGTTTATCTTCCAGGTAATGTCTATACCTCTTGATGGCCCAGACGATAGCGAGGCACTCCTGCTCGTTGCTATGGTACCGTTGCTCTGTAGGGGTTAGCTTCGCGCTGGCATGGCTGATGATTCGTTTGCCCGCATCATCTTCTTGGTACAGTACTGCCCCTAGTCCAATCCCGCTAGCGTCAGTTTGTAGGGTAAAGGTTCGTGATGGATCGGGACGACTTAAGGGTGGTAGGTCTCTGAAGGCTTCTTTGAGTGTGTGTAGAGCGGTTTCTGTTTGGGAGTTCCACATCCACCGGGATTTGGTTCTTAGAAGTTCGGTGAGAGGTGCTGTTAGTTCCGCCATTTGGGGCACGAATTCTCGTAACCAGTTGCAGAGGCCCAGTAGTTGTCGGAGCTGTTTACGGTTTCTTGGTGTTGGGGCTTCCGTGATGGCTTTGATCGTCTGTGGTTGTGGGGCGTTTCCTTGGCTAGAAACGATATGGCCAAGGTATTCCAACTCAGTCTTGCCGAACTGGCATTTTTCCAGATTGCAGGTCAGTTGGTGGAGCTCAAATCTTTCTAAAACCTTGCTCAAGTGGTTGAGGTGCTCATCCCATGTCTTTGAGTAGATTATCACGTCGTCAAGGTAGGCAAAACAGAACTGGCCGGTGTACCCTGCTAACACTTCTTGACTCATCAGTCGCTGAAAAGTACTCGGGGCTCCCTTTAATCCGAAAGGCATAACTGTAAATTGCAAGGTTTCTCCATTGGGCGTGGTGAAAGCAGTCAGGGGTTTGGAATCGGGGTGTAAGGGAATCTGCCAGTACCCTGATTTCATATCGAGGGTGGTAAATATTTCTGCGTCTCCCAAATCTCGAAGAGTGTCATGTACGTTGACAGCGGGGGGAGTGACATCGATAGTGGCGGTGTTCAGTTGTCGGAAATCAATGCAGAAACGGGGAGTTTTGTCCTTTTTTTCCACAATTACAATGGGTGAATTGTATTCAGAGTTTCCGGGTTCTATTATCCCCTGGGCTTTCATCTCCTGAACCTGGTCTTCAATTAGCGCGTTTTTCGCAGGGGAATAGCGGTAAGGCCGTACCATAATCCGTTGGTTGTCCTTGAGTCGAATTTGATGGTTGATGCTGCGTGTTCTTCGCAGAGGTCCCTGAGTGTTGAAAACGGCTCGGTGTTGGTCTAGTAGTCTAAGGAGTTGTTCTTGACGTTCTATTGGGGCGTGTTGTCTGATCTTGTCTTGAGGAACCGGCGGGGGATCCTCATTGAGTCTTGGCATCCAGTATAGAGTATGACGCCCCTGGTTTCCAAAAAGCACTCGGCTGTTCTCGTAGTCCAGGATTACCTTCTGTTCTGTGAACCATGGTTGTCCCAGAATAAGTGGTTCTCGGAGTTCATCGGACACCAGGAACGTGACGTTGGCTTCTAGGGTTTGCATGGTTAGCGGTAAAGTTATCTGGCCTCGGATGGCGAGGTTACTCCCAACCTTGGCCAGGTGGATTGGTGTGGGGAAAGGAAGTAAGTTCTTCAGGTTTGTAGGGGTGAGTTGTTGGTATTGGATGAAATTAGCAGTAGCTCCGGTATCTAATAGGGCTAGTAGGGGACCGTGAGGAGTTTCGCACATAACTCTTGGGAGTGGTTGGGATGTTGAGGGATTGACGCTGTTTATTACTGGTGGCGGCCCTGATTCCTGTTTACCAGAGGCGGGGCCCTGTTGTCCTCTGGCTTGGCGTTTCCCGGTCTTTCTTTCTCTAGGTGCCGTTGGTTTAGCACTGGGCAGTCACGGTGAAAATGGTACCCTGGACAGTGGTAACATTTTGGAGGTCGCGGTTCAGATGAGGTTGCTGGGATCTTGCTGGGGCGTGTAGTCACTGGCGCAGTGTTTTTAGCCAGGTCTCGTTCCACAGATACGGCCCTAGTGATAAGTTCTTCTAACTCTTGAGGGTGTGGAGCTCGAAGAAAAGGTCTCAGTCCTGGTCAGACAAGTTCGATTAACAGGGGGATTATCTCTGCTGATGGGGCTGTGGGGCCAAGCGTTGATACAGCCGTACTTTGTGCCGAAGGAATACCTCAACGGGCTCAGTCTGTGTTTGTTCCTTTCCGTATAGCTCTGCGTGGAGAGAGGCTATGGTGGTTGTACTGGCGAAGTGGTGCGTTAGTCGTTGCTTGAACTCTTCCCAAGTCGTTATATATTCGCCATATAGCTTCCACCACTGAGCGGCGGTGTCTTTAAGCTGCCGTTGGGTGGTAGGTACCCATTCTAGCGGGTCTACTCGAGCGGTCCTGAGCTGAACCTCACAGCGTTGGGTAAAAGTAGTAGGGTCTTCATGCCCTCGACCGTGAAAGTCTGGTAGAGTTGGTAGGTGGTAAGAGCTTGAGCACTGGCGTTGGTAGGTGGCAGTCAGGTGCGGCTGGTAACGTGGTGCGCTGGCAGTTGATGAGGTGGACCGTTGGCACGGCGGACATCGGAAGAATAGGCCCCTGAGGTCTCTAGGCTCATTTTTCCAGCCCAGGCACTGGTAGTGGTAGTATTGCCTACAGTCCTCGCAGACAACCTCTCGGCCATCTTCTCCAGTACAGGTTAACCCTGGGCAATACCGTACTTCCACTGGTGCTTCGGTGCAGGTGGTGCACCGGTAGGCTGGTTCATTGATGTCACGTGGCTCGTCTGCCCAGCCAATGCAAAGGTTGTGGTAGGGCTTTTGGCAGTTTGTGCAGGTTACATAATGTCGGTCCCCTCCTGGGGTACACGATGGGTTGTTACACTTTTGACTTCTAGTCATAACCATCTTGTCTACTTTGGTGAGGTAGTCTTCTTTGGTGAGGTAGTCTTTTTTGGTGAGGTAGTCTTCTTTGGTGAGGTAGTCTTTTTTTTTGGTGAGGTAGTCTTCTTTGGTGAGGTAGTCTTCTTTGGTGAGGTAGTCTTCTTTGGTGAGGTAGTTTTCTTTGGTGAGGTAGTTTGGGCGCCACCGGGTTTTGTTCACTCCCGGAAGTGTTGTGTGGTGTTCTGGGGTCGTGTAGTCGGTCCGTTGGACATCCGTCCCGTGTCTTGAGTTGCCCCACGTTTAGGCGCCAGAACTGTTATCCCATGTCTTGTGGTTTCGAGGGAGGTAGCTGGTTTTACTGGAACTGCAGCTTCCGACTGGCCTTTGTGATTAGGTACCGGTCTCGTGGGTCTTGTGGGTGGGGGTAAGGGAGAGAGATGGGGGAGAAAACGTAGGCGGGTTGGGGGGTGGCTAGGGGATGTAAATGATAGCCCTCAGGGTTAAAGGGGAAATTGGAGTAGGGGGGAGTCGGGTGGTCGGTGAGAGGGGAAGACGAGGGGAGGCCTGAGATGACTCGGCGGCAGGGATGCTGGGAGATGTGGGCGCAGTGTGTGGGTGTTCGGGGGTCTGGTGGTTGTAGACGGGAACGTAGAGAATGGGTCCACGAGTTGAGTACTGTTTGGTCGGTGCTGTTTTCTCCAGGGTCTTCCGTCGGTGGGCTTTGCCGGCGTGGCGAGTGTAGACCATCCCGTGATGACGAGGACAAGTGGATGGGGGAGGGTGGAGAGGTAGGATAGAGTCCCGGCAACGTAAAGTCGCGGTGGGAGGTAGGATAGCGTCCCGGCAACGTTAAGTCGCGGTGGGAGGTAGGGTAGCGTCCCGGCAACGTAAAGTCGCGGTGGGAGGTAGGGTAGAGTCCCGGCAACGTAAAGTCGCGGTGGGAGGTAGGGTAGATTCCCGGCAACGTAAAGTCGCGGTGGGAGGTAGGGTAGATTGCGGTGGAATGAGAATAGCGATGACACTTGCTGCAAACGACGATTTATTGGCTCTTTCGTATGAGTGTGGTTCCCCAAGGTTGGCTCACCACTGAATCTGCTCCAGAAATCACCGTGTTATATACCCTCCACTGCTGCCTGGCCTGGTCCAATCAGAGAAGAGGGAGCTTCCCATTGGTTCGGGAAAACGAAAGTGCTATTGGCCGCCAAGCGAGCCAATAGGAAGAAGGGAGTTGATTATAGAGGTAAGAGCGTCACGGACGGCTCAGACAACATGGACTGTGGGCCGGACCAGCAGTAGGGAGGGAGGGTGAAGCGGCCGGTGCAAGTGCGAAGGAAAGAAGGCTGCCTGAACAGAGAGGCACATCAAGTTGATTAGCAAAACACACTAATGAGTTTATATTCCGGAGGAATGTCATGACTGTCTCATTGTTTTCTGTTTTCTCACTTTAATGTTTAATCTAGAGGTTTAAGAAGATGTATTTAGCTTTGATAGACAGCTGATAATACCACAGTCCTGAGAAGTTGAAATACAGAAATTAAGAAATCATCTCTTTTGGACACGCAGTCTAAGCCTATTGTACTTAGCACATCCTGGAGGTGAAAACTGATAATCTGGCGGTTGGTTGAAGAGCATATATTGAAGGGAAAAAGGAGATGGAGGGTGGGTGGCAAAATGCAAACTTTAAATTATTTCACTCAAGTTTAAACTAGGAAGTAGCTCAGTGAATGTGTTCCTTGTGTACAGTGTGGAAGTTTTGTTGTTAGTAAGTGGTTTAAATAATATTATTGATGGGGCGTGTTAAAGAAAACTCAATTCGAAAGTTTTTTGACTATGAGATTGACGGTGACAGACTAAGGTGCAAATTAAAAGGATGCACTATTGTTATTAAGGTACGTTATAATATTTTTTAATCTAGCAATACTTTTGATACACAGTGTTATTTCCAAAGTGGTTCTCCGCTCTCCATCTACGCAAATGTGGATACACTTCCTCTAAATATAAAATTATAGCCTTCCTCGTTCATTAAAACACCATTATCGAAATTAGTACATTGACCTAGCCCGAATTGATAGAAAGACGCTGTGATAATTTTTTTAAATTCAAAGAACCAAAACCGGAACACCATCAGGAACCGAAAAGATCCGGAAACTCTATTGTACTTTAACCGGTACCAGAACCGATACAAATTTCTGTTTGACTCCCTGGAGTAACCTTCAGGTTCATATAGTCTGATTTGCCGGTGATGGAAATGTCGGGGCTCAAATTCCTCCGGGTATTCTAAGTTTAAAAACACACACACACTTCTTCCGTGCGTATACAGATACATTACCTTTAATAAAACTATACCTTTCTTATCCCCACCTAATTTATTATGCGAATAATCTGAAGGGGTAGTAAGACGCCTTACGAAAGTATAAAATTTGATCAGTATTGGCACTCTATATCAAAAGTGACCACTGTAGATCCCATGACTTGACGTATGATTAGGCTATATTAAAGTAGTAGTGATCTACCTCCAGCACTTCTTCCAATGTTCTCTCTATGCCAGACTAACCTCAAGAGGTGTTTACTTCAACGAACGCTTACAAGTTGTATTGCCAGATGTAAGAGTTGTCTAAATAAAAGGTAACCAAACTAGCGCGGCGCGGCAGTCTAACTTGTTTCTCTGGGCAATGCTGGTAACTTTCTAACCCACATACCGAGACCGGCTGATACCATCTAGTGAGTACTTGAAGTACGTTAGCGCAATCATTGTCGTACTCTTGCAGGTATAACATACCCAAGGCCACTTGATACAACACTCATCCCTGAGAACGTGATTAGGGGATCCTGGTTTGATTCTGAGACTTCTCTATACACCGCTTACAAAGGAGGATCATTATGTAATACATCGATAATTTAAAAACACATAAAAAATGTTAATAAGCAAATTAGATTTATTTTTTAACGCTAATAAATTTATTTCAAACGTATTATTTATATTTTTAAGTAAATGGGAATTCACAGTCTAATATTATTTTTTTATTTTATTTAGTACCACGTCTTCCTATATGTTCAGGCTATACGAAAATGTAATAATTACGCTAACGAGCTAGGTATGGGTAAGGTTGAATTTAGAGGAAGTGTATACGCATTAGTATGGAGAGAGAATGGTAAACCATTTAGGGAAAACAACCCTCAGTACACCTGCCTGGGATTCAAATCCCACTCTCCTTTTCATAAGCAGTTTAGTCTATTGAGAAAACGATGCCTTAGATCATGCGGCCACCAAAGCAGGTTAATATTATTATTATTACTTTATGCCCACAGTGTTGGGCACATGGAATAGCGCATCAATCTCCTCTGGTCTTGTTTGCCGGTGATAGGGAGTCTGGTGCTCAAATTCCTGTTGGGTGAACTGTCGCGTGTAGCCTATTTCCTAAAGGTCTACCCACTCTCCCTCCACGAAAATACCTGTACATTTACTTTCAATTTGTACCTTCCTCGTCTCCATCTCCTTAGAATAAACATACGAATAGCCTGGACGGGTAGTGAGGGTGGGAGGGGAAAGTAAAACTTAAAATTCACAATTCAGGCCTAGTAATTATCATTATTATTGAAACAGTTTCATCCCGGCGGTCAAGTTCGCCGAAGTGTTGAAGATGATTAGATCCTTTGATAGTGTAGTAAATATCTCGAGCAATTATCTCCGGACAAAAGAACAATACTAGAGGGAAGGGGAGTAGAGCCGTCAATTGGTCTCTACAAGCTGGTCTGACGGTTGTAAGAGCGGAACATGCGCCAATGAGTTTCTGGGCGCTGTGGGTGCCCACAAGCGAAAGCGCAGCGTCAGCAGCTGCAATATCTAGGTCTGTACGTCCTCCCCGCTGTGTAGGGTCTGGTCAGCCAAGCATGGCCGCAGATTCTTATCCCCCATGAGACCTACGTCGTGCGCGCTCCTCAGGCGTGGTTTGTTTATTTTTACCTCCCGCGTCTCACTGCCCGTCCAGCTCGAATACTCATACATTTACACCAGAGGAGTAAGAATGTGTGAGAATGAAATTTAGAGAAATGTACCCGCAATTTGGTGGTCAAATTATTTTGAAGAAAAAAATCACTTCAGAACACCCGACCGGAATTCAAACTTTGATCTCTCCGTAGCCGGCAAATTAGATATGATGACAATGACATCTTAATCCCATGATCCTCGGGGAGGGCCGTAAATATTCTTCCAATATGTATTGAAAAATACACAACAATACAAGGGAATCGAACCCGGAACCTTTGACTTAGTATGTAAATGATCTACCAGTGGCACCTGCACATCTGCTCACGGAAGGAACCTATTTAGGTCAGTCATAGGAAATTAATGCGTTAGGCCAAAGAGTTCCGGATTTGGTTTAGGTGTCGGGGTGTTTTTTCTTTCAATATTTATTTGAAAAATAAAACATGGGAAGAAAATTGTAATAGTTTAAGGAGTTATTATCACTAGTTTCATCTTCGAATACGTTAATATATGTTTTATTCAGTCTCCAGGTTCGACGGATGGAGTAAACTTTGACAGCTTTAGGATGGAATTACATTTGTGTATGTTAGCTATCCTAGTTTTTTTTTGCGCCATGTCTTACTACCCGTATAGGCTGTTCATGTTTATTAACACTATTAAGGTGTAGATGAGGAAGATTGATTTGAGAAGAACTACACCCGTATTTGCGTGGAAGGAGAGTGGACAATCGTTTAATAAAAAACATCCTCAAAGTTCTCTGTCGGATTTGAACCATAACCTAAACCATCAGTGGCAAATAAGACTAGATAAGACTGAAATAATAAAATCCATGTGCTCATCGACGCGGCTTAGCCTACTCGACAGTTATAATGTATATTCTAAAATGTAACTTATATGGAGATATTTTTATATATATCTTAATCTTACTACCCATTTGGGTTAGACACTTATGTACTAATTACGCTAATGGTATTAGGGATGAGGAAGGCTATATTTATGGGAAGTGTACCCTCATTTGCGAGAAGGAAGAACGGAAAACCATTTTGAGAAAACCACGATCAGTACATTCGAACGAGAATCAAACTCTGATCTACCCGTCATCGGCAGTTAGTCTACTACGAGAGTAGCGGTTTAGACCACGTGACCACTGAAGCGGAGAATCCATCCATAAATCCAATCTCAATTAATTGATGAATCTGGGTCATCAGAGTGGGAGGCCCCAGGAAGTGTCGCATTCTCTCACGACAATACATAATTGGTGAAATCAATCTTAATTCCTAGATAGATACTCCAGGAAGTGGACGCTGTACATTCCCATCACTAATCAATTGTGTTTGAATTCGTCTTTAGTGATGCAGAAGTCGTCTGTCATGCTTTCACTGTTGGGATATTGTGTCGTCGAGTGTTGGTACTATCCGAACGTTAGGTAATTAGCATTGGCTTCGTGCAATAGCCTCACTTGGTTACTTCATTGCGCCACGTCTTACTACCCGTCGGACTAACAGCTAGTTTACACTCATTGGGGTAATAGCCCACTTGGTTACTTCATTGCGCCACGTCTTACTACCCGTCTGGACTAACAGCTAGTTTACACTCATTGGGGTAATAGCCTCATATGGTTACTTCAGTGCTCCACGTCTTACTACTCATCTGGACTGCTAGCTTACACTCATTGGTATAATAGCCTCATCTTCGATAGATTTCAACATAAAGTCTATTTATAAGTTGTTTTTTTGAACACTAAATATGAAAACACTCACCAATAAATGGTAGTCGTTAAAGGCACATTTACTTTCACTGATTGGTTGGACAAGTCTGGATACTCGATCCCAACTTGCAAACAAGATTGTCGTTAACCTGCTTTGCAGATAAACACATATGACAACATTGAATAATCTAAACAGGGAACGCTTTATTTAACAAATTATACAACGACGGATTAAATAGCGAAGTTATTATATTTACTAGTTACGGTTAAAGCTGCATCTAAACACCATATTATTTAAATTGAAAAATGACAACTAGACACGGAAATCGAACACGGGATCGTTACAAACTGTCCCGGGTTTGATTTTCATGTACAGGTGTAATTTTTCACTTTGAAGAATATAAAATTATATAACGTTTTGCCTTCAATTTGTCATGACCCACAGTTTGGGAGCCTATGTCTATAGAGTTTTCCTATGATGAGCTGCCTATACAATTTGTTTGATTATTAATGGATATATCTGATAGAGTTAGCAATACAAAGTAACTGGGTCTACCTTATCATATTCATTCAATTCAAATGATCTACAACTGTCACGTTTGATATATATTTTCACTACCAATAACACAGATGACCTGGTGGTCTAGGGGTAAGGTGTCAGACTTTTGTGCTGGTGGTCTGGGGTTCAATCTTCGGTCCCGGTACAGATTTATCTGATTGCCAAACACTTCCTTCCCTCTGACAATACGTGTATTAATCACAATTGTGAGTGTGTGGAATGTTAGGCCTCCACCGTGGTTTGAATTCTACGTTAGATACAGTTCTCCATTTCATATCACAATCGCCCTATCTTTACATATTAAAGTAAGAAGAGGCGGATACATATAATTTTCATAAGGGGGTCATAATTATAATTAATATACTGACTTACAATTTCAGATTTCTGTTTAAAGCCGTTTACTCGTTTCTCATTCATATTTGATTTTATGTATGTTTTAAACCGTGGTTATCCTCTCCTAT
The DNA here is from genome assembly GCA_039000515.1 of Timema cristinae. Lineage (NCBI taxonomy): Eukaryota > Metazoa > Arthropoda > Insecta > Phasmatodea > Timematidae > Timema > Timema cristinae. The sequence continues at coordinate 77,283,406 of JBCFYV010011172.1, forward strand.
TTTTACTTTCTCGCTATCTTACAGGTAGGAAAGTAGGCCTATTGTGATCGTCAAAAAAATCGAACTCGAGATTTTGATGAATCTAGACGTTTCATGATCCCCGAATCCGAAAAAAGTTGTTTTTGAATCTCCGTCTGTCTGTACCTCCAACTAGAGCCTAAACTATTTTACCGATCGGGCTAAAACTTGATATCTAGGGTTTTCATAGGATTTCCCGAGGGGTTTTGGAATTGGATATATAACCCTAAAATTAAGGGTAGCTTACTGAAGGGCAAAAAAAAAAAAGTCGATTTTTTCAAATAAGCTTTAACGATTTTGATTCAATTTCATTTCTTAACATTTATAAATATTCTAAACAAAATGGTTACTCTCAGTATTTCAGCAAAATACTTTAAGTGCTCCGGTCTGATGCGAAAATTCTCTCTTTTTAAATCATATATCCGAAACGATTTGAGATATGTAATTACTTATTTTTGCAAATATGTAGATCTATTTGAAACATATTTTAATAAAAAGCAATAACTTTCAAGCTATACGCAAATATATATATTTTTTAACTTTTCGAACACTAAAATATTGCGACCGTAAAAAAAAAGTCTAACCTGAAATGTTGATGGATGTCAACGTCTCATGACCCCCTGGACACTAAAAAGTGGTCTTTGCAATGCCATCTGTCTGTGTGTCTGTTTAGACTTAAAATTAAGAGTCGTTCAATAAAGGGCTAAAAGAGAGAAAATTGATTTTCTCAAAATCAGCTCTAACTTTTTATATGAAATGTATTTTTACTGAACCAACAGTTTCTGAGATATTCGCGAATATATTAATACAATTTTGTGAGCTTTAGTTGTTATGAGATACTAGTTTTAACGCAATAATTCTCCAATGCTATAGAGTAATTTAATATAAGTAAGTCTCTCAAAATGTTTATTTTCCTTAAACCCCCTAGGAGAAATGTTTGTGTAACAATAATCTACAGTATGTCCATTTTAGACTCAATAGTCAATATTTAATTTTATTGCTAAAATATAAATGGGTACTTGTGAATGTGGAATGCCAGACCACCACCATGGTCGGATTCCACGTTAAACTGTAGGTCCTTCATTTCATCTCACAATCACCCTACCATTACACATTAGCGTAAGGGCGTATAACCTGAACGGGTAGTAAGATACGGTGCTAATAGATAATAATAATAATAATAATAATAATATAAATGAGGAATTTGATAGCAATGCGATGACTTGAAGATGTGCAACACCTAATAAAGTGCTGAAAATTTTACCCAGAAAGTGAAATTTTAATACAAATTTGAACTTTCATTTTGTTTTTTGTATTAATTTTCTAACTTTCACAGGGGGTAAACTGACCCTTTGTCCTTCCCTCCTGAATCACGCCTAGGCGTAAGTACGTACAACCCTAACGGGTAATAGGACGTGGTGATAATAATAATATTACCAATATTAATAATAAAGTAGCATGCCATCAATGTTGACCGCAATAAATATGTGTATGTTTTATAAAACCATTTGTAATAGAATCAGGGCTTATATAATAATCTTACAGCTTGAAAACATTTTTCTTCGTGACTGATTTCAGTGGCAGTTTTAAATGCTACGTCCGATCAGACGCGGTCTCCCGAGGCCACGCCACTCTTGTTAATGTTATGAAACCGTTGTTAACCGTTTTATTCCGTACACTACGTCTTACCGGGCTATCCGGACTGTCAGCGTTATTTCGCTGATGGCGCATGGACGCGGAGGGTAGAATGTCAAAGGAAGTGTACCCACATTTAATCTGTGGGAACATTTGTAAACCTTTAAGAAAAAATTACCTCAGTACACCCGTCTGGAATTTAAACAAACACTTTTCCTTCATCGATAAACCATACAAGACGATGCTGACGCCTTATCTCACTTGTCCACCGTTGAGGGTTTGTCATTCTTAGAAATAGTTTTAAAATACACGATCATCCTTAGATGTAGAGAGCTGTGATATTGATTGGGTCAAGTCACTATTTTATTATAGCTTTCTGAATGCTGTAAATGTTAGTCTTCATTAAAACAAGATTTGGTGGATACGCGGACTAAATGTAAGGTTTGTATAGACTGGTTATTTATTCACTGATAAGGAGGTGGGGCTTAAATTCCGGTGGATTGTATTGAGGATATTTTATTCAAAATGGTTCCATTCACTCATATGAGATTACATTTTATATAAATTAAACCATCCTTTATATAAATTATATATATATATATATATATTATTAATATAACACGCAAGTGTGTGAAGAACGGACGTGTAGTAAGACGCAGTACAAAAAAATTGTAATCAAACTAAACTAAGTGTCTGATTAAACTGCTCTAAAAACAAAATTTAACTATTACAATTTACGATTAGTTCTGGATTTGTGTGGAAGAAGATTCTCTTTGTAAATAAAATATGACTATTAATATAATATTGTTATTTTCCACTTTGTGCTTGTTCAAGTTGGCATTTTCTGCTCTCATTAAAATGAAGAAAGAGAAAATTTGATTTTGGTAGAAACTGTGTTCATACCTTAAAACAGATTGTCTCAGATTAGAAGATAGCATTTGTTCAACTCATCAACCACAAACTTTTAATTAATAAGCGTGACTTGTGTTGGTTTAAAAAAATACAATTTGGCTTATTTATAGTTAACAAAGAACGCAGCTCCATCATAGACGTTGCCTTAAAATAATGAGTGAGCTATGACCATGAATACAGGATGGTATGTGTTAGCTCAGTGACACGCAAACAAAGCACAAATTTCTTGTTTAATTGGCCAGCTGTGGAGAGGTCGGGGTTCAAATATTGGTCTGTGTACAAATATTTTATACTTGGATAGTTTTCCACTTTAACTCTGCGCAAATGCAGGCAAACTTACTCTAAATACTACTATCCTCGTCCTTACCCCATCAGTGGCAATATGCGGATATCTAATTGGATTGTAAAACGTTGTGCACAACCAAATATTTTCAGATGTTCATACGTTGGGCCATTTGATCTCAAGCTGTGACGTTTGACATTATAGTAGTGATGCATTAAAAATAATAATATTATTGTAAAATATTATGACTATTGAACGTAAAAAAAATTTGTATGTTTCCAAAATATTCGTAATACTTTGTTCTTACAGTACAATATTGGCCTAATATGAACGTCAGGGATACCAACCTCCTTCCTTACACTTATATTTATACGGTAGTAGTTTAATGAATTCCAATAAAATGTATAGCACAAATAAACCTAATCACAGCCAAAGGCAATTTCTTAGTCAAACTTAGTACGCCTCAAGTGCGGTGCTATACTAAATACAAGACGACACCTACCAAAACCAGAATGGAATGGGCCAGTTCATATGTGAAACTGGCCCATTCCATTCGAGTTTAGGTAGGTGTCATCTTGTATTTAGTATTTCTTTTTTTTTATTTGGCACCGCGTCTTGATACCTGTTTGGATTATACGCATAAGTACTAATTACACTAATGGATTAAGAATTAGGAAGGTTGAATTTAGAGGAAGTGAACCTCATTGGCGTGGAGAGAAAGTGGAATACCATTTAGGAAAAACCACCCCATTTCACCCGACTGAGATTCGAACCTCAAACTTCCCATACTCGGAAGTCTAGTCCAACACGAGAGTAGAGCATTAAACTAGGTGACCACCGAACGGGTTGCATTTGCATTTCAAAGTTTTGGCGTACAGCACCGGGAAAGAAACACTGTTCAAGCATGTGTTTACATCAGATTGCATAAGAGTTAGGCACGAGGCACTACACACCTCAACATCACGAAGCACGTCAGCAGAACATATCACAATTAATAGTTAACAATACTCCAGTCCATCTAGATATGCGATCACGTTCTTAGTGTCATAATTAACAGTCCTTTATCATAGAAAGTGCTTGCCGTTATTATATGTGCAGTACCGGGCACCTAGCTCCTATGCAACTTGCTGTACTTACATGCTACCAGCTTTGCTATCTCGGCGCTGTACGCCGAAACTTTGAACACATTCTAATTCTATTAGCATAGGTTTCCGGATGTAAGTGTATAGGAATTTTGTTTTACTTTTGTTTCAAACAAGCTATATGTGCGTTTGAGCAATGAGTTTCCGAACACGTTGTATATTGTATCGTATGTTTGGGGCGAGATGGGAGGGGCCGTAGTGCTACGTTGCAAGATCTCCGCCAGCCCTTTGAATACACTAATTCTATTACATTTTTTGCCTGCCAGCTTGCGTCTGGCGTGCTACTATATACAATTTTACTTTCGGAAAATTTTGTTCAAATTATCCTAAGTCCAAGCTATCGAGGTCCGAGTTAACAAGAGTTGACTCTACATTTAAAAACATTTAAATTGTTTCAAGATGTATTTAATGTTTATAAAAATCCTCGCCATCTTCATTTTGTACATTTGACCTCAAGCCACCGGAAGTAATACTCACTGGGGGTGTCGAGTTCTTCTACAGAGATTAAGTAGTCTGATTACAATAGCCTAGTCCTCCACGAAAAATCAAGGAAGGGGTTGTAGGTAGTCCAATTGAAATATCTTAGTCTCATCCATTTTTCATGGGGAGGGGGGGATTGCGGACTAACCACCCTCCGTTGGATGGAAGTACATAGGAACAAGAGCTTCTCACAGGAAATTGCAAAATTAAATAAGAAACAATTCTCATTAACGTATGAAAGGTTAGGTTAAGTCAGGTTGGGAATTCATTGGTAGTTATATACAAAAACTCCAGGGCTTGAGCCCGTGATCGAGCTATGCCGTGATTATATATATAAATTATGGAAGTTTTGAAAGCTAAGTCTGTACTAGGTCATTGCACACGGCCTATTTATAATCCCTTCCTTGAGTTGTCGTGGAGGTACTTGACAACCCCCACCACCCCCATCCTTCCAGTAGAGGAATGAAGCCATGGAATTAAGGGACCTTTTTAGAATCTTAGATCCACTTAAAAAAATATCCCCACCCTCCCTAAAAAAAAATTGTATCAACCTGATGAAGCTTACTTGCAGTTAATTTTTTAAAAGGTCTGTATTCATTTAAAAAATATGGCAAAAGGGTTGAGCTTCTGGACCTCCCGTGTAAAAAGTCCAGTCCAATATCCATTTAATCAAACGTTATTGCTATCCATTGCTTTGTTTGGTGGGATTTTGGCCGGAAAATACCTTTAGAAAATACAAATATATTTGTTTTAGTTCAGCATTTATAATATTTAATTTTAGGAGTTTTTAACTATAGGTAATTGATATTAGTTATCAAAAGTGACAGCTACAGATCACATGTCTTGACTTATAGTTATATTATCGTTTTAGTTACGTTTATAATTTTCATAATTTTCAAAATAAGGTTCTTTCCTAGCTGAATCAGACTGTACAGTGCTTCACGTTGCTAAACAGTCGACAGTAAGTTATTACCTCTGATTATTTCGGATTGTACGTGGATCATTAAGTTGGCGCGCCGCGGGACCCAGCTGTGGGGTAACGTTAAGACAAATCTTCATCAATCATTAAAGAGCTGCAGTTACGTAAACACGACGTCTTGGTTAATTGTCGGGGCCAGGGCATCGTGACCGGGGAGTGAAAGGACGGATTGTTTGTTGTCAGGAAAGGACGACCTTTCACTTACCGATCACCTCAAACGAGAGCGTGGGCCGGGCTATTCCCTTCCACTATCTCCAAATAAACAAAAACACTACACTTCATACCCTTCGGGTGTTATTTGTATCTACATCAAAGAGACCACGGAGAATAAGGTAGAATTTATATGAAATGTACCAACATTTCTATGAAAACAGTGGGGAATTTTCCCGAAAACGTGGCCAAAACCTAAAATTCATATTTCAAATCTCGGCTTTATTTTTGGCGGGATTTCAATTGTAGATAATACCTGCATAAAATCCCGTCAGTCTCGTTGGGTTATTCCAACTATCTGAGCCTCTACTTCAATTCAAAACTGACCGTTATTTCCGTTTGAAGTGCCGCGGCTACGGTAATTCCAAATACCGCGCTGCACTAAAGTGGATATAACTTGTGTGATACTTGTGAAAATCCAATTATAAACAAATGTATTCTATTACTGGAGCTATATTTATAATTTTACTATATTTTAGCAATTTTTTTATTTATAATTAATACGTTTAAATGACATATGAAAATATGAGCTCGTAAAATTAATTTAAAAAAAAAGAGATTCATCGCATTTAATTGTGAGTGTTAGTCAGGCATTCCGCACCGTTCACCTACATTTAGAAAATGTAATTTTAGTTTGTTGTTTTGGTGACTGGAATTTGCTAAAAGTAACTGCTAATATCTGCAAATCTTCGAGTTTGAGCCTTTTGTTTGAAGCTTTATTTAAAAAAATCTATTTTTTAATTTTCATGGGAAATGGTACTTTCACTCTAACTTTTGTAAATTTGTAACTATCAAGAAAGCACCTTACATACAAATAGGGTAGGGTACAAACATGTTTTCTATTGAGGTTGGAAAGAATCGGTAAAAGGGTTCACTTTTATTTAATTTTTAATTTTCTTTAAAAACATAAAGACGATAAAAGACTTTTAAATTGGTTGATGATCTCTTCAGATCCGAGGATGAATAGTATCAGAAATTTAAAGTGAAAAAGGCCACCTTCACAAGGGAATAGAGCCCAGGACCTTGGTCTAGTATGTCATTAATCTTATCACTGAGCTATCCAGGAATCGTCCCCTGCCTAGTATCATTCTTCAATCATATTTTAATGCAGAGTTTGTGACGGAAGTGCTGACGGACGATTTCTGGATAGCTCAGCATTAAGAGGATTGACGTACTAAGCCAAAAGTCCAGGGTCCGATTCTCGTGTTTATATGTAATTTTTAAATTTAAATAATATTATATTTAGATGCAATTTCAAACGTAGTAATTATCAAATATAATAGCTTGGCTATTTAATAAATCTTGATGACCATTCGTACAGTTTCCACGTGACTAATTATTGGCAGTACAAGGCCCTCCTGAGTCAAAGATGTCTGCTTTAATCTGACAGCTTGTGATCTTAATTGATCACATATATGTAACTGACGATTTACGCACGTCTATTACAGACTCTGCCTTAAAATATGAGTGAAGAATGACCCTAAGCACGGAATCATTCCTGGTAGCTTAGTGGTAAGAGCAATTCCATACTAAACTAAAGGTAATGAGTTCGATTCCCATGAACAGGTATTATTATTTAATTTAAAAAATATGGTATTTAGATGCGGCTTTAACCGTAAATGGCGAATATAATAGCTTGGATATTTAATCCAGTATTAGAAAGAAAGCTACCACAAAGAAAATTATAACAGCTCTAGGCAGAGGACATAAAACTTCCTCAAGTGTGGAACAATCAGTAGAAACGTCACAGAATTCTCAAAAAACTGACTGACCCAGATTTCGAAAAATTTATTTACTGTATATTATATGCAGTACGTGTACTGTATGTTTGTTTTCACCTAGCAATTTTCACTTTTATACTTTGCATTTTTGTACACTTTTTGTATCCTTTTCTATAATATATTTTTCGATCAAATTATCTTTACTGATTGATTTTAGTATATCTCAACATACAAATAAATAATGTAGGCTATTCATATTGATATTCAAAATTATGTTTATTTGATAAACTCTTTGGATTCTTTATTAAAACCCCGACCAACCATTTTTAGACATATCAGAACAATTTTGTAATTTTGATCTGCCATGTTGGATCTGCAATTTTTAATTTTGTAATTTTGATACCAAATTCGAAATCAGTGATCCCAAAAACCACATAGTGAGAGTTTATATATCGATAAATATGGTTTTAGGGGTTTTTCCTACGCTTTCGGGAAAATTCCCCACCGTGTAGAGTGGGAAACAATTGAGGGGGAAAAAAAACTGGGTAGGCTACAACCAACTGGAATCCGCACCTCAACCTCCTCGTAGCCCATGCACTTACTGACATGGGTGGCCAAGATTTGAACCCCAATTTCCCCGTTAGTGGCAATCCTATATATTAAGAGTTCAACGCCTTAGACTACATGACCACCTGTGCTGGGCCCATTAGTGTTTGTTTATAGCACCATGATACACTACCCGTTTGAGTTGTACATTTATATGAGTTACGATAATGCTGTAGGGATAAGGAAGGTTGAATTTAGATTAAGAGTACCCGCATTTGCTTGGAGGGAGAATATAACCCCCTTTAAAAAAATAACTCAATCAACCCAACTGGGATTCTAACCACTATCTCCCTGCCAGCGGTAGTTTATCACGAGAATGACACTTTTATAACATTCGATCATCGAAGCGGGTACTATTAGTGTAAATGTGTGGATATCTCGAGTGGGTAGTTTATTTGAAGAAGATACTAAACGTGCGATTTCTCAACCGATTGATTATACACGTGACTCACAAACTATAACTTAACTCTAAAACAGACACAACTACCAGCCCTTCCATCTTTAATTCCTTACCACGAAAGTGTGGCACAGGCAAAAAATTTATACGTAGGCCTAAAAGTATATTTTCTCAAATTTATAAACTAAGCCGGCTTTAGCCAAATGTTGAGATACACTTTGTTCTAATATCCCGGTTTCTCTGTTTCGGTTCCAGCGCCAACACGCAGATGGACAATGACGTCACTCCTGTTTACCTGGCCGCCCAAGAGGGACACCTCGATGTCCTCAAGTTCCTCGTCACGGAAGCCGGGGGGTCCTTGTACGTCAGAGCCAAGGATGGGATGGCTCCCGTCCACGCGGCCGCTCAAATGGGGTGTCTACCTTGTCTAAAATGGATGGTAAGTGTGCAGAAAGAATAAAATATACTTACACTACTATTCAGAAGAGAAAATAACATACTTCAACTACCTCTTTGAATGTTATGAAGTCCTGTTAGGTTGGTTTGCTATAACCATCACCTTATGCTGAGAAAACGAGTTTTTGTTTGGTTGGTCGTTCGGTCGTTCAGTCTCACTCACTCACTCATCACTCAACGTACACTTTATAAACACACTTATTATATATTCACACATGACTAGCCAATTAATTATTTACGCTAAGAGAGTAGTTTAAACCATACACCCAAACCTCGCGTCTAATTTTCTTTTAAATATTAGAGCATGATGAACCGGTGGACTAAAAAGCAAGCAAATATTATCTACAGCACCCGGAATCAATCCCGAGTCGAGCAATCTAACAAATAAGTACAGTATAACTCAAGTGATCTGATAATTTGTGACTAAATACGCTTAGAATGAATTAGAGTTACTCATTTTATTCCTGTCACGCGATTGGTTGTGTACCTATTAGAAATTCAATTATTGATTATTTCAACCACATGATTGTTATAGTTAGATAGTTAAAATCACTGATAGCCCACACTGGAATTATAGCATAAGTTAAAAAAAAATAACAATGTCACAAATAAATAATAACAAACGTCAGCAAACTACTTTGCTCGATGGTCAGCCATATTAAGTCAATCCCTCCGCTTCAGTTACACAATTTAAATATAATTCCAAGTACAGTCTGGTGTTATATTAATTGAACAATAGTTTATCGTGAAATACTTTATTTCTTTGATTGAAACGAAATTAAAGTTTATTATAAATATATAGATACTTTTCAAACTAAACCTTGTCTTATAAGTATATCTATGAATTAAAAGCTTGTTTATTCCAATCTATTTTTGTGAGGCATTTCCTGAAGTCATCTTAATTTTCTGGATGGGATTAAAATCTATACATAATAAAGCATATATACAGTCCAATTTACTTACTAAAACTTTATATAGTAGATAGAAAAGTTATTAAATATACGTCAATCCAAGTGATTTATAGCTATCGCTTTAAAATAACACCTGTTTTTGTAAGAATGGTATCAGTGTTGACTGCAAAAACATAATACGTATTTTCTAAAAGGCCCTTTTAAAAAAAAGCTATTACACATCAATCTCAATCCTTGTTAGAATATTGGAGAGTTTGTATATGCAATCTCAATTAATATTAAAACATTGATGAATATACATCTGAAATCTAAATCATTCCCGGCACAGATTTATCTGATTACCAAACCCTTCCTTCACCTCTGACAAGACATATTGTGAATGTGGGGAATGCCAGGCCTCCACCGTGGTTCGGATTCCACGTTAAACTGTAGGTCCTTCATTTCATCTCACAATCACCCTACCATTACACATTAACGTAAGTGCGTATAACCCGAATGGGTAGTAAGACGTGGTGCTAATAATAATAATAATAATACATAAAATCTAATTACTAAAATATTAAGTACTAGCAGAAGTATCCGACATTATCCGGGTTAATGTTTTTCTTTCCTTCAAAGAGACAGAAAAATATATCTTCAATTTATTTCTTCCGACCAATTTTTTAATTAATAAAAAAAATCAAATCCAAATGTTAGGATTCTTGATTCGAGGGCGCTTGTTTGTGCACAGGAGCTACTAAATTACCATGTTAAGATACAAAGCAGAGTCCTTGCCTCATATTGAAGTAACAATGTAAGGACACAAAGCAGAATCCTCGACTCATATTGAAGTAACAATGTAAGGACACAAAGCAGAGTCCTTGCCTCATATTGAAGTAACAATGTAAGGACACAGGCATAGTCCTTGCCTCATATTGAAGTAACAATGTAAGGACACAGGGCAGATTCTTGCCTCATATTGAAGTAACAATGTAAGGACACAAAGCAGAGTCCTTGCCTCATATTGAAGTAACAATGTAAGGACACAAAGAAGAGTCCTTCCTCGTATTGAAGTAACAATGTAAGGATACAAAGCAGAGTCTTTGCCTCATATTGAAGTAACAATTTAAGGACAAAGAGAGTCCTTGCCTCATATTGAAGTAACAATGTAAGGATCAAAGCAGAGTCTTGTCATATTGAAGTAACAATGTAAGGACAACAAGTCTAAGAGAAGTCTCCTTGCCTCATATTGAAGTAACAATGTAAGGATACAAAGCAGAGTCCTCGTATCATATTGAAGTAACAATGTAAGGACAAAGCAGAGTCCTTGCCTTGTATTGAAGTAACAATCATCCCCATATATTTATTCCTCATACCTAGTACCGGCTGTAAATCCATCGACTGTTGCTTCACACCAGGAATAACCAAGTGAAAGTGAGGTCAGGAGGGAATCACTTTCCATATTCAGTGACAATTCTTACTTACCTTCCCAAACAGAAAAAGTATTATAATTATGAAAATGTTTGACCTTGAGATTACGATGAACCTAGAAGTTTAAATTAAACTTTGAATAAAAAAATCTTAACAATTTGATTTGCTCGTCGGTTTATATTTCTGTCTGTACCTGAGCTACATCCTGCGTAACAATTTTATGTATTTCATTCAACCTAGATATGTATATATTATAATGGTCATATGCCCAGGTCAAATAGTTATTTTATTTCTGGTTTAAAAATTAAGGGTAGCTTACTAACAATAGATGTTTGAATATTAGAAATTTTTTGAAAATAGCTTTAGGGAATATGTTTAAAATGGCCATCTGAGAGAGTGTTTTACATAATAAATAATACTGTTTATGTTGGGTTTTTTTCGAATAAAAAGGGCAGTTTAATGAATGAATATATGTTCTTTTGAAAATTTTGTTCCAAACTATTGTAAATTCTATTAGATGAATGTGACGTACTATTTATTTATAATGTTCTATGATGTAAATTGTTATACTTTGGTCATTTCATAGCACAGAAATAGTAGTTTTTAAAAAAGGGAGGAGGGGGCGGATATAAAACATTACTATGTGGTCTACGGCGACCATTCCATTCTACACTGCATCAATAAAACGATGGAAACGGGTCTACATTTTATCCGCAGCCGAGTGTAGTATATAGATTTGCTGAGTATGTGCCATGTGTGCATTTAAGCAAAGTGGTTCATAAGGTGGTCAGTGTAGTGCACTCTACGTACCCGACAGTTGCCAGGGTGACGAGAATGTGCTTGGCCTACCATTGGACGGAAGATATTCTCGTGGAGGCTCTCAGTCGATGTCTGGCACAAACAGCAAACAGGTACCGGTCCAGATTATCATTCAATGTCCATTAGTTTTCGCATTTCACTTTTTATTTCTGAGCTAAAGCATTGTAATTTAGGTCTTGTCAAAGGGTTTTTCTGGGTTGACCGCTTAGATCAGGGTCTCTCAAGGTGTATCCAATGGGATATCTGCCACCCTCGAGCTTATTATTTGCGATCTCAGTCAGCAACGTGTCTGCCTACTGAGATAAGGATACCAGGTTATATTCCTGGCACGGACAAAAAAATGTATCAGTGACTAATTTGGGGCTTTCCCTATCACAGAGATGAATCAACGACCAGAGGACTGGATATTGTCTTTTCTAGAACCATGTTGTTTTGTAAGTCCTGTGCTGATATTTTATGTCGGTTCAGAATGTGCATGTTGAATACACCTTGAATAAATAAATAAATTAAACACATGTTTGTGGCTTGCAAAGGTTTTTATATTTTATAACAAGGGGGAGCTCGTGGGCTGCTATCAAAGCAAGCAAGGCTTGATGAGACTGCACTAGCAAAGTCTTCCTCCAGTTTGGTAACCAACTGGCCCTTCAAAGACAAGACACATACATTCGTTCATGAAATTATTCTGAGTGTTGCGTGTAAATAGATAGTGCGAGAGGAATGTGGAGGAGGAGTACAGATTTTTAATACAGTCATATAACGCCTTAATTGCCCTGGTAACAACCCACGAGACGCCCATGTTTTATCATTAAATGATCGAGAATAAAGTATGGGGGAGTATTCAAGCAACGATTGAAGTGTTTTAGACTTATGAATCGACCATTAGCAGAGCTATTGATCTACGACATGACAATCGACCATCATTTATTGAGTCCAACCACGAGAATGACGTCGTCACACAGGCAGCGATTCTAAATGAAACGGGGCTTACCAATACTAGTGTTTTAATAAGCTAATCTATTTTATTTTTAGTATGTTTTTATTATGGTTTAAAATTTTATTTTGGAAATTGAGAGAAATGGGAAAGGAGGTTTTGAGGGATTACTCCATGGCGTCCTTTTTTATAGAGAAGAAGGCAAGTTTTTCGCTGATCTTCAATAAATCTGTATAAATTATAAAATCATAATTATGGTTGACCATGGGTGTGAAACGTCCTCCCTTACCTTACATGATGAAAACCAATTCAGGTTGTTTGGAAACAAGTAGCCTAGGTAGATATTTTCTCCAAAAAGAGATGGGGCTACCGGGGAGTATAGGAGGTTACATAATTATGAGTTACATACCATGTACTTATCACAAGACCTTATTAGGATAATCATTCCTCACAGATTACGGTGGGCAGGACTTGCAGCGCGAATAGGAGATTCTAGGCCCTTGTTCAGGGTACTGGCTGGCAAATCCAATGGGAACAGATCGTTGGGAATACATATACGCAGAATGCAGGATCCATGGGAATGGACCTGAAGGAGATTGAGTGTAATAAGGTGGACTGAATAGAGCTAACTCAAGATAGAGATAGGTGGCGTACTTCTGTAAGTGAGGCAAATAACTTTCGAGACCATAATACTATGGATTAAGTAATATAAAAAGAATACAAATGTGAGGCATGCCCCACTTAGCTTATACAAAGAATAAGCTCCATCTGACTCAGTAAAGAAAGTAAAGTAAAACTTTTTTTAATAATACCCTTATACGCAATGTTCACCGGACATAGCATTGACATTTTGGGTGAGATCAAATACAATGCAATATTTTATGTCATAAAGATCTACATTTATAAATTTACATTTGGTTTTTTAACTATTTTATTTTTGAAAAGAACAAACTGTTCCACAAATTTATATAATTTGCTGAAATTAATATCTTTAAACTAATTAGAATGTAATTTTAGTGCGGTAAATCAGCCCGATTCAATTAGGTAAGGAACCTAACAAACCATAATGGTATCATACCATAGTCTCTGTGGTGTAGATAATGTTTTTTATTTGTTTTGTTGTGTAACTTGCCGTATCTTTTCAGGAGGGTGGAAAAGTTAGGCCATATTTTTATTTATGTTTAGTCCTACAAGTTATTTTCCTAAGAAACATATATTAATCTCAGAAGTCCTCAAAAGAGGAATATCCTTCGTCAAACCACTTTCTACACCGGAAAATAATATAATGTATTTTTATCAGTAATAATTTATTCTTCCAGGTGTGATTCTGGTAGTTGCACCCTAATAATATTAAGATCATTGTACAAATAGTTGGTTAGGTGGAAGTTCAGGGTTTATTTATGAAAAATATGTTGAGATGTAGGCTAGCTAGTTGATATTTGAAACACGCCTAAATAATATAATACATTGAACTTAAAAGTAAAATGTTTTTAAATCACTAAACAATGTTTCATCTTAGACTTTGTTTAAAAAAGTAAAATTGTTAGTCTATGATTAAATTAAAATATTGTTCAAATGAACATTTGATAATTAATATATTAAAATATATTAATAACAATCAATAGATGGTTTTATAAATAAAAATAAACACATTTAATTAAACTAAAAGACATTTGCTTACCAGTGGCACGCGATCCCACCATCTACGTTGAGATTTATAATTGGCACTTGAACATTTTGAGAATCCCTGGCCTAGAGGTACTTTTTTGAACAAACCTGTATGTAGCTACTAAATTATTTGTGTACCAGTTTTATTTCCTTGTCAGGACAGCTTCACTTCTCCCTAGCAACGATTTCAGGACCAACCTGATATGTTTTTTTGTTCTGTGAGCCCATCAATCGAGCAGTTTATTTGACACAAGAGTTCTTTAACTAACGCGCAGATCTCACATTTGTTATAAGAGTGTAAGTCCATTATTTAGGGGTTAGGGAGGTTGGCTTTGTGTCTAGGATATGCTGGTTTGATTTTGGTTGTTGCTGTAAGATATTTATTATTTGTGTACATGTTCGTCCCACTCTCAAACTAGGGCTGATTCTGTAGTATATGCGGTGATATCCAGTAGCAAGTTAGTTTGTAGCTCATATGCTGATACAATTTATCTATAAAATATAATTTAATAAAAAATATTCATGCTTTAAATTAAGATTATTAAATTTTAAAAACCAGTAATTTAATTCTTGATACTTATTTTTTTTTAAATACAGCTATTATAAGCTATAAAGAGCTGGTTGTATTTATAATAATCTCAGAATTATTTAAAAAAAGTTAATTTGATTCTTTTTTTCATGTGCCTTACCTCCCCACAATACAAAAATGTAGACAAACTCACAAATATTTGTCGGTTGACGCAAATACCAGTTTTATCCAGACACATTTTTAGAAAATGGCAAACACTAGATTAACTTGATATATCTTTAATTTGTAGCTCTAAATGTTTTCAAAATTACCTGTGGATTAAGAACCATCTTATAATTCTGAAACTACATTTGATTTTCAACGATATGTATGGGAATATTTCAAATATATATTGTGGTGGTCGTATATATATACTATTTTATTATTATTATATATTATTTACATAATATGTATACATATTCTATATTCTATTCATATTATGTGTAGAAATGTTAGTGGGTTGAAATAGTTCTAGTATAAGAATGTTGTTTTAGTAAAAAAAAATAATTAGAACAATGTTAATATTACTCGTATATTATTAAAAAATATAGGCCTATTATATATATATTATATATATATATATATATATATATATATATATATATATATATATATTATATTATAGGCCTATATTTTTTTAACCGATATTATGATCATCAAGATTCAGAAATAACATAAAATAGATCTAATAGCCTTCTTTATGTTGTTTTTATTTATTCGTGTCTGAAAACGTCATCATGATCAAAAAACTGGTAGCTCGTATGTGACTTCTATCCCAGATCAAAATCCAGGTTTATAGACACGAGCTATTATGTTTAATATACGAGTAATATTAACATTGTTCTAATTATTGATACCACCGACACGTGGTCTGATTTACTGATACCTAGGAGGTTTGGTTTCAAATCCCACCTGGATGTAGGCTACTAAGGGTGGGTTTTCTTGAATGGTTTTATAAATCTCCCTCTAGGAAAATTTTAGTACATTTTCTCTATTTATACCTTCCTAGTCCTTAAGTAATTAGAGTAAGTAAATGCGTTCAGCCCTGATGGCTGGGTACTTTTTATTTACTAAAACAACATTTTAAAACTATTCTACCCACTAACATTTCTATACATAATATGAATAAAATATAGAATATGTATACATATTAAGTAAATAATTTAAGTGGCCTGACCTATTTCTAAGATAAACACATCAACTTGACCATACATCGTTAAGTTAACACGTTTAGAAACATAACAAGTTCAAATTCACAATACTCATATATTTTTACTGTAACATTTAACAAAGACCAATCGGGTGGTGATCAGAAACTCTTAAGATATCCATCTTGCAATAGATTGGACTGCAACTGATTGGAGGGTCAGGGTTCAAATCCCTTATGGGTGTACTAAGGATGGTTTTACACGCTTTCTCCACGCAAATCCAGGTATAATTCTTCCTCCTCATCCTAAAAACTAGTGCCATCATTACATATGCGTATAAAGTGAATGGATGAGACGTGGGGATAAAAAAGAAACACAAAATCTCAACATGTTTCAGTGTTACTAACGGTTTAATTTATAACGGGCAATGGGGGTAATTTACAGGAAATGCATACACATTAGACGAGAAGAGGTGAGGTTGGCCATAGTGATAAATCATATGTGTAGCCCCCACCATCACCAGTGCACCCGGCCGAGATTTGAACCCCAACTTTACCATCACATCTTATCTAGAATATTGTAACCTAACGCATTAGGCTGCGTAACCATTCCGTAATCCTCTCTGGGACTCGATCTCGATATCTTCATCTCAGTGGACTGACTCATTATCGATGGAGCTAAGGTGGACGGGTTGGTTCTACAAATGTAGCAGAAAACGGCAACAGTCCACTCAGGCCCGGTTTCAAGAATGTTCCATTAGTAGAGATAAAATAAAACACGACCTCGGACTCGAAGTGAGATCATTTGAGTTGATGCGAATGTGTGTCGGCTTCACAACAACGGAAACACATAGGTTTGACAAAGTCATGCTCGAGTTTGATTCAGTTCAGAAGTGGCTCGAATCCTGGTAGGGTCAACAATCAACCTTCAAATGTTATGAAAACAGGTTGGGCGACAAGAGGGATTTTAAAAGTTTAATTCGGGTGGAACTAAAATTCCTTATTATTGAGCACGTTGGGTTCCCCTCCCCCCCTCACCCCACAATTTAAGATTCTATCCTCTCTTAAAATTCATCTTTATATATTATATATATATATATATATATATATATATATATATATATATATTATATATATTGAAGGAGTTTTTTATTCCAATTAATGTTGGTTTTCTTTGTTCCTAAACTAGCTTAACTTGTCCCTGTTCTAGGTTCAGGACCAAGGCGTAGACCCTAACCTCCGAGACGGTGACGGGGCGACACCTTGCATTTCGCAGCCAGTAGGGGCCACTCCGACACTGTCCGGTGGCTGCTGAGGCACGGGGCCAGGATCGCCCTCGACAAGTTTGGAAAGAGCCCCATCAATGATGCGGCCGAGAACCAGCAGGCGGAGGTCAGTAATCTAGATAGGTGTCCCGTCATTTCCTCATGAGTACTGTTGATTCAGAACAAGTTGCAGATGTACACATAACAAGGATAGGTACCCGTCGTGTCCTCGGGAGTACTGTTGATTCAGAACAAGTTGAAGATGTAAACATAACAAGGATAGGTACCCTGTCATTTCCTCGGGAGTACTGTTGATTCAGAACAAGTTGAAGATGTACACATAACAAGGATAGGTACCCGTTGTGTCCTGGGAGTACTGTTGATTCAGAACAAGTTGCAGATGTACACATAACAAGGATAGGTACCCGTCGTGTCTCGGGAGTACTGTTGATTCAGAACAAGTTGAAGATGTACACATAACAAGGATAGGTACCCCGTCGTGTCCTCGGGAGTACTGTTGATTCAGAACAAGTTGCAGATGTACACATAACAAGGATAGGTACCCGCCGTGTCCTCGGGAGTACTGTTGATTCAGAACAAGTTGAAGATGTACACATAACAAGGATAGGTACCCTGTCATTCGCAGGAGTACTGCAATTACTATACGAGTGACACAGTTGGCATTGTCCCAGGTGTAGTTAAGTACCTGAACTTAAGAGAAATTACAATCCCAGTTGATCTCCTGTTTTGCCTGCAGTGTCTGAATATTCTGGTGCAGCACGGTACCACTCCGGACTACGAGAACCCTGAAATCCGGCTGACCAATGGGAAGACGAGAAGTTCCTCTGGCAGGAAGAGTGACAACAGGGTGAGTTTGATTAAACTTCTTCTTATTATTATTATGTACGCTTTAGCAATACTTTGCCGTAACTTAAGAGCCCAACTCACTCCACGGATAAAACCTAACGTAGGTAGGTATTACAGCAAGAACCATACCTCGAATCATGGTGTGATCTTCTGTAATCTATCCGAGAAAAAATTGGAAGTGAGACGAACGAAACAGTTTTACCACATTTAAAAAATACAACAAAATTGAAAAATAATTATTAAAAAAAATCCAGTAAAATACGCTATTAAACTGATCCCAATTTACATTTTGCCAAGTGAAGAATGGATGGAACCAAACTTAGATACGTTTTCTGGTTGGATAGTGATCTCGTATCTAATTTCAGGGTTAATCGGCATTGAGATGGGACTTTAAGAAACAAAATGTATTGTGGAAAATCCTTTTCGAGGTCCAGGTAGTCCCAGTCTGGATTTGATCTCCAACCTCCCAATTAACAGTTAATCATTCTTGTAATAGCCAGCTTTACACAACACATGCTTTTTTTTAATCAGTGATAATTTTAAATGCTATTTTCAACAAAAGTCTAAATAAATGAAAAACAGAAACAGGGGGTAGTTTAGAGAAAATTAAGTTGATTTAGAGTAAAGAGAGGCTTAATAAACCACACTGGTAAGCACACAGATTCTATAAAAAAATTATATTTATTTCGTCCGGGATTCGAGCCCCAGCTTTCCCATCAACGGTGGCCCAGTTGTCATACCACGAATATAATGCCTTAGAGTTTAGACCACTCACCCACCGGTGAGTCTCACTGAGAGAAAAACCTATTTCAAATACATCAAACTGTTTTGGTTCAGTCAATTTTTATATTATATCTCGCTTACGAGGTTGAGGCCAGCTGAGTTCAAGAGATCATACAGGTTATGTTAGAGACCACTTTCTGATCTGACGGAATATATCAGCACACGATCTTCCAATAACTTAACTCTAGGAAATACTCAACATTCACTCGTCGCTGCCATCAACTAACCACATTCAACAAATAAAGTCGACCTCGGTGGTCTTGTGGTACAGTGCTCGCCTCAGGACCCAACATTCGTTGGTTCGAACCAGCTGGGATCGATGTATATTTCTTGTAAAGTAAATACATTGGTCCCATGCCGATAGTGGCATATAAAATAATACTGGAGGGTATGTGAAAATACCTTTCCCGGAAAAATTGGTAGGCCCTTCCGATATGGCTAGTATACATCCTCGTATGCTGATATAATCAGTCGGTTCAGAAAGTGTACGTTAAATACCTCAAATAAAGTAAAAAAAAACCACACAAGATATGTCAAATTCCTTCAATGGTCAGAAGTCAGACCATGGATTGTTGCCAAAGCTAAACTATACACGACTTTTGTAGTCACTTTTTTCTCAGCTAGTATCAAACTTGTCTCTGAAAGCCAATGCACGAACATATACTCACTATTTTAATGTGCATGTTAGGCCAAATGGAACAGATCTGAAGTACACTCTCACCAAATCAAACAGCTAAGGGTGCTTTTTACTTGAAGAAAAATATCCTCAAACTCCTGTATTTCTTATTCGAATGGCAATTGTGAAGCTTCAAGATTCCTAAAACATTCCTCAACTATATTAAAATGTTCTGTTTTGATCCTTTTAAGAGATAACTTTATTTGATTGAGGAAGGCTGGATCCATGCTTTTAGCTGTTTACTTCAATCTCAAAACTGCAACATTTTGCATAACACGTTCAAGAAAATAAGCTTATTTCACCATGTCTATTTGTCTGAAACTACAAAACTTAAAATTTAAAAAACATGTTGATTGTTGATAAATTTCTCAACAATTTTGGCGTGAGCCATATTTTTAAATAACAAAACACTCCTTAAATAACGCGGGATTTCTGGACGACTCCAATTGCGTCTCAGTGCTTTGGCAGGCGGACCCGTTAAATTATGTTTACGCTTTCTTAACGACATGAGATGCGTGTCATATGGTGCATCTACAATCAAAATTAAATAAAGTAGCAACAGATGACAGTCTGACAAACGGAACTTCCAGCGATCCAGTTACTGCCAACTGAGACGTAATCGTAACTAGCAAGACAACCCAGCATTCAGAGACGGGTGACATCAACGCTAGTGTAAGGCACGAACATGAATGGAGCGTGGAGCGGGGGGTTAGATGGTCGACTGAGCGAGCGGTTCTTGTTTGAAGGAAGCTACGTGTATAGGATGGGAAGGAGGGGAGAGTAGTGTGGATGACTCCGACCTTGACTGTGACTAGTTCCCGGTTTAAAATATAAAATATTTAATCTGATATGTTCTAGACCAGTGATATTCAACCTGGGATACGCGTACCCCGGGGGTATGCTAATACATCCTAGGGGATACGTAATATATATATATATACATGTACCTATATTATCTTATGATACACACGTCTTAATAATCGGGGTCATATTTATTGTTAGCCACAAGGTACCCGGACGTAAGGGCATGAGATCTGGGAGCGCATTTTCTCTCTCTCTCTCTATCCTAGATGTAGCTTATAAAATAGCATAACTTGCATTATAATCCAACAACATCAGGGTTACAAAGTTGAAGGGGGACTATATCTGGGGTATCACAGCTCGTGAATGTGTGGAATGCCAGGCCTCCACGTGGTTTGGATTCCACGTTAAACTGTAGGTCCTCCATTTCATCTCACAATCACCCTACCATTACACATTAGCGTAAGTGCGTATAACCGAACGGGTAATAAGACGCGGTGTTAATAATAATAATAATAATAATATAATAATAATAATAATAATAATAATAATAATAATAATAATAGCAACATATCTGGGTACGTGAATAAAACAAATTGAGTAACACTGCCTTGAGACTAGAGTCTAGACACAATCCGGACATTATGAATAAGATGCTTCTAGAGTCTAGACTTTGGTGGATGAGGAAATCAATGAAACCTACAGGTTCGACTCTTAGTTTGGAAGGATTTTAGTTCTCACTTGGTATGCGAGATACTAGAGGCACGGTGTTCACAATGTCAAGGGTAATAACACACATCGGTGGGCATGCGGAAAAAGGCGTTAGACTCGTCAAGTCTTGTTTGTCGGTGATGGGGAGGTAAGGATTAATATTCAGCCTGGGTGTATTTAGTGTTTTTTAATATATAAATAGTTTATCTCCTTACCACCACGCAAATTTGGATACATTTGCTCTAAATTCTATCTTCCTCATCCATTCCCCATTATTGCATCTAAATGCGGTTAGCTTGAATTGGTAGTAAAGATATGGGGGAAATGTTTTTAGTAGTGTCAGGGTTGCCTAAGCATCAGTGATCACATGACTGATGTCACATCTTTAATATGGTATTTCGAGACTATTGTTGGCTTAAAT
Source organism: Timema cristinae (assembly GCA_039000515.1). Lineage (NCBI taxonomy): Eukaryota > Metazoa > Arthropoda > Insecta > Phasmatodea > Timematidae > Timema > Timema cristinae. Next base: position 77,305,223 of record JBCFYV010011172.1, read on the forward strand.
CCCAGAGTGATGATTTTTTATTTTTATGAAACTCTTCTTAAACTATATCTTCCTCATTCATTTACATTAAGTTAATGTAGTTTGTAGATAGCCTGAAAGAAGAGTAAGATGAGTAACAGTAAACAAACCACGTTTGTAGAGGCTAACAGCCCCTTTCGACATTAATATCTCAATAAAAGAAAAGCTGACCAATTTAAGACACAATTTTTCTTTCATTTGGATTGTAGTACTGTTGAATACAGGATTCGGTGGCTGCATAGTCTAAGGATTTGCTCTTGCAGTAGTGATACTGGGAAGATCGGGGTTTGAATCCTGGTCGGGTGTACTGAGGGTGGTTTTCCTAAATGGTTACAGGCTCAAAATATACAGTAGGCTCTAAGTTTATCTGCACTTTCGTGGAGGGAGAGAGTGGTGTAATCAGTGGTGGCTTGTGGGCTGCGACCAGGGATATATCCGCTTGACGAGACCTTACTAGTCACATTATGTCAAGCTATTCCCTCCTTGTGAATGTGGGGAATGCCAGGTCTCCGCCGTGGCTCGGATTCCACGTTAAACTGTAGGTCCTTCATTTCATCTCACAATCACCCTTCCATTACACATTAGCGTAAGTGCGTATAACCCGAATGGGTAGTAAGACGCGGTGCTAATAATCAATATTCCCTCCTCCCTCACTCATCATTTAACCAACCACGTACACAATACTGTGGTGCTGAAAGTGTGTGAATGTATATTTCAAAGGGAAAGTCCAAGAATCAATGGGACGGATTATTTTAAAAGTAAAGTCCCATCAAGTGGGTCTAGCCCCAGAAACAACTCACGAGATGCCCCTGGGATAAACCATTTAGGGGGAAACCACTTCATTACACCCGGTCCGGGTTCAAACCCTGACATGCGCATAGCCTGAAAACCAGGCAAGACGAGACAGACACATTTGACCCCTTTGCGCTCTCCTCCCGCTTAGGGAAAGCCTATTTTGGAATACATTTTCACACCACCACCACCACCACCACCACCACAGAAATGGTGTATTCCCTCTCCAAGTTCAGGGCCGAGACACCCCCCCACCCCTCCTCTAACACAGTTTACCGACCCGATGGTTAAATGTTAAGGGAGCCTCGTTGGCCACATTGATAGTCCTTGGTGTCACGCCTTGAAAACAAATAATCTAACTTTTCATCCTTTATTTAACTTTATAGCCTGTATTTTTTAAATTATTTTGTTAAATTTTCCTTTTTTAATGCACATTCTGTAACGCGCCACTTTCGCACTAAAATGGATTGCGGATGCCAGAAAGATCAGAGTGCTAATCCTGGTTGGGTATACCGTTTTGTTTTTCTAAATTGGTATTTCCCTCTCCCCAAACTCAAGTTTGGGTAAATTTTCTCTAAAATCAACATTCCTCATCACATCCATAATTTATTGGAGTTATTATTATTATAATAATTTTTTTACAAAAAGCTTAGGTATAATCAAAACACGATGTATATTTAAAAACTTCGGATCTTTTACCCAATCAGTTAAAAATTACGATTTTAAACGTATGATGTTGGACAAGTTGATTTTCAAACAATAATTTTTTATTGTTTCACGGGTGTTAAAAACGCTACAATTAGAGGTGACATTTTCAAGTTTATTTTAAATGATGTATTCTAGTCAAAATAATTAATATTAACCAAGTAAGGACGTTTGTTAGTAACAAGGAATCTTGATAGATGAGAGGCTCCTTTTGTTTCACAACGCAGTCCATCAATCATATGTTTGAATTATTCCCACGGTCCTACAAGGTGAAATGGTCGCACGGTGATAAGTCATTTCCTCGCAAAAACTGTTTCTTGCGAAGAAAATACTACAATAGAACCTAATTAAGTGAAATGATAAGTAAAAAAAATTATCATAGGCCATATAAACATACGCATTAATTGTTTTTTAAGGTACTCTAGTCTAATATTTATCTTTAATCCAAAACGAATATACACAATGTGTAGCTAGGTTTTCTACTATTTTTCTATATGGCATAAACGAGTTTACATGATTTAAATTATAATTTTAAAAATTTTCTGTGTATAAACCAAAAAATACTTTTTTTGGGAGGGAACGTCCAGAAATTTTTCATACGTCTCCCAGATAAGCGGTTAAAACAAATTGTATAGTATATAAATAAAAACCTATGCTGATATATAGATCACATCTACTTAAAATAATATTTAAATAATTGTTGATAAAGTGGATGAATTTCAACTTCAATATCTCTTTCAGGTGAAAGAGAATCAGGGTAATGCAACATTTTTGTTTAAATTGTATGCAATAAATAGCGTACTTGCATAAGCACAATATTGTTTAGTGGGATTCCTACGACATCCACATTTTTTAAAATGTGTTTAACGTGCATTTCTGAACCACTTATTATATTTGCACATGATAATTTCTATGAGTGATCCAAAAGTGCCCACCAATTTTGCCAGGATAGGTAGTTTCACATACCTTCCAGGGCTATTTTACATGCCACAACCAGCATGCGACCAACGGCTTTACTTCTTTTCCAAAGGAAATTGTGCTACATATTTTTACCGCTCACGAAAAATCCCTCAACCCCGGTTGAGTTTGAACCCACGAGCATTGGGTCCTGAGGTGAGCCCTTTACCACAAGACCACCGATGTCAAACTTAATTTGCTGATAATCCTTCCTAAATTTCAATTCTTCAAATAATATGAAATCGTTTGGACTTATGATTCCCATTCTTGATAGACTTGTCACTTGTCTTCAAGGTCATCTGTGTGAAATTTACTTAGTAGACCCATTAAAATCTAACTCTTCTGATAAATATATACAAATCAGTAAAAGTAATTTAGAAGTGTTTTTCTGACAAGAATCGTCTTGGAGAACCTTGAATTTTGACACACGTTCTTTGTCAACTTAATTACTTTTATAAAACCAGGGTTACAACTATGTTTTAGAAGACACAAAATTCCCTCCGTTTTACAGGTTATTCAGGATTTTACCAGACAAGCTAGAGGAAGTAATATAGAGGGGAAAAAATTAGCATCACGTCTTACTACTCATTCGGGTTATGTACTTATGTACTAATTAAGCTGATGGTTTTAGGGATGAGGAAGGTTATATTTATAAGAAGTGTACCCGAATTTGCGTGGAAAACTCCCCACAGTTAAAAACCAACAGAGATTAGAACCAAAATCTCCACTTCATTGGGAGTCTATTATTTGTGAGTGAAGTGCGTTAGACCATCTCGCCACCGAAGCGGGTAATAAAATTTGGTATTTCATAAAATTATCTAGTGTTAGGTCATGTCATTGTTGTTTAGAATATGATGATTTAAACTTGAGGTAAAATGGGAGTGATAAATTATGCAGTTATTACACAAACCATTGCAATTGGTAAAATAAATACGGGGGGGGGGGGGGGATTATAAATATATGGTAGAATCAGCTTGGCATACTTTTATATTCCATGCATAAACCCACTATTTAATGCGTGCGTTTAAATATCCCAAACTCACAAATATTCCCGTATTTTTTCAAGTTTTTGCTGTATATCCCTGTGTTTTCCTGTTTTTTCCTTACTTACTTACTTACTTTACTGGATTATAAACTCGAGATTTAATTGCCACACTTACAAAAAAAGTACGCTTCCCATCCCTATCTTGAGCTATCCACAAAAAATACCCTGTTTTTCCAGGTTTACAGGGGTGGTAGCATCCCTGAACTGTGAACACAGTACACAACAATTAGAAGCAGGACTGCAACGCTCCTGGGAATTTGGGAAAATACAGGAAATTTGTTGTGCCAGGGGGAAAAAAAAAATTGGAAAAATAAAGGGAGTTTCACAACAAAATTTAAAATCTACTAGAATATCTGTCAATTTCGGTCAGAATTCAATACATTAAACTTCAGGGTTTAAATAGTAGGTTCTTGCATGAAATAGAAAGAGAACTGAAAATGATGATTAAAATACACATCTCATCTCCCCCCCCCCCTTTTCGGACTTTTAAAAATGGAAATTTCTTCTAGAAAAAAATGGAATTTTGTATGAAACAAAATAATGATAGCCCTGAGAAGGCGTGCTATTAAATTAAAACGCAACCGTGGTGCATAATATAAGTCATAAACTTTAAGCAACTGTGCATTTATATAGAGGAGTCTGTTATCACGTCACAGCAGTGGAGGGGATCGAGCTACAGGCTTTGAGTATGTAGTAAGTTCTGATAAACTCTCTCTAAATTATATGCATTGCGTGGCACCAGATGAAAATTTGTCTGTCTCCTTAAAACTCGCTTATTTCTCCCTAAACCCTCACATTAGTTAGTTTAATTTGCTAATGGCCGGCACACGGGCACTTAGGTTCAGTGAGGTAAATTCTTCCACTTACCTTAATTGAAGGCCGCGCTAAATTGAAGCGTTTTGTCTGGTGTCAAAGCAATTAGTGGCATCGGCCGCTGACGCGCCGCTAGAAGACGATTGCTGAATCACCATGTACAATCAATTTCATAAGCTCGGGTTGAAAAGAAGATTGATTCTTCCTCTGACAATCCTTCTTAAGGAAATGTTCTTGTAACAGTTTTCGTTGCTGTTAATAAGGGTGATACTATCATTCATTCACGACCTAAATTTACCTGGATGACAGCTCGAAATGTTACTATAGGTTGATTTTGGTAGGAAGAACAGTAGAAGTTAGTTACTAAAGTTACTAAAACGATTTTAATATTTTCATACATCAAGTCGTGTCATCTGCAGTTGTCACTTTAGATAGATATTATCAATACCTATAAAATAGCACAAATAAAATAGTAAAATATTATCAACATTGGTTGCAAATAAATACATTTTTAGAAGTAATCCCTAATATATCACTACGCCAACAGCTGACAGCCATCACTTTGGATGACTGTAATGAAAACAGATGGTAATATATTAATGTGATAGTTAAACACAGTAATTTAGGCCAATATTATTTATATATTTATTTGAGGTCGGACACAAAGTTTATTTATCGTTTTATTCCACTTAAAAAAATATTCGCACCACTTTCACAAAAACTTCTAACGAACATAGCTTCAAAATGGTGACTAATGAATTTAAACCATATGGTTGAAAATGACACCAAGTTTTTTACAATGATGCAGGCATGCAGTTGATGAAAATATTTTATTCAGTTAAATATTTCAAAATAAGATAAAATAATCATAAAACCATTTATTGTATGTAAAAAAATTACAAAAATTTTCTCTTTTCCAAGTAAATACGATGCCTGTCTTAAAAGATATTGATGTGTGCACTATATTACACAAAATCAATAACGTTCCAAAACGAAAAATGAGTACATTTAATTATGTTTAAAATATTGTTTCGAGTTGGAAAAAAGAAATTATTTAAAAAAATTAAATAGTATGAGAAAACTTAAGTTTACGTTATTTTAAATGTAATATTTAACAGGTAGTTAAAGATCTTTACATTTATAACAACACTGTGATCTTTTACAAGTGTTGGCAACCCAACACCTAAACATATGATTTTCGAACTGTCATCCAGGTAAAAACCTATCGTGAACGGACTTTATCATCTTTTGTCGAATCGTAATAGAACAAAACCTTACCTGTCAGTTTTAAAACTTACTATTATATCATTACTTGTCTTCATATGCCAAGCCCATGTGTTCTGCACCCGTTACTTTTGACAGCAGATATATGTTGAAACATTTAGTCAATGTTGGTATACTCCACATTTATTTATACGCATCACGACCAGCTACCTGTCTGGTTTATATGTATTTTAACTACTCTGATGAGGTAGATATGAGGAAGATAGAATTTAAGATAATGTACCAGATTCTGTGTGGAGTAAGTGTAGAAAACAATCCAGGAAAAACCACCAAAATTACACTTTGCTGATATTCAAAACACAACCTTTCCGTCAGCAGCAAACCACCTTTATTCCTTGATTTTCCCACAAATGCACATTTGGATCTTCATTTAGAAAATACAAACATTTTTAGTTTTTGATACTTACAATGAAAACATCTTACTAATGCCGCGTTCCCACGGGGCGTGAGCCACGAGTGTGAACCACGCTTTCGTACAACACTACCCGTGTGAACATAGTGTGTTGCGGGCATGAAGCAGGAATGTCGTCGCAAATTATTTTGAAATGTAATGATAATTACACCGTTCGTTTTTTAGAATTGTATGAAATGGAGCCCATTTATACAGTTCGACTTTGGAGGAGTTCCAAGATCGAAATATGCTCGCAATGGCAGAAAAGATAATATGTAATGCTTTAAATATATCAAGATTTGGAACTAAAGAAGTTTGAAAATTTGAGAAATTTTTACTTCCAGGAATTAGAGAAATTAGCGGATAGTCAGAGGTCGGGAAAATCTTCCAATGATATTTACAGGCCAAAAGTGGTGTGGTTTGAGAAGACTACCACCGCACAGCCCTTCAGGCACTAGCTCTTCCATGGCCACGCCTCAACTGAACCCTTAAGTCTTCTGCCTGTATGAACAGTGCTTCTTCACAAACGTATGAGCAACGAGCACGATATAGTAGTTAACACTCGTGGTCCACGCTCCGTGGGAACGTGGCTTAATGTACATTCAGTGTTATTTTATAGGAGTTGAAAAGATTTATAAGGGGTGACCGCTTCAGATAACACGACTTGGCGTATGGATACATGAAAGTAGAACTAGCTGTCAGGTATGTCCATTTGTAATAACATTTGCGTATATTTGAGCTTGACATTTAGTTCGCGTCCACACAGATGTGAGTCACATTTATTTTCATTTGCTCTTAAGAGTTCATCTCTTAACTTTCTTCCATGCTCCACGTCTTATTACCCGTCCAGGCTATCCAAACATTCATACTAATAGGGTAGAAAGAAGGAGGATATAATGTAGATAATATGTGCCCGCATTTTCATATAGGGAGTGTGCTATAAGCTAATTGGGAGAAAATCCATCAGCACATAAGGCTGGAATTCAAAACTCAAGATCCTCATCCCATGAAAACCAGTTTAGACGAGACCAACACCTTTTCCCGCGTGTCCACTTGTATGAGTCTCAATTATCTTATTTGAACAATTACAAGTGCAAAAAATGAAACAATAAACGGAAATTAATGAAGACACTAAGCTGCTGAGATACCATTTACATTATAGGATAGTTGATCATTTTTTTAGGACCGCGTATTAATACTTGTTCGGGTACGCTTATGTACTAATTTACACTAGTGTGTTAGGAATAGGGAAGTAGAATTAGAGAAAGTGTAACCACATTTTAATGAAGAAAGGTTGAAAAACCATTTAGGAAGACCACCATAAGTTTACTGGACTGGGGTTTGAGCTCTGATCTCCACGTATTGGGCAGTCCGGTCAATTGCAAGACTAACGCTTTAGACCAATGATGCACAACCCTGGGGCTGCAACCCCATTTGGGGTCCCAGTATTTAAGGGGTTACAGAATTTGTATTTATGGATTATATAGAAGATAAAAAAACTGTTAGGTAAGCTGCGGAGTTTATCCTGTAATCGTTTGCTATGTGCAGTAAGATTACTATAATTATCTGTTGACATTTGACAGCCTTTTTTTTATCATATAGAGAGAGCGTCTTAGACTATTCGACCAATGAAGCGGGTGAATGTAAATATTTTCTCTTATAATATTATAAAGTGTTCTTGGAATTAGATCTTATTAAATACCCTGTACCTTGTAGCCACCAGACTGGTTTACGCAGAATACCCAACACATAGTTATTTAAAAACAACAACTAGATAACGTTGACATTTAAACACAAATTATATTACCAGGGGGAGGACCTTCTGGCCAACAAGTTAACCACCACAAAGAGGGTGACAACGCAGAACCAGTGATATTTAACGTTTGCAACCAGGTAGACTTTCACAGCGCAAATGTCACTACAGCATCCTCCTCCTGAAAACAGCTTCGGCTCATTGATCATAAAAACACGTCCTTAGTGTAGAAAACAAGAGTGTTCTATCTGCGCTTTGCTTCAAGAGTCCGTCTACCTGAGCACTGAGAAGTATTTCAGAAGCCAAAAAAAATCATACGTTATTTGCGAAGTTATTTGTTACTATAAAAAATGGCTCATGCTAAAATAGAGGTGAAAATTATCAAATGTCCCCCTATAGTTAAATTATTTACAATTAGAATTTTATGATTTCAAATATATTTGTAAACGGGTAACATTGATACTTTTTCAAGGACATTTTAGTAAAATATTGCAGTTCTGAGATTAAGGCTAATTATTGGAAACATTCATTGGACAAACACAGGACCACAAGGGAAATATTCAACAGATTAACATCTCCATTGGTAATGGATCAACAGCCATTCATAGAAATTAATAGACCTAGTTTGAAAAATGATACCTGGATTTAAATTGAGCCTGCTAAGCCCAAGGGTTAAATTTCTGTTTACAGGTGTAGTTTTGAAGCTCTACTTAAAACACATTTTAAAGATAATTGAGGATTGTTTAGTGGTTTTGAAGCTTCAGAGCTGCCTGTCCCATAATAAGTAACTGCGGTTGAAGATATTTTCCTTCAAATATGTGATGCGCTCAACCCTACTCACAAATAGAATTAATGTCTCTTTTGCCACTTTTGCATGACTTAGGCTTACATGTATACAAATTAACATCACAAATACTAATACAAGTGGTAATCGAATAAGTTTATCGTTCATAATTATGATGATCGTTTTTCAAATTAATTATATCAGGTTTACCTTTACAAGAAATTATGTCGATCTACGCGACTCTTAAAACTAAAGTACACCTATTACAAGGAACCTACATATGCATTCATACACGTAAACATACATACATACATACATAAAGTTAAATCGCATTAGGGTGGACTCTTTTTATATTTCAAAGATCTACTTGACTTTTTAGAAAGAAAGTTAATCACCAAAAAATATTTTTTCTGGAATCATAAGACATTCGTGCTTCACGTTTCAATACATCTCCGGGGTTAATGTATGTATAGTTACTATAATGGTGGTAGGGATGATAAAAATAAGGTTTATAGAAAGTGAACTTGAATTTACGTGGATGGGACATGGGAAAACCATCTAGTAAAATAATTTACAATAGGTCAAACTGGGGGAATCGAACTTAAATCTCTTCGTCACCAGAATACCAAGACAAGACTAGAGTCACACCTTAGTGTATTCACCTATGGGGTCAGAAACTAATAGGTACTTATATTATATATTATGAAACCCCTTTATCTAACAAAAATAAATAACGCTTTTGAAATGAATCATTTCTTTCGAAAAACCCCTCTTTTTTGCTTATAAGGTTTTTTGTAGTAATATCTTTAAATCGTTTTCCGCAATGTCTAGAGTAAGTTGCGCTGTACCAATTAATAATGACGTCTAGATGTTGTTTAAAACTATAACATATACTTATACTACTAGCCTTATGATTTTTCCTTCAAGAGGGCTGCCCAACGCAACGTTGAAACGTGCTGCTAACGTTCGGAAATCCCACGTTTTGTAGGAAGTGGGTTGTAATTTCTAAATTAGGACAACACCAATATTTATACAAAGCCTATCAAGATATACAATTTTTTTTTAAATCTTACATTTTCAATTTTCTGAATTACATTAAAATTTTAGATTGGCTCGTTTTCAAGGACTCACATAAAGTGCGCAATTCTGAGATCATAGAACAAAAATTATTTTTTTTTATCAGGGCCACAACAAAACTTTCTAAGATCATTTATTATTGTTTTAGTGGTTTTGAAGTTTCTTAACTGCCAGCTCTATTTAAAAAAATTCCGTAGTGTGAGGATGGATCATTGAAGTAGGCGGTGTCCTTAGTTTTTGATTTGAGGTATTTAACGTGCACTTTCTGAACCGACTGTCTATACCAGCACAGGAGAATTTTTAAAAGCGAGAGAAAAGGGAACTATCGATGTTGCCAGGGAAGGTACTTTTACATACCTCCAGGGTTATTTTACACGCCAAATTGGGCATGAGATCGATGGATTTATTTCCCCTCCAAAGGAAGTTGTGCTACGGATCTATATCACTCAAGAAAAATCCGTCAACCCAGCAGGGTTTGAAACCACAAACATCGGGTCCTAGCGCAAGCACTTTACCCCAAGACCACTAAAAAAACTATATTTAAAAATAAATTACTGTATAATAGTCAACACGGATACAAGTGCATTATAAGAGTTGTCAAAAGTGGGAAAACATATTACTTAGAACGGTGGTTTCTGTTCCAGAGTTCCAGATCCGACTGCGTCAACTGCCCCTCACTGGCGAGCCGCACTGGAAGTGGCGTCTTGGGTAGCCGGAGCCCTTCTACCTGCACCCCCCAACCACACCGGGCACCCAGGACGGGCTCTACATAAACCCCATGACGCAGATCCCCTACAAAGGACACCGGTCCAACCACAGTGAAAGCAGTAGTAGCGGGTCTTCCACCGCCAGCGACCCCTTTTATTTGCACAACCCCAGAGAGGTCGTCTACAACAGGGTGAAGGACCTCTTCGAACCGGGGACCCCCGAGCTGGGGCCGGCTCCACCCCCTCCGCCTCACCCACCCCAGGGACTCATGGTGAGTCATAATCATCTATACCTCGTCAGGGACCTGTTGTGAAAACAGGTTGGAAGAACATTTTAGAATTTATAAACAACTATATTTCTTTAAAACCATTCTTATAACTTCCCTTGGTGATCTATCTTATCTCTTCTGTAACTGGCTTTTCAATCCACTTCCACTGTACTACCTAAAAATATGAAACTTGGCACAATGATTCAACTCTGATAACAATACTTTATATTAGCAAGTGAGGCTTAAAACTCTTCAGTTAGCTTAATTTGGTATAAATATATGTCACCATAAATTTTATAAATAACAATAAAAATCATTAAATAACTCATAAGATCCAATCGTACATAATTTAGCATATAATATATTGTAGCTAAGAACCAAATTATCAAAAATTGTTTACCATTAAACTAATTCATCAGAAAAATAAGCCCATTACTTTAATTATATGAAACACCCTTCGGATACAAATCCAAACAAAATTATTTCTATTTTTGTATTTCAAATTTTAAAAAATCAGTCTAAGTAAACTTCCCTTATATACATTTTTCTCTATAAAACAAGTACACTGTACATTATAGTTTAGCACGCATTCATTTTGAAAAAAATCATACAATAAACCTTGAAAATTTCGAATTTTCAAAAATCACCCCCAAGTAAACTACCCTTAAATCAATTTATCTATGAAAAACCAGTAAACGATGTAATTTACCATATAAAACACTCCCCAGATATTTAATTTGAACAAAATCACATTAGCTTGTTTTGAATAATTTTGCATTTTAGGATATCTGTCATTAGTAAACTACCCTTAATTTTAGGGATAGAAAAAAAATCTAGAGTTGACTTTGAGGTGTGACCACAAGTTAAATATCAGGTTTGAATGAAATCCTTTGAATCATTTCAGCTGTAGACTTAGGTTGGGCCTTCAGAGAAAATCGTAATATTCACTCATTTGAGTTTGGAGGCATATTAAACGACCAGATTCACAATATTATCTAGGTTATCTAGGTTATCTAGGTGAATCTTCAGGATTATAATACATTCTATACACGAGAAAGTAAAAACAAGTTTTAAAATTTACACCAAATTAAACTAAATAGTAGATAATACATTTTCTACTATTCTAATTATTACAATTTTGGTTTAAACGGAAGAGATGTGTTTCCCCTCATAAATCCATTGATGGAACTAAATATGAACTGAGGTGAGAAAGTTACAAAAATAACTCTTCAGGTGGACCTAAACTGATCAAATAGAATATAATTTTATGTCCTAGTTTTTAGTTCGATTTATTATAGGTAGACAAGTTTTATTTTCTTAATACGTTTTCCATACTGAGGTCAACAATGAATACATTCCTCTTTTTAGTGTTATTTTATTGGTATTGATAGTAATTATATCAAAAATTACATATTTGGATCACATGAGTTGATGTATCACTATATAAAAGTATTAGTAGTAGAATTCAATTTTTAGTAAAGTTGACAACCGTGTCAATTTAGCATGAAAAAAGCATGGAAATATATGATTCAATATAACAATAATATATGCATTATAATTTGAATTAATGAAAAAGTTTAGTAATAATAATAATAATTAAAAGTTATAATATATTTTGATGACATATAATACAATAATTTAAGTTTTAACAAACAATCTAAAAAGTTTTAAACATATTAAAAATTGTGAACTTTTGAGTCAAACTACTTTCAAACAGTGATATAACAAGATGATCCAAACATGTATATATTAATTGTCTTGTGTTGAAATGGGAATAAAACAAAATTATTTCCAAATAAAGATTTTTATAAAGAAATAGAATAATAATAATATTTAGCACCGCGTATTACTACCCACTCGGGTTATACGCTTTAATTACCAATTACGCTAATGGATTAGGAATTGGGAAGGTTTAATTAGAGGAAGTGAACCCGCATTTGCGTGGAGGAAGAGTAGAAAACCATTTAGGAAAAACCACCCCAGTTCACCCGACCGAGATTCGAACCTCGATCACCCCGTCCTCAGCAGTCGAGCTCAACACGATTAGCGCGTTAGCCACTACGCCACCGAGGCGGGTTATAAAGAAATAAAAAAGTTAATGTGAAAATTGAATTCATTCCTTAACTTTAGTCCCTTGTTCCTTTGATTGCTGCAATCAATACGTGGAGAAGAGAAGCTCAATACGTTGCATGGGTTGCAGCAATCAAAGGAACAAGGGACTAAAGTTAAGGCACGAATTCAATTTTCACATTAACTTTTTTTATTTCTTTATAAAAATCTTTATTTATAAATAATTTTGTTTTGTTTCAATTTCAGCACAAGACAATTAATATATACATGTTTTGATCATCTTGTTATATCACTGTTTGAAAGTAATTTAACTCAAAATTTCACAATTTTTTACATGTTTAAAACTTTTTAGATGTTTGTTAAAACTTAAATTATTTTATTATATATGTCATCGTAAGATGTTATAACTTGTAATTATTATTACCAAACTTTTTCATTAATTCAAATGATAATGCCTATATTATTGTTACATTGCATATATATATATATATATATATATATATATATATATATATATATATATATATATATCCATGTTTTTGTCATGCTAAATTGACACAGTTGTCAACTTGACCAAAAATTGAATTCTACTACTAATAATTTAATCGTTCCTTATTAACTATTAAAATATTTTTCAAAACTATATAAAAGTAGTTTGCAACTATGGGCTAAGAGGTCAAACTCGTCTGACCTGACTTGCCAGTGGTGGGAGGATGAGGCTCGAACCCGGCTGGATATAATGAGGGCGGTTTTTATTAAATGATTTTCTCACTCTTCCATGAAAATGTGAAAACACTCCCAACACTTCCAACTTCCTCATCTCCACCTCAGTACTGTAGATATGTGGATAGCCTCGATGGTTAGTGGACGCGGCGCAAAAAATAAAGTGGGAATGTTTAAATACTTGATTTACTGTATTCTTACTCTTCTCTGTCTTGAACTGGTAGAGCAAGGTAGAAAATAGCTATGTCCCGTGACCTACTTGCTGGGGCTTAAACCAACTACCAGCAGCGCGACTAATTTGCAATAAAGCAAACAAAATGCAAGAGTAACAGTTACATGAATTTGGTGTTTTAAATATTCACCCAGCTAGGTATAAAAGAAATCCTGCCATGAATTATCTTTTTTATTTTTGGCCTTTTTCATTAGTACGTTTAACACGATGGTTATTAAATGCTTACTCTAAGAGGTAGATAATAAGAGGGTAGATTATAGGAATTACACTCACATTAACGTGGGGGAGGGATTATGTAAAAAATTTTGTTTCGAACCCTGATCTTCTTTGTACCCCCAAAATTGTTGGTGCATACTACAAGTTATACATTTTATAATATAAATCTAGAATAAATTTCATAAAAAAATAGTATTAAATAATAAGTTTTAAATGAGAAGCACATATATTTAAAAATATACAACATACCCCCTAAGATGTCTTCACGTACACCTGAGGTACGTGTACCCCAGTTTGAGTCCCGCTGTTCTAGAATATTGCTAATAGACCCTTAAGAGCGAGTCGAGTACGCAGCCAAAGCAATTGTTCCCATTATTTCTGGTTTCACCAGTAGGGATGGAAATCTTAAGGCTCCAATTCCGGATGAGATCACTGAGTTTTTTTAATAAATAGTTGGTCAATCTTATTCCACTAAAATGTTGGCATACTTCCTCTAAATTCTTCATTTCTTCTCCTACCCCAATAGTGTAAAATGAGGATAGCACAGACAATACATAAAGCAAAGTAGCTCCCACGTTTTCCATTTTCCCTGATCAAGAAGAATTGTTGGGTAACAGAAGATGCTAGTGGGCGATAAATAATATGATGAATTGGGAGGAGATGGGGGCACCCAAGGCATCGCATTTACATCCGCCTAGATGGTCCCATGAGGAGGTAATATTATTTCTGAGTGATCATCGCCTCCGTTTGTTTCCTTACGTTACACCTCTAGATAACACACATAAAGCTTCAGTAAATAAGTAGTATAGTGAATAAGTGGCTTTGTTGGTTTTATTAATTTATCCGTTATCTTAAGGTGTAATTACACGGTGATAATTTCAACGGCCACTTATTACTGATTATACGAAAAGGTAAAAGACTAAGATTTGTATTTAATGCTCTACGTTTTTCTTCACGTTCGAGATATCCACATATTATTTAGACTCTTGGGATAGGGACGAGGGTGGTAGGATTTCGAATAAATATACCTAAATTTATGTGGAGAAAAATTGGAAAACCATTTAATAAAAACGCGCTTGGATCACTCAGCTGGGATTATAATGCGAACTTTGATGAGACTAGATGAGCTTGAGATTTTGTCAGCGTACTTACCAATACGAGTCATGTATTACTACCCGTCCGGGAAGTTTACATAGTTACACTACTGGTGTAAGGAGCATAAAGGTAGTACTTTGAGTAACCATGAGAGAGGATTTAACAAAAAATACCCTTAGTGTATCCGGCTGGGGTTCAAACCACGAACTTTCCCTCACTGCCAAACTAAATGAGACTAGCGCCTTTGTCCACGTGATCACTGGTGAAGTAGAAGAAATTATAATTTCGTCAAAGGAATATTTACATCTTCTGTTTCTGGCAGCACGTTTAGAAATAACTTTTATTTAAAATAGGAATTACCATGGCACTGTAAAGTAGAATGCCTCATTCAGCATAACTTTATTTGTTTAACTCAAAAGCATCTTAATCATTTTCAACATAAGTGAATCATTCATAAACGAGATTAACTTCAGTATCACTGGCCACGTTTGGTTGCATGAATACTGCGCTTGAATCAGACCCAAGTTCAATTATCACCAACTTAATTTATTCCCTCATGTTTGTTAATCCTCTCTGCATGATAATTCTGGTTCATTTTCTCTTAATCCCTCTTCTAATTCTGGTTCATTTTCTCTTAATCCCTCTTCTAATTTTTCCTTCTCAAGAAGAGCCCTTTAAAGCGCAAACTTTTTTTTTTAACCAAGTCCTCAAATATTTGGTTGATTTATTTGTGAACATTACTTCTGGTTGAAAAATGTGAACCCTGTGCCTCGAGATTAGCGTTCCTGTCAGAATCGTAATGCATGCGCTATTTCCGCTATTCGGGGTTTGAATCCTAGAGTATTACGCTTGGGGTGACGGGGTGGGTTACGTGTGTCAATTCCACTGTAGTTTTATCATCCCCTCTCCACACTAATGCGTGCGCGCCCGCTTGTCTGACTCACGCTCGTAATATTGCCTGTCTACAATAGCATACGCAGGTACAGTCACAGGTCGGAATTGTCGTAATCGCTTGTCTGGAGGTGATGAACGTTGTCCATCTCTTGCGTTTAGCCATTCAGAAACAAATATAGGTGCACTACTATATTCAAATAAAGCAATTAGTGTTGTTTGGTCAAAGATAAAAGTTCGTGAAAATATATATTAAAAGGTATTGCATTTAAATAATTTATTAGGAGTAATGGTTTAGTGCTTTTTCATATATTAATTTGATTATATTTAACTCATGTTTGCAAAATTGAATATTATGTCTTTGATTATTGAGTCACATTGGTTGAAATTAAGTCTACCCATATTTGATTTTAGACAGTATTTTTTAAGCAGAAACGAACACAGCATGTCTTTCGAGCGCGAAATACGAGTGCGCGTCCGGCAAGCGTGTATGACTAGTTGTAGAGATTTCCTCTCAAGTGACCTAACAAATGAAATTATAAATAACACTTGTATTGAATCCAAAACATATATATACACACACACATGTGTTTTGGGTTTAATAGAAGGGTTTATTTACGATTTAACACACATACACGCTATTTTCTACTCAATCGTTGGGATAGGGAAAGTAGGGTATTTAAGAGGAAATGTACCTGCACTAGAGTGACAAGGGGTTGTCAAAACCACAGGGATGAATCACGCTTGTAAAACCAATCCTAATATGTCCAGTTGAGATTCAAACTTTGACTTGCCATCACCAGCGATCTTTTCTAATTTGAACTAGAGGGCTTGGACTTAGTTACCATTGGTGTGGGCTTTATACAGTAGTTATATTTGTATATTGTATATTCAACTTGAAACGTGACTAAGCAATATAAAGGTGGGGTTTACGTCTCCTAGTGAATAGACAGGATTCTTCAGCGAATACCTTGAATACCTGCGGG
The DNA here is from genome assembly GCA_039000515.1 of Timema cristinae. NCBI lineage: Eukaryota > Metazoa > Arthropoda > Insecta > Phasmatodea > Timematidae > Timema > Timema cristinae. The sequence continues at coordinate 77,322,031 of JBCFYV010011172.1, forward strand.
ATCCAATTTCTGATTTCCGGTTTGTTCTCCGCCACTCTTATCCCTCCCCCGTCTCCCCTTACCTCCCCGTCCCCTTGTCCTGATATATTTTACTACATGGATTTATGCTCTTCTCGCACTTTTCATAGCAGCTCATATGACCTTCAATACCCCTTCCCCCCTCTCTGTCCTCATCAATTCATAGCCTCGTCGCACTATCAGCCAAAGTTGTCGCAGCGCAACGTTTCTTATCTGATAACACCATCTCAGTTATCAGCTCATCGCAGAGCTGAATAGATCCGTAGCACCAGCTAGTAATTCTCTCCCTCTAAAAAGTACCAAAAGTTCGCGTTCAGTTCTCGAGTGCTAAGGACCCCTCCGGCCAGACATGTGCGATGCTCCTGTGCCGGGTGTTCTGCAGACGGAAAGAAACGCCGGAGGACGACGCTGTCAATACCTCCAGGAATCACGTTTCAGACAACGACGGCGACCTGAAGGGGTACGTCGTGGTGGCGAACGGAATCGGTAAGGATGTCGTCGTCAAGGATGTTTCCGGAGAGGGTGTTGCAAGAGCGTCAAATGGCCCAGTGTTGGTGAACGGCGACGCGAAGGCGGGACTTGATGATGAGGGGGTGGGGGAGAGTGAGACGGTTGTGGTGAAGGAAAGTGATGTGGATGATTTTGAGAACCCGTCATCACCGAATATTCGTACAGGTAAAAGCTATCTTATCAATAATCCACTTTAAAATATCATTTTACGTCTAAAAAATAAAAAAACTGTGAACTTGTGATCGGCACTCTAAACGGAAATATTTGAGTACAGGAAGGAATGTGATTGTTTTCTTGGCCCGTCCCGGGGGCCGGTAGCTAAGGACACCTGCTTCTTGGAGGAAAATACTCTCATACTGCTGTATTTCTTATGGGTAGAGCCCCGTAAAAATTGTTTTATTTTTAGTTAAATTTAGTTTTTTAAATCTCACTTTTCGGCGTTATTTCGTGTATATTCAAAATTACATGTTATCTTAGGTGTTTAAGTATTATTTACATATTGAGACAATGTAGACAAAATTAAAATTTATTATTGAAACGTGATATATTTACTTTAACATTCTTTGTCAAGTTTGTCTGCATATTTTACAAGTTTGTAGCTTAAAGTTAGCTTACAATACAATAAAATACTAGTCCAATTACAGCATGGTCAAAATTTCTACTTAATTTCTTCTTAATATCGTGTTTATTAAAAAAAATGTTTTTGTAAAAACTGTGTTATTTTGTTTTATAGGAGGATTTCATGAAACAAGATGATTTCGTTTTATTTCGCTTTTCAAAAAACATTGTAAATCATATCTAGAAACTATCAAAGGAAAAAGTAATTGATTCCATATTTGTATGGCACTTTTTGCTTTATCGTATCTCACCATTTTCTCGGGGCTCTACTGATTGGGATTACTATTATGAAGTTTTGAAACCACTAAAACAATCCTCAGTTCATTTCATATTGATATATCATGATCCTGTTAATAAATGACTTCATTTGTTTGAGGAGGGGTAGATCAATGTTTCTAAACATTTTCTATAATGCATTAACTGCGAAATTTCACGTGATACTTCCTTGAAATGAGTTAATTTCATTTTTTCGTGTTTTCTAATTATACAATTTAAATATAATTTTTAGTAACAATGTATTATCTTACACCTCAATTTTTGGCGTGGATAAAACTTGAAATAGCAAAACCACTTATTAAGTAAGTAACGAGGGATTTCCAAATGTCTGTAACGCATCTCAGTGCTCTGTCAGGTAGCCCCCCTTACCCCACCCAGTCTTGTCAACGCTTGTTCTCTCTTGCAAGTGGGTTATAGAGGCTAGTAAGCATTTGTACTGAAATATAAATGCAACCACACTCCTTGTAGAATTACATTTTACTCGTCCTTACTCTATTAGTGTAAATGTCTGGCTAGCCCAGACGGGTGATGAGACGTGGATCTCGGGAAGATTAGCAACTCAAGGGAGTGCAGTTGCCGGCATTGGATCTCACGTTCTGACAGACTCAGCTAAAATATGCCTCAGCTATTAGTGAGTAGGGTCACTAGAGGTCTGACAGCCTGATTCAGAGAGGTCCACTAAATCACGACTCGAGTGTAACTTAACCTATAACCGCAGTACCTAGCTCTAAAGTTACACCCTAGCATCTGCATCTATGTGCCATGTGGTGTAAATCGTCATTCTCGCAATAGTCTAGATTCCCGAGGAGGAGGAGGGAGTCAAGGTTCGAATCTCCACCTGGTACATACATTGGAGGGTGTTCTCCACACGTGATTCATCGTTGTGATTATCCCCTCCCCACTCTAAGTTAATAGGGTACATTCCATCTTAAAAAAATTTCCTCCTTTTCCTCACTCTTGGGATTAATCCGTTAATATCCTTGGTTTTAAAAGTGATAGTTAAATATATGCAACATATCGACCAGAATTATAATATGTGTTTTGTGAGACAAATCCATTAACTAAAATATTAAATTATCTAGTTATTGTCAGGCCTGGAAAAAGTGTCTCATAGACCCGCAGTCATTTCCTACCTACAAACAGGTAATAAAAAATAATAAAAAATGGGTGTGTGTACTTATGTACGCGCGTGAGAAGTTATACTTCTTTGGCATCATTAAATAAATATTAAAAATTAATATTTTAATTTTATGTTCGATTTAAATTTTTATCAATTTTTTTTATTAAATGTTTTATTAATTTTATTTCTTTATTTTTTAAATATTAAATAACCAATAATAAATATTCAACAATAATAATTTAATAATATTTAGTATTAATTATGTTAAATAATAATATTTTAATTTATATCAATAAATAATACATACGGATAGTTAACCTCAATTATATTGGAGCACTTGAAAAGTCTATAAGCACAATTTTTTTCACTAATATTTACGAATAGTAAATAATATTAATCAAAATATTCAATTTAAATCACTACTGAATATAATTTATTAGCACATATATAATTCGCACTTGAATGAAACTAAAACACGTGTTGTGAATGTAGAAAATAGAAACATGTGGATAAATATTATATATATAAAAACAGTGATCAGAGGCGACGAGCGTACCAACATGCGCGACTAACAGAGGTTCTATTTCTATTTTGTTGGTAGCTTTTTCTTTTCGAGACTTAATGAGTGATTTAGCTTCAACCTGTTACTTTTGTGTTACAGTGATGCGCGCGCATCTTAAAATTTCACTCTCATCATTTTTTCATAACGCGCCTAAAGAAGTATAACTTCAATAACAAGAAGCTCCGAATCAGCATTACTTAATATATTTTCTGTCCCACAGGAATAGTAGATAGGGTACCCGTGCGGGATTCAAACGAGAGACTCTCATAGATGGAACTCTCAATCTGAAGCTCTCAATCATGTCGGAGGCTAGCTTGATAATTTATCCAGTTAAGAACCACTAACAACATATACACACGCTACTGGTGGTGTACCTTGTAACTCAACTGTCGCAGTTAATTCATCCAAGAGGTCGTGAGGAGCATTCCGGTCCACCTTGCAGATGGGCTATACAAGATTTATTTTCCTTGCACCTGTTCAGCATATACGCATATATATGTTAATTACGATAGTGAGTTAAGCATGAGGGTCTGACACCTTAGCTCAGTCGGTAGAGTGTCTGTCTACTGAGCTAAGGGCCCCAGGTTCGATTCCCGGCATGATCGAAAATCTATCATTGGTGAAATGTGGGTGGTAAATTAATGTCTGGGACTGAATGTTGTGCCCATCCTAGTCTTAAGTTAGATTATAAGGCATATGAAGCTACGACAGGTCTAGCAAGCCGCTAGTAGAAAATATATGGCTTGAATAAAAAACTGACCTGTACCATTGGATGGAAACCGTAATGGATGTAAGAAAAGTTAAGGATGAGAACAGTTGAGTTAGAGGAAGTTTACCCACATATGCGTAAAGGGAGAGTGAAAAAGTATTTTGAAAAGCCCCTTTCAATATACCACACCAGTATTAGAACCTCGATATCGCTGTCATTGGCCCTACAGACTATTGCGAGAGTGATACCTTAGAACATACGCCCACCTAAGTAGGTTGTACAAGATGTATTCACTCATAAATTATTACAAGACTATATTCATTTTAATTGAAGTTAAGACACAAATGAACAGGTGAACAAAACAGTCGGTTTGTATAGTTGGTTTTTCCTGCGATGGGGAAGGTTGGCGTTTGAATCTCGAGTGGAGTTACAAAGATATCCGCTTCATTGACCGAATGGTCTATGGTGTCACTCTCATATAAGACTAGCCTGCTGATAACAGGTGATTGAGATTCAAATCTTGATTGACTCTATTGAGGATGGTTTTTCCTAAATGGTTTTCCACTCTAATTACACTCAAATGTGAGTAGATTACCTCTAAATTGCTTCATTCCTCATCCCTACCCCATTATAGTAATTATAATATATGTGTATATCCTGAACCGGTAGTAGTAATATGCGGTGGTTAAATAAACAAATACTAAGTTGTTTTTTCTAAATTCTTTCCTCATACTCCACGCGAATTAATTTCCTTTCGATTCTAACTTCCTCATTCATACCAGCCACTAATGTAGTTAAGCGGATATCTTGGACAATGGGCACAAACAAAAGGACACTTTTACGGGTGGAAAAAAAGGATAAAGGCGTTAATTTCATCTAGTTTTACACTGTTGAAGAAGGTTGGGGTTAGATTACCAGCCAAATGTATCAAGGTGTTTTCTTCCTAGATGGTTTTCTACGTTCACGCCACGTTGACGCGAGTATATTTTCTCTTAACTTCTACCCTCTTCTTTCAAACCTTTCGGTGTAGCTATGTGGCTATTCCGGACGGGCAGTGAAACGCATAGCAATTCAAAGTATTATATAAAATGGTACGATCCAATAATACAAACTTTCTCAGATTACTTACCCTTTTATGGTTTAGAAATAAATTAAAATAAATAGGTTTTCATTAAAATGCCCTTGAATAAGCTTTCTTGATAAAATAAAATAGATTATTTTGTTAATCAGAAGAAACATTATATACATTTTAAACCAAATGGCTCGAGGCATTAAAAAAAAAAATCTAAAATCAATCAGTACACTAGATAGACCCGACCTTTAAATTAATTTATTTTTGAAAATTAAACATTCTTATTTATCATGTTAAAAGTATTTGTGGGCCTATGAAAGTTTTTAATAAAACTGTTAAAGATATTTTCGAAAAATGATAATTTTTTTCAAACTCAGTCAACTATCCTTAAATTATATTTTTAAGAATAATAAATATGCAAACCTATTTATTATGTAAATAAATTTCCAGATATCCATTTTAAACCAAATAATTGGAGCCATATATAAACGATTACATTTTCAAAAAAACACTCAATAGAAAACTACCCCTAATTTGGAGGACTCGGGTTAAATTTTTTTTAAAAAGCCTTGAGGTATTGGTTTATTAATTTCAAGTGTGAAAGATATAACGTAAATATTTAACAAATCTCGAGGTGTAAAAGGTTCACGATTTGAATAGTTTCCCTAAATGAGAACGTATAAAGACAGTAGGGACACACTCTCCTAGACGTGCAGTCGGCCTCCCTAGTGACACTCCCGGACGCGCAGTATTCCTCACAGTGCCGCTATTGAGATAGTCATGTTTATGGCAATATTTTGATAGTCTAACCAGCTATCAGGCTTCACAATGTGATAATCAGGCTGATAACGTTACTGACTACAACACGTCACTTTCATTTCTTATTGTGAATAATTCTCTTTATCACTGACTAATTAAGCAATGACTATAAAAATTTAACTACAGTCCAGACTCAAAGTATTTAATCGAATTTACACTTCTAGCAACCCAATTTTTTAAATTATAACCACATAGAAGACGTGTATTTTCAAACAAACCCTAAACCTACTGATTTTTTTTTCAATCACGTATAAATACCCGTCTTAACTTCAAGCATTTTAATTACGTTAACTGGAAAGTTATGAGTAGAGTTTAATTCAGATAAATATACCCATATTTTTCTTGAAGGGAGAGTAAGAACCCATTTAAAAAACATAAGATATCGTATATCCTTAATAAACTCAGCTGAGATTAGAACCCTGAACACCCCGTCACAGGAAAACCAGAGTAGATGAGCCTGGCGTTTAGTCCGTGTGTCCATCAATGTGGGTAATAGTTCCTTAAAGCACAATTAGTCTTCAGTATAACTTAGGCTATTTCTTCACGAATTAGCGTTGTTACTATTAGGAATAGTGGAGCTGTTTAAGGCGTTAGACTCACATGGATCTGGTCAGAAGGGATTAGGAGGTCGATGTTTGAATCACGACAGGGTGCAACGGATATGTGATTTTTATTGTGGTTTTCCCATCTTCCTTCAATATTAATAAGGTGTAATTTTCTCTAAGCTACCTTGTTCATCACCCAAATAGTAATAAACTATTGTACTAACTCCACAAAAACAGCACGAAATGTAGCCGACCGGGGTCGAACAGTTTGACTCCACACGCTCATGTATCCTTATATCTAGTGAAGGTGGAAGCTCCACACAGTATCCTGAAGTCCTGTCATCACAGAACTAAGTGACAATAAGTTTATGTCCTTGTATATTCCAGTGAAGGTGGAAGTCCACAGCAGTAGTTCAGGAGCAGGCTCGACGAGAACCTCAGCTCCTCCGACCTAAGCTCAGAAAGGAGCGTTGCTGACCACGAACACGACTACGAGGATATATACCAGGTGCGGGAAGACGCTGCCGCCGCCAGCAACCCGCCAGCAAAGATTGTCAGCAGGAGCAGGTCCAGGGACTCTGGCAGTCACAGCAGGTCGGCCAGCAGTGGTAGTTCCGCCGCCAGCCACAGCCACGTGGTGGTTGCGCTTGCGCCAGCAGACAAGATGGTCGCCTCCACAGGTTGGTACACACGATATAGGCTTAATTGGAGGATTTATTAACTGTGGTATTTATAATATGAATTATATAAGTAAACTTGAGGCCATACATACTGGATAATTAACTTGGGTATTTGAAAATTGGAGAGTATAAAAACTTTAGATTATATAAATTGGAGGATATTTAGTCTGACATGCCTATAATTTGAAAAATGAAATATATACTTGAGACTACATAAACTGGAGGATATTTGTAACCGAAAGGATTTATAATCTTTAGGATAGTAAAATTGGGGTATTTTTAATCTGGAGAGGGTATAATAAACTGGAGGACTGGGGTATTTGTAATCTGGAGAAAAGATAAACTGGAGGATTTATAAAATAGAAGACATAAACTGAATGATTTATAAGCTGTTAATTGTAGACTATATAGACTAGAAGATATAAAAACTAAAATATTTTAAATCCAGAGCAGGAACACTGAAACACATTTTTACCAGATGGTGAAAAGGGTTTGGGGGGGGGGGGGCAAAATGACGCTATGTTTATGCTAAGTTAAGTTGATAAAAAAAGTACGTGAACACAACTTAGCACTACTATTTGATAAGCTCTAAATGTATATGTATATATATACATAAAAATAATATATACATACATATATGTATATTTAAAAAGGTTGAGGAAAAGTGAAAACAAAATAAAGAAAATTTCTTAGTTTCAACCTTAGAAAAGCGATATATTAAAGTAATCAATAATATTCAAATTTCATGAATAAAATAATAGTACAGTCATCACTATTTCAGCCTGATCTTTATTGTTATTTTTTAATTCATTTTTTCAATATAAGAATCATAATTTGATTAATCAAAACATCAGGACTTGTTTGAATTAAAGGTTTGCCTATTAATAGGTCACACTTATTTTACTTTTCCTACATAACTACAAAACCATATTTTAGGGACTAGTTGGACTCATGTGTGGATATTAAGAAATATTAAGCCATGCAAAAAAGATTAGTTTTATCAAGCTTTTTCAATGTCACAAGAATCATAAGCTATTTAGTTTAGAAAGTTATATTTACATCCTGGAGGCTATATAAACTAGAGAATATTTAAACTGGGGTATTTTATAATCTAGAAATTATTATATATAAATGTGAGAATTTCTAGATTGGAGGAATAAACTGTAATATTTATATTACGAGGGTTATATAAATGGGATTATCAATAAAATGTAGGTGTGTATAGTGAAGGATTTATAAAATTTATTTTATACAAACTGGAAAAACTGGAGCTATTGATATTGTTTTTCCTCTAAATATATTTAGACTGGAGAGCCAAGGGTTTTAATTATATTCAATGATCACAATTTTATATTCATGCTGTGACTATTTTCAAATTATTGTATAAATGGGACTAATTTATTCCCGATACAAAAATACTTATGGAAAAAACCATTAAACATTTTCCACATAATTATAATTGAAATATTGCAGTTCCTAATTGCTTGAACGAGGAAATCTATTTCACAGAATTGGTTTTGTATTGTTAATTACAAATTACATTCTTTGTTAATAAGATGTAGTGTTTATGATTTTACGGTGTTGTTAAAAGCTATAAGATACATTGTAATCTTAAATAACTCTCACGATTAAAAGTACAGTTTTGTAGTTCATCAAATCAAATAAATAATGTATTTCTACTATTTCAAACCTCACTTTTCTAAACTCTTGTCGACTACTGAGCTTTTAAAATGGCTGAACAGCTAATGGTTCAACTCTGAACTTTCAGTTTTAACGCTTACAAAATAAACTACTTTTGAATACAGTTATGTGTCTGTAGCTGAATAAAAACATTGGTCAAAATTGTTGAAGTTTTAAGCTCCAAGCTTAGAGACTTTGATTCGAAAGCAAGTGGGGTCCAAATTTATTAATTTTTAAGTATTGCGAGAGTGTTTCGGAACTCGCCATAAGGTCTATCCCGAGCATTAATAACCCTAACTCATAATAAACGCTTTGTTAAACAGTACTTTTAAAACGTTGGTTTATAATGACTTAAACTAAATTTTAGTGACGAGATAAGTTGCTTTAGATTAAATGTTCCTTAACTAGCTTGAGAGGAAGTGATAAAATCACGGTGGTAAAATAATAACATGTGGAAAACCACCCTTCCGTTTCACCCAGCCAAGCCTTCTACTTTTCCCCCCGTCACCACTGATAATGATTTTTGAGAGTCCAACGTCTTATACCATGTGATCGCTGGTGGAGTTACATATTATTAGTATTAGTAATATAATAATAATAAAAAAAAATAGAACAGAAAAGCAGGCAAAGCTTTGCGAGCATCCATTAAACATTCGTTCTTGAATAGGAACATAGTAACTCTAATCCCCAGAAGGTAAATGACCCCCTATGCTACTGACTCTTTAAGAGACTAAGTCCAATCTGTTGTTAGTCTCTTGATTTGAAAAACAAACCAACAATCAAGGTCTCTTAAAACTAATTGTTGGTTTGTTTTTCAAACGAACGTCAAGTCTTTTCATTGCACTTCGTCACCCGCTAGAAGAGTGACTTAATGAAGTACATTATCAGAGAGTTCGTTGTAGGTGAACGGTTCATATTTCTAAAACCTTGGCATTGGTTTCAGTGTTACGTCAGGCTCTGTGTAAGTCCCTCCCTTGCCCCCTTCTCAATCTCTTTCATTGACTTAACAATGCTTCATCAGTGGCGTGACTTTATAAAAGCGCCATACACGTGTTTATATTATCAAGACGCAATTAATGTAGCGTTTGTAGAACTTCCTGTAGATTGTTAGATTATAAAGACGGTAAACAAGTTGGTTTTTGTGTTGTAAATACACTCACTGATTTATTGAACCATGATACAATACTTGTAATGTCTGAACATGGTTGTATTGTATTTGGCACCACGTCTTACTTTTAATTAGAGCTATCCACGTTTAATTACACTAATGTGAAAGGTGGAAGGCATTGTGAGTAAACCATTTATGGAAAATCACATTGAGTAAGCCCAGCTGGGATTTGAATCCCAACCTCACTGTCACCATAAAAATAGACTAGATAAACCAGAAGTTTGGTCCACGTCCCCACTGACTAGAGTCTCTAAACATATTTTCGACACTTGACTTAAGGTGGGAGAGCAGGGGACGCGAGTAAAAGGCAGAATTTTTGCAGTTTTTATATCAACACATTTTTTTTTTGCCAAAATAAATCAAATATTTCGGTATCGGTTTGTTCAAGAATAGAAGCATGTTGATTAAGTTATACTTTTTATGTACACACCTCCTATATAATTTTAACAGTGATCAAATATCAATAGTTTTGACATTTTCAAAAGAAAACTGCCGGCTGCATAGCAAAAAATAAGAAAATGTAACACCTAATAAACATTGATACATCACTTAGAAAAGGTGGTGAAAATATTAAATACAAATCTCACTCGTTCTCGAGAAAACTGATATTTCCAAATGTATGATTTTTCCGCAAGACCTGTCCGGTAGCTAACGCTATTTACGTTTTCCGTGATCCATCTGTTCTTTTTGGCGCGGAAAGATACTTTGGTCGGTTGTGAAGCCACCCACCGACGCATTTCACACTCCCGCCCACCAACCCACAAAACAGGTTTTAAACTTACACTCGACAGGGCCAAGGATCTTAAGTAAAAACATAAGAGTTTAATTTTCCTCCCATGGTGATACCTACATTTTTTTAAATATGTGTCAAAGGTGTCCTGGAATTTAATGAGAACTTTTTCTCTTCATTTAAAAAGTTTGTCATCTAATGCTGCTTTGCTCACGTTGATAGCTCATATGTTTATAATGTAGCATTTTTTTTTTGTCAAACAAATCTTTTGCTATAGAAAATGTAAGACCATTGATCTTAATTCGCTTTCCTACACTCCCATCTTAAACACTAGCACTAACTAAGACACCCTTCTACTCTAATCTACAAGGCAAACATTACCAAGGCTTTAATATATGGATATTATAGGTAATACATTTTTAGGCCTCGGCTATTGACTAGATTTGAGAGGCTAAAGGACTTCAAACGTTGACCAGATACTTGGGGACTTTGGTTCAAATCTCTTTCCCATAGGTACGCGCAGTTTGAATTTCACTATAAGTATAGTTCAAGCAGGCCTGGATTTAGAGTTGTAGAGGACCCGAGGCTGTAAAAAATTGGAGGCGCCAACATTAAACAAATTTACTCCCCCTACCCCGTAGCGTTAAAATATTTAACGTTTGTTTTAGCTAAAGACCACAAAATAATGTCAAAACTATAAAGATAAAAATATTTTCATTTTATTCAAAAATATTCATCAATAAGTTTGTGGAGATCCCCAGATTTAGGGAGACCTTGGACCATTCGCACCTGTGAGGCCCCCCTTCCCCCTAAATTTGGCCATGGGTTCAAGGTGCTAAAAGCCCTTTTATTTTACATCCCCACTTAGGTGAAACCAGAGCCCTATATATCTGGAGTTGGTTTCCATGATCACTTACAAAAACTTGACTAGTAAATAAAATCATCATAGTTTTCGGTCTTGATCCAGAAGGTCACAGCTCAAATAACGGTCGGATGCAATGGAATTGGGTTTCCCTACATTAGTTTATTCCCTCACATGTTCGCGTCTTACTACCAGTCTGGGCTATCCACACATATTTACAATAAGTGAGAAAATAGGAAGAAGATATACTTTAGAATAAATGTACCTGTATATTCAAAAGAAGAGGGGGGGAAACAGTTTAGGAAAGTCCTCTACTGTCAAACCTAATGAGATTAAAAAGTCTTAACTCCCATCATTGGCTAACCATACAAGATGAAATACGTGCTCTGGCGTGTAATTTCCAAACACAGACTACATGAGCACACTACACACCCAGCCATAGTTCCTAGATACATACTAACTAAACAACAGGATGAATTCGAGGAGTAAATACAAAAATTAAATATATGCGTCAGCCCCCTTTAGAATCAAACGGGTTTCCTACACTTATGGTCGATCAATTAAACTATTAAGTCCTAGGAAGGAGTAGCCAATTACTAGTCATGGGTTCAAATTAAGTATGAACATAAAAGGAAAACCTTGGATAAAAAAAAATGCGTCGTCTGTAAACTTAGCTGATTTACTTTAAGGGCATTTATAAAGAGTGAAGAGGGGCAGAGCTGACAATGTACAACATACACAGTATATATATATATACATGCACACACACATATGTATGTGTGTGTGTGTGGCTCGGACATCGGTACTAAATATCGAATGTTGAAAACCATCGACCAACATCTATGGCGCAAATATCGGACCTTCATTATATGTTTTGAAGATATCGATGTTCGATGTCAGCTCTATCTCAGATCGTGATAGTAAACTAAGAGTTCCAGTCTTGTGAGGGTGCGTAAAGTATGTGAAGTGTGCTCGGTTGAAAGTGTATGTAATTTCCTCGACAGATATGGAGGCGCTAAGGATTCTCGAGGACTTGATTGACGAATTGAACAAAGAGCCTGAACACGCCCCAGGTACAGTTGTGTCTGTTGTGTTCAGTGTTATGTGGTCGAAACTCTTGGTCTCTCTTTGTGTTGCCTTTGTATACCCCACACAAGAAGTGCTGGTGACAAGATACTAACTGGGTGTGTTCTCACAGTAACGCTACCCTGTTCAACATAATATGTCTATTTCAATCTTCCGGACCAGCCTCTGCCTGCATTTAGCTCCATAGCTTCTTGTCCGGGGTGTAATGTGATATAATCCCGGATGAAAAGTGATTGCGAGTCCACGAAACAACCATCGCTGTCACGAGCGAGTCTGTTTCTTATTTCCTGGCGTTATCATTTCATGATGTAGCTGGGTTTAATAAAGTAACCCCCTTCTACCCATTCTTGCTAAGGGTGTCACCTACTTGAAGGGAAGTATATTCTCACTAAGGTATTTCTTATGGGAATGACAGCTCTGAAGTTCCAAAGCTACTAAAACAATATTAACTTATCTTAGAATATTCTGTTATGACCCTATTAAAAAAAATACTATTTATTTATGAAGGCTTGATATATATGTTTTTAACCATTGTTTTGAACTTGAAACCACTGTTTTTAAAAATCGTCTGATTTCAATTTTTAATTTATCTTTTAAATTATGTAACTCAAAATGTAATTTTTTATTTGTATAGGGATATCTTGAAACCCTTCTCCTTCATTTTGACATGAGATATATTTCATAATATAAACCATTTGCTTGCGGACGTCTGTAACGCGCTTCACCTTTCTGGGTGGGTAGCCTTCTTTATATAACTAACTATAAGTCATTATATTTGGGCATGCCTAGTGCCATCACTTCTCGACTGGGATGTACTGTGATGTGGGCTTGTGTTGTAAAACCGCTTTTCACTGATCGTTGTCTAACCTTAGTTAGGCCTAATTTGTAATGTTCTTGCTTCTACTTTCAATATTTAGAGATTATACACAAGTAATAGATTGTATAGTCTGTTTATGGTTTAACCGTTTTCAACAGTGTAATGGTATCAACTAATTTAATATCCTAAAACACTTTACGTGGCTCCAAGCAACCATCGGTGACAAAATCCAGAAATTTAATATAGGGGAGGGAAAATATTTTTAAACGTTTATGTATGTATTATATTTTATATATAATATACCGCTATTTTTAATTGGGAACTTTAGGGGCATATTTAATTTACAATTTCCTATACTTACACTATTAATTCGTTCCGAAGGTTTCCGCTTAAGTTTAAAAACGTGAAATTCAAATGGTGCTTAAAAATACTATGTATTTTTCTTATATATATTCTTTTAAAGAATAATTAAAGCCAAAAAAGTTTTCTGATGAAAAGAAAACTTTGATAAAATGGCTTGCGCTTTGTTATAAGCAAATAAAGTGTCAATGACATTAACAGCTATGCGACAGCTTACTATTAAAGCCAGTTATTATATTTTAAGTGTTGTAAGCCAAAGTATCACAACCGCGTATCTATGAACCCGCGTAACTAAAACCCGTGTAAATTGAGGACCTACTATATATTATGATATACTTATTGAAACTCAAATCCTAAGCCATGGCTTAAAATACTATATATTATAAACATATAATATACTTGTATTTAGAATGATTTAAACTTTTATTAAAATTATTTTCAATATTTAGAAAGTTAAATGGATGGGAAGGAGATTAAAATTCCCCACTCTACCCCCACTCATTCTTGAGTGCACCACTGCCACTCATTGTTGACAAAGATTAGTCATACTATTATATAAATATAGTATATAACATTGTAGTAATTAATTACTTAGTTTTATTAATTTGGTCACTGCATCTTGCTACCCATCCGAGCTATCCACAAATTACTTAAACCTCAGGGCTAGTCATGTGGTCTAGGGCGTCAGGCTCACATACAAGGTATTACTAGTAATGAAGAAGTCATGGTTCGAATCGTGGCTGAATGGACTGAGAGGGGGTTCATATGTGACCTATAACAGTAATTTGCCCACCCCCCTTCCTACGCTAATGTGGGTGCATGCCCTTTAAAACTATCTTCCTCGTCCTTTTCTCTTAGATTATTCCGTTAAATAACCCTTGTGTGACAAAGTTCAGATTAAAAAAAACTAAATATCTGATCGAAAGGTGGTTCACAGAGAGTGTACCCGCATTAATTAGAAAAAGGAAGATTAAGCCTCATTTATAAATCACATGTCTGAGAACCACTCCCAGTGCACCGTTATAGATTCGAAACTTGACCTCTCAATCTTAGGCAACCCATTCTATTGCGATCCTGGTGCCTTAAACCACGTGTCCACTAGTGTCGTGTGTTATTTATATCTCAGTAAAATTACATTGTGTTTTATGATAAAAGGTTCAACTTAATGTGAATTCACAGGATGGTGCAAAAAGGTAGCCGAAAGCTTCAGTTAAAATTATCAATTTCCTCTGCCGTTTATGTATCATCTTGTAATATAAAAATGTACCTTTTTTGCATTAATATTGTAATAAGAATAGAGATGGATAAGCAATACCTTTGTTTGTATTTTTATTTCTGAGAAAGTTTTACAATAGTGACATTGTTGAACTATGTTACGAATGTCTTGTCAATTTTATTGAGCGATTGTTGGTTTTATAGTTTATTGAAACAGTGTTGGTAAAAATGTCCTGATAATAATAATAGTTTATTGTCATCTTTAGTAAAAAGGGATGTTTTAGTGAAACCACACACACAATAGTGTATTGGGGGCAGTGTTTCAACAGTTTCTAAAGATAACAGAGCACACTCCAATATATTTTAAATTAATTCACAGTTTACAGTCCAGTGCTTCCCAAACCTTGATCACGACCCTAATGAGGGTCACGGGAAGATCTCGATTTTTATCAAAGATTATGAAATATTTCACTTACAAATACTTCGTCAAACTGGGACATTATAAAGAATTATGGAAACACTGACAATAACAACAGTGTTAAAACAACGTTTTGAAAGCCACTTGTACTCGGAATTTCAGACTCTGGAAATTGTAAAGGATCTTTTCACGCCTCTGACGATTTAAATCAAGTCTGTGAACAAGGATTTTCAGGTCTCTTTACGATCAAGATCCTCAGAATTATTTGCATAGAACTCAAACTCGAAGAGCTCACCAACAAAATGAAGCAGCATCATGGTTGTCCTTGGAAAACTTATGTTTTTGTCACAGAATTTTTCACATGAACATATTATGTAATGTTCTATTTGTAAAATTGAATATTTATTGAAATTTATTCACTTTAGTTGATATCATTTTTCTATACAAAATAAAAACTCAAAATAACTCTCTCCAAATATGAAACTTTATAGTAGCCACTGAAATAGTATTGTAACGTGGGGCGCACGTTTACCTGGGAGGGTCACAGGCCGTTCACACGTGAACGTGTGAACCACGAGTTCTTTTAGAGATATTGGGGTAAGCTGCCGACCAAAAACGAATGAAAATGCCCACGGAATATTCAAGGCTTTGATTATTAAAATTACCACTTACATACACACACTGATTAACTGTATATCTAAATTAATTATAACTAAACAAGTAATTGAGTAAAATAAAAAAAGAGCTTTAATCAAGTCTGTAACTTAATTAAACTAATAGAGCACACAGAGATGTAAATAAATTAAATAAACAAATTAACAACTATAAAACACCTAATAACTATTCAATATTTAAAAACAGTCACAATAATGTTAATTAACACAGTAGTTCACAATAACAACAAATGTCACTTGTCTCACACACGATACACGGCGGTGACCCGCTATACACAAACGCCGGACTCGCTGATCCACCCACAGATGCGCCGACCTGCTCGCTGGTCACTCTGGTTCACACACTTGACACGCCGGTCCACACAATGTACACACTGGTACACACACTCACACTGGGGACTCCCGGACTCATTAGTCTAGAACCACGAACTGAATTTGCACGGCTATCACTGAGCGTGTTTATATAGGGGTGGTGACAGCTAAGGGTCTCGAACCCTCCATTTCTAGAATTAAAAAGCCCAGAATAAAAAATATCCAGACCCCTACAGACGTGGCTCCGTCCTTCCCCCGCATCCCCTCGGCCACCTTAATCCCCCAGTCAAGCGAGAAGGTCGCTGCCTACCTGCTAGACAAGTAGGGAGACAGAGAGAACAAGGAGCGCAGCCAGGGTAAACAATGAGAGCACGCTGGTTCCACTGTTAAACACTGATCTTGTTACAGTAATTTTTGTCGCTTACCCGACATTGTAACAAAGTACAATTTTCGTTAAAGAAAATTATGCCTTATATTTTGTTAGCTTATAAAGTTATTGAAATAATTCAGGTTTTGTTATTTAAATCAATTCAATTAAATTAATTTAATAAACACTAATATGAAAAAATAGGCAGTTGAAACTACCCTTTGGGTCGCCAGGCCGAGAAAATAATATTAAATTTAGGGTTGTGATCAAACAAGTTTGGAAACCACTTGTGACACGATGAAGTGTAAACGACCCCTAACACCCCCGCTCATGTTACAATATCACTAATTTCAATTTCCTTTACTATATTACTGGGCAACATTCGTGATATCTATGAGAGGCAAGCACTGAAAAGTACACAAGAACTTTACAAGCACGTATAATAACCTAATAAAATAAACAATCATAGCTAAATAATTATAGATATTGATGAATAGTTACAAAAAATAGGACATATTAATGATAATAATAATAATAATATATAAATAGTTTGAAAGTAGTAAAATCATAGGTATTTAAAAAGCATTATCAATAAGCAAACAAATAAAGCAGAATAATGCAATGTTGCTGTTGAGAATTTTAAAAACAAAAAAAAATCACAAGAAAGTCTACGTGAGAAGAAAGTTTGGAACCTAAGAGGTTTCGATTTCAAACAGCAAGATAATTCATATTGCCCAATTATACCTTCAAAACAATGTATTTGTGTTCCTCGTAAACAAATGAATAATAGTTTTATCTTCCAAACGGTTTATCTAGTTGTTGATCATAATGTTTTCCATTAATAAAGATTACAAGCTGTGTGGAATAGTCATTTTATACTTGTCGTTCATTGTTAACGTTTCGAGAGATTGCGTTACATTGTGTCACACCTTAATGCACTAAGAGATCAGTGTCTCAGAAGCCACGGTCACCATCTGCAATAAGCATTTCTAAACAAAAATATGTTTTTAATCTTCTAATCTTCACAATAGACGTTAGTCATCACACCCTATGAAAAAAACTCGTCACAGTAAACTTTCTTGCTCGTCCAAATAAAAAAGTGACCGCTCAGACATTTTATGATTTTTGTTTAAATGTGTGCCTCTATGACTTTTTCTTGGGGGCGTCAAACTTTTTTATTATATCGGGAACTCTATTATTAAATCATCTATATGTTAATCGGCTAACGTAAATTATATAAATATTAAGTCCCATTTGTATCGGCAGCCAGTAGATAATTAGTGATTGCTAGAATTTAATAATTTCTTCTAGTTCAATCTTCATGCCCAGGAGATTTAAGTTATATCACATAATGATTGGCACTAGGATTGAGTGTGTAGTTCTAGGTGTTGTACTAGTTTAAGAAAGTTTGTAAGTTGTGTGCTGAGTGTGTTAATTAACATACACAAGTTCTGACGCAGTGGAATTTTGGGGGCACCCTTTCACACATATAAATTAAATTCATTAATGTGCTTAGAATTTTAATTAAAATTACATTTAAACTATAGACCTATGCACTGCGTTTGTTTGGAAAGCTAGAAGTATTATTTGAATTGTTTGCACTGACCCTATTTTATGAAATACATCATGGTGTAAATAAGCAAAGTAATCTTTCTAGCTCACAGGCTAAGCGTAAGGTACATTACAAAATTACAAAAGTTATTTCCATTAGTAAGTTTAATTATTCCTAGTTTTTACAATTCTGACCATCTTTAAATAAGACAGGTTTGAAAGATCAGCTAAAAAATATTCTCCCCCCCCCCTCCCCTTCTCAGAATGTGTGATGTGATTATTTTTGTGTTCCTAGGGCCCCTGTCCCATCCCCTCCCCAATCCGACTCACAAATTGGTGGTTAGGGAAAACTGGTTCGTCCGAATCGATCAAACGGGCAAATTAGGTTATCTGTCTCTTTCTAACGGTGTGTCTGAATTTTCCCATAGGTTAATGTCTTGGCTGATCCAACGGTAAACATGGAATTAAAGTAAACAGCGTAAACACGGAATAGCTGTCGCCGAACACATCTTAGTGGTTGATTGTTGGTATGGTTAGTGAAAAGTAGGGTGAAACACTGATGTGTAATCTGCATTACTTGAGTGAACTAAGGAACTTATATTTTTAGAGGGTTTCATTTATTATTAGCACCGCGTCTTACTACCCGTTCGGGTTATACGCACTTACGCTAATGCGTAATGGTAGGGTGATTGTGAGATGAAATGAAGGACCTACAGTTTAACGTGGAATCCGAACCACGGTGGAGGCCTGGCATTCCCCACATTCACAAGATGTCTTGTCAGAGGTGAAGGAAGGGTTTGGTAATCAGATAAATCTGTGCCGGGACCGAGGATTGAACCCCGGCCGCCAGCACAGAAGTCTGACACCTTACCCCTAGACCACCAGGTCACCTAGAGGGTTTCAAATTTAATTTCAAGTATAAGTCAAATATGGGTGACCAAACGTGGCTTTGCAGTAAGAAGGTAGTGTCCCTTTAGACTCTACGCTCATTAAGGTCCTGTTAGTTATCTGAAATCTCCAACCACCCACAATCTTTAATCATACGTAAGAAGCTTAATTGTACAATTGCTAGTAGTAGCGTTAAAAGAAAAGCTCTTGAAAAACTCAGTGAATGATCATAAAAAATTATCAGAAAAGTTGGAAAAGATTCTGAGCACGATGCTACTTTGACTTGCAGTGACTTAGACTGATACGAAAAAATGCATATGGTATGGAAACATAACTTACCTTCACTCCCCAAGACAAGAAACTCATCAGCTTGTGGAAGTTCTGAATTTGACTATAAATAGAGGTGCGCCAAATTTTCTGAGCAACAATTTTGTTCATGATATAGTAATGTTTTCAACACATATCAATTTTCCTTTTATTTGTAGATGTGGTCCAATTTTTGTGGATGGTACTTTCCACTATTGCACTAAATACTACCAACAATTATTGTTTACTTAGTGTGCATGAGGAAATAAATGTAAACAACGTCCTCTAGTATTCTGCTTGTTAACCAACAAATTACATCTCATATACAGCATAGCTTTGTGCTTGACCAAATAAACATGTGATTTTTATGAGGTAGTTTGGAATCTTAAAGAGCATCACAGTCAGCTTTGGGGTAGCAATTCATACAACTGTTGGGCAGATGTTTGCTGGTTCAAAAATTGAAGGTTGCACCGGGCGTGGTATCATAATTTGGAGAAATTAGGACTCTTTGCATCATTTATAGTAAAACACACCATAAACGTGTAACTTGGGTACACGCCTTATCCAGAGTGACTAATTTACAAGTTATCAGACCATTTATTAGACACTTACATAGAAGAAAGGTTAATATTTTCACCAAACATTCGGACTGAAAATAATGACACTCTACAAAGGACTACAAACTCCTGTGATGGATTTGATGTGGTGTTAAGTTTCATTTCAGCAACACTCAGCCTAACATTTTAAGAACAGTGGAAGCTTTGAGTGAATATCAATCTTTGAGTACATACAGATTCAAAGCTCTTTGTATAGAGAAAAACAGATTTCTCGATTTGATATAGAAGGTGTAATATTTTTTCTCTAAAGGCAAAAATTAAAATAAATTATGTTATTACTACTCACGCTTTTTGGATGAATCCGAAATCTATTTTTATAAAGGATGAAAAAATACTATTTTTTGCATGAGTTGTCTGTGTTATTATGGCTGGCAAACTTTGTACGAGTTTGGATACATCCGGGGCAACCTATCCCATTCCCCATTTTCCACAGCTTGTCTGGGTGGCCCTGCCCTTGGTTATACTATAATTTTAATGTTCTCTATGGGGCCCTAATAATCAAATGTAAGAATGTTATCACTTTACATTTGCGCTATCTAAAGATATACCTGAACATAATAAATGGATTTATTTAATGACCTTGATTTTAGTCATGATTTTTATTAGAATAGATCATAAACTTTGGCTCCAGTTCTCTTGTAGGATTGCGTCAAAGTCTTAGCGATTGTTATCTTAGTTTGATGACGAATGAGGAAGGAATTTTAATAGTGGCCTAGCACCACCTTATCAATGTTAAACGTTGATATTGTTGAGGCAGAGAAAAAGAGACTTCGTTGATTTAATTATCACTAGGAGAATTAATTTGGTTTAAAAAAACACACACAACATAATATATATATAATATATAATATATATGAACGTACGATCTACAAACTAGACTAAACCAAAAGAGTAGGCCTAGTAATTTAAAAAAGCACGTTTACACCTTGTTTATTAATAACTTATCTTAAAGGAAAGGGTTTAAGAAGGCTATTTAGAGGAGTTACACCCAAACCACATCAGAGATGAGATGACAAAACCAGTTATATATATGTATATAAATAGATACATATTAAATAGCCCCAGTTATATATATGTATAACAAATAATATATATATATATATATATATTAAATAGCCCCCAGTGTACTGGTCGAGATTAAAATATAAAAACTTCCATGATCCGATATCCAGTAGCCCATAGCGTATTAATGCTGCCCTAGAAAATGACCAACGTTCTTGGTTGGCGCAACACTCATAATTATATACCCGTTGATGTGGGTGCATATCCTATCAAGCTGCCATACCCCTTAGATTAAGGTGCTCAAAACCCTTGAGATGAACCTAATTATTTAAAAGGTGTACCGTAACATGTGGGAGCCACTTCAGCGGTGGACAGGAGACACAAAACAATTAACTTAGTTAATATAAACGTGTGTCCATTTTACCTAGCTTACAAGTTATAGTTGTACTCCAGTAATATACGGCCACTTGAAACCAATTGTTTATTCAACACCCATTGCCAGCATTGAAATACAATAAGGCTGCCAATGCATCCGACAAACACCGTTTTATTTAAAGAGTGCGGCGTTTTACGACACGATCACTGTTGCTTGCATTCATGCTATTTTGAGCCCTTCCTATGTTGTTAAGAAGCTCAATATTACTGGAGTACAAACATCACTATAATCAGAAAACAAGGTCAAATGGGACACATTTTTATATAAACCTTTTTAATGGTTTTTGTGCCTCCTTGAAATGGGATTAATATTTACGATACACCCTGTATATAGCTCAATTTAAAAAATCTAGTTCGATGATTTATCTCAGGGTACTTGAGGTTCTTACTATCAGGGCTCGGATTTTGATGATATGTAATCTTTTTATTATTTCATCACAAATAATGCTCATAAGAACATAAACTCTGTTCATGATACTCTGGTTGTAATAATGTACATTTTAAAGGTAATTTTTTGTCATTTTGGAATTTTTGAGTCATTTTTAGAATTTTTAGAACCATTTTAAAGTATTCATGTTGATTAAGTAGATATTTTAATACAATAAATATTTTATAAATGCATACTTTTTTTCATCATAAAGTTGTTGTAATGAGAAGATAACGCAGCCAATCAACTTTGTGTCCTTTTTGCTTGTCTGGCTGGAAAATTCACATTCCTGGTGAAACTGCAACTAGTCTGATAGGGTTGCGTTGGGAGAGGGTAGCTATTACTTCTCAAGGATTTTGTAAACCAATGTTATATTCAGTAAATGAAAGAGTTTAGCTATTAAAGACATTTCATTGCCTTTTACATTGGTAAAGTGCGTGTTTGATTTATTTGTGTGCATTTATTACGAATCTTTGTTAATATTTTAAGGTCATCTTTTGAAAATTTATGTTAAATTTTATAGGATTTTTAAGTCATTTATAGGTAATTTTTTGATTAAATTTACGTCATCAAAATCTGGGCCCTGCTTATTATTATGTTAGCACTGCGTCTTTCTATCTGTTCATGTTATACGCATTCAAAGCTATTAAAAATAAGGTGCTATCTATCAACCAATACACACCATTATTTCCTGCTACTTTAATCTAAGTTTGTCCACATTAACCCAATCTTAATGAAGGCTGGGCTTTCTGGCCCAATATCGACCAACCATAAACGTTATCTAGTTATAATGACTTTGCGTTGCCATCTTATTTGTCATCAAAGAAACATTTTGTTGCTATTTTTTTTCTTTGCTTCAATGTTGTGAAAAGATTTGTCACCAAATGATTTAATCTATGTTAGTAAAATGAATAGTTTATTTGTGGGTCTGTCATGAGCATTGCGTGAAATATACCACACGCAGAGGCCTGAAATTTTTAAATTTAGTAGACAAACATCTGTACAATAAAGCCAACACTTTGATTTTCTTACTAGTATTTTAATCTATTAAAAACTGGGTCGGAAGAAATAAAACGATCGTTTCTTTTCTCTCTGTTTAAGATAAAAAAAGATTTTTCCGGAGTAACCACGCAATGCATTGCGTGGCTACCCCGCACAATGCCGGGTACCTCTGATAGTTGTCTATAAGACTTGTCACAAATCTAAAGAGCTCTCTTACAATTAGGAGATAATCAACTACTAAACAATCCAATTTTAATAGGGAGAGTCTTTTAGAAAATATAAATATTTTTTTTTGCAACCAACATTGATAAAAAGTTGACTATTTTATTGGTGTTATCTTATAGGTATTGATAATATTTTCAAAAAGTGACAGCAGCAAATCCCATACAAGCTGACTATGAATTTGTAAAAGTAGATATAGTAGCTTTTCTAGCTGTCCCATTAGACTTTTCCTTTAAAAATGAGACTATAGCCAACCAGAACTTTTGCTGTGAAGGTGTGTTCATATTACAGAGTCTGGAGTGTCGAGTGGGTCACCTTCTGACCTAGAAGAGCTCGCAGAGAAGAGTAAATCGTCCCTAGACACTCTACTACCCTGCCTCATCCACATCCTTCTAGGTACGTAACACATCAGCCTCTGTCGCTAGATCGGTAGACAGGTCAACCACACGAAGGTGAACTGTTTCATTAGTTCATGTGTAGTAATATTGTGCATGTTGTGGTAGGACCTTGAAGCGCCTTTCCAGTGAGCCAGGGACAGTCTGCCCCCCGCCACCACCTCCACCACCACCAGAGGACACGCCCAGCCAGCCCGCATCCATGCCACCGTCTCCGGTGTCTGGGAGGAACTCGGTGGACTCCATGGACCAGGAGGAAAGCTCGCCGTCAGCCTCTTCCAGTGAGTGTCCTTTCCTGGGTGACATATTCGAACCTGGAGATACCTATATACCTGGGGACATTTCTACACCTGCGGCATTTCAGTACCGAAGGACGTTTATATAACTAGGGTATTTCCGTTCCTGGGGTCAGCTATAGACCTGGGAATCATTTTTCTATACCTTGGAGCATGTCTATGCCTGGGGACATTTATTTATCTTGGAACATTTCTATACCTGGGGCATTTCCGTACCTGGGGATTCTTATATACCTGGGACATATTTATGCCTAGGGACACTTATATACATGGGGATTATTTTATACCTGAGTCATTGCTACATCTGGGGTATTTATATACCTTGGAATACTTATATACCTGGGGAAATTTCTATGCCTGGAATTATTTCTATGCCTTAGGTAATTTATATACCTAAATATAGTATATACTTAGGGTATTTATACTACAACTCATTGTTTTTTACGGATGTGAAGCGCTGTTTCTAACATTGGACCAAAGAAATGCATCGAGAGTATTTGAGAACAATGCGCAGAGAGATATATTTGGTCATAAGAGGGATGAACAAACAGGAGTAAATTACGTAACGAAGAGTTTCATGGCTTGTGTTCATACTCAAACTTAATAAGGATAAGCAAGGCGCGTTTGGGCCGAGGTGGTGCGATCATGTGGCCCATATGGGCTGAAGTGGTGCGATCACGGGGTACGTATGGGCTTTGGTGGTGCGATCATGTGGCACGTATGAGCTGAGGTGGTGCGATCATGTGGCACATATGAGCTGAAGTGGTGCGATCATGTGCACGTATGAGCTGAGGTGGTGCGATCATGTGGCACATACGGGCAATGACAAACTGTACACAATACTTTAGTTGGTAGACTTGAAGCTTACAAGACCCCTTGGTAGAGTAAAACGTCGATAGTAGGATAGTAAATTTGATGGGGTTGGGTGTCAGGCCAGGGATTGGATGGAAGTGTCTCCAGATAGGGTTAAATGGCAAGCTTTCGTTTTAATAGCCATAAACTTTCGAATTCCCTAAGCCTAGAGAGTTAGCCACTTAGGGAATTTATTTACTTGTGATAGTTTCTAAAACTGAAGTAGTGGACCAGCATTTGCGTAGAAGGATAGTGTGAAACCATTTAAGGAAAGACAGCCTCAATATACCTGTTTAAGATTTGAACCTTAACCTAACAATCACTGGCAAATCAGACAAGGCAAGATTGACGTCTTAGTCCCCATGGCTACTTGCACAATATCCTCCAGTAATTCTAGATATTTTACAGAAAAATCACACCTATATTCTTGCTACAACTATTTCGTACCTATACCATATAAATTGAATGGATCCAAGTGGGGCCACGATATAGGTATGGTTTATTGTCACCGCTCTATATGTTGTTCCATACAGGCTGTTATACTTTAATTCTTAGTTTCTGATAAAATAAATACTATATTCAAAATGCACGCTGCAATGAAACTTTGTTTTTGAACACATACGACGACCGAGAATTGAAAGTGAACTAATTTGACCAAATGCTCGGCAAAATGAAATATCTCTGTCAAACTTTGTGGGTCGTATCGTAGTAGTCATACTTCCTCAAGATTGGCAGATTATCTCTCCCACCATCCGGTTAATTACAATGGAAAGTCATAGTTACAAACAGTCCGTATAAAGAGGTGTGAGTACTGCTCCATGCTCTAGTTCACCTGTAAACATGAACAAAGTTATTTGGGAGCAGATCACTCAGGGTGGATAACCCGAGACTCACTTCGGCCTTGGGTTTCACTGCACTGCTTATCAGACATTTCGTTAGTTCTTGAAATATTCGACAAAACCAAAAGTGCACAATCCTTTTGTTGTCCTGTTTTTTTATATAGATCTATGATTTAAAGTTGAACTTGGTGGTCTTGTGGTGAAGTACTTGTCTCAGGACCCGCTGTTCATGGGTTCGAATCCATCCGATGTTGATGGATTTTTCTTGTGCGATAAAAATTCCGTAGCACAACTTTATTCAAAGGGAAAGTAAAGCCGTTGGTCCCATGTCGATTATAACATGAAAAATAA
This sequence comes from Timema cristinae, assembly GCA_039000515.1. Taxonomy (NCBI): domain Eukaryota; kingdom Metazoa; phylum Arthropoda; class Insecta; order Phasmatodea; family Timematidae; genus Timema; species Timema cristinae. The sequence goes on from JBCFYV010011172.1 coordinate 77,347,832, forward strand.
CCCCAAAAGGTATGTGAAAATACCTTTCCTGGCAAAATAGGTACACCCTTTTGGACTTCTCATAGAAATTCTCGTGTGAATGATATAATCAGTCACTTCAGAAAGTGAACATTAAATAACTCAAAAAAATTAAATAAAAACCCTATAATTCATTCAATACTATTTTATGTAGAATAAATATATTTATACAAAACGCTACTTCACTTCCAGACTGTTTTTAATATCAACTTTCTTTAATGCTAGGAAAATGTATACTTTTTTGTTATATTTAGAATAATAACTAGTTTTTTGGCCTTACATGTAACACATCTTATTATCCATCCAAGATAGCCGCATATTTATACTGATGTTGTTGGGTAGAGGATTTAATGGAAATGCACCTTCATTCCGTGGAAGAAAAGTGGGGAAAACATCGAAGTAAAACCACTCTCAATACATCAGGCCAGGATTCAAGCTCCGACCTTCTTGTCACCAGTAGAATATACTTGAGCCTTAGATCCAGCCTGCTTGTCAACCGATATGGGTACAATAATAGTAGGTTTATGATACAAAGCTATAACCCAATTTCAATAAAATATTATTTATTAAAATATCCCAACTCAAAGCTGTCATTCTGACGGTGCAATTGTTAAGATGCACACATCGATAACACAGATAGATAACATACTACCCAACGGACTAAGACGAGATATCCGAGGTGCCCCTTCATCCTTTCTTCCAGATGGTTTTGGACACTAATAATTAATTGAAACAATTTGGGAAGTAGAGCCCGTCCAGTGCAGACAGGAGAAAGTTTATTCCGCAGAAGTCACTCGATAATTAACACTAGCGCATGCGGGCTGGGCTATGGCCAGGCTTATTATTTTATATTATTATTATATTACACGTGGTCGGCGTTCCGGCACGGCACACTTAGTCTCGTCTTGTGCATGTGTCCCACCCCTCTCCCCCTTAACTAGAGAGAGGGGAGTCACGTCACTCACTCTCCTCCTACATGATGTATTAATAACTACATTAACTTAATTAATGTCGCCACAATTTTGATTACTATTCGAATTTGTGGCACGCGAGCTAGGGCGTCAACCTCGTTTGGGTATTTTTTATTGGCGAAGGGGAGGTTGAAGTTCAGATCCCTAGCCGGGTGTTCTGAGTGTAGTTTTATTTAAATGGTTTTCCACTCTTCCCTTCACGCTTCTTTGCAAAAATGTTGGTCATTGACTATTTATATAAATAATAGTCAATTTCATGGTACATTTCTTACAAATTCAACCTTTTCCACTCTATCTCATTAGTGTAAGTTTGCGAACAGCCCGGAGAAGGAGCAGTAGAGAGGAAGAGGGGGAGGGGGCACAGTGCTAGATGATATTTTCTGATACGCCACCTACTTAAAGAAAGGCTAACAAATTATCTCGTAGACCTTGCTTAGATTCCAAGTGGCCATTTAAAATATTTTAATTATTTGATAATCGCTCTACCATTTCTTCCTACAGCTCAAATATTTACAATTCCTGAATTTAGAGTGATCTTGAATAATTTACTTCCCCATTTAATCGTTTCTTCTTATCATCTTTTAATTTTTTTTAATATTACTATTATTAAGTTTTAAATTTGTTACATTGATGGCTACTTTTGAGCTCTCACATATTTTAAACCTAAATAATGCGAATAATAATAACAAGTTTAGATTTAAATCTGTTTACTCGCCTTCCTCTTTGGCCCTCTTTACTCTTTCTATTTTAAACTTGTTTATAAAAAAACTCACTCCCCTTTCTCTCCATCACACTTTGCTCTTCATCAGACCATTCCCACCCCTCTCTTTCTGACACACTTGTTCTTCAGTAGACCTTACCTTCCCTCTTTCTCTCACTTGTTCTTATCAAACCTTCCCCTTCTTCTAATTCTCTCACTTGATACTCATCATACCTTACCCTCTCTCTCACTTATTCCTCATCAGACTTTCACCCTCCCTCCCCCACCTTTTTCAGACAATACCTTTCCCCTTATTCTCTCACTTGTTCTTCATCAGACCTTTCCTTTTCTCTTATTCTTCACTTGTTCTTCATCAGACCTTGCCCTTCCTCTAAATCTCTCTCTTGTGTCTCTTCAGACCTTCCCCTCTCTCTCACTTATTCCTCAGCAGACTTTCACCCTTTCTCCTCCATCTTTGTAGACCTTGCTCTTTCCTCACTTGGTCCTCATCAGAACTTCCCTTTCCCCTTAGTCTCTCAGTTGTTCCTCAGCAGACATTCACGCTCTCTCCCCTACTTTGCATTCCTTCACCTCCTCTTTCTTTCTCAAACCTTTCCCCTTCATAGCTCTCCTGCTAAGTTGTTCGAGCCGTTCAGCCCAGTTCCTAACTCGCACATTGTGTTTGTCCCCCTCCAGGCCCGAAGAAGCCCTCTCCTCCGGAGCAGCCGACAGAGGAACAACAGCAACCACAGCCAGAGTACGGTGAACACGGGCACGAGGAGGAACACAGCAAGTCGGGTCATACGCTTGTCAACAAGCAGATGGTCCTGCCCTTCATACCACCCAAGTTCCCCAACCAGACAACGAACTCGGATTCTCTTATTAAACCTTCCGAGTATTTGCGTAGTCTCAGCCACATCAAGCCCACATCTCAGCCTCCACAACCACCCTCCTCAGTGACGGTGGCTACTTCCAACGGTGTCATCAACGGAACTTTACAGAGGCCCACGGAGCGAGAGACAACGCCGGTCTCCGACGAACAGACTTCAGTAGCCAGCAAGACGCCGCCCCGCGAGGACGCCTCCCTGGCCCCAGGCCCACCCCCAGCTCCTCCATCTGCCGGCCCGCCACCCCCACCACTCCCGGCTGCTGATCTGAAGGAGGACGATCCGTTCTCGACGGCGACCCGGAAACTCCAGCAGCCCCTAGGGACCATCAGCATCCAGGAACTGAACAGCGTTCAGCTCAGAAGGACGGACAAGATGATGGCTGCCAAGACGCTGTCGGCGCCTGCCAGGCCCGCCGTCAATGGTGAGTCAGAAAATGTTCTTTATTTGAAACGTTGTAAGTTAATGTTAGAACGTATTTTCCTAGGTGAGTAGTCCTGTAAGTAACTTAGTAAATATCTAGTGATGATTGTGTAGCTTACGGCGTGTTGTCCTAGATTAAATTAAGAATGTGTTGTCCCAGATTATATTAGTTTGTAAGTTCTGTATGACACATTAATTATCTAGGGCCTGGTGTGTAGTGTTAGGGTGTGCTGTCCTAAGTGAATTAAGTTTGTAATTCGAGTGTTGCTATAAGCTGTGTGTTTATAAAGTGCACGTTGAGTGCCCCATTAAAATAATATATTTTCTTGAGGTGGTCATATATTCTCCTCTCAGCTTTGACGTTGGACGTCACCTGAAACGTTTATCAACGTCCTTACTATCTTAATGATACCAACTATATTCCCCAGAACAAAGGGACTTATCTTGTGAAACACTTGAGTTCAGTGGTATCTCTACTGTCAATGTGTTATCGTTATCATCTAGGGTAGTACTGACAGGAGCTAATTGGGAGCCAGATAGTTAATAATAACTAAACATTTATGTACGCTTGGACGCTTAATTAGTAGTACATAATATATTAGGGTAGGCCTCGGTAGTCTTGGGGTAAAGTGCTTGATCAGTACTCGATGATCACGGGTTAAAATCCAGCCGAGGTTAAAGGATTTTTACTCAGCGATGAAAATCCTTAGCACAACTTCCTTTGAAGGAGAAGTAAAGCCGTCGGTCCCATGTCGATTGTGGCATGTTAAAGAGCCTTGAAATGTTTGTGAAAATACTTTTCTTGCAAAACTCACAGGCTCTTTCTCACTCACTCATAGAAATTCAGTGCGTAGTGTAACGGGAAACTACAGCACTCTTAGTAATTCCTTAAGAAATGTATTTATCCCCAAATGGTGCAGGCAGAACTAACCGGCCGAAGGTCTTGCCTAGATACGGATGGATGGGAAGAACATCGGGACTAACCCTCGGGTTAAAGACCCAAAAAATAATAATATAATATGGATACTTTTACCCACACGGCAGGCACGCGCATTAAGGCATCAATCTCGTTTATTCTTTTCCCGTTCATTGCAAATGAAAGCAAAGGGGGAAGACTTACTTAAATGAACTTTTCCTCAAGAACGCTTGATGTTTCTTTTGGAGTTTTATGTTCTGGTTGGGTCCGAATTCCAACTAGGGAGGCTGAGGGTGGTTTTATTTCGATTATTTCCCAATCTTCCTCCACGATTATAAGGGTACATTTCCTATAAGTTATACCTTCCCCAACCTTATTAAAATTAATGTAAGAGTAATTAAATGCGGATAGCCCTAACGGGTAGAAAGACTCGATGCCAAATAAAAAAGGTTTTGAAAGGGTTATTGGACTAATAATGTTGTTGTAAGTTAATTTTAGTGGGCAAGAAGAGGGAGGGTTAAAATTGGAGGGAAGTTGGATGGTTCATTTCATTTTACTATATACATAGAAGTTAAAAAATAACCTTAATCAATATCAGAATTACTAAAAATTCAACTCCACGGCATCAGCCTGCCATCGAGTTATACCGACAAACATCCGCCGTCTGCTGGCGAAGGAAATATCAACTTCTCTAAATAGCAAGCTTAAAACGCAATTATCTATTAATAGGTGATCTGGCGGTCTAGGGTTAAGGTATCAGACTTCTGTGCTGGGGTCTGGGGTTCAATCCTCGGTCCTGGCATAGATTTATCTGATTACCAAACCCTTCTTTCACCTCTGACAAGACGTGCATTAATCACAACTTGTGAATGTGTGGAATGCCAGGCCTCCACCATGGTTCGGATTCCACGTTAAACTGTAGGTCCTCCATTTCATCTCACAATCACCCTACCACTACACATTAGCGTAAGTGCGTAAAACCCGAACTGGTAGTAATTCGCGGTGCTAATTATAATAATAATTATTTACTAATTTTGTTCCCGATGACATTAATCCTTCTAGCGGAGATATTCAACGTTTAGAGTAAACTAAACTATCTATTCTACTTCTCTATTATTTCATTAAAAAAAAACCTATTGAATCTGAACTTTTTGTGCATGTGTCCATGTGCGCATCGTTTTACTACCCGTCTGGGCTACCCATATAGTCACACTGTTTGAGTAAGAGTAGTAAGGTATAATCTAAATGAAGTTTACTTGTATCCGCGTGGAGGGAGTGTGTGAAACTATTTAGAGAGAACCACCCTCAGTACACACAACCGGGATTTGAGCCTAGACCTACCCGTCACCGTAAAACCAGGCCCAGAGTAGTTTGATGCCTTGGCCCACATACTAAGTAACATATTATACCTGCATCTAAATATCATATTCAGTTTTCACTTTAATGAATAAACTAACTCTAGTTGGGGTTAATCCAGTAGAGATGCTTCACATATGCATACACATTTATTTCTCAATAAATGGGTTTATAAAATACAAATTATTATATTATTATTATATTATTATTATTATTATATTATTATTATTATTATTATTATTATTATTATTATTAGCACCGCGTCTTAATACCCGTTCGGGTTATACGCACTTACGCTAATGTGTAATGGTAGGGTGATTGTGAGATGAAATGAAGGACCTACAGTTTAACGTGGAATCCAACCACGGGGGCGGCCTGGCAAAATACAAATTAATACATAGATAATTTTAAACATTTAATAATCTTTGGTGAAAAAAATCTGTTTCAAAATATACAATATTTGTATATTATTTTAAGAAAATTCCAAATTCACATTTTTGCCATCCCACCCGACTCCTCGTTTAATATTTCCTACCACTGGCGGGAGAGATGACCCAGTATAGTTTACATCATATAACGTTATGTCATTTACTTCTTGTTTCTCATTTGAACGCATAAATCTATTCTACAACAACTACATCTTCCTTTAAATCTAGGTATAGTAGTGCAAGATTCATGAAACCAAATAACACGTTTTATAGATTTAATCCCATCTAAAGTGAAGGTTGTTTCTTTATGGACTTCTGAGCCTTAACCACAGTCAACTTTTTCATTTTAATTTTAATTTGAAATATTTTCCAGATGTTCTTTGTTACTATCCGTAGAATTTTTACTATGATGTTACTCATCAGAAGAGTTTGAGAACTTCTTATTTTTCTTAATTCAAATTTCTGAAGGCTTAATTCACTTGTTTTTCTTTACTTGCGTATAACTTTGTTTCGCTAACTTTTGTTTGTCAATATCTTCTGTAGGTGTTAATTGAGCAACCGATTGTTATATTTTGGTACTTCTTTTAAAGGAAAAAAAGGAGCATTTTAGTTAAACATTCCGTCCCAAATCGATGAGATGGATCTCCAAACCAAATCACGTGCTAACGAAATGGCTTGACCCACGATTTCTTTATCATAATGTTACCCACCTTTGTTTATTCAATATTCACATAAACTCGAAATATTAGCTTGCAATGATTTTAACGCTTACGCTGATATTGCATTTTTGAATGCTTCACAAATGTATACACTTGTCCAGAACGAGTAAAGCAACAAATAAGCACTCAACCATGAATAGGCTGAAATAAATGAGAAAATATCGATTAGTTCATTGAGAACATGATCAAGGTTAGCGCAATAAAATGTATCTAACTCTAATTGTTTTAACTGGTGGTGGGACATACATACCGCTGGGGCATCTTACCCCTATTTACCCTAGTCCAGATTAAATATATTTAATTTTATTTAACCTAAACTAGGCATAGGACTATTTCACCAAACACAAGCGAAACTAACTGGACCTTAACTAAACTTACTCAGATAAGAGCATGCAAGTGAGTTTTGAATTGCTTTTAAACGATTATTGGGAAACCATTAGTACTCTCTTGATAGCAGAAGCAAACTTGTGTTCTATAGTAAGTATTTTAATTGTTAAATGAGTAAGACTACTATTTATATATTTTTTGAACTTCGTCTTACTACCCATTCAGGTCATACGTTTATGTATTAATTACGCCAATGGTTTTAGGGATAAGGAAGTTTATATTTATAGGAAGTGTATTCGCATTTGCTTGGAGGGAGAGTGGAAAACCAGTTTGGGAAAAAACCCTCATTACACTTGACCGAGATTCGAACCTCGATCTCGCCGTCATCGGCAGTCTAGTCTACTCTGAGTAGCGCCTTAAACCTAGCGGCCACCAAAGCGGGTTACTATAGTCATTGAAGTTTTACTCATTTATTAGTTTAACATAAATAATCTCAATAAACACTAAAGAGTTTTGTAATAACAATGAAAAAATAATGAATGTCCCCAATAAAGTTTATTTAAGAACAAAAGTTTGTTGATCAACAGAGTAAACAACAAAGTTTAAAAAGAGAAGCTAAGATCAATTCAAACTTCACTTGAACATTGAACATCCTTAATCATACCCAAGTTTACACCTCTACCTAAGTTAACTAGACTTAAGAGTTTCCTAATGATAATGTCACTTGTGTTGGGTAATACAAATATGCTTCAGTTACAATATTGACTTTCTCTAATTACATTTTTTTTGGCCATATTGGGAATCGAGCCTAGGGCTTTAAACCATAGAAAGACCTGCTTCCATCTAAGAGAAGTCGTTGGATTCACGACTACATCCAAGTGAACAGGGCGATGACATTGGTTATTTTATGATTTATACTGTTCACATGATGAAAACAAGGTTACCAACAAAGGACATCAGTGGTCAGATGATCTGAGTCATCATTAATGCAATAGACTGGACTGTCGGTGATGGGAGAATGGAGCAAGGGTGGATACAGATCCTGTTGGGGGGGGGGGGGGTTATGGGGAGGGGATAGTATTGGTTTTCAAAAGGCTCCTTCAAGTGGAAATTTAATAATTTTATTTATAATAAGTTTATTAATAACAATACTGTTAGCTCATGAAAATAATTTTAATCAATAATTATAGTAATGAAAAGAGGACTTATAAGAAGAAATAAAATTTTAATTTACAAATTGGTTATTTTTATACAAAAAACATAACAAAATGTTACCTTAACTTTATTATTATTTAGCACCGCGTCTTACTATCCGTTCGGGTTATACGCTTTAAGTACTAATTACGCTAATTAATTAGGAATTAGGAAGGTTGAATTAGAGGAAGTGAATCCATATTGGCGTGGAGGGAGAGTGGAAAACCATTTAGGACCCCCCCCCCCCTAGTTCACCCGACCGAGATTCGAACCTCGATCTCCTCGTCCTCAGCAGTCTAGCTCAACACGACTAGCGCGTTAGCCAACTACGCCACCGAGGCGGGTACCTACTCTTTAAAAGTAATATGTACTGTCTGTATAATTCATTCACGACCTTAGTTTACTTGGATGACAGCTCTAAATGTTACTAGAACTAGTTCCTAATATATCACTACGCCAACAGCTGACAATATCACTTTGGATAACTGTAATGAAAACAGATGATAATATATGAATGTGATAGTTATCCACAGTAATTTAGGCCAATATTATTTATATATTTATTTGAGGTCGGACAAAAATCTTATTTATCGTTCTATTCCACCTATAAAATTAATATTCACAGTACTTCCACAAAAGGCCTAACAAAAATAGCTTCAAAATGGCGACCGACGAATTTAAACCATGTTGTTGAACATGACGGCAAACAAGTTTTTTTCAATGATGCACCCACGCAGTTGATGAACATATTTTATTCAGTTAAATATTTTGAAATACGATAAAATAATCATAAAATCATTAATTATGTATAAAAAAATGACAAGTATTTTCTCTTTTCCAAGTAAATACGATGCCTGTATTAAAAGGTATTAATGTATGCACTATGTTACATATAATCATTAATGTTCCAAAACGAAAAACAAGTACTTTTAGTTATGTTTAAAATATTGTTTCGAGTTGGATAGAAATAAATGATTAAAAGTAATAAAGTAGTATGAGAAAACTTAAGTTTACGATATTTTAAATGTAAATTAAAACAGTTCATTAAAAAAAGGTACATCTATAACAAAACAGTAATCTTTTACAAGTGTTGGCAACCCAAAACTTAAACATAATTTTCGAATTGTTATCCAGGTAAAAACCTATCGTGAATGGACTCTACACGGGCCTTATATGTTTTAGTATGTATTATTAGAAAAAAATACGTATTTTAATTTAAGTAGTTGCGTATCATACTAAACGTACTGGAGAGTTTTAGTTAAAAACTACTTGCTTTGTCGCACATAAGAGCCAAGTTTAAAGAGCTATTGATTAGGTTCATGTAGGAGATACGGCGAGTAAATATGCGGAAAGCCCAAACGGGTAGTAAGACAAAGTGGACACAAATAAATTTGGTCTGAAAAAGCAATACCAGTGCCCTCGGTTGGCATTGAAGCCCACCCTCGTGCGTTTATCCCGCTACGCTACCCTGGATGGGCGTGTCCTTGCAACCACGTGTTCTGTTCCATCGTGTCACCACTGAGTACTGTTACCTAGATATGTCGGTCTCGGTTCGCAGGACTCGTCGCTGTCTCTTAAGACTGCGCTTTAACAGTTTGCTTAGTTTTCACATTTAATTTGATTACATTACGCACGTTACTAAATAAATTACTGTTTATAAAATTACTTAGAAATATAGTCTTAATCTTAAATATATTAAGATTTTTTTTTTTACCACCATGTCTTACTACTCTTCAGGTTATATGCTAGCTACACTAATGTTTTAAGGTATTGGGAAGGTTATATTTATAGGAAATGTACCCACATTTGCGTGAAGGGAGAATGGAAAACTATTTTGGGTAAAACCTTCAGTACAACAGACCGAGATTTGAACCACGATATCTCCATAATCGAGATTACTCCGAGAGAAGCGCATTAGACCATGCGGCCACCAAAGCAGAGTAAATAAGGTATTATCGGGACAAAATAGGTCAATATAAAACCTCTTTAAATTGAACCATTTTAATTGCATTTTCCTACCTTTAAATTAACTTATATATAACATTACTACCAACATTTTTACGTAGATAGCTTTTCTTATATTCTCACAAATCCCAAACTGCACCAAGAAATATTTAAAATATAACATTGGCGCTAAATCTATCATTTATGCTTAGCTCTTCACAATCGAAAAATTAAGAATTATGAATGGTGTATGTAAGATTCAACGTCACTCTTAACGTTTGTCGAAAACTTAACTATTCATTGTTTTATTTTCACTACGCCTTAGTGTACGGCCAGACTGGGTGAGCGAGCGAATGAGCAACTAAAATTAAAATTAGTTGTACGAGAGGTGCCCTGACTGGAGCGCGCGAGCGGGAACCTGAGCGACGCGTTTGAAAGATAGAACTGGTTCTCGAACCAGAACAGTCTAGCTTACAGGCGCTGGGCAATATTGTTGTATGTTGGTCCAGTGCGTGCTAGGAAAACTTCTCAATTTGACTTGATATTTGGCTTTTGTTGTTGTTGTATTGTTGATAGGTTTATCATACTTGCTAATGATGGCCTAATTTCATTGGTAAGATCATAAACAATATATTTATTTATATGTAGACCGATATGTTAATACCCCAATATTATAAGCTCATCAAAGTAGGCCTTTACAAATAAGAATCACCACTCCTTTTTTCTTTTTTTTAGCATGCATTATTTTTTGTAAGAATTTTTGAGGAGCAGAGATACGCGAAGTGTCTTTGACATACATTTTCACGAATAAACTAGGATCAATCTGCCAATGACGCGCTCGCTCACGAGCTTAGCCACGCAGTCGCCCAGTCGCTCGCTCGCTTGTCAGTCTGGCCGATCCCTAAACTATCCGCATTGAATTGCACTAGGTAATTATGGATAAGGAGGAGAGCATTAATAATAAATACACAAGCATTTGCATGGAGGGATCATGGTGATCAATTTAGTAAAAAAAACACCCGCAGCTCATCCGACCAGAATTAGAGCCCCGACCTTCCATCACTAGCACACCAGACTAGACGAGTCGGGCATTAAGTCCGCGTGTTCACTGACACGAGTTGCTTATCGCCTAGTTATTCATTTGTTTTTAACAAAATATGATTTTTTTTAAAAAAAAAGGTTGAAACACTTTTATTCTAGGTGGATTTTTTTTTTTTTTCATTTTTTCTTGCATTGCGTTGCGTTGGTAACGTTACTTAATTAATGACTCCATGGAGTAAGCATACGCTGGACCAATTTTTTTTTTATGATTAGCAATGCTTTGGGAATTATCTTTATATAACGGATATAGCCCCATCAAGTATCATATTTGTGTATTCATATCCTAAAACACGGCACCTAGATACGGGTATCGAACCCACCACCCTTGGTTAAGCACGTCATAATCTACCACTGAGTTAACCAGGATTTGTCTTAGGGTCATAGTCAATCTTCACTCATATTTTAATGGCTCATTGGTTAGAGTGGTTGACCTCAAATCTAGGGGACATTTGTTCAATTCCAGGCAGAGCTGATAAAGACGTTTTACTATTTGTATAGATTTGTCCGTCTTATCCTCCATCTTGTAAATATCTAGGGCTGGGTGCGTATTTCTATGTCGTACTTGCCAGATTAAGCTATTTTATAAGTTTTGCTTTGATATACCGTGGGCTTAAGGATTTCACATTAAATATCCCAATTAAAAAGGTGTGATGCTGTCCCACCATAGTCCTTAGTTAAAAAATATGTTCCACTCTAGTAACGTGATTGGAAAAGGAAGACCGACTACAGGTCTAAATAATTTTGATTCTATCCAGATTATATTAATATGACTATTTTTATTTTCTTCTCTTCCAAAAAAGTTAGAACACTTCCTTACACTGGGGTTGGCTCTTCAGTATCCATCCTGGGTTAAGTTGATGTATGTCATGCGATGGTACTACACTGTATTTAGAAAGTGCATTTGAGCTACACATAAACGATTCTTCTATCTCCCTTCGAGATAGGTAAGTGGGCCTAACTGCCCACTCTCGGTTTCTGCCCGATGACCACCCTTGCGTGAGTTGTTCGGCTGATTTTCAGTGTGTGACTGGTCACGGACCGCTTCTCGAGATTACAGGGGAGCTTTCACTGACACTGACAGAGAAACTGAGACGCATGCTTGGACGGTGCTGGTCATCTTAGAGAACTGGCTGGTTGGAGCTACAGTAGGCTAGTTGGAGCTGAGAGTTGACTGGCTAGAGTTACAGTAGGCTAGTTGGAATTGAGAGTTGACTGGCTAGAGTTACAGTAGGCTAGTTGGAACTGAGAGTTGACTGGCTAGAGTTACAGTAGGCTAGTTGGAACTGAGAGTTGACTGGCTAGAGTTACAGTAGGCTAGTTGGAACTGAGAGTTGACTGGCTAGAGTTACAGTAGGCTAGTTGGAACTGAGAGTTGACTGGCTAGAGTTACAGTAGGCTAGTTGGAGCTGAGAGTTGACTGGCTAGAGTTACAGTAGGCTAGTTGGAATTGAGAGTTGACTGGCTAGAGTTACAGTAGGCTATTTGGAACTGAGAGTTGACTGGCTAGAGTTACAGTAGGCTAGTTGGAACTGAGAGTGACTGGCTAGAGTTACAGTAGGCTAGTTGGAACTGAGAGTTGACTGGCTAGAGTTACAGTAGGCTAGTTGGAACTGAGAGTTGACTGGCTAGAGTTACAGTAGGCTAGTTGGAACTGAGAGTTGACTGGCTAGAGTTACAGTAGGCTAGTTGGAGCTGAGAGTTGGCTGATTAAATTTATAGTTGGCTAATTGGAGCTGAGAGTTGACTGGCTAGAGTTACAGTAGGCTAGTTGGAGCTGAGAGTTGACTGGCTAGAGTTACAGTAGACTAGTTGGAATTGAGAGTTGACTGGCTAGAGTTACAGTAGGCTAGTTGGAACTGAGCGTTGACTGTCTAGAGTTACAGTAGGCTAGTTGGAACTGAGAGTTGACTGGCTAGAGTTATAGTAGGCTAGTTGGAACTGAGAGTTGACTGGCTAGAGTTACAGTAGGCTAGTTGGAACTGAGAGTTGACTGGCTAGAGTTACAGTAGGTTAGTTGGAGCTGAGAGTTGACTGGCTAGAGTTACAGTAGGTTAGTTGGAGCTGAGAGTTGACTGGCTAGAGTTACAGTAGGCTAGTTGGAACTGAGAGTTGACTGGCTAGAGTTACAGTAAGTTAGTTGGAGCTGAGAGTTGACTGGCTAGAGTTACAGTAGGTTAGTTGGAGCTGAGAGTTGACTGGCTAGTGTTACAGTAGGCTAGTTGGAGCTGAGAGTTGACTGGCTAGAGCTAGAGTATGCCAGTCGAAGCTGAAGAGTTTATTAGCTGGAGATGATTGTTATAGTTGGAGAGTCAAGAGTTGACTAGTTGGAACTGAGAGATGGCTGTTTATAGTTAGAGTTGGCTATTTTGAGTTAGAGTGGGCTAGTTAGAGCTTATAGCTAGAGTTACAGTATGTTAGTTGGGGCTGAGATATGTCTGTCTAGAGTTACAGTAGGTTAGTTGGAGATGAGTGTTAAAGTTGGAGGTAAGAGTGGACTAGTTGGAACTGAGAGTAGGCTGATTAGATTTAGAGTTGGCTAATTGGAGCTGAGAGTTGACTGGCTATAGTTACAATAGGTTAGTTGGAACTGAGCGTTGACTGTCTAGAGTTAGAGTTGGCTAGTTGGCACTGAAAGTTGGCTGGTTAGATTTAGAGTTGGCTATTTTGAGTTAGATTGGGGTAGTTGGAGTTGAGAGGGGGCTGACTAGAGTTGGAACTGGGTTTAATTGAAAGTTGGGGTTGGGTGTTTGCTACTTGGAGATTATTATTATTATTAGCACGCGTCTTACTACCCGTTCGGGTTATACGCACTTACGGTAATGTGTAATGGTAGGGTGATTGTGAGATGAAATCAAGGACCTACAGTTTAACGTGGAATCCGAACCACGGTGGAGGCCTGGTATTCCCCACATTCACAAGATATCTTGTCAGAGGTGAAGGAAGGGTTTGGAAATCAGATAAATCTGTGCCGGGACCGAGGATTGAACCCGGCCGCCAGCACAGAAGTCTGACACCTTACCCCTAGACCACCAGGTCACCTACTTGGAGATGAGAGTTGGCCAGTTGGAGTTGTGAGTATGCGCTTTAGCCTACTCAGCTAGTCAAGAACGGTTGAGAATAAATCAGATCTTTATTTAGTAGATACATTTAGTTTAACTTTCTACATCTTGTATTCTCAACCGTTCTTGACTAGCTGCCTTGAGTAGGCATTTTATCTCAAAATAATGTGTGTACGTAAAAAAAAAAAAAAAAAAAAAAATCGTGTCCATTTACATCCCACCTTAAGTGACGTAACATCCCGAGTCACTAGGTGAATATCCTAAGTTTAACGGTTGTATGATCTCATCACGAGCTTCTGGAAGTTTTATCGCACCAGAAGTACCACTCACAGTTACCGTGGTTCGTGATTATTTCTGTAACCGGGGTTTTTTGGCTGCATCAGAGCGTGACCAGGTTAACGGCGGTCCTCATGTTTACACTCTTTCCCTGAAAGATGTTTATCCTCAAAAACAAAAACACAACAAAACTACAAGAAAACACACTTAGGGTTGCCCAAAACATTCAGGAATCCTGGGGTGAATTTTAAGACCTCCTTTAATATAAATTAGTTAATTTTCAATCTGGTTAAGAGCTACAAAATTCTTATCTTTATCATGCTCACCACTTTTAAATAGTTTTAGTTGGAAAAGTAGCTTGGAGCATTTCGCCGTTTATACACTTTGGTTATTTGGGGTAATCGTGACCCCTCACTTGACAAGGACCTGGGCCAAACTGCCACCTTTATATTTAACCCCTTCCTGTTAGTGCGGCCTTGGAGTTACCGATCAAACATCGCGTTTCCATTATTTATGATCCCTTGTTTGGGGTACAATACACCCGACCGAGATTTGAACCCCGATCTTAATGTCATGGGCAGTCTATCCCAGCACTAGATTGACGCCTTAGACCATCTGGTCACCAAAACATGTTATAAAACTTTACTCTTGGGGTATTTTGTCACAACTGTAATTGAGTATTATGTTTAGAGAAAATTATACTACCCCGGGCTCTATCAGGCAGTGTGGTGGTCAGGTGTCCTCTTAGAAACTGTGGTATCAACCAGTCAACAAACATTAGACCTCTTCAGGTTCTATCAGGCAGTGTGGTGGTCAGGTGTCCTCTTAGAAACTGTGGTATCAACCAGTCAACAAACATTAGACCTCTTCAGGCTCTATCAGGCAGTGTGGTGGTCAGGTGTCCTCTTAGAAACTGTGGTATCAACCAGTCAACAAACATTAGACCTCATCAGGCTTTATCAGGCAGTGTGGTGGTCAGGTGTCCTCTTAGAAACTGTGGTATCAACCAGTCAACAAACATTATACCTCTTCAGTCTCTATCAGGCAGTGTGGTGGTCAGGTGTCCTCTTAGAAACTGTGGTATCAACCAGTCAACAAACATTAGACCTCATCAGGCTTTATCAGGCAGTGTGGTGGTCAGGTGTCCTCTTAGAAACTGTGGTATCAACCAGTCAACAAACATTAGACCTCTTCAGGCTCTATCAGGCAGTGTGGTGGTCAGGTGTCCTCTTAGAAACTGTGGTATCAGTCATTCAACAAACATTAGACCTCTTCAGGCTCTATCAAGCAGTGTGTTGGTCAGGTGTCCTCTTAGAAACTGTGTTATCAGCCCTTCAACAAACATTATACTACTTCAGGCTCTATCAGGCAGTGTGGTGGTCAGGTGTCCTCTTATAAACTGTGTTATCAGCCATTCAACAAACATTAGACCTCTTCAGGTTCTATCAGGCAGTGTGGTGGTCAGGTGTCCTCTTAGAAACTGTGGTATCAGCCATTCAACAAACATTATACTACTTCAGGCTCTATCAGGCAGTGTGGTGGTCAGGTGTCCTCTTAGAAACTGTGGTATCAGCCATTCAACAAACATTAGACCTCTTAAGGCTCTATCAGACAGTGTGGTGGTCAGGTGTCCTCTTAGAAACTGTGGTATCAGCCATTCAACAAACATTATACTACTTCAGGCTCTATCAGGCAGTGTGGTGGTCAGGTGTCCTCTTAGAAACTGTGGTATCAGCCATTCAACAAACATTATACTACTTCAGGCTCTATCAGGCAGTGTGGTGGTCAGGTGTCCTCTTAGAAACTGTGTTATCAGCCCTTCAACAAACATTAGACCTCTTCAGGCTCTATCAGGCAGTGTGATTGTCAGGTGTCCTCTTAGAAACTGTGGTATCATCCATTCAATAAACATTAGACCTCTTCAGGCTCTATCAGGCAGTGTGGTTGTCAGGTGTCCTCTTAGAATCTTTGGTAAGGAGTTTATTGTAATAACTGTGATCGTATTAATTAAACAACATTAGGCCCCTTTAGTAAAATGTAGCTTCATAAACTATACTATCCAAATAACTAATGTTGATGTTTTTACGTAGTTTGTTACTCTCGTGGCCTCAAAGTGGCGTCTTACATATATGTGGCAAACCAGCTCCTCAGCCTTACGATATCCAAGATATATGGTAACTCAATGGCAGTAATGTACTCACGAAAACATTATAGTAGAGGATACTATGGTGACGGGGGTGTGCACCCAAAGCACTGGAAGTAGAGAGCACTGCAGACATTTATTTTACTTTTACTATGTAAAGGGGGCTTCATGTTAAAATACTAATACCAAATTCAAAATGGTTTTAAACATGATTTCTCACTTACACCCTCCCATTGAAGGATGACACTGAAAGTTAAAGGTAAACAATTAATTGTCAGCGAGGGCATGTGATGGCTTAAGGTCATTCAACCATCAACATTTTATTACACAGTTTTATATGTGTATTTATTTATTTAATGTTATTATTAATACAATATTAATAAAAATAATACTATTATATTTCATTGTGTACAGTCCATATTAATATCTGATTATACTAAATTTCAGCTTCATAAATAACTACTTTACCTTAACAATGGTACTCGAAACGTATAAAATATCAAGTTTGACCCTTATAACTCGTGAACTGTAATAATTTGAAATCAGTGAATCACTATTTATAGCTATTTTATTATTAAAATTGTGCAATACAATTTTTATGGTCAAATGTAAAGAATTGTAAATTGTTTCATATATAGCTCCAAGTATAGCTTATGCTCTTTTTTTTCTAGTAATTAATAGTTTGAGTACCAGAACGTTCTCTTTCATTTCTGCCGATGAAATGGTGTAGCGAGGAAACAAACCAGCTCTCATGGGAACGCGTTAAGCCAGATGTTAAGTTCGCCTAGTCTGATTTGTTGTTGACAAGAAGAATGGGGTTCGAATCTCAGCCAGGTGTATTGAGGGTATCTTATCCTTACCTACACGTAACTACGCGTAAAATTTATCTAAATCATACCAACCTCGTCCAAATCCTGTGAATATAATTAAAGGATATAACTTGTACATGTATAAGACGTAGAGCAAAAGGAAAAGTGACAAACCACACAAAACAGAAAGGGTGTCTGTGTATGTCCCGTTCATTCTGTCAGACTGCACTACGGCTCAATAGCTGACCTCTGAACTTTGTGTTCTTGTAGGCGAACCATTCTTGACGCAGAAGGACGACCTTATTGCTGAGTTGAAGATGTCCAAAGACATCTCCGGTATCAAGAAGCTCAAGGTGGAGCGGGCCAAAGTGGAGGAACGCCAGGAGAAGGAGATGTTCACAGAGATCACCAAACAGTTGAACGCCAACACGTTCGTGGAGAAGGTACGGTAGAGGCAGTTTGGCACTAAACTAAATTAGACTGAACATCAGTCTCAGCTAGTCTGGTTTACCGGTAAATAGGAATTCAGGGTTTGATATTCTTGCCTGGTGAGCTGTGTTTTTATTTTGTCAGTTGGTTTCCCCATTCTCCCTCAATGGCAAATGTAAGTACATTTTCTCTTAATTATAGCTTCCTCAGCTATACCTTATTAGTGTAATTATATGTGGATGAGCTAGACGTGTTTTAGACTACAGGGATGTCGTCTTTAAGGGCACCACCTACTTGTAGATAAATATTCTCACAACGCCGTGTTTCTTAGTGGAATGGCAGTTCTGAAGCTTCAATACTACTAAAACAATTCTAAATTACTTTAGAATGCTCTGTTCGGAACCTGAAATTAAATGACTATCTGTTATAGGAATACCAAATCGATATACTTTAATGTCAGAATTGCGACATTTCACAAAAAATGCCGTTGAAAATATTTTCACATTTGATGTACCATTATGTACATATAGGCTACACATATATAAAAAAACACATTTATGTGCGTGTTGGTTTTATGTATACACATAAGGGTCGATTACAGTGGGCGACATCACTAGCTACTTGCTGGCTTGTAAACTCGTGCGCGAGTAAGCTTGTTCCAACAGTCTCAGCGAGTGTCGATTACACTGAGCCACCAAACTCACCCACTCGCTCAGTAGAGCTGTTTTCCTTTTTCGTGAATAGCTTTGTTATTCACAATGTCTGGAGGGAAGTGGATCAGTAACAACATTGTAGAAGTCTTACGAATTTATGAACGATATCCGGTACTGTGGAACATCAAGCATTGTGACTATATCAATGTAAATCTTCAAGATGAGCTTTTTAAAAAAATGTGTCAAGAGTTTGAAATAGAAGGATTGCTTAAGGGGATGAATGAAAAGCAGCTCAAAGCAAAAATTAAGATTTTGAAAGACGTCTACCGGCGAGAAAGAATTAGCTATGATAGAAAGGAGAAAATAAAGTGCCAGTGGAACTCCTACTAGCTTACTAGCTTCACTTACTAAACAAGGCGATTTTACTGGCCAAAGGGCTAACTGCAGTAGCCCCATGGCTTGTTTGGTGCTGACTGACAGCTCACAGCTGAGTTCTGACAGTCAAAATTGAGGTGTATACCTAAATTTTGGACTGTCAGAAGTGACAGCTGCTAAACACATGTTTTTGCAGATCATATGGTTAGGCGTAAGGATACATAATTTGGTCTGGTAACTTTTCAAAGCCGTCAGCCGTCAGCTGTTAGCTGTCAGTCAGCACCAAAGAAGCCACGGGGCTACTTACTGTAGCTAGCGAGTAGCTTGTAAAGTCGCCCGGTGTTCAACTTTACTCTCTGGGATACAGCAAGTGGCGAGCTTACTAGCCGTTGTGATCACATTCGGCGAGTTTAATAGCAGCGAGTAAATTCGCCCGGCGAGTAGCTAGTAATTTCTCCCAGTGATTGACCTTACAGATATATATGTTACGGGCAAATCATGGTTTGTTTACCAATTTTGGGCAAAGCCCGATGTATCTTGGTATTTCGGGATGTGCCCGGGTAGATCAAGGATTCGAACGATTTTCTTTGGGTAAATCGTGATTCAAACAATGTAATCTATAATGTATATAAAAAGTATTGACAAAACATTACACTTTAATTACATTTGATTAAAGAACATAAAATAAGTTTATTAAAAAATTAATAGACTATTGAATTAAATGTTTCTTCTGTATGAAATATATTCAACTTAGTAAATTAAAATCAGATTAAATAAAATAATTATATTTGTGTGATATAAATATAATAAATAATACTTAATGATAAACATAAAAATTATATAAAACTGAAAGTATGAAAAAATATAAACGGACTCACAGTTAATTTGTTGGTGCACATAAGAGGCGAATGACACTTTGAATTGCATTGTGTTCAGTTGGAGTTGCATTTATATTTTTTTAATTTGAATATTTGTGCTTGTGTGATCAGTGAACGTATCCTGCCCATCAGTACGGGATTCTTTTCTACTCTCTTCTTTGAGACTGATTTCCTTATTTAGAATGTCCTCTGCTTTCAAAAATAATTTATTACAATCACTGATTTGATTCCTTGAGAAAAGACGGTTGATTGTACCGTTTAAAGTACCCAAATTATAATAACCACCATCAATCACTTTTAAAACCAGCCCCTAAATATTCTTTGCATCGACTTTACTTCTCTCTATGCAAGGAATTTTAGATTTCACTGTTGTTCCAATAGCTAGTTTTGGAAATGACTTTTCACTTGATAATTTCATTTTATTTGCCTGTTTTTACAGGCCTTCAAGAGCTTTGATCTTCACATCTTCCCATCCCTGCCTCTAATAACTTATATATTGTGTTGTTCTGCCTTAGATACCCGACAAGGACGCTACAGGCAACCCTATCCCTCCCTGGAAGCGGCAGATGCTGGCTAAGAAGGCTGCCGAGAGGGCTAAGAAAGAGTTGGAGGAGCAGCTCTTGAAAGAGGCGGAGGAGAAGAGGCTTCAGTCCATACCTCCTTGGAAGAGACAGCTCCTGGCCAAGAAGGAGGAAATAGACACCCGCAAGTAAGATGATGGATCAGGGTTTATAGGCAAACCTGGTTACGTTATGAGGGGTGTTCACAAATAAAGTTACTAATTATCTACGGGATTGTCATGCTATTTAATTATTAAATATCTCTGTCTTGGTGTAACATTAAATGTGCTGTCCCAATTTAGGTTAATTTGTAAGTCCTGCTAGCCAGTTATCAAATATCTATGGCTGGGTGTGTAGCATTAGATTTGCTGTCCCACTTTGGGGTAGTTTGTAGGTCCTGCTACCTAATTATTATATATCTATGGTTATATGTTTAGCATTAGATATGGTGTCCCAAGTTTTAGTTTGTAAGTCACCTGTCACGTTATTCAAATAATCAATACTTAGGCTTTAAGTGGTGGTATTGATAATGGTGAGAGACAATTTATTTTTGTGGGACTACACCTTTAGGCATGATCTTGCTGACCTGTGTCTGGTGTTTTTTTAGGCCTGTGATATACACTCCACGCGTCATCGATGACAAGAAACCCACGAAGGGAAACAAGGGGGAGGAATCTTTGAAACCCCCTCAGATCGTTGATCCCAGCCCTTCCCCTCCACCCACTGAAAACGAGGAGGATGACAATAATAACAGCGTCTACAACAAAGAAAATAAGACGCCGCCGTCGGAAGAGTCGGCTGAAGGTCCGGCCCAAATAATCCCCTGGCGCGCTCAGCTCCGCAAGACCAACAGCAAGTTGAGTCTTCTGGAGTAACAGCACGATAGAACACTTGCCATCAATACTAACATCAAACTGAGACTTATAAAGTAACAAAACTAATAAAACTGGCTTTCAATACCAATAGCATGTTGAGTCTTTTAGAGTAATGTCATGACAGTGAACAGGCCATTAAGACCGACCGGAATTTCAGTATAATGGAGTAACAGCATGAGAATGAACTGTCCTCAAGGCTGACAGCAAATTGCCTATTCTAGAATAACAAAACACTAAACTGACCATCAATACGACAGCCAGTTGTAGTAACAGCATTAGAAATGAACTGTCCTCAATGCTGACAGCAAATTGTCTATTCTAGAATAACAAAACACTAAACTGACCATCAATACGACAGCAAGTTGGAGTAACAGCATGAGAATGAACTGTCCTCAAGGCTGACAGCAAATTGCCTATTCTAGAATAACAAAACACTAAATGACCATCAATACGACAGCAAGTTGGAGTAAACAGCATGAGAGTGAACTGTCCTCAATGCTGACAGCAAATTGCCTATTCTAGAATAACAAAACACTAAACTGACCATCAATACGACAGCAAGTTGGAGTAACAGCATGAGAATGAACTGTCCTCAAGGCTGACAGCAAATTGCCTATTCTAGAATAACAAAACACTAAACTGACCATCAATACGACAGCAAGTTGGAGTAACAGCATGAGAATGAACTGTCCTCAAGGCTGACAGCAAATTGCCTATTCTAGAATAACAAAACACTAAACTGACCATCAATACGACAGCAAGTTGGAGTAACAGCATGAGAGAGAACTGCTGCAGAACGATTGAAAAAGTAATCACTTTGGCTCTTGGTTACTTGAAATTTGATTGAAAACACCTGGCGATTTGTAAAACTCAGTGAAATATTGTGGGGGGGGGGGGGGGGGGGGGGGGGCTAGAGTTCACATTTTATTAAGAGTATAAGGGCTGCAGAACATCATAATAATTTTAACGTTTAATCTTCTCCGAATTGAAAACAAAGTTGTGGTCTATAGTCCTATACACATTTCAACTGAGAAGAATTGTTAAAAAATATATATATTTTTGGTTTGGAAAATCACACATTCCCTTAATGCTCCGGGAACGTGGCTAGAAGTTGTATAAGGGATTGGAATGGAACTTAGTTTAGTTGTGGGTTACAACATTATCATTAATTGCATCCATCTTGTTTCGATGTCTTTTAGCAACTGAGAAGCATTTCTCTGTACAGTGGTACTATCCCACCACGATAAACAGGGTAAAGTGTATGCAGCTCCTGGAATAGTAAGGGTGATACTTTTAGCTGCAAGCAACATGAATTGCCTAACCTTTGCTATGGCAATGAAACACTTTTTTTTAACGAGGTGGTGTTATTAGGAGCATTCAAAATATTATTCGATATTAAACACACTTTTTTAACGATTGGTTGCCTTGCAGGAGGTGGGTGGTCATTTCTGATAATAGGGTGAGCTATATTCCACCGTGAGGCAGCAAGTCCCAGACAATTATAACCGTTCTGGTGTATTAAATGCCCGATGAAACTATTTCCATACCTCATTTAAGGTAAGATGTTATTGGGTGGTCCTAGCCCCAAAACTGACAGGTTTGGTGAAAGCTTGAAAGCTAGAAAATCTTACAAGTCAAGTGTACTAAAATATGTATGGTAAGCTTTCAAGTAAAATAGTTTCCTAACATATCAATCCATTGTGGTATGAGGCCTTAACACATTAAATAAATGTTTTTTTATAAAAATTAAAGGCCTGAGAAAGCAATATGTGTCATTAAGTTTACATTTGAAGTTTTAATATTACATTTAACAAAGTGTTAAATTTGCTTGGTTTTGATATTAAAAGTGTTTACCATAAGAATACTACATTGAAAAGGTTTCGGTATATTTTTAAAACTGTGTAACTGCAAAATATTTATATTTTTGACATTCAAATAGGGTATAAGTGTATTAGTATCTAACTAAACAATTTGAGTGTTAATTAGTCGTCTAAGCATTTTAAAAATAAACTTTAAAAATAAAGTATTTTTTTACTAAATAAGTGCCTTAAGCATATAAAATTGTAAAAAATGGAGCCTAAATAAAACCAGTTTTGCTACTTCTGTGTGGCATCGAAATATATATATATATTTTTGTAAATAAGTGTTTTTGCTTCATTTTCTACAACGAACCCAGAATATTTATTTAAAGTTAAATAATTGTGATACTAATGTGTCATCAGTCAGTTATAAAATAGTGTAAAGTAGTTTTTTTATATATATTTTCACCATTGATTTCTCAAACAAACCCCCAATAAAAGGCTATCTCTAATTCTGCCAGATAATCATTTAGGAAAACTATAGATAAAATTTTTATTTCTTCACCCCAAATAAATATTAGTTTAGAAAGTTCCTGCTCTTTAATGAATAAAGTTTATAAAATTTTAAATAGTTCGAATATTTAATTATTAGTCTTTAAAACATTTAGGCGATTAATAAAGTTTTTGAACTTTGATCTTGATTTGTTGAGCAAAGAAAAATATATTTCCAAAGTTAAGTTGCCCTGAAATATTCATATTTGCATATTTAAATATGGTTGATCAGTACATTGAATATTTCACTTTAAAATAATACAACTAACTCTAATGATGGCCTAATCAGCAGAATTAATATCTAGGTTTAGAAAAAAAGAAACAAATACAAATGAATACTAAACAGTCACCATACTTATGCAAATTATTTTAAATATTACAACAATCATATTGTTTTAAAAAATGTTTTTTCCAAACGTTTATTAATAAGAGTAATTTGTTTTATTATTGGAATATGGGGCATTCTTCGTTTGAATGGTAGCCTCCATGTTGTTTAAAATAAGTCAGCACATGATATTTATAGTGCTTAAACATATTTAAATCTTTGTATCATAATTTTATTTCCCTAATGGTCAAGTAGATCAAGTTTTGAACATATTTTTTATAAATATATATTTTATAAGTATTTATATATATAAAATAAATAAATATATATTTAAGGGGGCGAAGAGGGAGCTACAATAATTTAATAAATGTTACACTAGGCCCAAAAAGTGGACTTATACACATGTTGTTGATTATAAAACAAACACTATTAAATTACTTGTTTATCAAACGCCAACAAATTTAAAAATGTGTAAAATATTTTTTCTAAAAAATTCTAAATAGTATATTTAAATGATCTAGTTTGTAAACATAGGAAACCACATATAACAGTGCATGTCCAGGCTAGCCAATGTTGAAATACTTTGGCCTAAATTTTAAGTAGCTTTCCTCGGAGTTTGTAGAATTATTTAAAACCTTGTGATTGATAAGTGTCTACCAACTCCAGGAATACTTATGTAAATTACATGTGCTTTATATTAAAATTTTCTAGTAAAATTTAAGTGTTTTTGATATGTAAAATGTTTTTAGTCTGTATATATATATATATATATAATATATACAATACATGTGTGATACGATCAGAGCTAGTAATCTGGCCTACTCTAAACAAATTACTAAAAGAAAATTGTACAATATCAGCCGTGGATGATCAAAGCTATGGGCAACTAAGGTTAAAATCGAAAGGCCCTACTGTTGACAAGCTGGCGAGAACATGGACTATTGGAATGTTTAATTAGAGATAAGTGTGTGGTAAAGCGAGTTAACTGTTAGAGGAAATGACTAGAAGAAAATGCATGTTCTGTATTTATATTAAACTAAGTGGAAAGGGAAACATGTTTTGATGACTAGTGTTGGTAGCCTGGCACTGTGGTTAGGTGGGGTAGAATGGTTAAGGGGAAGTCAGGGAGTAGGTTTAATCCCAAGCTCAACAGCTCAAATATTTGTGGGAAGGTAGAAGTTGGTGTCATCTAGACTTCTATGAAACATATGAAAATACACATTCATAGAATCATGTTGGTTGCTGGTTATACTCCGTATGAGGGGGAAGACGAGAATGTGGGAGTGAAGTCTTAGAATTAGCTCAATGAAGTATTTAATGCATGTGAACCGGGTGAAATAATTATCTTGTGGAGATATGAATGGATGGGTGGGTACTGGGTACCCATAGAAAGAATTCAGAAAGAATGTTAAGAAGGTAATAATGATGATAGTGTGAATGAGAATAAAATTAGTTAGTGAGTATGTGTTTGGGAAAAAGTTTAATTGTGTCGAACACATGGTTTAAGTACAAGGATATTCACTTGTATACATGGCAAAGGGGCGATTAGAGAACAATGATTGATTTTTGGGCGTATTATGAAAAACTTGGAAGATAAGTAAAGTATATTAGGCTTGTTCACGGAGCTGAATAAGGAAAGGATCATTTAATAGTGATTTCAGTAGTTGAACTAGGAAGGAGTTTTGTGAGGAAGCAGTGCAAGCGTATTAAGCAAGTAAGAGTGAAAGTTGAAAAGTTGAAGGATTAAAGTGTGATAACGCAATATTAAGGATCGCTGAGTGAAAAATTAACTTTTTAAGAGCATGAATGGAATATAGAAATAAATTCTAATGATATAGAAATTGCTTGGAACAGATTCAAAGAGGCTGCAGCTAATTGCGTGAAAGATGTGTGTGGATCTGCGGTGGTGAGAAACTTAAAGCGAGATACATGGTGGAAAGAACAGATGAAAGAAGCCGTGAGAGAAAAGGAAGAAGTTTGCAAACGAATGATTGCTGTGAAGAGTGAAACAGAATGTAAGAATTTCTGGGAGATGTACAAAGATAACAAGATGAATGAAAAGAAAGTCGTAAAGGAGAGTAAATATCAAATGAGATTAAAAGAAGGAGAAAGATTGCACAACTATTTTGAAGTAAATAAGCTGCTCTGAAAGTGAATAAAGAGAACGAAACTAGAAGTGAAAGAAAAGGCCTATGGTATTCAGGATAAACATGGTGAGAATATCTGGGATGAAAACAATATAAAATAGCGAAAGATAGAGTATTTTATCCAAATGAATGGCGAAAAGGTTGAGAAAGTAACAGCAAATCTGGAACACGTTATTATAAGAGAAATAATTAGAAGGCTAAGATTTTTAAAGCTATAAAGTGTTAAATAATGGCAAAGATGCAGAAATAAATGGGATAGCATTGGAATGCTAAGTGTGGTGGCATGGTACTACTTGTCAGATTACGTGAGTTGTTCATTGTGTGTGCTAGGATTTTAAATATGCCTAATGACTGTAAGAATATACAATTGTTCCTTTGTGCAAGGGCAGTAAGAGTGAATGTAAGAATTATAGGGCAATTAGTTTGTTGAGTACTTAAGGGAAAATTTTTGAGATAGTTTAAATTGAGAATGCGCGTTAAAAAACTGCGGACAAGATTTGCAAGCTTTGGGGAATGCAATGTGGTTTCATGAATCAGTTACTTGCATTGAAACAAGTGATTGAGAAATGTATGGCAGTAAGGAAGAAAGTTTATTGTGCATTCATTGATCAGGAGAAAACGTAATATCGGGTGAATAGGAATATATTATGAAATGTCCTAAGAGAGTATGGTGTGGGAGTATGGTTAGTAAATGTAGTTATGGTGGTGTACGATGGAAGTAAAGCATGCATTAGGGTGGATGGAGCTTTGGACGAATGGTTTTACATTGAACACAGTGTTATACAAGGTTGTGTTATGTCTTCATGGTTGCTTAATGTACTCATGGATGGGTCTATGAGGGGAACATGTGAAGATGCGTTTGGTGTACAAATGGATAATGTGATAGTTAGAGTGCTGTTATATGCAGATGATGCCATATTAATGTCTGAGAATGAAAGTGTCTTACAGAAGGCATTAAATTGTTTGAATTTGGTGACATGCATAATGGATGTCCGTTTAAATGTCTCCAAAATTAAGGTGATGGTTCTTAATAAGGATGAATCTAGAAATTATTGTCAGTTTAGTCTAAATGGAACACTGTTAGAATACATGAGGGATTTTGTGTATCTGGGCAAAATGTTCTGTAAAAATGGAAGGATTGCTGATGAAATCGACGGATGAGTGTATGCATCTCTGAGAGTAGTTGGATTCATGTGGACTATGGAAAAAAAGGAAGAAGTATCGAATGAGGCAAATATGGCAGAGCTGTTGTAGATGAATGTGTTGTAAAGAGAACTTTTAAGAGTTTTAGGAATAAAAGAGCATGTATGAATCGGTGTATGGATGTTGTTGAAGTTAAGGGAGTGTGCAATGATAGGGAAGTGTGAAGAAAATCATTGAGTCTGAATTAATTACGGAGTGGTTTTTGAACTATGTGCATAGTTTCTTGCCTACCCCGTTAGGGAATGGCATGATTAGGTATGTTATGTATGTTATCTGGTTGAAAAAAGGCCCCGCACAATAATTTAATGAGCCATTGTGTGACCCAAGACTCGTAGGCTGCTATTCTTGAATCATCTCCATGACTAGACCCATCCAAGTAGGATAGTATTTTAATGAACTGGAATAATTTGACTGTGGAGATATTTATATTATGTACAGTTGTGAAATAAATAGCTAGGTTTATTATGTACAATATTTTAGAAAATGTTCCTTGATGTTTACATTAATTCTGTTTCACATTTCTAATGTATTGGTTTGGCTATTAAAACATTAGAAAATACTTCAATTTAGCTTTAAGACATTATATTGACCACTATTGTATGAATAACTTTTTCATA
Source organism: Timema cristinae (assembly GCA_039000515.1). Taxonomy (NCBI): domain Eukaryota; kingdom Metazoa; phylum Arthropoda; class Insecta; order Phasmatodea; family Timematidae; genus Timema; species Timema cristinae. The sequence goes on from JBCFYV010011172.1 coordinate 77,375,516, forward strand.
AATTTATATTTTAGCTCGAGAATTTCCTTTTTTGTTAAAATATTTTAACAGTTTTGAATGAGTAATATATAAATATTACATTTAGTCTTATGTTGTGCAATAATAGGTTAAGTTATGAATAGGATGAGTGCTCTTGCCTCGTTTTGTAAATAATTTCCCTTTCATGTTTTACCATCTTCTTTAAAAAAGATTAAATAAATTATGTTAAGTTTTAACTCAAATTGAGGCAGTGAGAATGTGAGAGATATCAAGTGTTTTGGTCAGTTTTTAAAATAACCAACTTCTTACGTTATATTACTACTATTTTTAGTTGTTGTTGTGATATTGAAATAGCTAACAAAATTGAGAAAGTAGTTGATTTAAACTCAATAGTTTAAACATTTCTACGAATAGTCTACTATTGCAATATATCTATAAGATATTCTCTTTTAGGGTGCCACCTACTTGAAGGGACATATCCTCCCATTGCTGTATTTCTTGTGTGAATGGCAGTTTTGTATCTTCAAAACCACTAATATAATTCTTATTTTTATTAAAATCTTATGTTGTGATTCTGATAAAGGTACTATTCATTTTGCATGAAACTTCCTTTAAAATTAGATAGTAGTATCTAAAAATATTTTTTTTAAATTATTGAACTTAAAATATAAGGTTTTCAATTCTATAGGGACACCTTCTCCCTCTAATTTGGCAGCCATTTTGAAATAACAAACTATCCCTTAAATAAAGTGGGGTTTCTGAACGTCCACATCGCGTCTCAGTGCTTCAATAGGATCACTCTTAATTTATGTCAGCATGTATTAGAGTGCTAAATGTATATTATTTAGTTTTGTAAATAATTATTCGTAAACTCTTAAAATATTGTCATAGGTAGCTTTCAATTGGTTCAAAAGTTTACTCTGCTTAAAGCTTACAGATTTGTATCAAGACCAAGATCTTCAGCAAATTATAATTATATTTTACATAAAACTGGTTAGAAAGTTTTATTTGCTTCATTTCCAAATATCTGTGGAGATCCTTTAATATTCATGCATATTGAGACCTACACTACAAACTACCAATAATGAGTGGCATCGGAAAACATGACAGTGTAAGCCCTCAACTTGTCATTGTTTTAACATCGCAACATTTTAAAAAAAGAACAAAAATTAACTCATAAAATTAACATACATGTATCTACTGTCACTGCATCACAATGCTGTTTGTTTTTGTTGTATTTTTTTTTAATTGTGTATTTTTGAAAATAATAAAGCTATGTATTACAAAGTGTTTATCCATCCTTGAAGCATAAACTATATTTATTTGTCTAACCTGTCTCCAAACTTATTTCAACTTAGGTTGTATACGATGAAATAATGTGCTATTTTAAACTACGTCCCAATTTATAGACTAAATTATATGAGCTTATGTATTATATTCACACTTATCAGAGATCATGCAGAATAGATTGTCAGCCTCACAGCATACTAAAACTCTGGTGACGGGAAATTCGAGGTTTGAATCTTGGCAGGATTCACTTGGGGTGGGATTCACAATCGGTGTTTCTTCAAAGCTCTCTACACACTAATTTTGGACAAGTTTTCTCTAAACTATCTTCTTCATCCCCAGTGGCGTATTCTGAAAAAAATTAATAGCTATGCTGTACTCTAAAAATTGCAACGGAGATTTAGGGGCCAAGGACCCTCAACCACAGTTGTCCAAGAACGTCAAGGGATTATTTCAAGGGATATATTTGTAGATGGTTTCATATAGAACAATGATTCTTGAACATTTATTATTTCCCTTTAACTGTATGCTATCTTAGGAAATTTTGAGCCACCCCTCTTCCACTCCCATATTCTCTCTTCTTTTATTTATCCATAACGATGGTTACCATCCACTCAAAATGTAATAAAAGTAACTTCATGGTGTCAGCCCGCATTCAGGCTATACCTACCGAGCGGCTACCAAACTGTTTGGCGGATTAGTAATTACACTAGGCTAATTAAAAGCACACAGTTATCAATACTCAAAGCAAACAATCATAATAACAGTAAAATGAAGTGATACATCGATCAAGCGTCCATCAGATCTTGGTGAAAGTGAATCAGGTGGATTGTCCAACTCACGTTGCAATTAAAACTATTTTATAAAGCCTAACTTATCTCACACAATGCTGCTTGGAAACAAATGAGTCTACCAACTTGAGAATTTATGCTCCATAAGCTATTTAGATGCATAAACTCTGACTAACATAGGGGAGATTGTTTCGGACTATTAATACTCTATCGCTATGTCATTGATTTATTACTAAGATATTTACACAAATATTTTGCTGTAAGCATTGGTGCACCCAAGGGGGAGAGGGGCAAACAGGGTATTTGACCCTTTTTCCCTCTTTCCCCAACACCACAAATAATGTTCATAGAGATTTAAATAATATTAAGTATAAATAACATTGAATATGTGTCGAATGTATAAGCTACATCTTAAGACCAGGCTTCAGACTTAAACCTAATATTCAAAATGTTTACCGTTACACACAAAATTAACATTTGAAAAAAACATACAAATAATAGCTTCGATACCATTTGTATTATTTAAACTACTTAATTACTATAAAACTACTCAAAATTATTTATAAAAGCATTTAATATTCATAAATGTTCTCGGCATTCAGGGCTTAGGAGGCTGTGCAACCCCAAACCCCTCTCTCCATCAAAATGTAATTCTTGCTACAGCCTTGATTGAATGCCTCCCCCAAAGTAAATGGCTGGATGCGCCATTGAATAAGTAAATTATAAGAAAATATATTTTATTTGACCTTTTCCTTCTAAATCATCTTGAAATGGGGAACTCACACTCCTGACTTTTGGGATTCTTTTATGTATAATTTTATAAAATCACAATGACTAATAAGTCCTTAATGTAAAACTAAAACTAAAAGAACACTATTAAAACTCCACGATCCTTTTTACTAAAGAAAAACAAGAATTACCGTCAACAACGGTTAAAGTAGCCTCGTCACCCCCCTTACCTTCCCCCCCCCCTTACCCGATCTATCAGTGATGAAATTCCTAAATTTGAAAGAATGGTTAAATGTGTTTGCCAAATACATGATAATACATGTGACTAGAACACCTAAACATAAATCAATGTATTTAATTAGTGTATAATTTAAAGCTTGTTACGTGTACTATTATTTTACAATTAATTATATAATTATTTTATGTATTTTTACTTAAACTACACTAAATTAGCTTAATAAATAAATATTGTGATCTTGAATCTTTTTTCGATAGTTGGCACAATGCTTAGCTTGCTTCACATGAACAGCATGACCTGGGTTGTGAAAACCCAAGCTCATTGGCCAATTACTTATGGGCGAGTGGAAAGGATGTGTTGCCACCCACCCTCTTAGACATTGGGTAAGGTCATTAGAGCCTCTCTAGCTTGCCTTGCGTTTTTCAAGTAACAAGCCCTGGGTTTCCTATTGTGCAAAGTAGAACCTTTTGGAAGAAGAATTACTCAAAACACAGTATTCCTGGAATATGAACCAATATTAGTTTTAAAATTAATAATTAATTACATGCATATTTATTAACAATTTAAACATTAGTGTTTACACCAGTGGCGGCTCGTCACTTTAGAAGCTGGAGGGCGCAGCCTGTTTAATTAATAAATTATTTCTAAATAATATATTTAAAAGAAGACACAAATTTCGGAATATGTTTTGCTAAATATTCATTTAATTAAACTCAAAACTTAATATCACAAACAAGATGGAAAGATACAAAATCTTCCTCTAAAGGACGTGGATGTGTTGTAGAAAAACTGCAGCTGTGTAATGTGCATACATATATAGGTATGTATGTTTTCACTTTGTTCCATACAAAATTCAGGACATGGCCTACCTAATTAATTCTATTCTCTTTTTTGATCAAGAGTTAATCTTGCAATATTCGTTGTCTTAAGCGCTTGAATTGAACTATTCATATTAAGCCTAGTTACAAAAAGTATTAAAACATATAACTAAAATAAACATTATGCTAAAATAACCCTACATAATATTATTATAAGCACACACGCCACACACATCCTCAAGATGCAGGAGCACGCAGGATGACTGACAACAATTATTGCTGGTTCACGCTATACACATTTCACAAGCTTTCAACCTTAGGGCGCGTAAGGGAGTGCGCCTTCAAAAGAAGAAAAAGCAGGGCTAGCTATAGCAGGAGGAGGACAATGGGTTAAGGGAGGGAAGGTTTGGTTTCAATATATGTCAGGCGCTGACCATCGCGCGCCCGACTGCATGCCATTTGAAGATAAGAGGTGAAGAGGTGGGAAGGTTTGGTTTCCAATATCAGGCGCTGACCGCCTCGCGCCCAACCGCATGCCATTTTAAAAACATTGCCTGCTATTACTTAAACCAAAAACATATTTTTCTTGAAACTATTATGGTAAGATAAAATTGTCGTGAGAGTGCGAATAATAACTTTAAAAGGAACTGGGGATTCGTGGGGTTGGGGGGGCGCGCGCCTCCGCACCTTAGGGACGAGCCGCCCCTGGTTTACACAGTTCACACATACAGTATTGAGTTAAACAAAAAACTAGTCTATACCATTTTGGGTATGCAGCGCAGGACTAACATACTCAGAGAATACGCCACTGTTCATTCCTACCACCTAATTAATCAAACACGTTTTAAACGTAATAAATAAATAAAATTACATGATACACTTTAGTAAACTGAGCTATGTAATCTAAGGCAAACCTTCCTGCATCTCAGCTTAGCAGAATACTTTCAGGCTGTTGGTTGCTTTGTCACGATTGCCCATTAAACTCTTTCTCAAGGAGGGTTGCTGGTATATAAGGTATACATGTAAAAATGAGGTACAATCCAGGCAATGGAGGTAAGAGGGTCAATGAGGTAATAAATAGGGGTTATTAAAACGTTCCACTTGGCTCATAGAATATTTTATTAAAATAATTGTCTCCGCCTGATACATTATACTGAATACATGAATGGAAAAACGACAATGATTAGTAAAATATAATATCTCTGGAATAAATTCTAGCTACGAAGACGCCCTTTTAAATTTTAACCTTCTCACCTATACCTGTAAATAAACACTACCTACATTACCTACTAGAAATGTAATTAATTATAACTTATTATAAATTAATTAAACTTTGACTCAAATTTAGATGATAAATCACATCTCCACAAGGTGGTGGACTATAATAATACAGCAATCCTAGCTTTCTGTAGTTATATAAAAAATAAAATTATACTCCAGAGCGATATTTAGCCCTAAGATAAAAGAAACCAATAAATTATACAGTTGATAAATTGTCTGCCTTTGTTGTGTAGCGCATGATACAATAAGACGCCAAATTTCTAAATACTAGTATACCCCTAAATTAAGAAAAGCCTACAATGTTAAAAATATTAGCCCTACCAAATAAACATTGCCACCTCTACTTACCGTATTCTCAAAATAATTTTGTCTTTACTACTTTTCACAAAAGATCATCACGAATCCATGGCTGACTTAATATACTCATCAAGCTACACCCACTTTTCCAGTGAGAGGCCCATAAAAGTGGTTTATTTTCCAAGATGGCGTTAAGTAGCACGTGGGACGTGGATGAACCTTAATTGGAGTATGCGCCAACCTTGGTGTTGGGACGAAGCGGAATAATTCATGTCCCTACCTGTATTGCGCATCTTTCCAAAAAACTGATGCCGTTGCGCGGATGTTGCTGCGTGGCAAACATCTCCGGCGCTGGATCATTTCAGAACATAGTGGAAGCTTCGAGTTCAACTCCCCTGTTTTATTCCTGGATACATCTAGTACCAGCCACGTTTTGTATTTATATGCTCATATCCCACCCAAGAGATGACGACTTTCTCCCTACACTTTTATTAGTACACTCCTTGTTTGAGAGGCGATAATCAGGGAGCCGGGATGGCGAATATATATTAACATTATTACTTTCAGCGTAAATTTAACTTTATTGTTCTCATTCAAAACTCTTTTTTGGACTCTTAAATTTGTGATGGCAAATATTTTGTTCACTTGAATTAAGTTCCCGAGCTTTGCAACAATTTTTCTGGACTATTTAAGTAGGCTATTTATATCTCGTTTGGGTGGCCGTGTGGTCTAACGCGCTTTTCTCACAGTAGACTAGACTGCTGATGACGGGGTGATTGAGGTTTGAACTCGGTTGGTTGTACTGAGGGTGTTTTGTTTTTTTTTCAAAATAATTTTCCATCCTTTTTCAACCCAAATGTGGGTAAACTTCCTATAAATTTAACCTCCCTAATCCCTAAAACCATCAGCGTAATTAGTACACAAGATTATAACCCGAACGGGGTGAACGTAGTGAAACGCGATGCTAAAAAAAGTATTTAATATATTTGGTAATGTAATGATTAATGTAAAAGTGTTAGCTCACTTATAAAAAGTGACCAGCTTTTAAACAATTTTCCTGGACTATTTAGGTCTTTAGTTTAATGTTATATGCCAAAGTCAAATGGATCTGAGGAAGAATTTGATGAAATGTTATATGTGGAGCAGCGTGCTGTATGGAGCAGAAACTTAAACTCTTAGGGCATTTTTACACGAGCGTTTTCATGTGGCTGAAGTCGACCATAAAAAGTGGTCCCAGTGTCACCGGCTTGATCCATGCAGTGGTCCAGCCCAGCCACATTTTGTGGTCAAGCCAGCGTTAAAATGTGATTGAGTGAGCTTCAAATAGCCTGGAGATTCCTACGCTTTACAAGGGAAATTCGGTCATTCATAGTATGGATTCTGACGAATAAGTATTATTACTTTTAGTGCTCCTCCAACGACGCAGGAGGAGAAAGAAATCACGGAAGTTCTGGGTACATCCCATTGTTGGGGTGCGGCTACGATTTGGGCAGTTTCAAACCTTATACCATTAACTTTGCATTTATCCGGATCAGTTTTTCCAGTTATCAATGCGAAGTTACTGTGTAACACTCCAACAATTTTCTCTCACGCTTTAATATTCTAGATTCGGTTGCTGTATACATCACTAGTGTAGTTCCAAACAACGGGCTCAGCTTGGATCTCTGCAATGAACGTGTCTGTGTCGAACGGTCCCATCATGTTGTCTGACAAAACATACCTCCAAAATGTGGTTGATAAGACAAGTGGTCCATGTGAAAAGGGAAACATTTCAGTCGGCCTGTGGTTAGTGGACGGGTCTGGCGACAACCGGCCACAACGGTTTGCATGTGGTCAAAAAAGTGCCCGTGTGAAAATTGCATTAAATAATAACTGAAAACGAGCGACAGTCAACCACACAGGAACCACTTTTTGTGGTTGAGTTTGGCCACGTGAAAACACTCGTATAAAAGGGTCCTTAGGAAGATGGAAAAGAAATACCTGTAGAGCTTTGAAATATGTTGCTGGAAAAGACTTGAGAAGATCAGGTATAAATACAGAGTGACAAATTAAGAAATCCTAAGAAGAGTGAGTGAGAAGAGAACCATTTTGGTTATTCTTCAGTGAAAAGCCAACTGGATCGGACATCCTTAGCAGGAACTGTCCACTGCATGACATCATAGAAGTCAAGCTTCAAAGCTTCAAGAAGGAGAATTAAAATATTAGATTACTTGAAAGAAAAAAGAAAATTTGTAGAGCTGAAGGAGGAGGCAGAGGACAGGGTGCATTGGTGGTCGGAGTTCACTAACAAAAGGATTGAACTTGTCGTAAGACAGAACACATAATAATTATTATTATAATAAAGTAAAGTGTGAATGGGCCTGCTCACTTAGAAAAAAGGGACTAATTTTTTAACATCCGTTTCTCTGGATTCACATATTCTTTATATTTCCAGTCAGTTGCGGGGAAGCGTTTGTTTAGTACAATTGTTATTATTATTATTATTATTATTATTATTATAATCATCATAATCATCACCGCGTCTTACTACTTGCTTGGGCTGTACGCACTTACGCTAATATGTAATGGTAGGGTGATTGCGAGATGAAATGGAGGACCTACAGTTTAACACAGGATCCGAACCACGGTGTAGGCCTGGCATTCCACACATTCACAAGTTGTGAATAATACAAGTCTTGTCAGCAAGGTCATAGCCAGCCGATAATTTCAGGGGGGTTTGGTGGGCACATTCCCCAATTGCCGGAGGCTAGAAAAAATTATAAATGATAAACAGGTCTAGAAGCTATCTGAAGTGTCTTAAGGTACCATAACCCCCTAACAGCCGGAGGTTAGGACAAATTCTAAATATTAAACACCTCTAGAATCTCTCTGAAGTGCTTTTCATGGTAACACAGCCCCCTAATTTGTGCTTGTATCTTAATTTTGATATTGTTTGAACCATAAATAGAGCCATGTACATTTTGTTCATAAAATTTCAGTGAGGGTTTGAATCCCCAAAACCCACCGTGACCACGGCCTTGCTTGTCAAAGGTAAAGGAAGGGTTTTGCAATCAGATAAATCTGTGCTGGGACCTAGGATTGAAATCCGGACCCCCCAGCACAGAAGTCTGAGACCTTACCTATAACCCGCATAGTAACCCTCTACAAGTGTTATTGTTTTGTGCATTTCATTATTTTGGACAAACACAAAACAAAATAAATGGTTGCCAAGGTCCTTGAATATTTTTCATATGGTTTTTAGTACAAAATAAACTCATTTTATATAATTTTCTAATTAATTTAGTTTCTGCCCTATTAGACCTGATAGTAGAGATTACAGTTGGGAATCGGATTATATAACCATAAATGAGTAGGTATGAAATAGTGATATAGCTATGAATCGCAAAAAAGTGCACGAAATTTTATTATAACTTTTATTTTTTGAATTCCACATGTATCATAAATATGTGATCTGTTTAGTCCAGCTCCATAGTATTATAATAAAAACAATGTGATAATATAATTATTTTATTAAATTAATATTGAACGATATATTCATATATATACATGTATTATAGGCCTATATAATAATTAGCTATATAGGAACAGCATGATTTAAAAAGTATTTTTTAAATCATGCTGTTCCTACATAACTTATTATTTATGCGCATGTTATTACTAACATATAATTACTTCATTATACGGTGTAGTATGTAATAGAAACATGGCAAATGAATAAATACGTTTCGTAGCTATCTTACTAAGTATTTTGCATAGTACTCAAAACAATCCAAAAATCAAATGAAATGTGTATTCAACATATTTAATAAATCCACCCAGAGAAAATAAAAAAATTAAATACAGTACACTATTAAAACTATATTGCTTTAAACACTAAACATACAGATATGAGAAAAATAAATAACATACTCTAATTACCTCAAATCATTATGAATTTGTAAAATGTTTTTAATTTATCTCAAAATAAACTAAAGATTTTTAGTCAATTCTCAACACTTTTAAGACATACCATTTCATTAAGAAGCCTTTGATTTAAAAGCTAGACATTTTGTCTCTTTTTTACTTTCTCACATCAAGAGAGAGTATTATGACCATGAAAAAAATAGCTCTTGAAATTATAACGAATCTTTCCCCAAAAAAAGTGGATTTTACAATTATATCTTTCTGTCTGTCTGTCTGTCTGTCAGTCTGTCTGTCCCTGGCCGCAGATACACAAAAGTTTGATGGATTTTGTTCAAACGTGATATTTTGATTTTATGGGGCTACAATATAAAACATTTTATGTACCCTCATACTTACACTGAGGGTAGTTTACTGATGAGTAATTTTTCGAAAATGGCTATAAAGATTGTGTTTAAAATGCATATCTATGATTTGATTTATATTACAAATAGAACTGTACTATTACTTTTTAGTCAAAAATTAGTCGTGAGTGTAATTTACTTATGGGGCATTTTTGAACATTCTAAATATTTAAAAAATAGCTTTAATGAATTTGTTCCAAATGGAAATTGTGTGGTATGACAAATAAAAATGTATAATTGTTTTTGGGGTGGAAACTCATGACTAATGACTGATTTTTTGAAAATTTGAAATATTTAAAAATGGCCGTAACAATTTGGTTCCAAATGACTATCTTGGGAATTTCTGCCATGACAGTTAACACACTCTATTTGTTATTGTGGTAGAAACTTATTTAAGTGTAGTTTACGATTGATTTTCCAAAAACGTGAAATATTTTACAAATAGGTATCTTGGTAGTGTTTGACATAAGAAATAACATTGCTTACTGGTTTTAGGGTAAAAATTCATTTATGGGTAGTTAACTGATTATTGGCTTTTAGATAACTTGCAATATTTTCCAAATAAATCTAACAATTTAGTTCCATATGGGTACCTATCTTGGTAGTGTTTGACATAGCAAATAACACTGTTTACTTGTATTTGGGGCAAAAAAAAAATCGTTTATGGGTAACTTGCTGTATTTAAAAAACTGGAAATATTTTTAGAATGGCCGTAGTGATTTGATTCCAAATGGATATCTTGGGAATTTTGATATGACAAATAACACTGTCTTCTTGGTTTCAGGGAATATTCGATAAAAAGTCGTTTTCTTGTGAGTTATTTTTGAAAATTCAAATTATTTTGAAAATGGCTTTAACCATTTGGATTAAAATGTCTCTCTAAGGAGTGTTTGACATGAACATAGCCAATAAAGCTGTATACTTTTTTTTGGAGGGGGTTACGGGGAGGCAGGGGAGTATTATATTTTGGGTAGTTTACTGACGGCTTTTTTAAATTTTTAATGGATATTTAAAAAAATGGCTTTAGCAATTTGTTTCAAAATTAATATTGGGAACAATTTTAAATAATAATTAATAATTTATCTTTATTTATTTAAAATAAATTAATTTAAGCATAGTTTACTTGCGACAATACACATAGAAAACTTGAATTTTTTAGAAATTGACTGAAATTTTATTTCAAAATGGGAATCGGGAAATAGTTTTTCATGATTATTTATTTTCTTTAAATTTTGATAAATGGTGTAGGCCTATTTGAACAATTTGGTTTAATATATAAATAGTTATTATTATGATTAAAAAGATGATACGTTAGTTTTATAAGGAAAACAATAAGAATAGTTTACTCAACAAAACCTATTTTTGAAGTTTACATTTGAAACCATGATACACATTAAGAGAAAGTTTGTGTGACTGTGTCGTTCCACTTATTTACATTGTATAATTTTGAATTTTGTTTTTATAATGCATTTCTTCTTTTGAATGATAGGTGACCTGGTGGTCTAGGGGTAAGGTGTCAGACTTCTGTGCTGGCGGCCGGGGTTCAATCCTCGGTCCCGGCACAGATTTATCTGATTTCCAAACCCTTCCTTCACCTCTGACAAGACAGCTTGTGAATGTGGGGAATGCCAGGCCGCCACCGTGGTTCGGATTCCACGTTAAACTCTAGGTCCTTCATTTCATCTCAAAATCAACCTACCATTACACATTAGCATAAGAGTGTATAACCCGAACGGGTAGTAAGACGCGGTGCTAATAATAATAATAATTCTTTTGAATGTATAAAGTCCTTCCATAGCTATCTATTAAAACATAGGCTGATTTGCTTTCAGAGGAAACTGGGACGACTCACGGTGCAAGCATAACAAAGGTCAACAGATTATGCTTTATTGCTGACACCATGACACCATAATAGAATGGAGAGTGTGTCATATGCTGTGAAGTTCTGATAGTAAAAAGACTCAGTAGGAGAGTCACATTTCTGCTCCAACATTAATCTTCCATTATAGCTAGCACTACCTTCAGACGAAAGCATAAACTATTAAATCAAGCTCTATGGCTTCGGTAGCTCTGTTGATACGCCTCGTAATATTAAAGTACCGTTAAAAATATTCGAGGTATGATTTCAAGTATGTAACTACAAGTATAACATTAAAAAGTATTGTATGGTTTTCAAATTTTAATATCAGCTGACATATCACAATATCATTAAAAAAATAAAGCAGAAAACTTCAGTTATGGGCAAGCAGCTTGAACGTCAAAAGTGTATAAATAGGATAAATGGAGGGATTACATAAGAACATAAAATATATTATTTAAAGTCATTTAAGCAAGTTTAAAAAAATGTATCTATTGAATATTATGGTTTTAAGTCTTAACACCCATAGCAGTGTAGCTTCATGATTTATTGCTAAACAGGTGTCCAAAGTCATATAGAAATACATATTCAGACTCAACAAATCCTTTTTGCTTTGTTAATTTTAATTGTGGGTTCGAAAATTATTAATCTTCAAAATACTAAAAAATGCTTTTATATTGTTTTCTACATACATTCAAAATATCATATACAACTATTAAACATTAATAATATTAGGAAAAAGTTATGTATACATTTTTATTCAGACACTAGATAGCTGTTGCCCACGGCTTTGCTCGCGTGGAAGTTGATTATATACAGATACGAAAATATACATATGTATTTACAGATTAATTAAAAATATTACGTTACTTTGATGACCATAACTTGACCTCAGATCAAAAATAATGCAAGTCCGATACAAACTTTCACCCCCTTTTTCATCCCTTATTAAATAAAATTTCCAAAATTCCTGAAACACGTATTTATTTGTTTTACGTCAATAACCGAAATACAAAATTTTGTTTATGTAACTTTCAAAATGACGGACTTTCATACATATTATCATACATATTATCATCCCCTATTTTGACCCCTTTGGGGTGGAATTTTCTGAAATCCTTTCTTAGTGGGTGCCTACATAACAAAATGAATATACAGTCCGAATTTAATGCTTGTAGCCTTGATAGTTTGCGCTCGGCGATGATGAATCAGTCAGTCAGTCAGGACATGTTATTTTATAAGTATAGATTATATGATGAAAACTATTAGTGTAACATAAATTAATTAAAATTATGGAGGGGGAAAGCGGTGTAGAAATAGTATTTCCCTCTCCTTCCACTGATATTTAGAAAATAAACACCCTTCAAGGAAATAAACCATTATCTTAAGATTATATCATATTTATACTTATGTTAGTACTGTACTCAAAATGTATAGCTTATAATATTATAAATAATATATTTAATAGCTATAAAATAAGACAAACGTGGGATTATACCCCCCACAAACACACACCACCATCTCTACCCTCACATCCTCCCAAAGACTGCAAACAAATGTAATAGAAGTCTTAAACATGTAAAACTATAATACGAATAATTAAAAATATTGAATGCAGAGGTTGTTACTAAGAATAGCTTTACTACTTAATATTCAAAATGTGTAGCTAAACACGTTTAAAGTACCCCTAGAAATCCCAATTAGAAAAAATAAAATCATTAAAAAAAAATAGCCTCGACATCACAAAGTATGTTTTAGTCTGGTCTGGTCTGGTTTACAAGCTATTGGGAAGTAAAGGGTTCGAAGCAAGCGTTTTTTTTACTGTTTGGTCCTTCCACCAAAATGCTAGTATACGTTCTCTAAATTCAGTCGGCCTCCTCCCTTGCCACATTAGTGTAAATATACGTATTACCCGGGCGGGTAGTAAGACGTGGAGCACAGAAAGTAAAAAAAAGAAAGAAAAAAAGAAAGAAATAGGATACTTACATCACAAATGAATTTGCTGGTTTTATTTCCAGAGATACCCAATTTTTTTCCAAGTGATATTATAGGATTAACATAACCAGAGGGAACGTGGAAAATCTGAAAATTCTCAACGGTCAAGAAAATCGTGAAAATGTCAGGGAATTTTTATAATTATTGATCAGGGAAAGTAGATTTTATATTTTTCTGTCTGTAGAAGAGAAATGTATTTATTGTATATTATTCAAACACTTTTTTTTTATTGAGTTCACTTTTATTTATTTTTAGTGCAATCCCAAAATGAGTATTTTGAACAACTTTAGTGATTTTATTATTTCCTAACATCTTTAAATATTCCTATATTGGTTTTAGTTAGGAAAACTTTATATTGGGGTCGGGGAATAGTAATTAAGGGATCTTTATGTTGATATCTTGTGGCTGCTACCTGTATTAATTCGAAAGTCACCTTCAAAATATTGGGTCTAACATGTGCTTGTAGACTAAGCGAAGGCTTTGTTTTGAAATTGATTACTGAGATATAATCAGACTACCCCTTATTATCATATTACAGAGAAAATAACCATCGTCAGACCAAAGTAATGGGACTGTCTCATATCTAAATGTAGCTTATATTTTGGGCTCAAAATGTTCCCATGATTTAGCCCTAACAGAGGAGTGAAGAAGAAGAAATTGAGGAGGGAGGACTTGTGAGGACTTACAAATACGTGAGGAAGGACAGACCTGTATCCAAGGACGATATTTTTCGTACATAATTAAGAAAATAAACTTGTATTTAAATAATAACGGCAGCCATCACAAAATGGCTAGAGAAGTAACCACTATGAAATATTCGACATACATTCACACAATCATTGTTTATATCTTCGTTTTGGAAATAGTTAATTTTCCATTAAAATTAAAATTAATTTCAGAAAATGGTTTGAAGATCAAATATGTATACATTAAAAAGTTTAATGTATATTTTGAAACAAGCCAGTGAGTTTTCAAACTTATTATAATAATATAATACAAATTATATTAGATCCACTTTCATAGCATATCTTTAAAACCAAGGTTTTTTTTCATTTTGGAAGACATTAAAATCACTGTTCTATTTACTAATGTAAAATTGTTTGTATATTAATAACATGCTTATAAACATTGCCGAAAACTATTACCTTCACTACTACCAAATAGCTGCTTGTTTTGCTAACAGTCGCCTTGATAGTTGTTAGTACACACGGCAAGTAAGCTTATACCGAATTTAGTGTAACGATGTGTACGCATCGTAAGATTAGATTCTGTTTTATTGTCCCGCTCTTCGATATCAAGTTTTATTAGCATGATTATTACATATCACCGATTTTTCTAAGTGAGATTTTAGATTTCAAATCCCCCCTTGGAGTAGATGTTTATTTATTTCTCATTTCTCTCTCTTTTGGTGATCACTCCATTTAAACAAAAAAAAAAAGATGTTGTCCTTTAGTTTTATATTTGATTGATTGAAAGGAATTTACCAGCCATTTATACTAGGTACTAAATAAACCTATTATAGCAACAATAAACAATAGTATTTACAAGCTCAACCCTTGAATATTGACACATTGTGTTACAGCAAAAGTTTACACACTATTTAGATTTAAAAATATACCTGGCGTTGAGCCATGGTCTAATAAACACAAGTTCAGCATATATTGCCAATCAGCCAAAAGGGCGAGTATAATGTAGCCAGGGTTCTCTATACCTGTAGTAACACTCCCTGGCCATTTAGCCACGAGGACATGCTGGATATAGCCAGGGTCCTCTAGACCTGTAGTAACACTCCCTGGCCATTTAGCCACAAGGACATACTGGATATAGCCAGGGTCCTCTAGACCTGTAGTAACACTCCCTGGCCATTTAGCCACGAGGACATGCTGGATATAGCCAGGGTTCTCTATACCTGTAGTAACACTCCCTGGCCATTTAGCCACGAGGACATACTGGATATAGCCAGGGTCCTCTAGACCTGTAGTAACACTCCCTGGCCATTTAGCCACGAGGACATGCTGGATATAGCCAGGGTCCTCTAGACCTCTAGTAACACTCCCTGGCCATTTAGCCACGAGGACATGCTGGATATAGCCAGGGTCCTCTAGACCTGTAGTAACACTCCCTGGCCATTTAGCCACGAGGACATGCTGGATATAGCCAGGGTCCTCTAGACCTGTAGTAACACTCCCTGGCCATTTAGCCACGAGAACATACTGGATATAGCCAGGGTCCTCTAGACCTGTAGTAACACTCCCTGGCCATTTAGCCACGAGGACATACTGGATATAGCCAGGGTCCTCTAGACCTGTAGTAACACTCCCTGGCCATTTAGCCACGAGGACATGCTGGATATAGCCAGGGTCCTCTAGACCTGTAGTAACACTCCCTGGCCATTTAGCCACGAGGACATGCTGGATATAGCCAGGGTCCTCTAGACCTGTAGTAACACTCCCTGGCCATTTAGCCACGAGAACATACTGGATATAGCCAGGGTCCTCTAGACCTGTAGTAACACTCCCTGGCCATTTAGCCACGAGGACATACTGGATATAGCCAGGGTCCTCTAGACCTGTAGTAACACTCCCTGGCCATTTAGCCACGAGGACATACTGGATATAGCCAGGGTCCTCTAGACCTGTAGTAACACTCCCTGGCCATTTAGCCACGAGGACATGCTGGATATAGCCAGGGTTTCTATACCTGTAGTAACACACCATGGCCATTTAGCCACGAGGACATACTGGATATATCCAGGGTCCTCTAGACCTGTAGTCACACTCCCTGGCCATTTAGCCACGAGGACATGCTGGATATAGCCAGAGTCCTCTAGACGTGTAGTAACACTCCCTGGCCATTTAGCCACGAGGACATGCTGGATATAGCCAGGGTCCTCTAGACCTGTAGTAACACTCCCTGGCCATTTAGCCACGAGGACATACTGGATATAGCCAGGGTCCTCTAGACCTGTAGTAACACACCCTGGCCATTTAGCCACGAGGACATGCTGGATGTAGCCAGAGTCCTCTAGACCTGTAGTCACACACCCTGGCCATTTAGCCACGAGGACATGCTGGATATATCCAGGGTCCTCTAGACCTGTAGTAACATTCCTGGCCATTTAGCCACGAGGACATGCTGGATATATCCAGGGTCCTCTAGACCTGTAGTAACACTCCATGGCCATTTAGCCACGAGGACATGCTGGATATAGCCAGGGTCCTCTAGACCTGTAGTAACACTCCTGGCCATTTAGCCACGAGGACATGCTGTATATAGCCAGGGTCCTCTAGACCTGTAGTAAACACCCCTGGCCATTTAGCCACGAGGACATGCTGTGATATTAGACAGGGTCCTCTAGACCTGTAGTAACACTCCTTGGCCATTTAGCCACGAGGACATGCTGGATATAGCCAGGGTCCTCTAGACCTGTAGTAACACTCCCTGGCCATTTAGACACGAGGA
Source organism: Timema cristinae (assembly GCA_039000515.1). NCBI lineage: Eukaryota > Metazoa > Arthropoda > Insecta > Phasmatodea > Timematidae > Timema > Timema cristinae. Next base: position 77,392,555 of record JBCFYV010011172.1, read on the forward strand.
CATGCTGGATATAGCCAGAGTCCTCTAGACCTGTAGTAACACTCCCTGGCCATTTAGCCACGAGGACATGCTGGATATAGCCAGGGTCCTCTAGACCTGTAGTAACACTCCCTGGCCATTTAGCCACGAGGACATGCTGGATATAGCCAGGGTTCTCTATACCTGTAGTAACACACCATGGCCATTTAGCCACGAGGACATACTGGATATAGCCAGGGTCCTCTAGACCTGTAGTAACACTCCCTGGCCATTTAGCCACGAGTACATGCTGGATATAGCCAGGGTCCTCTAGACCTGTAGTAACACTCCCTGGCCATTTAGCCACGAGGACATACTGGATATATCCAGGGTCCTCTAGACCTGTAGTAACATTCCCTGGCCATTTAGCCACGAGGACATGCTGGATGTAGCCAGAGTCCTCTAGAACTGTAGTAACACTCCCTGGCCATTTAGCCACGAGGACATGCTGGATGTAGCCAGAGTCCTCTAGACCTGTAGTCACACACCTGGCCATTTAGCCACGAGGACATACTGGATATAGCCAGGGTCCTCTAGACCTGTAGTAACATTCCTGGACATTTAGCCACGAGGACATGCTGGATATAGCCAGGGTCCTCTAGACCTGTAGTAACACTCCCTGGCCATTTAGCCACGAGAACATACTGGATATAGCCAGGGTCCTCTAGACCTGTAGTAACACTCCCTGGCCATTTAGCCACGAGGACATGCTGGATATAGCCAGGGTCCTCTAGACCTGTAGTAACACTCCCTGGCCATTTAGCCACGAGGACATACTGGATATAGCCAGGGTCCTCTAGACCTGTAGTAACACACCCTGGCCATTTAGCCACGAGGACATGCTGGATGTAGCCAGAGTCCTCTAGACCTGTAGTCACACACCCTGGCCATTTAGCCACGAGGACATGCTGGATATATCCAGGGTCCTCTAGACCTGTAGTAACATTCCTGGTTATTTAGCCACGAGGACATGCTGGATATATCCAGGGTCCTCTAGACCTGTAGTAACACTCCATGGCCATTTAGCCACGAGGACATGCTGGATATAGCCAGGGTCCTCTAGACCTGTAGTAACACTCCCTGGCCATTTAGCCACGAGGACATGCTGTATATAGCCAGGGTCCTCTAGACCTGTAGTCACACACCCTGGCCATTTAGCCACGAGGACATGCTGGATATAGACAGGGTCCTCTAGACCTGTAGTAACACTCCCTGGCCATTTAGCCACGAGGACATGCTGGATATAGCCAGGGTCCTCTAGACCTGTAGTAACACTCCCTGGCCATTTAGCCACGAGGACATGCTGGATATAGCCAGGGTCCTCTAGACCTGTAGTAACACTCCCTGGCCATTTAGCCACGAGGACATACTGGATATAGCCAGGGTCCTCTAGACCTGTAGTAACACTCCCTGGCCATTTAGCCACGAGGACATGCTGGATATAGCCAGGGTCCTCAAGACCTGTAGTAACACTCCCTGGCCATTTAGCCACGAGGACATGCTGGATATAGCCAGAGTCCTCTAGACCTCTAGTCACACACCCTGGCCATTTAGCCACGAGGACATGCTGGATATAGCCAGGGTCCTCTAGACCTGTTGTAACACTCCCTGGCCATTTAGCCACGAGGACATGCTGGATATAGCCAGGGTCCTCTAGACCTGTAGTAACACTCCCTGGCCATTTAGCCACGAGGACATACTGGATATAGCCAGGGTCCTCTAGACCTGTAGTAACACTCCCTGGCCATTTAGCCACGAGAACATACTGGATATATCCAGGGTCCTCTAGACCTGTAGTAACACTCCCTGGCCATTTAGCCACGAGGACATGCTGGATATATCCAGGGTCCTCTAGACCTGTAGTAACACTCCCTGACCATTTAGCCACGAGGACATACTGGATATAGCCAGGGTCCTCTAGACCTGTAGTCACACTCCCTGGCCATTTAGCCACGAGGACATGCTGGATATAGCCAGAGTCCTCTAGACCTCTAGTAACACTCCCTGGCCATTTAGCCACGAGAACATACAGGATAGAACCAAGGTCTTTTAGACGTGTAGTTAAGCTCCATTACCACTCATACATGGTGGCAGAGATGATGGATTCAGGCTATCTATATCTTTAGCTAGCGTATAACCCGAATGGGTAGTAAGACGTAGTACTAAAATATATATGTATATCTTTAGTCAGCCTTTCTGCCTTTCTGTCCACCCGGGCCCTATGTAAAGACTATTCATGATATTCGATAGTTGATAAAACAGAAGAAAGATATCATCCCATTCTAGGCCCCAGCTCACTGGAGGACCCCTGATGAAATGGTAAGGTATGTGGGGGCATTGAAAGGCGGAAGGGGATCTAGAGAATAACATCTGTGGCGAATAATGGCCCTAATGGGGATTCACACACACACAACACACATACTTATGCATAGATCTGTTGTGTCAACACAAACTTTCAAACTCGTTGGTATTACTCGTAATTACTGCACAACCTGCAAAGATAGTGTGACAGACAAAAATATATACTCGCCACAGATCTTAGGTTCACAGATTCGATCCCCGTAAGGACAATGCCATTTTTATATTGTTCCTTGCATAGTTAGTTGGTTCAGGTTAATCCCTGCCAGTGCCATACCCAGATATTTGGGGTGGTGGTGGTGGGGGTGTTACATCCATGATGGTTTGTAGTAAAATACACAACAGGGGATGTCGAGGAATGTTTTTATATGAACTCCCTCTTGAATGTTCTAGAGTGTCTAAAACATTTTGACAGTTATATAATACGAATTTTCTATTACTCCAATAAATTACGTGCCTAGAAATTTATAAGGAATGCAAAAAAATATTAATAAGCATAATTTCAAGGGGGGAGGAGGTTCCACCAAAACCTCCAAATCCATTAACACCCCTTAGTACAGCCCTAACTTCGACCCTTTCTGATTGTTCTATGGTTATTCCTTCATTTAACTCTAAAATAATTATTCTCGGTCGATTTTATAATATTAAGATCACTTTATAATAACGTGGTAAAGTGACAAAAACAATTTGAGAAGTGGACGAATCTAGAACTATGTTTAATTTCTCATATAGAGAAAGTTTTGTAATAACTTTTTTTTTTTATTATTATTATTTTTTTTTTTTATCAAGAAATGATGACAAGAAAGTGAGGTGTTATACAATGTTATGTGTGTCTCTCTTTGTACCTAGGGCACAGCCAAGGAAAGAACAGATCCACAACCACTAGGTTAAACGGTGTTGCGCTCCTTTTCGAGGCTTTACTCCTTAAACGTTGAGATCGCTGGTTGCGGTCCATAGTGACTACAGTGCAATCAAGTGAGCATTTTCTAAACGACTCACTTTAAACTCAAATTTACTAGAAGGCAGATTCAAAATATGAGCTCCTCGAGTTAACCAATCGGCTGGCTTTCGCCGAGCAAGCTTCACGTAGCTCCCTCCTCCGTCTCTAACCCACCCCTCGTCCTTAAGTATCCTAATCCTGCCACACAAATAAGTTTACTCTGAATGTACATTACAAAGAAAACTTGAAATACAATTGACCTTTTATTGATTTTTTTGCTAAAGGACTGTCTGTTGCAATTATTTGATAAGGACCACTAAGGAGGATTACATACGTTTAGAAATACCAATTTATTTAAGAAGTGGCTAGATATTTTTAACTATTGTTTTCACCAAAATTAAGGTAAACGTTTTTACCAATTAAATAGTTTAAATTTTAAATCTAACGATTTTTTTAAATGTGTGATATCTTATATAGAATCGTATAAAACTATCACACATATTGTGACGCTACCAAAACATGAATATTTGATAGAAGAAGGCTAAATACCATATTGCGTGGCCCCGAATGCAGGTATATATTATCTATTTGATGCTATGTACTTAACATCATTAATGCATACTTGAAATAATTTAAAAACTGGTATTTTCCCGTTGTAAGTTAAAATTCCCACACTCAAGTATTTAAAGTTAAAACAAAACTATAGGATGCTTTTAAATAGTTCTAAGGGCTTCTATTATTTAAAATTACGTAGTAAACACTAAAGTTAAACTATTGTATTTCGTGTGAGTACATGGATGCAGGTCGGATAGTAATATAAATATATTACAGACAAACGGACCAGTCAGCTATGTCTCGCGGGCCGTTTATTTGCGACCTGTCTTATCATTTGATATATATCATATCGATATATCATCAATCATATAGGGCGCATACGTATAAATAAAATTAAGTACAGTTTATTGAAGCCATTATTCAACATGTTATATATCCTACACTCCATTTATCTTAAAAGTTAGCAAACTTTCTTTTATGAATTACTATATTGTAGCAGTGTGGCTTATAAAATACGGCTATAGGCTAGTATAGTCCATCAAAGTATTGATGTCACCTTTCAGTGTTAACTGATTGTAGGGTACATAAATATTATTTTGATATGTGAGATGCAAAATAAACATGTATTTCAAAATGCTTTCCTATTTTCTATTTAACATATTTTGTTATTATATGAATGGTATTTTTAATAGGAACTAACAAGTATGAAACTATACACATACAATTATAACGTTATTTTATCATCACAAATTAAGAATTGATATTTATTTGTTTTACCGTTCAATCTTTTAAACATGTTGCTAGCTTTCTTGCATAATAGATAAATTGGAAATTTCATTGTAAACTCTGCATGAATACATTAACAAAGTATGATGCCAACGTGGAGTTATGAAACGATTATCTGATTATTCATAGTGCATATCTCAATAAAGGGCATAATGACCAATTAAATGTAATAAATTAACTGTGGTTTGACATATTTTTATGAATCTAGACTCTAGTTTCAAAAGTAATATTTGTAGCGTGATCCATTTTGAAACATTGAAATAATGTCAGAATTTATAAGTAGTTTTAATGTTGAATGATTGTGATTGTTTTATAAACAAAACCAGGTGTTTGGCTTAAGCTTTAGTTTAGCAACTTTAGATTTTAAATAGTAGGCTTGGATAGGAGGTATGTTTCAATAAAACACTTTAGTTGTTAAATTGTGTAAAAGCTCAAATATGCATCGGTTTCTAACTAAACACTCTTCATAAGATTATAGAACTATAGTTGATAGGTTAACAATTAATACAATATTCAAATGATGAGACATTATGACTGTATGGACTCAAAAACTTACATAAGTGCCCAATGTAATATTTACTACTTTTTTCTTCTTAAATTGTGATTATTTTACTCCATAGTGCCATTGAGACTTTAGTTGAAAGTAGTTTTAAGAATGTCTAGAAATGTGCTTGAGCCAATGAAGCGTATAGGACTATGATTTGTGCTCATCTTTACGTAAATATACAATTTTTACTTTCTCTCGACACCTTGAAGATATAAGTACTGCGCTCGTAAAAAAAAATAATCAAAATTTTGATAACTACAAAACCACAAAACCGAAAAGGTGTTTTTTCTTTGCGATGCCGTCTGCCTGTGTGTTGAAACACTACGGATTAATTCTTAGATATAATATTGCTGTGATATTATTTAGGTTGTCTATAGCTCCGTGGTCGAGCGCCTATCATCACTGTACGGAATAGATACCGTTTAACTAGCTGTTAATTGCTCCATGGTCGAGCACTAATTAAATCGGTATATTTAATAAAATGTAAGAAAGAGAACTGTTGATGGCTGTTTGTTTCACACACGGTTTATTCAAAAGACATCTGTTAATTACTGATACATAGTCCAATTAAATGCTTGATATCAATGCACACTTGTGCTAGACTGCTACTTTTGTTTATTTGTGCGAGCTGGTGCATTTGTGAGTCCCTGACTGCGTTGCTTGTGTGAGCGTGGGTGTGCGGCTTGTGCGTGTGGCTGCCCTTAATCATATGCACAAACGGCTTATATATGACATACCCCTTGCCTCTTGCTCCCTTCGTCAACAGTGTAAAAACTAACTAATATAAAGAGTCCTGGCAACAGGTGTTGTGAAGGCTAGCTTCTTATTGTTATAGGGAATTGGTGTCTTTTGCAAATACGGCGGAGTTGTTCTTTTAACAGGAAAAATGGTATAAAAAACATATTTTAATGGTGTCATCCTTTGACATTATTTCTGAAAAGCATGTGTTTCTTCATGGGTGAATCATAAAAGGATACTTTACATATGTTACTTTAAAGAAAAATTATCTTCATCTATGACTTCTTACATATTTTAGAGTGATCCAAACCAATATCATTACAGTGTCTATATCTGGGCCTAGAGCCAACACCATTTTACTGATCTGGCTAAAACTTAGTATATATCGTTTTTATAAGGTTTAGTTAAGGAGTTTTTTTTAAATTAGCTATCTTAGCCTAAAATTGAGGGTAGTCTACTAACGGTAAAAAAGAGAGAAAACAAGCTATCACGAAATCCGCTGTAACGATTTTTATTAAATTTCGTATTTGGGCATTGTTTATCATTATAAACTAAATGAACATTATAATCATCCCATAGAAATAATTTTAAAAGTAGTTTACATAGGCAGATATTGCCAATTTTAATCATATCTTCGCAAGTATTTGAGACATGAAATAACTCACCATCGTAAGGTTGTAGTATAATTTTAAAAAAATCCTTTACTTAAAATATGTATTTTATAAAACCAATAAATTACGTAAGGCTTTTTCATTATTTCAACTTCCCCCCCACCCCACCTTGGAATCTCCTTATGAAAGGAATCGTGGGATTTTTCGCTATCCCTCTTACTGATCTTACATAATTTTCTTACGATTTGGTCAAATATATTATTTTAGACAAAAGGATTGATGATGTGAAATTATAGAATACTTATCACAGTAAAATTAGGTGTAGCTAATCATCATAAGTAAGTTATGTGTTGCTATGTATATATAGTATAGGTTACGCTTTAGCGCCATCTGTCATCGCTAGGCGCAACCTTTTTGACCACGCGTCTGTAGAAGTGTTTTATAGATTTTGTCTTGAACCATCCTTAACTAAATATAGGAAAAGCAGGAGGTCCAAAAAAACACCAAAATCTAATAGGGTCAAAAAAAAAAAAAAAAAGGACAATAGGAGTGAGTACTTGGAGTTCTGAGCTTTGAATATTTAGGCCAAACATTCGAAAACCAGACCTCGCAACTCCCACCAGTTGCGGAATTAAATATAGAAACGGTCTATCTCAAGAGTTAGTTAAAAAGGAAAATTACCGCAGGTTTAAGTTTACCATAAGAGAACTAACATATAACATAACTAAATATACCTAGGGTATGGTGGAACACTATTATGAATTAGAGCAGAATTGTCTCAAGTTAATATTTATTTGACAAACATTCAATATTGTGAGAAAATATATAATAAATATGAAAAAAATTATATTCACAAAATATCTGAGACGTTATCAAAAAGTTCGGGTACTCTTAATAACATTACAAAATTTACATAATAGAAACCATCAATCATTTAACTTGAGTTCATTGAGCTACTAGAGAAAGCTTATCATCAACTAAGTTATCCTTAAATAGTTAATTACCAAGAGTGTATTTCCCACAAACACCCATAATATAAACCATTAAACGCTTAAACAAGTCATATAATATTTACCCTAAATTCTATCCAATTATTTACATTATTTAATGCAATTCTACAATATTTGATAAAAATAATAAATAGTTCTAAGTTAACATTGGGACGTTGTTTGATAAACAGATCGTTTATTTACGTTAAATAAGTTTAATGTTTCCACGATCATGTTTTAAGTTTTACCCAACAAAAAGAAAACAAATATCAGAATAGTAACATATAGGCCTCTCGATGAAAGAATCAATGCTACCGTCCTTTACCCTCTGCCTATATCCCCAAAACAAAACAAGAGGAAGAGACAAGACAACAAGTCTAAATTCCTATCTTGTTCACGATACAAGAATTCACTCTAAGAAACACAAAGACAAAAATACCAAGAACTGTATAAGAAAGAAGAAAGGTCGAAAGTCAGAGTTGAGAAAAAGAAACATGACGAAGAAAACAATGATCAAACGAAAACTTCGAATTAAATAAATAAATATATATATATATATAATTTATATGGCAATGGACAAACCGTGCCCCTCAACCTCTAATGTGAATGAAATTGATGATTTTTCTAGTCTCGGCTGTGGTGATACATACAATGGTGTTAACTTGGTTAAATGTATTTAATGTTCCGAGTGGGGCACGAACAGGGTTCATACTACGGAGGCACATGAGCTTTCATGTGCGACTTCTGTTAGGTGTCGTTGAACACAATCCTACTTGTGTATTTTTAAATTAGCCTTATAAGTAGTGAAATGAATGAAATCACCTTTGCGTTTGACATTTAATATTTGATAAAATTAATATGCCATTTGTTTTTTAAGTTATTCTACTCCTATTTACATAATATAATAACTAAAATGTTATGCTTGCGTACTCTTATAAGCATAGGTGTACAAGAGTACTCACTTAAGTTATTATTATGACCTGTAATAATAAAGTATTCTAGTTTTAAAATGTTCAAATGGTTTATTATAATTCTTTAATAAGTGGTCATTCATTAATCAGGACTATTTTTTCAAAAATTGGACTAGAAAAAAATATCTATAAGTCATTAAAGACTAAGTGAGTGAGCTATACATTATTTGTTTTTGGAGAAATGTTCATTTAAAAGTAGTTAACCAAGAGCGTATTTAAAAAAATCTAATCACTAGCTAGAATATACAATATGTATCTTATGTACACATTTGAATATATAATCCCATCTATTTGAGGAAGTTTTCAACTGGCGAAAGCTATCGTAAACAAACTTTACCTTTATCTATGCGCTAAGTACAAGGCGGATTAACACAAAACTGTTTGAATAGCTTTTTAACTGCAAATATTAGGTGAAAGCTACTCTTAATTGACTATACATTTCTTTTCACGAAACGTTGGTAAGACTTAGGTTACAACCCCAATGGGAGTCTAACAGGGATTTCCCAGTGATGAGCAGCTAAGCATATAATTGAGTTTAACACCTCAACAATCTAAAATATAGAGCATATTCGAGGCTGTTCGTCTTTAAAAATACAATGATTTGCTTGAAAATAAGATGTTCCAGTAGCCTGCTCTAAATAAGAGAACATTAATTTTACTAATATTATTAATAAAAAAAGTAACATGGTGATCACAAAGTTAGTGTTGGACTATCCTGCTTGCAGACCCCACTTACATTAATTAAGATTAGTTTGCAAGATATATGTGATGCGCTCCAGATGTAGACATCAGCTAGTCATTAAGTGGTTACAAATACACTAGCCTCCAACTTGGCTGTGCACCTCTCTTATAGCTCAGTGGTAGGTGATAATAATATACCTCTCTCAGAATGGTTCGCGGCACTAATCACCTTTATCTTGTGTTTTGCGCATAGACATATCTCGTCATAATGGCTAGGTGGCAAGAGTGGTTCACTACAAGTCTAGAATACTCTAATTCAATTCTGAAAGTTGCTGAGGAAGTACCAGTTTGTCTTTCTATCAATTAGTAAACATTCGGGTGTTTGATCTGGATGGGAAGTATTGGGCGTGAAATCTTAGGTTATGTATTTTTGTTAACTTATAATCTCACTATCCTTTCAGGCATTGGCGTAGAAAGGTGGGAATTGTTGAGTGGTAAAAGGAGGATATTGTGTATTTGAAGAGTGATGGGGTGTGTAGGGGAGAGGTTTTTTTTTGGGGGGGGGAGAGGGTGTTGACCTACTAAAATTGGGAGCCCCACAAAAATATAACATTAAAAAAAATAATTAGGTATGACTCTTAGTGCATTATCCAACATTAATGCACATAACACTTTGCGGGAAAATTATACTAGTGTCAATTAAAGATTGCCTAACTCAATTAAAACTTATTATTTTTAATATTCAGTAGTCGTGTTTAATTTGGTACATTTATCATATAAAACCTCCCCAACCTCTGCTCACGCACTCAGACATGCACACACACGCACACACATACACACACACACACATATATATATATATATACAGGGTGTTCAGAAACTCATAGCCCAAACTGCACATATAGTTTGTTTGAACCAAAACTAATACAAAATCCCTGTACACCTACATCCGGAAAACTATGCTAGTACCACCATTAAACTGTGTTCGGAGTTTCGGCGTACAGCGCCGGGAGAACAAAGCTGTGCAAGCACGCGTGTACAACAGGTTGCATATAAGTTAGGCGCGAGGCACTACAGCTTGGAGCACGGCAGCGGAACATACCACCATTTAATAGTAAACAACATACCAGCCTATTTAGAAATGCGAATAACGGCCCTACGTCACATAAAATGCTTGCCGTTATTACATGTGCAGTGCCGTGCGTCTAACTCATATACAACTTGTTGTGCACGCATGCTTGCACAGTTTTGTTCTCGCGGCGATGTACGCCGAAACGTTGAGCACATTTTAATGGTATTTGCTTAGTTTTCCGGAGGTAAGTGTACAGGGATTGTGTATTACTTTTGGTTCAATCAAACTATATGTCCAGCTTGGGCTATGAGTTTCTGAACACCCTGTATATACATATATAGGCTACATCCATATGCCCTTCCCTAGCCATATATAATATAAAAATACTATTGATATACTAGCTCCACTTTCTACTGGACCCTCTTCTCCCTAGACTAACTTGTTTTACAAGCCCTTGCTATCAGTAAAGATAATATAGTAATACGTATGTCATAACGGGTGTTCTATCCACGGTTAGGTTAGCTTAAATATATCAATATCCTATCGGTATATGTCTAGGGATCAGTGTGTATTATTAGGCTTGATGCCCAATGTTGAGTTATCTTGTAAGTAGTGGGTTGATATAATTATTATGTTTATGAAATGAGCGTTTATCAACTCGAAAATGGAAGAGCGCGAGAATTGTATTTAATATTTCGAAAGATTCGTGCAACTAACGTTCTAGCTTTTCAAATCGTATGTCTAGTCAATTGTAGAACGCCCATCATGCTCGTGATTGTGTCATGGTATTTCCTCTCTTGGTCGAACAAGCAGTTCAGTAGGTGCCACACAGAGACACCCAACACTCAATACAACCATCACACCGACATAAGAGATGCGCTTCGTACGTCAAGTGTTCCGGGATAAAAAAACAAACACATTTCACACTCTACATTTCCACCTGGTTACACTCACCTCCACGCTTGCTACGTGGGTAATTAGTAGATAGTTAAAAGTTGCTATGTTTGCTGGAAACCAAACTCACCACTCATCCAAATGTTTCACCTTAAGGACACTATCTACTTGAACGGATATATCCTTACACCAATGCACACCCATAAATATACTTTGAAAGGGCGGGCATGTAAAATATATCAAAACTGCTAATTTTTCCTTTTCTAATTGGGACTTTTAAGGGTACTTTTAATGTGGCTAGTGGCATATTTTTTTAATACCAAGTTTTAAGACTTGCCTTAAAATATTAACCTATGCATTTGACACATTTTCATTGCTCTATACATTATTACATAGTTGTACTTCATATTTGTTATAAAATTTCAATATTCTATTTAAAGATTCGATATCAATCCATTGCCTCCCAATGCTGTATTTCTTATGAAAAAGACGGTTTTGAATCTTAATAATTATCATAGAATGTTTTGCTGTGTTATTGTTATTATTATTATCATTATTATTAGCACCGCGTCTTACTACCCGTTCGGGTTATACGCACTTACGCTAATGTGTAATGGTAGGGTGATTGTGAGATGAAATGAAGGACCTACAGTTTAACGTGGAATCCGAACCATGGTGGAGGCCTGGAATTCCCCACATTCACAAGATGTCTTGTCAGAGGTGAAGGAAGGGTTTGGAAATCAGATAAATCTGTGCCGGGACCGAGGATTGAACCCCGGCCGCCAGCACAGAAGTCTGACACCTTACCCCTAGACCGCCAGGTCACCTGTGTTATTGTTAAAATGTGATTTTATTTGTTAGAGAATAACTTGATTTTTCTAATATGTTTATAATCATTTATATAGATGAAATATCATTTGATTTGTGTTTTTATCATTTTTTTTATAAACCATAAGATTTAAAATGTTTGTTTATAAATTCTATGGGGGTATAGTGATAACTTACACTTCATTTTTTTGACCCAAACATATTTTTAAATAACAAATCACTTTATTAAAAACTGAGTTTATGAACGTCCATATTAAGTCTCTTTGTTACGGGAGGCTGTCCCCTTAGATTGTAGACTCACATGAAAAACCATAGCTATTAATAACTTGTTACGAGGCGGTCCCCTTAGATTGTAAACTCGCTTGAAACAACCGTAGCTATTAATAACTTGTTACTTCGAAGTTTGTTGCTAATTGATTAAGTAAACTGGCTGTTGACTCAAAGTAACCTCATTTGATGTCAAGATTTGTTTCAACTAAGTTCATAGGAGGGTGTTTTTATGTATAGGAGGAAGAACAGTCTTTGACATTGACAAAATTACTAAAACTACTTTCCTATACTCATACGTCCAGCCATGCGATCTGCGATGAGAGATGGCATCAATACCTCTAAAATATTAGCATTAAACTATAGTATAGTATTATCAAAGTTGACTGAAGAAAAATAGGTTTAATTTCTATGTTGTTATTCCTCACAAAATGCTACTAAAACACTATATCCCTTTGCAGTTAAATTGTTACTTTGTTTATTATAATTTGCTAGATATCTCGTAGCTGGCAATTGTTTTCAAATCCAAAAATTATCATATTAATTAATTAACTACTATTGTTTTCTTCGTCGATGCAATTTGTTAATCTGCTAACTTATGTTATTTGTTCAACCTTTGGTTTTGTTGATAGGAAAAGCAAGAGTATGTTTTATAATATAATGTTATTAATTTCACTTTTTTGGCTCAGTTAAAATGAAGGTCATCGATAAAGGGAAAAAAAAATCTTCAACAGGCCCCAACAATAGTTCTTTAATGTATAAGAGGAGTGAGACATTTTATTGTGACACAAAATAAAGCCATTGTTGTTAAAGAGAGAGCAACCAGTGCCGTAACATAATAGATAATGAGTTTTTACCCAAAAACAAACCATTTTACTTGAAACCATGCCATTATTTCTCGTTAATCTATATTTAATAAGAGTTGTTTAGAAAAACTAATGTAATGGGATCTGCCGTAACCCTTTTAAAGAACCCTCTACAGTGGCATATCAAGCACATTCTTGTCCCATACCATTTTTAAGTTAAACAATACCAATAATATCGTATAACCTATTGACACTATTAGCTATGTAAACAGTAGACCTCACTCCCTCTATTCAAATAATTCTTAATAGATCATGTTAAGAATTTATAATATCATATGACTATAATTACTACATTATTAAAATTATTCTTTGTATTTCAAGTTGAAATATTTCCTATAATTTATCCTCCAATGAGAAGTTTATATTTTCCCTTGGTGATCAAATATGAAAGTAAAAAATATTACTACATTAATTGAGAATAACCATGGTTTAAAGGTTCAAGACATTAGTCTCATAATATGTGTCAATTAATAAAATAGTACTTACTTGGTATTCGATCGATTGCTTATAATATGTTCAAATCACTTGAGATTAGCTGTTAAACGCAAAAACCTAAAACGACTGCCATATTGAAATATATAGCTCAATTTAAAAACTCTGTACATTCATATTCGTTCCTAGATTCAAGGAGTATCCCTAATACATTTCTTTATTATTGGTTCTTGTCCATTTGAAAGTTATCACGGAATAAACAAAAATATAAAAGGATGTTTGAGTTGCTGCCATATTTAAACCTATAATCAGATTGACAATTCTTATGCACACTTTGTTTGGCCCAGGCCCAATTAAGATCTCAGCCAGGTTTTGTTAAATTTGTTTGCGTATTTTGAAGATATCATAGAATATACAAACAGAGAGAGAGGGAGAGATTTTTAAATGTACGCCATCCTGAAACTGACAATACGTTCCAAAAATCACGTACAGCATATTCTTTGTTTGGCTTCGTTTCAAAGAATATTCCTTCCAAATTTATTTAAAATTGGTCCATGAATTTGACATTGTTGTATAGCAAGAAGTCCTAATGGACAGATGAAATGTCACTATCAATGATCAAGCTAAAACAGAACCTTGCTATATTCAGTAAAAAAATTTATATTTTTTTTGTAAAACTAACCTTAAATTTTTTTTATTTATAAATGAAAAAAAAAAAAGTTTATTTTCCAACATTTCACTTACAATGTCACCCATTTTAATTCCATAACACACAGTAATTAAGTACTCATAGGAGTCACAACACGAAACTTAGAACGTGCTTTTTCAATCGGGTGCAAGCAAGCAACATGTCGTTGATACTATCACGGGATTCTATCACACTGCTCAACAAGTACCTTGTCAACGCCGTTGTTGAAACGTGAGGGAAGATCTAGCATGGATCGCTTCGTCTTCGACCGTCGAAGACGACCGTGGGCTGAATCTGCGGTTCTGTGGGTGCCGCTCTTTACGAGATTTGACTTACTTAATCAAAGTGAATTCACGTTCAAACGTCTCTCAATATATTTATATAGTTTACCTGGGCATCACAGCTAGCCTATAATACACGCAACTGGCCTCCTGTAGCCTTCTAAAGGGGCCCCACCTTCTTTCAACGATACCAGGTGAGCTACCGCGACCGTGGAGGAGCCGGCTGACCTCTGGCCCTCACCGCTTGATGGTAGCATAGCGCTGCGTTCGTGAATGGTCGGGCGTGTCCGACTTGGAATGCTGACTTGCCACTACCACAATGCACTTTGTAGGACCAGTTGTCAGACACAGCGGCTCGTCTCCAGAGAATTACACCCTGGCTGACAAAAGGTGGTAGCTAGTGCACTCTGTAGGACCAGTTGTCAGACACAGTGGCTCGTCCCCAGAGAATTACACCCTGGCTGACAAAAGGTGGTAGCTAGTGCATTCTGTAGGACCAGTTGTCAGACACAGCAGCTCGTCTCCAGAGAATTACACCCCGGCTGACAGAAGGTGGTAGCTAGTGCACTCTGTAGGACCAGTTGTCAGACACAGCGGCTCGTCTCCAGAGAATTACACCCTGGCTGACAAAAGGTGGTAGCTAGTGCATTCTGTAGGACCAGTTGTCAGACACAGTAGCTCGTCTCCAGGGAATTACACCCCGGCTGACAAAAGTTGGTAGCTAGTGCACTCTATAGGACCAGTTGTCAGACACAGCGGCTCGTCTCCAGAGAATTACACCCCGGCTGACAGAAGGTGGTAGCTAGTGCACTCTGTAGGACCAGTTGTCAGACACAGCAGCTCGTCTCCAGAGAATTACACCCCGGCTGACAGAAGGTGGTAGCTAGTGCACTCTGTAGGACCAGTTGTCAGACACAGTGGCTCGTCCCCAGAGAATTACACCCTGGCTGACAAAATGTGGTAGCTAGTGCATTCTGTGGGACCGGTTGTCAGACACAGCAGCTCGTCTCCAGAGAATTACACCCCGGCTGACAGAAGGTGGTAGCTAGTTCATTCTGTAGGACCAGTTGTCAGACACAGTGGCTCGTCCCCAGAGAATTACACCCTGGCTGACAAAAGGTGGTAGCTAGTGCATTCTGTAGGACCAGTTGTCAGACACAGCAGCTCGTCTCCAGAGAATTACACCCTGGCTGACAAAAGTTGGTAGCTAGTGCATTCTGTAGGACCAGTTGTCAGACACAGTGGCTCGTCTCCAGGGAATTACACCCGGATGACAAAAGTTGGTAGCTAGTGCACTTTGTAGGACCAGTTGTCAGACACAGTGGCTCGTCTCCAGAGATTTACACCCTGGCTGACAAAAGGTGGTAGCTAGTGCACTTTGTAGGACCAGTTGTCAGTAACACCCAGCTGACAGAAGGTGGTAGCTAGTGCACTCTGTAGGACCAGTTGTCAGACAAAGCGGCTCGTCTCCAGGGAATTATACCCGGCTGACAAAAGGTGGTAGCTAGTGCACTTTGTAGAACCAGTTGTCAGTACACCCCGGCTGACAGAAGGTGGTAGCTAGTGCACTCTGTAGGACCAGTTGTCAGACAAGCGGCTCGTCTCCAGGGAATTACCCCGGCTGACAGAAGGTGGTAGCTAGTGCACTTTGTAGGACCAGTTGTCAGACAGTGGCTCGTCTCCAGGGAATTATACCCGGCTGACAGAAGGTGGTAGCTAGTGCACTTTGTAGGACCAGTTGTCAGACACAGTAGCTCGTCTCCAGGGAATTACACCCCGGATGACAAAAGTTGGTAGCTAGTGCATTCTGTAGGACCAGTTGTCAGACAAGCGGCTCGTCTCCAGAGAATTACACCCTGGCTGACAAAGGTGGTAGCTAGTGCATTCTGTAGGACCAGTTGTCAGACACAGCAGCTCGTCTCCAGAGAATTACACCCTGGCTGACAAAAGGTGGTAGCTAGTGCACTTTGTAGGACCAGTTGTCAGACACGTGGCTCGTCTCCAGGGATTATACCCCGGCTGACAGAAGGTGGTAGCTAGTGCACTCTGTAGGACCAGTTGTCAGACACAGCGGCTCGTCTCCAGGGAATTATACCCCGGCTGACAAAAGTTGGTAGCTAGTGCACTCTATAGGACCAGTTGTCAGACACAGCGTCGTCTCAGGGATTACACCCGGCTGACAAAAGTTGGTAGCTAGTGCACTCTATAGGACCAGTTGTCAGACACAGCAGCTCGTCTCCAGAGAATTACACCCCGGCTGACAAAAGTTGGTAGCTAGTGCACTCTGTAGGATCCGTTGTCAAACACAATGGTTGGTTCCTGAGGAGTTACATCCCAGCAGGTAAGTTTTGGTTGCTAGGGGAGTCTAAAGGACCAGGTATCAAATACAATGGCCGATCCCTGAGGACTTACATCCTAGAAGGTAATTGGTGGTATATAGGAGACCCTAAAGGACCAGGTATCAAACACAATGGCTGGTCCCTGAGGACTGACAGCACTACTGGTAATTGGTGATAAAAGGGATCAAACACAAAGCGAAAGGCATAATTTAGAAGAAGTTTGGAGGGAGACGAGAAAACGATTTTAGGAATAATAATTGTATACATCCGGCAGAGATTTGAGTCCTAATCTCCCAAACTACCTAGAATACTAGTCAAAATTAGACTGATATATTGGTCTGCGTGACCACTGGTGAGAGTTTAGGTTGAACTAATTTTCAATAAAACGGAATGCAATGTTTTATGAAAATTGACATTACAATATTTTATTACTGTAGTTCGTCAACTTAACTCACGTAGGTAGGGTATCTCTCTACTTAACTAAAGGTTTCTGGCCGATTATAGGCATGGCCAGACTATTTATCATTGGTGAAAGTGAGGCTTTCTTGTGCACAGTGATTGATGAATTTAGTTTATAGGTCGTATGGTTATATAATCAATCATTCCATAAAGCACACTTTAACCATTAAAAAAAACTTATAAGGTCGCATGGCCTAAGGCAGTGGTTCCCAAACTTTCTCGACTCGCGAACCCCTTTCACAAACATCTGAGTTGCACGAACCCCCTAGTAAATATCTATAGCCACGCACTTAATTTTATACCTAATTTTTATTAAATATAGTTATTAGTTGTAAACAAAATATTTGATATCTTTAAATTAACCTACTATAGCTCCGGTAGGTACGTTGGGATACCCCACCACATATAATGAAATAATATTGAAACTACTTAAGTAGAAGTTAAAACAAGTGTACATTTATTTAAGAAACTAAAACTGAAATTAAATAATCAAAGTATTGTATTAACATTGTTTATCTTTACTGTCACAGTATTATCACATTTAACGTGTTTTTTTAAAGTGATACTGGAAATTGCAGCTTTGACATTAATGAAATACCCTCTTATAATCACAAAATTCCATACCGATTTAAGTTTCAAAATTGTTTACAAGTTTTAACAGCTACTCACTTTTTCCCATGACTTAGTGAGAAGGATGCGCTTGCTTTGGATGGCACAGAGCTTTAGAGTCAGGGACCGCAGACGACAAATAAAGTCTCTAGTCACTTTCAGCACTGAGCCAATTTATATATATTTTTTTTAAATAGGCATATGAAGAAAAAGATTTCTCGTTCAAATATGTAGAAGAAAATGGTAACAAAGCTCTAATATATTCTGAAAATTGAAAAAGAAATAGCTTTATTCGCTAATATTGGGAACTACTTCTTTAAAATTAATCAGAAACCAATTGATGACAAAGATTTATAGCTTTTCTTTAATTCAAAAGCTTGTGAATTTCAAGGATCTACTCTTTTTCACTCACGCTTAATGTGGAGGATTCCAAAACTGCTTTCTCTTCCAGGGGATTGCGAATCCAATTGTTATTATTGAACATAGCTGGTAAATATTCTCTAGAGGTTTTTCCAAGTCTCTTCAAGTGTTCTATCACCAGGTTCTTAACATTTTCTTCCAAAGAAATATGATTTTCTGCCATGAAGTCGTGAGGGGTATCAAATCACTCCATTTGATTGCTAATTAAACACGTTTCCCAAAAGATAATTTTTTAATGAACGATTCGATACTATCTTGCACAGTAAAAACGTTAATATTCGATCCCTGATGAGATAAGTTTAAACTGTTTATACTTTAGAAAATGTCTGCCAATTAGGCCAAAGGCTGGATACACATTTGATCTTGCATGCACTTTGTTTTGTGAAAGAGATGGTTGGTAAGAAAAACGAAAACTTCCTGTTTAAGTTCAAACAATCATATATCTCAAGATAACCACTTGAATTCAGTGTGAAACAATAAACAGTTGTAAATGCTACCCATTTACTCACAAAGTTCTGCAAAAATGCGGTAATTTGTAGAGTGGTCCTAAATAAAAATAAATATTTTAACTGCATAATTTAGCACAGTTTTCAATCCTTCTGGCATGCGTTTGAAAACAAAAGCTTGTCTATAAATGGAGCGATGTGTCCAATAAACATTTGACGCTACTGATTTCACTCTGGCAACAAACCCCGTGTAAGTTCCTGTCCTAGATTTCGCACCATCTGAACATATATGCCTAAACATTTAGTCCAGTCTCTTACATTTCTGTGGAAGTAATGGTCGATTAACTTAATTATATTTTTTCCGGTAGTTCTCTGTTCTAAAGGTCTGCAGAATAAGAGCTCTTCTTCTACAGATTCCCCATTAATACACCTGACAAAAAGTAACAAAATGGCTAGATTGGCAAAATTAGTAGATTCGTCAAGTTGAGTCGCCAATAAAGGACTGCTACGAACTCTTCCCAAAATTACATTTACAACATAGTTTGCCATGTCGTTAATCCAGCGGGAGACCATATTGTTGGACAATGGTACTACATTGTTCTTTTTGGCAAAAAATTCTCCAAGCATACAGTGCACTGCATCATTTATGCACGGGTGTATTAGATCTTCTGCGAACGAATACGGTTTTGCAGTTTTAGCAATTCTGTTGCTAACGCGATCAGACGCTTCTATGGAATTATTGTTGTCTCTGTTTGCACCAGATACAGATGAAGTTAAATCGTTATATTTTCTTGTAAAAAAATTCAACAGGTTTGTTTACATGGGTGGGGTGTCAATGGCACCTAAGTAGAGAAGGTTTCAAACTACTGTTAGCAAGAATTTCACCACAAACAACACACTGTGGTTGTGAACAGTCCCTGTCACCTGTATAAGTTATTCTAAACGTTATATAATTATTCTCACACTTTCTTTTCTTTACACATGGCTGACCTTTGTCGGATTGCCGCACATCACTAGAAGTTGTATCACTTGATGATATTGACGCAGCATTAACCACCAAATCTACTTATCTGTGTTCTTGTTTCAAACTACCACTTTTTAACCATTTCAGATGTAGGCGAATGCGGCTTTACTGGAACGATTCTAACCCAAAACTGCTGTGTTGTCTGAGCTACAAGATAGTCGTGCTGTAGTGCAATACTGGAAATACCCATTCGGTGAGGGGAAAGAACGTTATCTCCCTCTTGATGTGCTAGCAAGACAGACATGAGCCAACTTGAGAGGGGTCACAGCTAAAGATCAAGCAAGGTCTCGCTGCAGCGAGATTTGGGATAAGTTACTGTGTCGCGTCCATAGAAGAAACAAACAGCTCGTTCAACGTGGTGGGGAGTGGGTAGGAACAACATGCGTGAAACTCCCGTATATGTGCGCAACATAAAATAATATGACTACCCTAATTTGTGGAAAGCGAAACAAATTATTGATGGGGGAGTAGAAAAGGTAGCCGTAGGTTTCTGAAGAGATAATGGACAGAAAACTCATCAAGCTTAGCTAATAGAATCTTGTAACTATACCTTACAAAATTTCACAAATTGTTCGTTAAAAATCCGCCATTATATAAATATTGACGAACTCTTCGAAAGATTTCAGGGGCCCCCAGGGGGTTTGCGAACTACATTTTGGGAACCGCTGGCCTAAGGCGTCACTTTATTATGATGGGTTGACAATGACGGGATTTAGGAGTTCAATTTTAGGTCAGATGAACTGAGTTGTTTATTCCTTTTTCTCCATGTAAATGCAGTTACATTTCCTATATATTCTACCTTTCTCATGATTGTACGATGCACAACTCAATAATAATACATCTATCATTATTATACGTTATTATTATTATTATTATTATTATTATTATTATTATTATTATTATTATTATTATTATTGACTCCTAGATATGCATCGTAACATATTTTCGAAAGTAATTAGTTTTAGAAATGTTTTTACTACAACTGTGGGTACTTGCAATAAATCTCTCAAACGAGGAGAGTTTAATGCGTGGTGATGATACCTCATGACGGTTTTATTGGAGGCTATCATAATTTTCTGAGGAATTCTTTTCCTCCTCAATCACTTCCCCCAGGAGAGGTCTTTTAGGGTTATCCGTGGACTCGCTTAGCGAGATTAGGGAGGGGGGAAGAATGAAAGGTCAACGCACGAAGATTAAGGAGATCGCCTAAGGAATTATCACACACCGTGGTATTTTTTATGTGACATGTAGCTCTAAAGCTTCATATCCAATAAAACAATCCTAAACTACATTAGAATGTGCTGCTGTATACAATATTATACTGATGGGTGTTTTCAGCATTAAAAATTAATTTGAAATTAATTTTTGTCAAATTAAATGTAAACTTGAAATATTAGCTGAGGCACGCACTTAGCATTGTGACATAATATTCTACCTACAATACGGTCAATTTGTTATATTGGTGAGTAAACCTATAATATAGTTTTAGTTGTTCTCTTAATTAGGCCTATCTTGTTTCAAGTAAGTGGCGGTAAAATATTTTTTGTCCAGAGGATTGGATGAAGGGAAAAAGAGGAACGGGGATGGTTAACAAAGACATTCATCATTCAAAGGAAAGTTTGGATCAACTTCCCTCGCAAATTTTTGAGCATTGAATACCTCATAAAAACTCTTTGTAAGCTGATTTTTAAATTTAAATGGGGATTCGTTGCGTCCTTCAACACACAGCTACTTAACTTTCTCTTACAAATTTAGCATTATGTGCGATAAGCATTTATGGTCCGGGGATACACGGAACCTAGACTGACACATGAAAGGAAGGATTTGTAACAATATGGAGGAAAAAACTTTAAATCCAGGATTACAAAGAGGAAAAACCCTAATTTTGAAAGGATTCAAATTGGATTATTGGACGCCAACATAATATGCAGAGTAAAAACTGTACCTCAATTTAACAAGCTCGGTTGGCGGGTTTTCGCCAGGGCAAACAAGGCTTGACAGGACTGTACCAGTAAAACGAACACTCTCCCTCACTATCTAGTTGATAAAACACACATAACACAGTGTTTTAAATGAATAAATGAAATAAATATGTGTGTATTGACTTTAAACAAATTTTATAAAGTGAGAGTTTGATAATGAATGATAAGAAATAATTTACTAGTACCGTCCTATCAAGAATTGTTAGCCGTGCATCAACCCATGAGTTACACCTTAATTTTACAACAATAACAAACCGGGCGTGTCGAGTTCCTCCACTGAGATGAGTAGACTGTTATAAATAGCCTAGTTCTTCCAAGGAGATGAGTAGACCGTTAGAAATAGCCTAGTTCTTCCAAGGAGATGAGTAAACCGTTAGAAATAGCCTAGTTCCTCCAAGACACCTCAATGAAGGTATTATAAGTAGTCCAAGTGTAATAGCCTAGTTCCTCCACGACGCCTCAAAGAAGGTATTATAATTAGTACCAGTGCATAGCCTAGTTCCTCCACGACACCTCAAAGAATGGATTATAAGTAATCCCAGTGCGTAGCCTAATTCCTCCACCACACCTCAAAGAAGGAATTATAAGTAATCCCAGTGCATAGCCTAGTTCCTCCACCAGACCTCAAAGAAGGAATTATAAGTAATCCCAGTGCATAGCCTAATTCCTCCACCACACCTCAAAGAAGGAATTATAAGTAATCCCAGTGCATAGCCTAATTCCTCCACGACACCTCAAAGAATGGATTATAAGTAATCCCAATGCATAGCCTAATTCCTCCACCACACCTCAAAGAAGGAATTATAAGTAATCCCAGTGCATAGTCTAGTTCCTCCACCACACCTCAAAGAAGGAATTATAAGTAATCCCAGTGCATAGCCTAGTTCCTCCACCACACCTCAAAGAAGGAATTATAAGTAATCTCAGTGCATAGCCTAGTTCCTCCACGACACCTAAAGAAAAGGACTATAGGTAGCCCAAGTGTAATAGACTAGTTCCTCCACGACACCTCAAATAAGGGATTATAAGTAGCCCCAGTGCATAGCCTAGTTCCTCCACCACACCTCAAAGAAGGAATTATAAGTAATCCCAATGCATAGCCTAATTTCTCCACCACACCTCAAAGAAGGAATTATAAGTAATCCCAGTGCATAGTCTAGTTCCTCCACCACACCTCAAAGAAGGAATTATAAGTAATCCCAGTGCATAGCCTAGTTCCTCCACGACACCTCAAAGAAGGAATTATAAGTAATCTCAGTGCATAGCCTAGTTCCTCCACGACACCTCAAAGAATGGATTATAAGTAGCCCCAGTGCATAGCCTAGTTCCTCCACGACACCTCAAAGAATTGATTATAAGTAGTCCCATTGCATAGCCTAATTCCTCCACCACACCTCAAAGAAGGAATTATAAGTTATCCTAGTGCATAGCCTAATTCCTCCACCACACATCAAAGAAGGAATTATAAGTAATCCCTGTGAATAGCCTAGTTCCTCCACGACACCTCAAAGAATGGATTATAAGTAGTCCCATTGCATAGCCTAATTCCTCCACCACACCTCAAAGAAGGAATTATAAGTTATCCTAGTGCATAGCCTAATTCCTCCACCACGCATCAAAGGAGGAATTATAAGTAATCCCAGTGCATAGCCTAATTCCTCCACGACACCTCAAAGAATGGATTATAAGTAGTCCCATTGCATAGCCTAATTCCTCCACCACACCTCAAAGAAGGAATTATAAGTTATCCTAGTGCATAGCCTAATTCCTCCACCACACCTCAAAGAAGGAATTATAAGTTATCCTAGTGCATAGCCTAATTCCTCCACCACACCTCAAAGAAGGAATTATAAGTAATCCCAGTGCATAGCCTAGTTCCTCCACGACACCTCAAAGAATGGATTATAAGTAGTCCCATTGCATAGCCTAATTCCTCCACCACACCTCAAAGAAGGAATTATAAGTTATCCTAGTACATAGCCTAATTCCTCCACCACACATCAAAGGAGGAATTATAAGTAATCCCAGTGCATAGCCTAGTTCCTCCACGACACCTCAAAGAAGGAATTATAAGTAATCCCAGTGTATTAACCTAGTTACTCCACAACACCTCAAGGAAGGGATTATAAGTAGTCCGGGTGTAATAGTCTAGTTCCTCAACGACACCTCAAGGAAGGGATTATAAGTAGTCCGGGTGTAATAGTCTAGTTCCTCAACGACACCTCAAGGAAGGGATTATATATGTAGTCCCAGAGTAATAGTCTAGTTCCTCAACGACACCTCAAGGAAGGGATTATAAGTAGTCCAAGTGTAATAGACTAGTTCATAATTTTTATAAGTGTGGGTATTTATAGGATTAACCACCTCCTTTGCATGGAAGTCAACGGGAACAGGAAGATCGTAGCAAAAGAAATTGTTTAGTTAAATAAGAACAAAGTTCTATAATTCATGCATGTAAGGTTAGGTTAACTTAGGTTGGGTATGATCCAAAATAACTATACATAGTCTATAAATTATGAAAGGATTGAAAACTAGGTTTATATTATATTAATTATTTTTAGCACTATTTTCTGAAATGGTCATCCTATCATGAACCAAGACGTATTCATTAACACGTGAAAGGTTAGGCTAGGTTAGTTTGGGCAAGAACCATAATTATATATATAATTATGGAATATTTTAAAGCTATGTTTGAACTAGAATATTGCACTAGGACTACTTGCTTGTAACTCTTCCCTTGATTTGTAGTTGAGGAACTCAACCATCACTAGCTCCTCCTTCAGTGAAGGAACTAGGCTATAGAATTAAAGCACCTTTATCGAATAGGGGATCAACCAAGATCTCGTGAAGGAACTCAATCACGACCTTAAAAACCATACTATTTAATCATTATAGTGAAAATAAAATTAGGGTCATAGTTTGGCTGTGCAAAAGCATTCTAAATTAACTAGAGGTTGGACAGTAATATTTATTTTTATCTATTTTTGTGCAGTACTTTCTTTTAGGTCAATACTCAAGAATATCAGAGGAATGGGGGAGACTTGACTATGGCTTATTACATGCCCGTAGCTTCTCTGTGACCTCTATGTGAATCATCTTTGACCTGATAATGCTTGGTATGTGACCTTTCTACGGCCTGTCTATTACCTGTTTACGACAGGTCTGTTTGTAACTTGCTTATGGCCTGTCAAATACTTCTCTGTGACCTGTCTGTGTATATCTATGACTTATCTGTGACCACACTAAGACTTCTCTATATAACCTTTCTATTTCTTCTCTGTGACCTGGAAATGACCTATATATCACTCCTCTGTGACCTGTCGATGACATTTCAATTAATTATCTCTGACCTGTCTATTACTCCCCTGCGACCTGTCTATGTACCTGTCTATTACTCCTCTGTGACTTGTCTATGACCTATATATTACTCTTCTGTGACCTGTCTATGACATTTCAATGAATTGTCTGTGACCTCTCTGTGCCTTGTCTTTTAATTGTATCTCTTCCCCCCCCCCCCCCCCTCCCAGACTCTTGTATATGACGCTGTAGCCATGCAGGTAAACTTGTGTTCACAATTATCATGATGGAAGGGGAAAACCACTATCAAAACTTTCCAACAGAAGATGCAAGAATTTCCGGTCGTAACATTCCTTTCAGATGGCTTGGAATTCGGCTGTAGACTAACAAAAAAACATCATCTGGGCCACTATATTGATCCGTATAACTTTTTCAATCATGATGAAAGAAATTCCTGGCCTAAAGAGATTTGTAATTATCAAAAAAATAACGATATCTTTTAACAATTTTTTACTACCTCAATATATTTTTGGTTGGGTGAAAGATTGTCCTGTTTTATTGGTTAGGTCCTTCATTTTCTCCCCTTTCTTTACCAAGCACTTAAACAGTGAGAGGACATCCAACAGATTTGCTCAGTCGTTAATGTGTGTCTCTCTACTGAATTAAGAGCTCCGGGTTCGATTTCCGGCATGACCGAAAAATGTATCATTGGCGAAATGTGGGTTTCCTTTTTCACAGTGATAAATTAATGGTATTAAGTTGGATGTTGTGTCTGTTCTAGATATAAGTAAGTTTATAAGTCATGTGCTGATATAATCAGTCGGTTCAGGAAGTGAGCGTGAAATATCTCAAATAATTTGAATAAAAGTGACAGAGGTTTGGAAATGTATACTATAAATTTAAAGACTGCCGGTTCAATATTGAGAACTGCCAGAGTATATTATTATTTGTGTTGATGACTTTCAGCCAGGTACTAAATTATATTCGCAAGGGCCAGGCTACTAGCGAGATTTTCTTGGTTGACATGTTTCGTTAAATGGGCTGATTTATGGATTACAATCTTGGTAACTACCCTGAGACAATTTAAAAAACACAACAGTGACAGACCACATTAACATATTTGTAATTACAATAAGAATACCGTTAGACTTAGTCCCGGTAGTCTGAAATTCTGTATAATCTGAACATAAGTTCAGAAAACGGAGGAAGAGGGACACTAGGTCAAATGAAATATATTTTATTGGTTAAAAAAACTCAAAGTTAAAAGATAATTGTAAGAAAAAATGATAATACATGTTTAGTCATTACATGCTGTAGTTAACATAATGTGTCCCGTAACTAGAAATAACTACAGTACTGTAAGAAATATGGTGTGAATAAAAATTATAATGCATATAAGTATATGCGCATATAGGATGCAGCCGAAACAATTAGACGATTAGTAACTAAAAAATTAACTCTTTAATTGAAAAGTAAATATTCACTAGCTAAATAAAAGCTAAATTATACACTGCACTTTTTCACATTTTGGAGATGATATCCCGCAGGTGAGCTTCACTGAACGCCAGGAACGTTGTCAATCAGTTACTCAGCATAGATAGGTCGTCTAGTTGTTTTCATCCCATCCTGTACATCGGCCAAATGAATGTAAAGTTTATAAAACTCATTCAACAATCATTTAAAACTTGTGACAATACTTTGTCCCTCCACAGATTATTATCCCAATTAATCCAAATTCTCGCTGATCTGAATAATCATAGCTCCCAATTAGTTTGGATTAGGGCCACCGCACACTGAGCCACCAGCCGCGAGATAAGCGAGAAGCTTCTGGTAAGTGGGACAGCGTGCTCTTGACTGCAGCGACCAGCGAGAAGCTTGTGGTAAGTGGGACAGCGTGCTCTTGACTGCAGCGACCAGCGAGAAGCTTCTGGTAAGTGGGACAGCGTGCTCTTGACTGCAGTGACCAGCGAGAAGCTTCTGGTAAGTGGGACAGCGTGCTCTTGACTGCAGCGACCAGCGAGAAGCTTGTGGTAAGTGGGACTGCGTGCTCTTGACTGCAGCGACCAGCGAGAAGCTTGTGGTAAGTGGGACAGTGTGCTCTTGACTGCAGCGACCAGTGAGAAGCTTGTGGTAAGTGAGACAGTGTGCTCTTGACTGCAGTGACCAGCGAGAAGCTTGTGGTAAGTGGGACAGTGTGCTCTTGACTGCAGTGACCAGCGAGAAGCTTGTGGTAAGTGGGACAGTGTGCTCTTGACTGCAGCGACCAGCGAGAAGCTTGTGGTAAGTGGGACAGTGTGCTCTTGACTGCAGCGACCAGTGAGAAGCTTGTGGTAAGTGGGACAGCGTGCTCTTGACTGCAGCGACCAGTGAGAAGCTTGTGGTAAGTGGGACAGGTGTCTTGACTGCAGCGACCAGCGATACGCTTGTGGTAAGTGGGACAGTCGTACTCTTGACTGCAGGACCAGCGATAAGCTTGTGGTAAGTGGGACAGTTGCTCTTACTGCAGAGACCAGCTGGCCGCCGGTGATCAATGGTTAGCATTAGAGTTATATGGCAGGTAGCGAGCGCACTGGCAGTTGAAACAATAGCGTCCAGTTATCTACAAACATCACACGTGATTAGTTTGTCAGTGTTGTGTTTATGCAGTGGACGTATTTTCCGACATACCGTACATTAATATATATTTTTTTCTTTCTAAAATGGAAAAAACTCAATCATATATCAAGCCGTAGCCAGACAGTAATTTCAGGGGGGAGGGAGGCCCTAGATGGGCACATTGCCGGAGGCTAGAAAAAATTCTAGGTGATAAACAGTTATAGAAGCTATCCGAGTGTTTTTTATGGCAACATAATCCCCTAGTTGCAGAAGGCTAGGAATAATCTCTATATTTAAACAAACACCTCTAGAAGCTATATGAAGTGTTTTTTTTATGACAACATAACACCATAACTGCTCAAGGCTAAACACATTCTTGAAATTAAATACCTATGGAAGCTATCTGAAGTTTTTTTAAGACAACACAACACCATAACTGCCGAAGGCAAGAAAAAATTCTAAATATTAAACATCTCTAAAAGCTTAGGTGCTTTAAACGATTGCACAGCCCCCTAATTTGCACTTTTACATTAATTTTGATATTGTTTGAACCATAAAATTAATGAAGCCATACATATTTTGTTCATAAAATTGTGGAGGGTTTGAATCCCCATAACCCCCCTAAGTACGGCCTTGTCATTGATACTGAACTTCTAACTATTGAGGCTTAAAACTATCCAGCTCTTTGGAACCTAACTTGTGAAGCGTATAGTAACAAAGATTTGAAAATAAAGTGCTGGGAGGGGCTTGTCAAAAATATTCTTTCTGTTGTTTCGCTGTTTTATAATCAAGTATCCAAATGTTGCAACTCGCTCCGCGTTCAATTTCTGACTGCGAGATTCAGAGGAAAAAAAGGAAAAATCGCTTATCTAGCCTACTACGCTATACATGGTCGCGGTACAACGGGTCGTGCGACCAGGTCGTCAAGTGCACGGGAGCCCTTAAGGAGGTTCTATTGTGGGTTTTTTCGTGTTACGCATCTTACTACCAGTCCTGGCTATCCGTGGAAGGAGGAGGAAAGTGGGATTAAAAGGAAATACTCCCAAGTGGCATGGAGAGAGAGAGAGGAGGGGGGGGGGGGATCATCAAAGCGAAAAATCTCAATTCCCCCAGTCGAGATTAAAACCCTAATCGCACCATCACCAATAATTTAGACAGGACAAGACTGACGCAAATTCCTACATACCCACCATTCTTTGATTGTTACGTTCAACACAGAGAATATTAATTACTTAAACCAAGGGGTTGGGATGAAGAAAGTAGTTTTTGATTAAGCGCAGCCACATTAGCCTTGAGGGAGTATGGGGAAGCCAAAATGATAAACCACATATGGAAACCTCCCCTCCCCCAACTCATCAAGCTGGGTTCCAACCCATGATTAAATGATTAAAAGCACCCAAAGTGGAAAAAAGCTAGCTTGATTATACTTATTTCATGAAGCTTCCTAAATCGCAGTGGTGGTCTAGGGGTTGAGTCGTTGGCTCGCAACCCATCGATCACCATTGACGGGGAGGTTGAGGTTGAGGTTTGAATTTCGGCTGGGTGAACTGAGGATACTTTCCACAAGTGATTTATCCCTGTGGTTTTCCCATTTTAACTCCACTCAAATGTGGGTTCACTTACTCTTAACTATGTTTCTTATCTCCACTCCATTAGATTAAGCCAGTAATAGATAGTGTGCCGAATGTAACAAAAAAAAAAGCTCCTCATATATATTAATTGATCCAAGTTAATTAAGTCCTTTAAAACACAATTGATACCACATCAATTAAAATCAGGTTTTACACAGTAAAAATATATATAAAACAGTATGCTACATTACATTTAAATAAGTAACTACCAAATCTGTCAATTAAAATAAAGTAAATATTATTATTATTTGCACCACGTTTTACTGCCCATTCGGGTTATACGCACTTACGCTAATGTGTAATGGTAGGGTGATTGTGAGATGAAATGGAAGACCTACAGCCCAACGTGGAATCCGAACCACGGTGGAGGCCTGACAATCCACATATTCACAAGTAATGGTTAATACACGTCTTATCAGAGGTGAAGGAAGGTTTTGGCAATCAAATAAGTCTGTGCTGGGACCGAAGATTGAACCCCAGACCCCCAGCACAGAAGTCTGACACCTTACCCCTAGACCGCCTGTCACCTACTAAAGTAAATACTTTACTTATTAATTATAATAATATAATTCTATTCATAGAAACAACACAAAGACGTGATAGCCATATTTACCACTATCTTGTTTTAAATTTTATAATAATATCCTTTACTAATATGGTTAAATCAAATGTGTCAATCGTTTTTCCGTTGCATTTGATCAGAGTCTTGATGCAGTTCCATCACACTCGCTCAGCGAGATCGGGTCATACATCACACATGACATACAAATCTAATATTCAACTAAAGTAATATCCCGGCACACATTTATCTGATTACCAAACCCTTCCTTCACCTCTGACAAGACATCTTGTGAATGTGGGGAATGCCAGGCCTCCACCGTGGTTCGGATTCCCCGTTAAACTGTAGGTCCTCCATTTCATCTCACAATCACCCTACCATTACACATTAGCGTAAGTGTGTATAACCCGAACTGGTAGTAAGACGCGGTGCTAATAATAATAATAATAATAATAATAATAATAATAATATAATAATAATAACAAATACAAATAATAAATAATAACTTTACAAGTTAAGTAAAAAACATTTCCCTCGGAACTAAATATTTATTACACGAAAAATAAAAAGGGAATGCTTCATGCGTGTAATACATTAATTAGCTCATAACTTTTTTTTTGCTACGCCAAATTTCATCAATTGAGTTCTAAATATTTGTTCACTATCACAATAATTAAAAATATTAGTGGAACCAGTATTGCAAACACTCTGCCAAAGTAAATTATAGTGTTTAAATTAATTACAATACATAATAAACTATACTTTAAAATACAAAAGATTCAAATGCAAAGAATTTACAACCTAGATGTGTTTGTTTAGTGACGAGTAACATTGTTTATTTGTTAACAAACTTGTTCTTTGCTTTGGGTTGATGTTGAGATCCCTTCACTTACTCGGACACAATATAGGAAGGATTTTGGATAAGCATTGAACGTGAATACCAAGTTCAGGAAGCAAACAGTCCATATAAAATGCTGCTAGCTTGCCAACCATTTCTCTTTCCCAGAAATGATCATCACGTTTAATTTCTCCACACGTATGCATGGTTCAACTGGTGTCCATATTAAAATAGTTAGAAAAAGCGTCGATTTTTCTGTCTGATAACTTTTCAGAAGGTCTCCTACATTGCAAAGTATCAGCCTCTGGACTCATCAATACGACTGAGGAGGGACAAATTTACCTCCACTATCCCATCATTCACGATCAAGTATCTGGTGTAACACCAATAAATGCCAAATTTAGGGCCAGTAAAGATACCGCATATTTCAACGTGAACATTCAAAGCCACCTCTAATGTTTCTCTGGCTTTGTGTGCAGTTTCTCTTCCGTATGATAAAGTGGCTAGGTGTTATAGATCAGTATATAAACTTTTTTTACTATATTCTTGAAGCAAGTTGTTGCAAGACGGTTGCAGACTTGCCCAAAATAATTAGACGCTGTCAAACATTTTCACCTTTCTTATAACCAATGGTTCAGAAATCATTCTGATTTCTAGTTTGACATTAAATGTCTTGTAATTGTTCCTTGGATTGGTTAGACTATCAAGTAATTATTTTTAAATACTTTAAAATCTTCATCATGAATGTTTATGTTCTTAACTGGCTTTGGCAAAAAGTTTGCTTGACTTGTTATGGTTTGAATCCGTTGTGGTTCCTATTTTGGGGGAGATATACCGTACTTTTCAGCGTTTTTGAGTTTCTACCAGCTTAGTAAATTAATCTGGGCTTGATCCATGTATTTGTTCGTGCAACAAGTAGTGAAAAGCCCAGTATTATGGCTGACCAGCAGCTGCACATCGAGCTTGATATCATCCTCCTTATGCTAGTTGATGAGTTTTCCACCAGTCTTCTTCGGCAGTGTCATGGTGCTCAGCACAGTTATTGTCTGTATTGCACTGTGCATCAAGCTTCGACAGATTTTGAAGAAAACCACTTTCTAGAAGAGGTGGAATGATATTTTACTTTCCCATATCAAGAAGAATTATTGTGATCGTGAAAACAACCGACCAAGAAATTATGACAAATCATTATGTTTTATTTGAACACAAACTTAAAAAAGTGGATTTTTCGTTTCTATCCGTTCCCATGCATGTTTGTCTGTCCCTGGCCTCAGATTCAAAGTGATTTGATGAATTTTGTTTAAACAGAAGTTTAGAAATTAAAGGGCTACATCACAAAACTAATTAATGGTAGATTACTGATGATTTTTTTATTACAATTTTTTAGAAAATGGCTTTAAATGATTTTGTTTAAAATGTTTATCTTGATATGTTTGATATGACAAATAGCACTATATAATTGTTTTTGGGCAAAATTTCGTTGACTGATTTTTCAAAAACTTAAACATTTTTCTAATGGATATACCGATTTGGTTCCAAATGAATACCTTGGTAGAGTTTGGCATAGCAAATAACACCGTTTACTTGTGTTTGTGGTTGAACCCTATTCCTAATCCAAAAACCTAATTAGTAGGGTCCAAATGCAAAATAAAATATACAACAAAAGGCGGACAAGAGTGCGTGTTGTGATCATGAATACTAAGAAAATCTGAGTATGTAAACTATAGCCAGAACACGCAATCTGATTCGATTGCGGAACCTGCCCCACGGTCACCCTCAATAACAAAAAAAAAAAAAAGGTCCTCCTAAAAATTTACCTAACAAAAACCTTAGAAGTTGGGTAGTATTAAACCTAAGGATATGTAAGTGAAAGAGATATTGCGTAAAAGGTGAAGTCCTTGAAAAAGGATAATTTATTAAATATTTCAATATAATATGAACAATAAATAACAGGGGAAGAACCCTAAAACATACAGAAAAGGTCGTGATCCCTACATCCAAGTTTCAAAGTTTCATTTGAAGTATGCGCAAAATATTATAATGATTACCTTCATTAAATTTAAGTTAACAATATTGTAAGTTAAATACGTAATTATTAGTCAAGAAAGTACAATAATTTTTTTTATATTAAATCTCTCTGAAATCCTCCTTTTCCTACATGAAATATATATCGATTAAATCATTGTTTACAGCTCTCAAACACGATTAAATATCGATATAAATAATGTCTTACATCGGCTTACCCTAAACATAAATAATATCAAAATTGTTTATTATTGATCTTAACGTTGATTAGTACACATTTAGTTATCCTAGTCTAAATACTACTTTTTTATAATCAAAGTAAATATGGTGATTTCCAATAATCTCCTAACTAGCGCTACTAACAACATAATCACCTGCGCTAATGTTTAACTAACGTCCAATAAACTAAGTTCATATAAAGTTTTCAATTATTCTTTCGCTTGCGCTATCAGCGTTCAACTCCATAACTATTATCTCATAACATTGAACCCAAGTTTTAACACTAAGACAAAATATAAGTCCAAATAAAAGTTCCAAGACGTAACATTTGCCAAGCAAATGTTGTTGATATTCTTCTACAAAAGTTAGATAAATATTCAGTGTGCCAAAAAGGACTTTAATATTCCTATATTATGAAAACTATCTGAAGTCTTAGCTTAGTCATATCCAATCAGAGTTTTACAATTTTGGTTTTTAAAAAATTAAATAATATTAAGCCAAAGGAATTTAGAAAAAGAAAAAAAATTGTCAAAAGAAATTTTGCTTACATTCTAATTCCTAATTTCTGAAGCCTTAGCTTCGCCCTGCTATTGCCAAAGTCAGTCCAAGAGGGCCCTTTCAATTGCACAACCAGTCTTATATATGATTTGGCACAGCTCACTGAACATAGAACGACGGGATCACAAGGGGAAGGGAGGCACACCCACACCAAAGAAAGTAAACAGGGGGGGGGGGGGGGGGCAGATCCACACGCAACATAGGCTTCCCCACTATTCTAGAATAATTTAGAATTAACTGGACACTGGTCGAAGAGTTTCTTCTTTCTTCCGAAGTTCTTTGGCCTGGGATATCTTGTGTAATATATGTTACAGGAAAAGTAGATTCTCCAGTAAGAGTCGACTCGGCCTAGGTAAAGTAGACTCTTACTGGTCTTTTTAGTAAAAGTTGTTTAAAAGCGAAAAGTGATGAATTTCAATCAACATTTACTAGTCAGTGTTGACTGTACCTAGGGAAAGTATACTCTTACTACCTTGAGTTAGTAAAAGTTGACTAACCTAACCTAACATAAATTAAAAAACACACTGAACATAATTAATCAAACACACACTGAATCCTTGGTCCTTGTTGAAAACTACAACAAATGGACGAGTGATCAAAGAAAACAACAGTAAACAAATAGAGCTGGGATATTCAAAACAGTTACATGTGGAGATCAACAGCACGGAATCAACTTTTACTAAACCACAGCAGGCATAGTTAACTTTTCCTAGGAAAAGTTGATCTGTTTATTCTCAATCAACTTTTACTGATACTTTTAGTAAGAGTCGACTTTACCTAGGCCGAGTCAACTCTCCCTAACAATCTACTTTTCTTGTAACATATACATGCGTCGACGCCGCCTCAGTGTCTCGTAGCTTATTGTCACGGCCGGGCGTGTTAGTTGTGTCGGGGATTATAGAGTCCGTAGCTGGGTCAACAGCAGTCGGCGTCCGAGTAATGGGGTAAGTCTATGGTTTTATTCACTTAGTCATCTTTGACTTGCAGCTAATGCTACATGGTAAATCTCGTGAGTAAAAGTTTACTGTCGACGGATTTTTCAAAAACAAGAAATATTTTACAAATGGTTCTAACGATTTGTTTACAAATGGGTACTATGGTATTTCTTGACATTGCAATTGACACTGCACTTTTTTGGGGGGTAGTTTACCGATGACTGATTTTTCAAAAACTTAAAATATTTTACAAATGGCCTTAACGATTTGGTTTAAAATGGGTATCCAGGGAATTTTTACATGAAAATTAGCAGTGTATATTATATTTGAACAATTAGGTTTGAAATCAATGTATAAAGAGTTATTATTGTGATTATTTTTATGAGTAAAACTTATATAAGGGTAGCTTACTAAAAGCCAGATTTTCAATATTTCCTTAGAAATATAATACACAATATGATAAAGTTTGTACGATTGTGTCGTACCATTTAGTTTTAATTCTGTTTGGGTCCTTTGCAAAAATATTTAGCACATCTTTGGTGGTTTCCAAATATATGATTCGAGCTGTTAAGTTTATAATTTCTTAAATCAGCTATGCAATCATTTAATGGTATCATTTCATTCATGTGGTATTTTTCAGCTTGAATTACTTATAACTAGGCGTTTTAAATACATGAACTATGTTTAGTTACCGAACATTAAAAAAAAGTGCTAATAGTGAACGATACCAACAAAAACATACTAATTTATAGCTTAGAAACTATCATGTAGAAACTATGTATTCCGGCTACTTAAAAAAAGTATATGAAGCGTGAAAGACACCAAAAACACAAGCAATTATAGCTGAGTACATAACTGCATTAACTATGAATCGGGTAGTGAGACGTGGTACTAAAAAACTACGAAACTTCAATAGTTTGCTAAAATAAATATTTTCGTTCGTCCGCCATCTCTCAGATAAAAACTAGAATGGTGATTGAGCAACACCCCTCCCTTCTAACCCCCTCTTCCAACCTCTTTTCTGTTACTTGCTATATTTCCAGGAAAACCTTCCAGTGCTAATGGATTTTATAAATGACATAACTTAATTTTACCAGGATTTCACTATTTAAGTATTTTAGTAAGAAAATAGTAATGGTATCAATGGAAACGTAAAGCAATAGCTATGAGACATTACTTGTCAAAAATTTGAATTTCCTTTTCACTACGCTGTTAAAATTTAAAAAGCTGTTTAATCATTATTATATTATTTAAAAATATGGTATCTTTGATTTTATTTGAAATGTAATAAGTAATGTCTTTTCAGTGTTTCAATACCTTTAATATGATATAAGAATAAGATTGTTATCATTTATGGTAGTTGATAAAACCTGGTGATAAGATTAACCTTAAGTTAAATGGGTGTAATGCGGGTTGCGTCAAGTGTAAACTTCACTCATAAGTACTAATTACGCTAATGGATTAAGAATTGGTGCGGTGGAATTTAGAGGAAGTGAAACTGAATTTCACTAATAATCTTACAAGAGGTAATACGTGGTCCAAACTAATTCAATTGAACATGTTGAAATAGTTATACATATAATAAGTTCTGTGAGTTCATTACCATGTGTGAATAAATGACGTACAACTTTAAATCTATATACTAACGAGTCCCTGTTTTAAACCCAGCTAGTAACTAAATGAGGGAGATATTTTTGTGTGTTAGTCATGTCGGGCCGAGATTAGATAGACTTCCTGGTGCTCAGGTTGAATTGCACCATCGGGTATGAGGTGTTGTTCGAATACTGGTTAAGGAGGAGGAGGGGGATAAAGAGTGGAGAGTTGGTTAAAAGGGAGGACAAGGTAGCTAAGGAAATGAGAGTAGAGGGATGAGGGGCTAAAGTAAGGAGACTGGGGTGAGATTGGAGTAAAAAGAGGAAAGTTTGGGGGAGGGAATTAAGAAGAAGGGAATCTAAAAGAAGGGGAAATAGTGGTGGAATGTTATGAAGGAGTAGGATATAAATGGTGAATATAGAGGTGTGGGGAAGGAGGGAGTGACTTCCGGGAAGAAAAGAGTAATGTAGTTTATGGGTGCACTTGAGATTGTATTTTTCCCAATGTGATCTTCCATACCATCTCTAAGCAATTGAGTGTCAATTTTTCTAAATATCACTTTCTCCATCCTATTCACTTTAATTAAACCTATCGTAACGTAACAGAGGGGTGCAGTCGAATTCCTACACTATACCTGGTTCAGTCCCCTATTCGCAAAATATCCCTTAATTCCATGCTCAACTTCCTCCACTGAGGAGTGGGGGTCGAGTTCCTCTACAACTCAAGAAAACGATTATAAACAGGCCCAGTGCAATAGCCTATTTCAAACCTAACTTTAAAATCTTCCATATTTATTCATATAATAGTTATCGTTCTCTCCCCCAACCAGACTTAACCTAAGCTTTCACGCGTTAATGAAAACCTGGCTCATGATAAGAAGAACCATTCCTAAAATAATGTTAAAAATAATTATTATGATGTAAACCTAGTTTTCAAACCTTCAATATGTTCTACATATAACTATGGCTATGTTTAAAATAGGCAAACAATTGGCATTAAAAATATGGGATTTAGGCACCAGATAAGGTACATAAGAGGGAAGAAAGAACACAATAGGCAAGGTAAAATTGATTTTATTACCTACTATTTTATTACCTACTCTCAATTTTCATTGCTGTGTTTTTTTGGTTTTTTTTAGCACCACGTCTTACTACTCGTTCGGGTTATAGGCCTACGCATATATTGTACTACTAATTACTCTAATATGTTAGGGGCCAGGAATATGGATTGTAGAGGTAGTATATCTGCATTTGTGGGATGGAGAGTGAAAAACTATTTAGTAAAAAACATATAACGGACACTGGACCAAGAATTGAACGCCGATCTGCTCTTCATCGGCAATCCAGTCTACTGCGAGAGTGACGCCTTAGACATTCGACCACTGCCACGGGTCAGATGCTTTTAATCACTTGATAATTTTCTATCTTCTCAGTAGTGAACTTTTCCCCTGCAACGGTATGTCGTTTCCTCCCAAGATGTCTGCCACTGCT
Source organism: Timema cristinae (assembly GCA_039000515.1). Classification (NCBI taxonomy): domain Eukaryota; kingdom Metazoa; phylum Arthropoda; class Insecta; order Phasmatodea; family Timematidae; genus Timema; species Timema cristinae. The sequence continues at coordinate 77,430,096 of JBCFYV010011172.1, forward strand.
CCCATTGTCCTCCACCCAACGCTCATTAGAAGCTATTTAATTAGTGTAGATTTCCAAACCTACTGCAAACAAGTATGCCACCACTTACAATTCCTAGAAAACTTTACTCTCTCTTTACACAAAATATCCATACCTCATGAAAAAGACAGAGGCCAAACTGAAATAGGTGCTTTAAGGCATTTGTTCATAAAATAAGCTAAAACCAAGATAATAAGCAAATAAAGGCACTATAAAATTAACATATGTAGGCTCCTACTCGTAATAATTTCATATGCTTATTTATCTCAGCTGCCTATGATTTACAATCAAGGAATTGAAAACGTAAAAGGTAAAGTCCGGCCCTTAATTATGGATCTCACCCAACCTAACTTAACCTAAGCTAACCTAGCTATCTTTCATAAATAAATTTTATTCTTATTTAATTTGGTAATTTCTTGTGCAAGGCTCCTCTTGTTCCCGAGGACTTTTATGCAATAAGGGGGGTTAGTGCTTGAATCCCCCCACTTCCACAAAAGTGGATGAAATAGACTACATCTCTCTGACTACTTATAATCCCTTCATTGAGGTGTCGTGGAGGAATAGGCTATTACTCTGGACTACTTATAATCCTTACTTGAGGTGTCGTGAGGAACTAGGCTATGCACTGGAACTACTTATAATCCCTTCTTGAGGTGTCGTGGAGGAAGGCTATGCCACTGGAACACTTATATCCCTTCTTTGAGGTGCCGTGGAAGAACTAGACTATGCCACTGGGACTACTTATAATACCTTCTTGAGGTATCGTTAGGAACTAGGCTATTACTTGGACTATTATAATCCATTCCTTGAGGTGTCATGGAGGAACTAGACTATGCACTTGAACTACTTTTAATTGCTTCCTAGAGGTACTGTGCAGGAACTCAACCATTACCATCGGACTAATTATCTTCATGGTGGAACTCGACACCCCTTAAAAAGACAGGCAACTTAAAAGTTGTTGGGCAGTGATTTAATGTTTTAAAATTCCAATTAACAAGAACAATATTTTATTATTTATAGTAAGATTAAACATGCGGGCTACTTGAAAGAAAACATCACCACACTGTGGTGTTTCTGATATGGTTGGTAGTATTGAAGCTTCAAGGCCACTAAAACCATTTTAAATAATCTTAGAATGGGATGTGGGGAACGTGTTAACATTATTTTAGTTGTTTAATAAAAACTTTATCTAGATTTCGAACAATTTTATATTATAACATATATTTTACGTGAAAATTCCTTAAAAACGAGATAGTTTAAACAGTTTCAATTATTTTAAAATTATAAAATTTGAAATGTAAGGTATTTAATCCTATAGACACACGTTAATAGATTTTGCCTTCAATTATATATAACTATATTTTGAAATAACAAACCACTTTTAAATACGGTGAGATTTACAGACGTCTGCAACGTCTCAGCGTTAAGTAGGTGCCCTCTTAATAAATTCGTTCAAGAAAGTACATTTAAATATTTAATTTACCTTCTTAGTTTTGAAAAATGGTTCTACTAAAACCCTTCAAGATATAATAATTACCCATGCACTTACGGTGGTGAAGTCATCTATGAAATATAATAAAAGTTGGATGATTAAATTTACGAATTTATTAACATCGCCTAATTTCGTGTCTTTAAGACTTATCTTTTTCGCCGACGTCATTCTTGAGGTAAAAATGTGGGCCACAACCCCCTCCCTCCTCGTCTCCCACCTTCTCCTCACCACGTGTGTGAGAAAAATTCTGCGTGGCTGATGTATGCCTTGAAACATCCAGAGACAGCCCGTTTTCACCGCTCTCAGAGTTACGCGGGTTACCATTCAACTAAAGTAAAGGAAGAGCAAACAATGTGAAAGTAATCCGTCACTAAGGAGGTTACACTTCGGTGGCCGCGTGGTCTAACGCGCTACTCTCACTGCCTCGCAGTAGACTAGACTGCCCATAGTGGGGAGATTAAGGTTCGAACCTAGGTTGGGTCTAATTAGGGTGATTTTTCTCCTCCACGCAAGTACGGGTACGCTTCCTTTGAATATATCCTTCCCAATCTCTAAAACCATTAGCGTTATTAATAGATAGCGTATAACCTGAATGGTTAGTAAGTTACGGTACTAAAATAATACTAAAGAAGCTACTAGTGGTCAGTATCTTTATACAATTTGTCATTTAACTAAACAAGACAAAGCGACCTACTAAAACATTATTTGTAAGAGTTCCAACATTAAGTTTAAGTTCTAAACCTATTTTTTTACATCCATTACTGTTTCCAACATTCAGTCACCGGTCGTTAATTTATCAATGTGAAAGGGTAAACCCATACATTTATCGATGATAAATTTTCGGCCATGCCAAGAATCAAACCCGGGACCCTTAACTCAATAAGCATACACGCTATCGACTGAGCTAAGTTGTCGGACAAGTTAAAAACTAAGTAAAAAACAATTGAAGAATATACATGTAAAATCAACTGATGTTAACACACTAACGCGTGTGAACAAAGGAATCATCAGTCTCGTCTAGTCCTGTTTGCTGGTGATTCGAAATGAGCCTACCTCAGCAGTGTAAATTTGAGGGGAGGAAAAAATCAATATCATCAACATATTGAATTTTCATTTTGTAGAATTGTCGTGTTCTTATTATTTAAATCGCCGCCCACTAAACTCTGTTAAATGTGATTCGTAAGATCTCTACCTGAAGCTCTGCCCAAGAATTTCCAACATGTTAAATATTGGGAATCTTATAAATTTACCTTCCAGCAGTTTATAAATTGATGTGCAAATAAGTACTCACTGTTTATACATAAGGTAAGAAGTAAATGGTTTAAATTAAAATAAATAGATACAACTAGGGTACATGATGTATGTCCCACGGTAGCGTAAATAAGAGGGGGGGGGGGGGGGGTGTCTTTCCATCCCGGGCGACGCTTTTCAGGGGGCGGTACTTTTGGGTCTACTGCAACGAAAATAAAAGTTTTTATTCTGCCGGGGTAGTATAAGGCGTCATACGCAATTTTATTATTTACTATTAAAAGAAATGAAATGTAAATACAGAACAAAACACTTAAATTTCCCTATCATTCAAATTCTTATAAATAAAACAATAAAACTCAACTTTGATTTCTTAAATATATGTATATAATTTGGCCACATGTGGTGGAAACTTAATCCTGAAATGCTCGAGCATGAATCCAGCGTAGACCATGTTCGGGCTCTCACCAAATGGAAGGAGTTGGAAACTAGAATCCGAAATGGGGCTACAATTGATAAAAAGGAACAAAAATAATTTTAAAATGAAGTGAAGAAGTGAAGGAAAATATTTTGGACATGATTAGATTCCTAGCTAAGCAGAATTTATCCTTACGGGGTCATCGAAAGGAATGTATTATGAGATTAATACTGAATCTAAATCAACGGAAATTAGAGGATTTTTTTTTAGAATTAGTTCATTTGTTGAGGGAATACAATCCAGTGCTACGTGAACATGTTCTAAAAATAAAGCTGGGGACAAAAGCTTTGCTAAATCCTATATTTCGCTTAGTATTCAGAACGTGTTTATGGATATTTTGAGTGAAAAAGTAAGAAGCAAAGTTATCGAGCTAGTAAAAGAAGCCAAGTCTTTTCTAAGATATTCAACAGCACTCCTAATATTATTTCTTATAAAGATCAAATGAGACAAATTTTCTCTACGTTAGATCGATGGAAGTGAAGTAGTAGAATCATTTGTTGATTTCATTAAAACAAAAGGTAAAATAAACGCAGAGAAAATTTCAACTAAGATTTTGCTAAAAAATTAGGAAATGACGGAATTGGTGTTTAAAATTGTAGAGGACAAGTATATGATATTGATTTGATGGTTGGTCAACATATTGGCGTTTAGAGACGTATCAAGGAACTTAATAGAAAAGCAAAATTTCACAAGTAAATATCACACCCTGAATTTGGCGAGTATTTATGCAGCTTCAGTTTTTGCAAATTCTGTTACCTTTTTTTGGAACTGAGGGGAGTTGGTTCACTTTTTTTTATTTTCCTTGGCCCATTGCTGGGATAGTATGACTTCAGTCACCGGTCAAACTGTCAAGCACTTAGTAGAAACTCGATGAAGTGCAAGGGGGCAAGCTGTGAGTATTGTTATATATATTTATATACACTCAAAAATCTTAAGTGCGTTAGAACAGATAACTTGGGATAAGGAAATTACAAGGCCAGATGCTGGTGTGTTTTTAGTGCGTTACAATCGTTTCCCTTTCTGTGCTTTCTTGGCCTGTGGGAGTCCGTCCTTCTAGGAATTAACCACACATAGGCCTACCTCCAAACAAAAGGAGTGAACGTACAGCAAAGTGATATAAAACTCGAGGCTTTGAAAGGATTTGGAACTGAAAATAGGGGCGAACTAGTTAACAATTCAATAGCTTGTGCCAAATAAATTTGTGATGATCTTGGAATAATCATGGAACGTCAACGTCGATGTAGAAGGAAAAACTGGCGTCTGGTGAAGAATCACGAGATGCTGAATTGGTAAACGAAACTGAACTGAGTTGAGAAGAAAAATGTTTTCTTCGCTTGACAGAGTGATCCATTAAATTACTCTCAGATTTCAACAGCCTCATTTTCCCTTGCTGAGACATATGCCTTTCTCACTCCGTTCAATCTTTTGGATGACAAATATGAGTGTCAACTAAATAATGACTACCGGTATGAAGACATTTATAAGGAAGAGTTCCTCGTTGAGAGAAAAAGACTTTAGAGTTTTATTGTTGTTGCTGCTAACACGCAAGATGAAACAGATGGGGAAGGAAGATCCCTTGAACTTTGCAATGTATTCAAAAATACAGTATTGGAAACTCAGTTCCAAATATTGTAATACTTCTAAAAATTTTCCTCTTCATTCTGTTAATGTCACTGCTTGTGAAATGAGTTTTTATAAATTAAAACTGATCAGGAATTACTCAATATATTCAACGAGTACTTTACGGTTAAAAAAATATTGGCATACTTTCTATAGAACAGCAACTAACAGACAAAAAAAGACTTCAATAATATCATCGACAATTTTTCTAACAGAAAAGCAAGAAAAATAACTTTGTAGAATGTTTTAATTAAATTGTTCGCTTAAGAAATAAACAAGGTGTCTTTATTTTCCTCCCCTTATACGTCATTTTGACTTTTTGTCAAAGTATGCTGTGTATTGTTAGGGGCGGCAAACTCAGGAAACACCCCGGGTGGCACCAACTCTAGCTACGCCACTGATGTCCCTGAAGGAAGACCTTAAGTTGGGGATGCAAGGAACGTAAGAAAAGGTAAGGATTTTTGCAGTCCTTAGAGCAACACTTTTTTGATCAAAATAAATCAAATATTGATTCTATAGAAACAAACATGGAGTTTAAATTTCTTCACATGCCGACATCAACAGTTTTTGAATATCTGTCAAGGGTGTTCTGGAATTTAATAAACACTTTTTCTCTTCATTTAAAAAGTACGTTAGATAATGCTGCTATGCTCATGAGTGACAGATTTCAATTACAATTGTATAAATGCGGGTTCAATTCCCATGCCCAGGTATCAAGGTATCATTTTTCAGATTAAAGAATATGATATTTAGATGCGGTTATAACCGTGACTAACGAATATAAAAGATTAGATACTTAATCCATAATATGTAATTGTTGATAAATGAGTAATAAAACCAACAAATAAATTAGTAAACAACTGATTATCTAGAATTATAATTACTGTGTTTTGTTATTGTGTGCTTTAAGAGTTGTAACACACAAATACTAAGGCCTAGGTGACAAAGAATAAAACATTAGATACTCAGCCTCACGGGAGTTTCGCTATACTCTTTGAGCCAAGTGGAGTCCTTAGGCACTGTGGAGTGTTAGTTGCAGCCCTCAGTGATAACAACACTTCCAAGGGAGGAGTGATCCCCAGGCCCACCCCTTAACTCACCCCTACCCCCTTTCAATTAACAAACCTTTCTAGACAAGCAGCTAAACAGTACAATTAGACAACTAGGCAATTTGCAAACAGTCAGTATCTGCGGATTGATTATAACTAGACAACGCTTTATTTGTAATTTGCAGTTTGAGTAAGCTTGTTTGAGGGATTGGTTTGTGGGAAGGGGGTTGAGCCGCTACCTGAAACTAGCTTTGTGAAAGCTGGTATATTGACAATAGAAGGAAATTTTTGTCTTCTCTCTAGTAAATACATCTTTAAGGTAAACGGTTTTAATGTCGTTTAGTAACGATGTTGTCTCTAAGGACTGCATGTAGCGATCTCCATGTTGAAGGGCTCAAGCTCTCCAATGAGCGCAGCCATTTTGACCTGGAGTCTATGGGTCTAGTGTATGTTTGTCTGTACCTAGCACTATTTATGTATGAAAATCCTTTCAGGCTATTGGTTTTATTTTACTTTATTGTTAAGGATATTATATATATATATATATCTTAAATATATATATTTAATTAAAGAAACACCAACTGTCCCTCGTAGCATCCGTCCATAACAGGCTACTGCTCAATGTTATTATTATTATTATTATTATTATTATTATTATTGTTGTTGTTTGTTGTTGTTGTAGCTATTCTTTTGAGGCTCCTATATCATTCAATGCAAAATATTGTAATGAAATTCTCTAAAAGTAATGGGACAAAATATAATCATTGATATGATGATTGATTGGTTAAAGGGCTTGAGCTACATTGTTTTAACTCGTGGCTTAACATGCTGTGGCCCACGAGTTTTATTTTTGGGAAAGGTAAAGTAGCAGTCTTCCGTAAAATGTAATCTGCAGATTCAATTTATCCTTATGGTTGCAAGTTCTGTCAAATATGTCACTAGATATTACTGTATCAGCAGGCTTAAATGTGTTAGTGTCTGTGTATGGAGTACATTCTGTTGAAGATACATTAGATTCATTGAGGTACAGTATACCTCATACCTTCACACTTAAAGACAGTCTGCTTATAAATAGCGAGTTTAAGACTGCCAATCTACCACCAAATGAAAAATCAACAAAATATCACTTTATTCAAGTTAATTATCAATGTATTATCTGGAAAACATTGGACTGTAATGCAATAAATCTCAACAACTTTTGATGGATGAATGTTGGTGGCAAGCCCCAAACTGTGACGACTGACCTTGGACCAATGCCAGAGGCATTACTTAAACTTATAAAGTGTACCTTCAAGACATATGGAGTGCATGTACAAGGAACTACAAGTGCCTAATATATCAAGTTGAATGGAGTGAAATTTGCATAAACTGCAGCTGGAAGAACTGTAGTAATGTGTCACTCGTCCTGGATTGTAGAAGTAATAATGAAGATGACCACTGAGAAAAATGACGTAAAACATGAAGCATGAAGGACTAAAATATTACTGGTGTGTATTTGTTTGCTTAAAATATTAAACTAGCTAGAATTAAGATATATTGGCTTTTTTTTCCAACCTGTTTCGGGAAATTTGAAAACATGATATCCAACATTGATCCATTCATGTTGCCCCTCCCTCATTAGCCCACCCCACCTACTCCACCCTTCCGCCACCAGTAATTCAATTTTTTTATCTAATACAGTATTCTCTACAAACTGATTCAAACAAGGTTTTTCATTGGTCCACCAGTTTTCGAATTAAAAGTGGTAAACTATACAAAAAATCATTTACAGCTAAGAAAAAATGAACTAAAAAATTAGAACTGTGGATAAACTATAGATCACAGAGAAAAGGATTGATACAATAATTATAGATAATTTTGTTCAATACATTTATTTCGTAGGAACTAAGGTTTTCCCACAAATTGAGAAAAACCTTCACGAGGGTCTTGGTTGGACGTCATTTTTCCCATATGGTGGCCAATGGCATAAATATACAGATATATATTTTTAGTACCTATGTTAATTTAGTGGGAATACGGGTTGAAAGAAACCAAAAATTATTTTTGTTTGAATTCATTCAAGAAAAATCCCTATCCCAACTGTACTAATTGTTTAACTACAGACAATAACTAAAATGTTCAGTATGTATAACTTATATAGTTTTATAACATCTACATACAGTAGCCCTATGGCTTCTTTGGTGCTGACTGACAACTCACAGCTGACTCCTGACAGTCAACATTTAGGTATATACCTAAGTTTTGACCGTCAGAAGGGACAGCCGCTAAACACATGTTTTTGCAGATCATATGGTTCAGCGTAGGGATACATAATTTGGTCTGGAAAGTTTTCAAAGCCATCAGCATTCAGCTGTGAGCTGTCAGTTAGCACCAAAGAAGTCATGGGGCTACTGTAGTTAATTTAGCAATGCACTGCTTTTTTGTTTATGTGCATTTGATAGTAACTGATATTTTTGTGTTTATATGTCCACAGTATTATTTAAAAAATGCTCAATATGTTATTAAAATGTAGAATTTTGGAGGGATAATACACAAAGTTCCCTAATCTTAATCGTTTCATAGTGCATAATGTTTGTTACCAGACAAAAAAACTAAGTGAGCAAGTATTTATGTGTAAGGAGGTGATTATTTGGTGTAAACGTTAAAACAAAAAATAATAGTTTTATAATATTTATTAAAATCTGAAAACATAAAAGCTTACAATGGATTGAATAGCCAAGTTATTATATTTGTTAGTTAAGATTATAGTCGCATCTACATATGACATTATTTCAATTAATGTCCCTTGGCACGGGACGATTCCTGGGGTGGCTCAGTGGTAAGAGCATTGACATGCTAAACCAAAGGTCCCGTATTCGATTCCCGTGTCCAGGTGTCATTTTTCAATTTAAAGAATATATAAGTCTACACAATTAACAGCATTTAATGTTTATTTTCTTTAGTATAGAAGAAACAGTTTCTTGACGTAGAAATAGGAAAAGTGGCCTCGATATTAAATATTTCAGAGAAATGTTTTGACGCCCCAAATTTAAACAAACAAAATGCTTTATAAATAAAGGTTTCATTAAAAAAATATGTAAAAAATATTCCATTAACAAAGCTATACTGTATTTTAAATGTGACTAGAAATAACCAAGGTACTAATAAAATAAATTAGTTTTTAATTTTTTTAATTTAGCACCGCGTCTTACTACCCGTTCCGGTTATACCCTTTAAGTACCAATTACTCTAATGGATTAGGCATCGGAAAGGTTGAATTAGAGGAAGTGAACCCACATTTGCGTGGAGGGAGAGTGGAAAACCATTTAGGAAAAACCACCCCCAGTTCACCCGACCGAGAATCGAGCCTTGATCTCCCCGTCCTCAGCAGTCGAGCTCAACACGACAAGTGCGTTAGCAACTACGCCACCGAGGCGGGTAAAATAAAGTAATTGAAATTTCAGAAAAATATATATATATATATCTGAATTAATATATAATATATATATATATATAATATATATATATAATAATATTAAATTAATATTAGCTAATAATATCCTGGTTGCATAAAATAAAGCAAAACATGTTATGCGTGTATTAATGGAAAAAACAAAATTATTAAAAAGAACTCTCAGATTTATTATAAATGGTGAGTAGAGCTGTCTGGAATAAAAAATAAAAGGGCGATCATCCAGCCCGTCTAAATGGTCAGTTTTTGGTTGTGGCGAGAGCGTTTGCAAGTACTTTGAATCCTAAACAGCAATGTACTAATATCATCAGTGATCTGCCGTTTCTGTACATGGGTTGGTATACTTTAGTCTGTGAAAGGGTGCATAGTTGACAGCCTTTTCCTGCAATTTTGTGCGGTATTTTCATGTGCCTTTCCATAGACTAATCGTTAAAAATTTAATAGTTTGTGGAAAACACACGAACCTTACCCACCATTTTTGTTTTGGTAGTATTTCTACCAATACAAACTCGGTATGCGTAGTTTTTGGGGCCACCAGATAAAAAGGCGCTAATGTAGCTTCCTGAACCATAATTTTGAAGTCCATCGGTGAGGTCAGCCAAAAATTCCCCAGTTGGTGGACCCCAATCACCAGGTCGTTTCGTGAATAGGACGCTATCGGTCTCGTACAAAATGTGGTCCACCAATTTCTCAAGTATGCTGTATAGGTGCCACGTATCCATCCATAGCCTCAGATAATATTAAGTGAATAAGACAAGCCACCAGGTAATTATTAGTAACTAACATAATTATTAATATTTACTTAATAACATGTAAATATAATACAAGAAGGTGTAACTAAGGTCTCATCTAGTATAGGTGTTAACAAAGTTAAGGTAATATCAAATATATATATTTTGAGGCTACGTGACTAAAACACTGGCTACTTGACATGGAACACAGCCCTTAATCAAAGTGCATAGTTGGTTTCATTAAGAGCAAACAATAGAAACTACCAGGTCCACGTGTTCTTCCTTGATGTTCAAAAAGTCAACGGTTACATCACTTATACTACGTAAAGTGGAAATTATAGAAATAAAAAAGACAGCTATATAAACCTTCTAAATTGAGCTCTCAAGGCAGTCAGAATGAGAATGAGAATCATAATAAGGCAGAAGAACTAATCAGTCTTGATCAGAGCTCAGCTCTCTCACAACGTTACTATTTTATTCTGGATACCTTGTGCAACTACTTGTACTTCAGAAGCAATAAATAGCTAACCTATCGTATTACTTGGGACAAATCTATCTTCTAACTGTAAGCTTCGAGTTTCCTAACAAGGATTTGGTGTTGCAGAGAATCAATCGTTCCCCCCTCTAATTCCTGGACCTGATCACTCTAAAATACGACAGTGTAGCATGCCATCGCCACTCTCGTGTTAGGGTTAGGGCGCATCCTTATATTTTAGGAATTGTATCTCCTTATTAATGTCCACGGTGATACACAGATCTGACAGGAACTTTTGGATGCACTGATAGTCAATGACTACATGTGCTAAATGTGGTAAATCGGATCTTTTCCCAAACTTTCCCAAAAGTTGATTTAAACAGAGTTTATCTAATGTTCGGATACCAGGACTGTTACAAAACTAGTCGAAATTGAGTTTAACCCCTTCTCTTTCCTCATAATTTCAAATTTAAGCTAATTTTGCCTCTTGGGAGGGACATCATTCTGACCATTCGCTGGATTCTTGTTTAATTAAAAAAAGTTATCGAAGTATCTGTGAAAAGCTTTCAGAACATGTCTGACGTTCGTAAACAGAAAAATACTTCTCACACACTTCGTATACGGCTTCGAAATTATGGCCTTTGTTGACCTCTTTACGAATCTCGTCAATCACCAGTACGGCTGTTAGCCAACTATCTTTCTTGTCATCATGCTGATATTTTACTTAGTTTTTCTCTTCTTAGTATTTCCTGGATAAAATAAACACGAGAGTGTCATGCATCCGAGACGGAAATACGGCCATGAATATATCTAATGAAGGCGTCATGGTACGGTAACTTTGAATATGCCTTCTACCTGATCTACGGACGGCTAATTTGGCTTTTAATCAATCTTTTGGTGACCATATTTTTATATTTGCAAATATAATGTACAATGAACACACGTCCAAGTACTTGATCGATTCTCCACGAGAAATATCTGCTTTGTGGATAATTTTGATAAAATTTGTACACTCAACAAAGAAAGTGTCTCTAGTGCTGAAGGGCTCCTAACTGTACACCCTATGCTGGAGTACAGATTGTCTCAAGTCCTTTTCGGTGCGTTTCATCACTTCAAACTTACACTCCCATATTTCTACCACCGTCTAGCCGGCATTCTTAAACTTTTACACACAAAGAATGGTCACGCAATAACGCATCTCCATGGTCTCATAAGGACCGTTTTTTATAAGAGGGGATCTGTGAAAATTATCTCAGAACTGTGAAATCTCACATGAAACGTCGTTGAAAAAGAGTTAGTTACATGTTTTCATACATTAAAAATATGATTCAAAATATAAAGTTTCTAATTGTACAGAAATATGTTGACACACTTTACATCAATTTTGGCGTGAACCCTATTTTTTAATAATGAAACCCTTATTGAAAATACGGGATTTCTAGATGTATGCATCTCATCTCAGTATTCCGGTAGATGGGCTATTTCCTACATTTCTTAACCACGTAGCAAGCTAGTAGAGTAAATGGTTTCTTATTGGCCGAGAAAGAAAAAGATAGAATACACAGCCGTATTTTTCTCTCTTTTTCTTCCTACCGCCCCCCTCCCTATCCTTCTTCTCATCATTATCATCATCATATTCCTTTTTTAATATATCCTTAATCCTTTATTTTTGTTTTAAGAAGAGCACAGCAATGCTTCGGGGAGGTATGCATGCTATTCCTCTATGGGTTGGGCTAGGTAGAATTCTCAATCACTCTTTCTCTCTCACGCACGAGCATTCATTATTTGCCTCTCCTTCTTTATTTTAGATGTATACATATTACTATTCTTTACTCTCATCACACACACATACACACACCAGGGAAAAGGAGGGGAAATAATTGACTTCTTATTACTTAACCTCAAGTGTCCAATGTCTTGCAAGAAATGTTTTTCTACGAAACTAAAACGAACACCTGTACTATTTAAATTCCACATTCTTGATATTCACTTCAGAAATAAATTTGCGTTTTATTTCTGTTTAAATTTTCACCTTCTTATCTTATTGGGATGTCTTTCTTTTGTGTCGGTTTGGTCTATACTTATACAAACACACAAAATATAATATGCGGATGATCTTCATATAAGCTCGATTTTTATTTTGGCTTTGGTAAAGCTTTTTCTTCTAATTATTACGTTTAACATAAGGGCTATTAACTGCTTATTCACACCAGCGGGGAAGTTGACAAAAGCGTTGCCTGCCTAATCTGATTGGTCGGTGACGAGTAGACCAGGGCTCAACTCCTGGTTGAGTCTAGTAGGAAAGAGGGTTGTTCCTAAATGGTTTTCCACTCTCTTTATACAAAAATGAGGGTCCATTCCTCTAAATCAAACCTTCTTCCTCCCTACGCCATTTGTGTAAATATGCAGATAGTCCGAATGGGTGGTAAGTGAGACGTGGCGTGACAAAACTAATGTAACTCATTAATCTAAGGAGTAGGGTTGAGGTAGGTTATATAGAGGATTAGCTTGGAGAGGTAATGGGTAATCATTCACACTTGTTAAGGAAACTCTAGTACACCCGGTTGGGACTTGAACTTAGACACAATATTCAATACAGTCTATCGTAAGCCTGATATATTAGATCCCAGTGAGTTTAAACTAACCATTTTAAAAGTTCAATCAGGCAGTTCTATATGCACAAAAGATGTAACTAGATTGCCATTGCAGGGAGCAGTTGGAAGGGAAAATCCAACTAGTTTTGATTCGTAGCTCTGTTCCAATGGGAAATAAAAGATTTGAAACAATTACATACTTTCTCCTATAGTTTATTTATAGCTTATAATAAAATTTTCAAAAATCGTCTGTCTAGTAAATTACCTTAAAATGATGTTGTTTTGCAAAAAATAAGGTGCGCAGTGTTAATAATAATGTGAAACATTTCTCAGTTATCCATTTAAAACAGAATAGTAACTGCCATTTTCGAAAAATTCTAATTTAAAAAAATATGTGCACAGTAAATAAACTACCTTTGATTTAAGAGCTACATCTAAAACCACTATTTCGTTTTGAAGTAAGACCATCTAACATATAAAAATCAAGTTTGAACAAAGTCCATATAAACCATTTCAGCTGTAGCTCCAGGTACAGATAGAAAGGTTTCCAAAACACACCTTTTTTAGTTTGGGTGTTCATCATAATATTTAAGTAAAAAGTGTACACGATTAAAACTCCATGGTGTGAACCTACAAACTAGCTATACCGAACTAGCGGCTGCCACCGTTAGCAATCATAGTGCCAACATTTTCGGATATAGGGTGTCATGTGATCAGCACAATGAACCCTTCAGCTGTTAATCTCAGTTTTCTAAACATGAGCTGCTACTTCTTTATTCGAGTAGTTTCTCATTTGTTCTCACGAGGCTGAGTTTTCCCCGTTACAGACCCACTATTTCAAAGATGAATTTAGGAAGCGCTGGGAATAAAACCCGGGACCTCTGGATCAGTAGCCAGGATCTATGACCATTAGACCACAGAGGGGGGGGGCCACTCGTTTACAAAACATTCTCTATATCATACAGTAAAAATTGCCATAGGAACCAGATTTTAATAAGTCAGTGTTCACGAATGGAACTGACATCACATCACCGGTTTTAAACATCTCCGCCATGAACTACGACGGACCTATTAAAACACCTGTTTTTTGATAACACTCGCAATTATTTTTTATTACAGCCATAATTTTTGTTGCTGCCTATTATAGGACAAGATTCGACAGCCTGCCTAACTCCTCTACGTAGCATCCTTCTTGGGCTTCTCTATGATCTATAATAGCCGTTATCCCGAAACTGAATCAGTCTGGAGAGGAAACTGGACGACTAGTCAAACACAAGAGGCGTTACCGGAAATGTCATTTGAAAGAGACATGTCAGAATGAGAAAACATTCATCAGTCATCAGACTACAAGATATTAGCTGTGTACATACACTACAAGGTGTCTCTTAACTCAATGGGAAGTTGCTTATTTGTATTTATTTGTTTTGGTTTGCTCCACATCTTACTACCCATCCGGACTATACGCATTTACTCACAATAATGGGGTAGGAAGGAAGAAAGTGGGATGTCGAGTAAATATACCTGCATTCAAGTGGAGGGTGAGTGGGTAAAAATTTCCCTCATCATACCCAGCTGAGATTCGAACCCCAAACTCTCCTTAACTGGCAATTCAAACTTTGTGAAATTGACATTTAGTTCGCATACCCAATGATAAATGGATTCGAAATGTATTTTAATGTAGACTTAGGTTATTTATTTTTGTCATTAAATTTTGTCCCGGCCTAATAAATATGAACTTTTTACAGACTAATGTGTGTGTGTGTGCGCGCGCGTGCGTGTGTGTGTGCGTGTGTGTGTGTGTGGTCAAATGGGAAGTGAGTTTTTTTAAGTTTTCTAGACATTTAAAACTCTTATTATTGTTTGGTATTAGTAGAGCTGGGGCTGGGGCTAATTCTCACGAGAACATATTAATATATTTAGTTTTGTGACCAAACTGTTATTACCAGAAACTGTCGATTCATCTTGGACCAGAAAAATTACCTTCTACATTTGTCAACGAGAAGTTGAGCCTAAACGCGCAACGACCCTGCTGCTAAAATAGGTTTGTAATTTTTAACTATCAAAAGTAAAATGTGTTTCCTTTTATTTATTTTGGCTTACTATCCTAAGAAAGCAAGATATATATAATTTGTTTAAAGTTTGATTCTAAATAAATCAGTAATCAGGCTAATATACAAGAACAATGTAATATTTATTGATATTATATTCAATTGATTGCGTGTACAAAATAAAACAAAGAAAATGGTGCCATGAGGTGATCTGATACTTTTATTCTTATGTTCTTACAGAGTAACAACCAGCTCTCACACATCTCCCCCCCACCACCTAAAAATAAAAGAAAGGAAAATAATTTTAAAAAACATGATCTTAAAACAAAAATTGCTAAATATTCTATCATTTGCTGCTAGACACAAACCAACTTTTAAATAAAATATTTATTTCGTTATCATAAAGCTATCATTATAGAAACTCACTCAAACTAACCATATAAATATTCTTGTAACAGTTAACAGTTCTATCAATTAGGTCATTTTTAAATCCACACATAAGTGGTTTTATTATTTCTTGCCCATGTTTTTTATATTTTTTAAATTGGGATAAGCTGTGTGCTCCATTTCCCAAGGCTGGGCTAAGGACGTAAACGAGACTCCGATATTCTGACTGAATGAGAATGTTTAATTAGTGAAGAAAACAAATCATTCTCGCTAATAGCTATAATTTACCAACACCACATATATTACCAAGACATATTACCCAGTATGTGTTATAAACTATATTTTTGTTTTGTTTAGTCTTCATTCACAATGTTGTGCTTAATTTTATAAGACCAAATAAGTTTAAACTACCTTTGTATTATGCCTGATTTGATTCGAATAGTATGTAAAGTATTATGTGGTTTATTAAAGATATATTTTACTTACTTTAATCTAATAACACGCACTTTTAGGATCAGGGTTTGGGGTTTAAATACCACCCAGGTATCTCTAGGGTGGTTTCGTTCGAGATGTATTTTACATTCCTTCACGAAAATGTGGGTACATTTCCTATAAAACAGGAAAATTTCATATGAAGTCCGAACTTCTTCATTTCTACCCCATTCATGTATTCAAATGCGTTTAGCCTGAACGAAAAGTGAAACGCGGTGGGAAAAAATGTATATTGTAATAATCTCCATATTAATAAATTGTTTTAGATATACTCTTTATTATTTAAAAAATACTTGAAATACATAATAATCATAATCATACATACATAAATATGCATCACACCACTGCAACAATTTACCCCTTCACTGTAACAATTTACCTCTTCACTGTAACAGTTTACCTCTTCACTGTAACAACTTACCGCTACATGGAGTATCGTTACACAACCAAATTATTATTAATATATTTAACTACCCAGTACCCAAATAGGCTATGGTTATATTGAGACCTAATCTCTGTAGATTAAATAACAAATTAAGTTTAGTAATAAAATGAGTAATATTGAGATAATTAAAAACAAAGAAATTTCAAAATTGTAACAACTATCTCTAAGCTTACTTTATATATATATATATATAATAATAATAATAATATATACATACATATATACATATATAAATAAATATATATTGATATGTTATATACATTATATATATACAATTTACATTACACATTACTTTATATATATATGTGTGTGTGTTTGTGTGTGTGTGTTCTAGCGTACCTATAAAAAATATTTACAACCCACATTGACTAAATGTCAAGCTCTATTAGTCTGGTTTGCCGATGACGAAGATGTTGGGGCTCAAATAGCGGCTGTACATACTGAAGGTGGACTTTCCTACATGATTTACCAGTTTCCCTAAATGCAAATTCGGGTACAGTTCCTTTGAATTCTACAATTTCATCATTATTAGTATTAGCTGTATAGCTTGAATGAGTAGCAAGATGCTGAGAAAAAATATGTATCTAGGCCTAGATCTAATACTTTATTTTGTTTTCAACCAAAATTATTTATAAAGCTGAAATCTGTAGTTCATATCATAATATGAGTCTGAATAAATTATTTAAAACAAATTGTTCGAAAGAGTATATCTACAGTTGACTTAATGAGAACAGTGAAAGCCTTAATTAGGATCTGTATGTCCGGTTTCGGGTGTGTCGTTAAAAAGTTGGGTAGTGCCCCAAGGTTCACATCTGTTACCGCTGACCAGTTCATCGATTTACCGACCAAAATGTCAACTCACACAATACGCCCTTGTGTTGCATTAGCTTTGATTTACTAAAGTTTTTCTTCATGGAGTTGAGGGGGACACACTTTGATAATAACTGACGTTATTTTATAAGTGTTGTCATCTACTGCTTCAGTCCGGTTGTACCTATATTTGTGCACCCCGTTTTAAGATTTAGTTGCATGTTTTTCCTAGTGGAGTAGGAATGAGGAAGGTGGATTTTTAAGGGAAGTATTCCTGTATTTGCGAGGAAGAAGAGTATACACTTCTTTTGAGGAGTACATTCCACCGGGACTATAAACATGACATCCCCGTCACCAGCAACTTAATCAACACCTGAGCCCGTGTATCTAGCGATGAGAGTCAGTTCGGTTATATTATGTTCTTCTAGAA
Source organism: Timema cristinae (assembly GCA_039000515.1). Classification (NCBI taxonomy): domain Eukaryota; kingdom Metazoa; phylum Arthropoda; class Insecta; order Phasmatodea; family Timematidae; genus Timema; species Timema cristinae. The sequence goes on from JBCFYV010011172.1 coordinate 77,447,864, forward strand.
AAAGACCCGCCTCGGTGACGTAGTTGGCTAACGCGCTAGTCGTTTTGAGCTCGACCGCCGAGGACGGGGAGATCGAGGTTCAAATCTCGGTCGGGTGAACTGGGGTGGTTTTTCCTAAATGGTTTTCCACTCTCCCACCACGCAAATTCCGGTTCCCTTCCTCTAATTCAACCTTCCAATTCCCAATCAAATAGCGTAATTAGTACTTAAAGCGTATAACCCGAACGGGTAGTAAGACGCGGTGCTAAATAATAATAATAATAATAATAATTCTAGAAAAAGCAGTGGTTCTGAAGCCTGTGGCCTACGGCAGGGGTGCCCGCAGGGGGGGTGGATGCAATTGCTCCCTGAGATTCTGAGGCTATATACATATTTGAGGTTTGAAACATTTTTCTTATGTTGTATCTTATTTTCAGGAGACAAGGATTGCCTTAAAAAGCATCTTTTGAGGCTTCAATTTAATAGATTTTCCCGGGGGAGGACCCCAGACCCTCCTTCGTACTAGGGGATATTTTATACCACCCAGACTCCTGATTTGTCCCCTCCTGGAGAAAAATTCTGTGGGCGCCTTTGGCCCACGGTTTTTATGTTGCGGACCTTTACCCCAGCATAGAACACATAACTAATACACATTCCCTTGGGTGAGCTATTTTAATATTTAGAGTATTCGGCCCACATTGGTAGACACGTGAAATAATGCTTCAAACTTGTCTAGTCTGGTTTACCGGTGACGGGAAGGTCTAGGAACATCGGTAGACACGTGAAATAATGCTTCAAACTTGTCTAGTCTGGTTTACCGGTGACGGGAAGGTCTAGGAACATCGGTAGACACGTGAAATAATGCTTCACACTTGTCTAGTCTGGTTTACCGGTGACGGGAAGGTCTAGGATCATCAATAGACACGTGAAATAATGCTTCAAACTTGTCTAGTCTGGTTTACCAGTGACGGGAAGGTCTAGGAACATCGGTAAACACGTGAAATAATGCTTCAAACTTGTCTAGTCTGGTTTACCAGTGGCGGTAAGGTCTAGGAACATCGGTAGACACGTGAAATAATGCTTCAAACTTGTCTAGTCTGGTTTACCAGTGACGGGAAGGTCTAGGAACATCGGTAGACACGTGAAATAATGCTTCAAACTTGTCTAGTCTGGTTTACCGGTGACGGGAAGGTCTAGGAACATCGGTAGACACGTGAAATAATGCTTCAAACTTGTCTAGTCTGGTTTACCAGTGACGGGAAGGTCTAGGAACGAGTCCCTTCTGGGTTTACTTAAGTAGTTTTTTCTTAATTTTCTCTACCTAAACACAAATATGGGTCTATTTTCACTAAATTTGACTTTGTTCACCTTACTCCATTTTGAAAAGGCATTAATGTATCGTGTGTGCTACTTTAATTCAGTTGGTAAAGCATTTGGCTTCTTATCTAGAGAGCCCAGGATCGTATTCCAATATGTGACAACATATTTTTATTAAAACTAGGTGTTAATCAATTTTCGCAAGGTTTTAAAGTTACCGTTTCTAGTTGTATTACCATGTTAATTCTATAATTTTAACTAAGTATAATATCCTACTAATAATGTATGTTAACAATAAAATATGCATCAACTAAATAAAACATACATTCAAGCAACTGATTGTTTAAAAACAATCTGAATTAATATTTCCGGTTGTTTAAAACATTATGCGCTAATGCGTGGCAGGCTTTTAGCATCAAGCTACGTTTCTACACTTACGTTAAAGTCTCCAACGTTTGGTCGAATAAGGCAAGTGTTAGTATCCTACGGCACAAATTTGTAGTTTGGATTAATATTTGGGCTATGTTTTCTACTTCGTGTTGAAATATCCATCTTTTAGTAAAATGGAGCTCGCACTAGGACATCACCTATTAACTGTTTGATTTAAGCTTTGAACTACGTAAGTACATTACACTTGGATCAAAGAATCCAGCTTTTAGTAGGCCTAAAATAAAGGGCGTATTATTAGTACGTTGCAGACTAACTATTTGGGATGAATTTCAATTTTCGAGAAGTACCAAATTCCCCGCGATGGATTTTAAGCACAACCTGTAAATTGAGTTTGGAACCCTTACGTCGATAGTGAATTGTCGTTACCGATAAAAGTTGTTGGACTCTCGGGTCAAAGTCAGAAATGATGACGTTAAGAACTAGTTCTGCTGGTTGCACTTTTATTAATTGTGAACGGTTCAAACGTCAGGAGCGACTTATCCCCAGTAAGCCATAATAACGTCTGAGACTAGACAGGTTTGCACACAAACAAACACACATAGCACACATACAGCGCCACGTGCGGGAATGTGTGTGCTCTGACTTGCAGTTCCTTCACGTCATACAAACAGATGAGTCCAGTTCAGCCAACTGGACTGGCGTTGAATTACGGCTGTGATCATGGAGAAAAAGTTTGAAAGTTTGAATGTCTTAATCCCGTGATACATAAAGCTAACATATTAGCATCTGGGATCTCTTTTAAAGTGTCCAAGAAAACCCCCGTGAAGGTCCCAATATTTGAATAGGGTTTTCCTGAAGACCCTCAGACAAATTCAATTGAAGTTTATGCATGCTTCCCGGCCACGCAAAAGCCATTGACGAGTGCAACCACGAGAACCGTTAAAAGAACAGACAAGACGTGATGACTGGTTTCTTTAATTCACAAGGGAATACTTATTTCTGTGTAACTTCACAACAGAAGGTAAACGTATACCGGCCTCTATAGCTCCTTGAAAGGAAGAAGGAACGTTTATCGGCCTCTATAGCTCCTTCAAAGGAAGAAAGGAACGTTTATCGGCCTCTATATCTCCTTGAAGGAAAAAGGGAACGTTTGATCTATCTCTTGAGAGAAGAAGTTTATGGCCTCTATAGCTCCTTGAAAGGAAGAAGTGAAGCGTTTATAGGCCTCTATAGCTCCTTGAAAGTAAGAAGGAACGTTTATCGGCCTCTATAGCTCCTTGAAAGGAAGAAGGAAGTTTATCAGCCTCTATAGTCGTTGAAGGAAGAAGGAACGTTTATCGGCCTCTATAGCTCCTTGAAAGGAAGAAGGAACGTTTTAGGCCTTATAGCTCACTTGAAAGGAAGAAGGAAGTTTATCAGCCTCTATTAGCTCCCTTTGAAAGGAAGAAGGAACGTTTATCGGCCTCTATAGCTCCTTGAAAGGAAGAAGGAATGTTTCTCAGCCTCTATAGCTCCTTGAAAGGAAGAAGGAACGTTTATCGGCCTCTATAGCTCCTTGAAAGGAAGAAGGAATGTTTCTCAGCCTCTATAGCTCCTTGAAAGGAAGAAGGAACGTTTATCGGCCTCTATAGCTCCTTGAAAGGAAGAAGGAATGTTTCTCAGCGTCTATAGATCGTTGCAAGGAAGACAAACACTTACCAGCCTCTTTCACGCTTTGCAAAGTCAGACAAATTTTTGACAGCCTCTATAGCTCGTTGCAAGCAGGGTGATATCATTTATAAGAAGTGTATTTATATATTCATATTTCTGTGGAGGAAGTATGGGAAAACAATTAAGGGGGTAAAACACCTCAGTACACCATGCCGAGATTACGGCCCCGACCTTCACATCACCATGAAATCAGACACAATGAAACTAACTACTTTGCTTCTGTTTTCCATTCCTCCCTGTGGTTGTTATGAATGAAATAAGCTATTATTGATTTATTTTCCACATTATACTGAAATTATTGAGTCTTTTTGAGGGGTGTCTGCCCAAATGATGGTTCTTGGTCTCAGACTGTTGAAATATACCCTCCCCCTTCTTCAGAGAGTTACATTCTGGCAGGCCACACACTCGATACCTACCTACAAAGCTGAAATAATTATGAATTCCTTCTCCCCTCTCTTACCCCCTCGTTCATTCTACCTTTAGGTCGGCTGCTGACCGAGTCATTACGTACTTGTCAAATACGTGTGTGAGGAAGATGGAGAGAGAAATATCGCCCCATTATCCCCACACTCTCCCGCCCTTCAGACTCACTATAGACCCCAATGGATCGTCTTTGCTTGTGCAGCACACACAAAACACCATGTGAGTCTTCAGCATGATTCCCTCTCTCCCCACCCCCCTGGCCACCTCAGTCGCCGCCGACATGTCGTTGCCCTAGCCGTCTGCCTTCCATCGTTCTCTTCCTCGTCGGCTCTCTTTCTTCTTCATCGTAATATTCCCCCCTCCTTCACAATTCCATGCTTCTCTTTTTCACACACCAAATCTCTTCCTCTCCCTTCCACCGTCTTTAGTTCTGTATCGATGTTTCTCTTTCAGACTCGCGCGGGACGTATCTATCGTCCTCTCGCTCCAACTTCTACCTGATAAGGAGAAGGGGTAGTACTAGTAAGAAGGGGAAAGAGGAGAAATTAGGAACCATCGGATTGGTTCATGGAGAATATTTTTTTTCTACACCACTCGAGTCAAACTACACTACGAAACTTTAAAAAAAAAAAGTTTATCTCTTACGATTATTTTAATTTGCGCCAAATAACATTAGATATCTAAAGGTTTGTTTTAAAGGGGTTTTGAAACTTTTGTCTTGGGTGTGTGGTAAAACCATGTGCTGTGATCATGTTTCAATTCAAAATATGTCCCCCAAGAAAGTTTTTTTTCTCTCTCCTTGTAACGCTGAGGTGTTTAGTATATTTTATAACAGGGTCTAAGAGCTTTTCGGCGATATTTAAGGTAAATCAGGAGATGGTAAGAAGCGTCTACTTAATGTCGGAGACCACATGTGACCGTGAAAGAACGGAAAGTGGGCCCCCCTCCTAAGCCAGTCGCTCAACTGACTCGCGCGGTCCTTCACCGTGGCGGTCAAGGCTAGGGTAGTCTTTCTCCTCGAATACTTGAAGTCCACCTCACACTGTGGTCCGTCCAGTCCAATCGAACACGAGACCAACTGTGAATAATCTCTCGTCTACGTCAGTTGGTTCCGACATTTCCCTCAGAAAAAAAAAAACCAATGGCACCGTTTGAGAATTTTCTTGCCGGAAAATGGGGGAGTTAAAAATATCGTAATTTTAGCAAATATTATTATTGAAGTTCTTGGTTTTTTTTTCACGGTTTCAAATTTTACGAGGAAAATCTCCAGATATAAATTAAAAAAGGCTTTTTTTAAATCACTGCATTACGGATTTTTCTATACAATATTTCCATAACCGCAAATTACCACCTTGAAAATAATTAAGAAATAATGTGACAATATTTTCACTAAGATTTTTTTTTAATGGCAAGTGATTGAATAATACATAAGATATATATTAAGTGTATTTGTGAGTGACTAACACATTTAAAAAAAGACCTAGTATTAGTGACAGTTCCATTCATTAAGTGAGCTAACATTTGGTTTAAACGTGTGCGAACAAGTGTATGTAATCAATGTTTTGATACCAAGTCAAACTATTTCTGTCGTGTGGTGTTTCTCAACTTTGGTTCTGGTGAATCATTTGCGCCAACTATTGTGTCTAGTTTCGAGAAGGTATGTTATTACCTAGCGGTAATAGATATTAGCACCGAGCATGATTTGTGATCAGGATTTGACTAATTCATTCCTTTAATCAACCAGTCAGCAAATCCACCTGTTTACAAGATTGCGTGCAACGTATCTGTTTTTTTCATCTGTAAACTTTATCCTATTATGACCCTGTATCGGCTTTACGGACCCCGATGACACCCTCTTCTGCTGACTAATTTAAGACGGTTTGACTTTCCAAAACAAGGTAAGAAAATACTGTCTATTCTAATTAATATTAAAACTGTTTTAAATATTTACATTTACTTGAAAATTGGTGCAGATTACATCAAAAAACTTCAATAAAGAAGCTTTCTGTGATTATTCATTTCAATATTGTAATTAGTAAGGATTGTTAGGTGTTATACGTATAACGATAAGAAAAATTTGAATTTGAAGTACAAATTTAGGCGTCTATAGTTTTATTAAAAAAAGAGAAACTTATTGCTTAGTCGATTAAGTGCCACAACAAGAGGTTAATTTAGATTTTAAACCTATCAGAACAATTTCAAATCTGGATGAAAATTTAGTCAACCACCTAATAATGAAAAGGGAATAACTACTTCAGATAAGACTTTTTTTTTATGAAATGGTTCTGATTGGCCTAATTGACCTCTTGTTGCGGCGCTTAATTGCTAAACCATAAGTTTCTCTCCTTAAAAATAATATAAACTTATATTCACATTAAATCTTTAAATTTAAAACTAACTTCAAATATAAGCCTACATACACTAAACGCTAAGCTGGCAACAATTTAATATTAATTCATAAGATAATGTTATGCAATTGGCAAAAATATGTACCTGCACATTTTAATTGATAAAAAATTCCACATCTCATAGAATCATATAATTGAACTTGATTAAACCACAATGTATTTTAGAAAAATGTATGAATAAGCATCCCACAAAACCTGAAATTAGAACATAGTATATGTTACATTAAAGAAACGTTTTAATACTGATCGGCAACAAATGATCTTTGACAAAACTGGCGACAGTTAATGTATGTAGGCCGACACCTACATGAACCAAATCAACTAAGAGGGAAAACTAATTACATTTCTTTTTCCTAATTATAAACTTAAAATTTCTGAATTATTAAAAATTACGAAGATAATCAATGGTCGGATGGTCTAACTCTAAAGGCGTCACTTTTACAATAGGCTAGACTGCCAATGACGGGAATATTTGGGTTCAAATCACGGTTGGATGTAATAAGGGGGTTTTTCAACAAATGTTTTCTATTCTTTCTCCGACATCTTGTGAATGTGGGGAATGCCAGGCCACCACCGTGGTTCGGATTCCACGTTAAACTGTAGGTCCTTCATTTCATCTCACAATCACCCTACCATTTACATTATCGTAAGTGCGTATAACCCGAATGGGTAGTAAGACGCGGTGCTAATAATATAATAATAATAATAATAATAATAATAATAATAATACTCTTTTTTCCAAGAAAATGCAGGTACATTTAATTTAAAATTCTACTTCTCTCATCTATAACACATTAGTTTAATTAATACATATGCGTATAGTCCTTACGAGTAGAAAATCTTGGTGCTAAAAATCGCAATGAGTGTTTTTAACTATTCAAGATATTACTCTTTTGGAGGAAATTCCGAAATTTATATGTTTTGATGTTTGAAGCTATCTACCTTGTTCTTACGAAAATCTGCTTACAAAGCGAAAACTAGTTCGTTTATGATGAATTAACATTATTGGTTATTATTAGTTTATTGGTTAATAAAGTAGTTAATTGTGACATGGAAACATTATGCTTAATTTACGATACTGGTAAGCCACGAATATTTATTATTGTTTGAAACTTCACATTATGAAATTTGTAAAATTGAACACTGTACTATAGGCTATTTACCGTGACTTAACCTAAGTAAAAGTCGTTAAGACAATCTCTAAAACCATTTAACAATTAGTTTGAAATTTAGAGCCGAATTTATAGTTCATACTCGGAGGACCTCCTTTCTCCCATTCAAAAAAACCAGCTTTCTATTCGGCACTGTATGGGAAGATTGACTGACCCCGGAGACTATACTGCCTTTAGATGACTTCACGTTTCACGTGGAAATATGATATGGACCAGTGTTACTCAAACTGTGGTCCGTGGCGGTACGCCAAGTGGTACGCATAAAATCAATGGTTTGACACATTCGTGTTTGCTTTCTAAAATATACCTTTTTATTACAATACGTCTTACTACCCGTTCTGCTTATACATTATTATGTTCTAATTAACCTGATGGTTTAGAGACTAGGAAGGTTATATTAATAGGAAGTGTACCCGCATTTTAATGGAGGGAGAGGGGATAACCATTTAGGAAAAACCACCCTCAGTACACTCGACCAAGATTCGAGCCTCTTTCTCCCGGTCATCGAGAGTCTAGCCTACTGCAAGAGTGGCTCGTTAGATCACGCGGCCACTAAAACGAGTTAAAATAGTTTATCACAATTAAAAAATAAGTAATCTTTAATATAATCTCAAGTGATCTTCATGTACATACTTCCCATATATCGTTACGTAAAATTTCGAAAATTATCCAACACCAAACTATTTTTTCTCCTTTGAGGACTTTAACCAAATCAAAACAACACTCTAACGACAGATAAAATTGTTTTCGGGTTATAAGGTTGATAAAACGTAAACATTTATCATAATCTCGAGCTCGAAAATGTTCACAGTTAAAATATTGTTTTAAATCAAAAAGAGTACATAAAATATTGACAGTCTAACTATACTATCAAATACTATACTTTGTTCCACAAGTACAGTTTAATTTTAATAGAAAGAGCTGACAATCGTTAACATATTTTATTGCCTTACAAAAGTGACAGATCATCATAATACTACTTAACTTTAGGGTATATTTATTATTTCTTGCTCCCGCTCTTTGGGAGAAGTTTGGGAAACACTGGTATGGACTGATTTTGGTTGGAAAAACAGTTTAGAAAATTCAAACATATTTCATTGCAACCAACATTCATCTTATTTTACTATATTATTTAAAAATAAGCCTTTATAATATCTATCAAAAGTGACATTTACAGATAACATTATTTGATGTTTGAATATATTATGTCGTTTTATTAACTAGTGGATACTATTCTTCCTACCAAAATCAGGTTATAGATGACGTCATAGTATATTCGGAGCGTGTTACAGCTTGTTTCACACTATGTGGACACTCACGCTCACACTCTCGTCATGCCCACGCTCATTGGATGCACCGAGGTATTCAAACTGCGACGAGAAATATTTTCAAGATTCTTCATATCAGAAGCAGGCTCAGTTCTCTGTCAACTCAATATTATTTAAATTTGTAGGTTTAAAATTATTGCATTTCTTAAGATAATAAAATAAACGTCGAAACTTAACTGTTTTGTTTAAAGTCTGTCCTATTTCTTTCCATACCTTTTTTTATAACATCATCACTTTTTTTTCTCTTTATTTTCGTCAAGTTGTATAATTAAGGTTTGGTACTCACAATTTCAACCAATTTTTCGTCCATGGGGTCCATGTTTGTTCGACGGGTTGATAACAAACTGGAGTTTGGGACTATACTGTGCATGTCATGTTTACAGTAGCGCTCCATTCGGGCTACGATCAAAATACCGCGCTCAAAATATTCTCGTCAAGGATCGCCGTGGTCAATATGAGTGCGCGTGAGCGTGGCACTCTCAAGAGTGTAAACACTCCCATTTGATTCGAACTGTACGATATTTGAGCGAACCCTGAGCACTGTGTGAGTGGAGAGTGAGCTTCCTCATAGTGTGAAACAACCTTATAAGTTCTGTCCTAACACAAAGATGAATTGTTTTTTATTGTACACCGCATTTACTACGCATCCGGTCTAGTCACATACTAGCACTAATGTGGTAAAGATGCGGAAGGTAGTAAATGTTAGTATTTAAAAGAAATGTATTAAAATTTCCCCGTGGAAAATCATTTGTAAAATACAATCTTAACACATCCTGTCAGAACTTGAACCCAATCTTCCGCCACCGGCATTCTAGACTAATGCAACATTGACGCGTCCGATCATGTGACAACTGATGCAGATAAGATTATATTCAGAGCCTGGAAAACCGATCATTAAAGGAATACATTTTACTACTTATTTTGTTCGAAAATTACATGCTGATCAATATGTTAGGTGATATTTATTTAATACTTATGTGTGAAATGCCAGGCCTCCACCGTGGTTCAGATTCCACGTTAAACTGCAGGTCCTCCATTTCATATCACAATCACTCTACCATTACACATTAACGTAAGTGCGTATAGCCCAAACGGGTAGTAAGACGCGATGCTAATAATGAGAATAATAATAATAATAGTAATAATAATAATAATAATAATAATAATAGTAATAATAATAATAATAATATTTAATACTTACTTAAGATGAGGAGGAAGGGAACTTGATCTAAGTCCGTATTTGAGGAGTTTTTATAGCAAAATATTTTTTTCTGTCAAATAAATAAAATTTCGCTTCTATGTCTTTGTTTACACATAAAAATCCCTACAATTACTCTTAAAAAATCTGTAAAATGAATCGTGGAGTTTGAAAATAACTTCTTTATTTGTATCTTTCCAAATGTTGCTATAAAATTTGCATGTACAGGATGGTTGGTATCGCTATATCCAGAACATCAAGCTTTTAGCTGAAGAAGTATTTTATTTATTTTTACCAAAATACATTGTTTTAAAAACAACCAAAAGGAGTTCTACCTCACATTAATGTTGTTTATTGTTTTAACTATGATATACGGGCCTATAATGCTAACAATAAACTCGTTAAACTATTCTCAATGTTACTCCTTCAATGTATGTACACTTCATTTACTTTGAACTCAGGACACGATATTCATGGGTGTAAACCCAGATGGGGTCAATGGGTCTATCTTGGGCGATAAAAATCCGTAACAACTTTCTTCAGAGGGAAATAAAGCTGTCGGTTCCATGTCGATCGTGGTATGTAAAATAACCCTGAAAGGTATATGAAAATATCTTTCCCGGAAAAATTGGTGGGACTTTTCGCTCTCGATCATAGAGATTCTCATGTACTCGGTTCAGAAAGGGCATGTTAATAACTCGAATAAATAAATAAAATTTAACCTTAAAGGTACAAAATGAAAGTAGTGTTGTAAATTAAATGATGGGTTCGAAGTGTATCTTGTCTATGTCCTTTTAGCGTGAAAGGAGTGTGCACATATAAACACTAAACAAATTACAATATCGGTACAATAGCCCCCAAAACATCGTACCGATATATAACTAGTGGTATTGACAGTAAAAAGGGACAGTTACATACTATGTGTCTAGTGGTCAGAAATCGCGGCTACAGATCCAGAAGTCCCGGGTTCGACCCCCAGCACTCCCAGAGTTTCTTTGAAGAAATGGGTCTGGAAAGGGGTCAACTCAACCACGTGAGGACCAATGAGAAGCAACTTGAATAAAATACTATTTGCTTCATTCTAGAAAACAAAGAAAATCAGCTGGAGGGTTCATTGTGCTGACCACACGACACCTTTTATCCGCCAATGTTGGCTCCATCTCTGCCAATATGCATTGTCCACTCTGTTGGTAGATAGTTTAGATTTCTTTTACATACTATGAAATAAATTTTGAGGCTGAAACGGATATAGAATATTCAATTGTTTATGGTTTTCCTTAATTCTTGAAAATACACCACGATCTTTATACAGATATTTGATGTTAAATATATACGTTTTTAGTTATTTTAATAAACATTAAAACCATATGTAATTAAATAACAGCTAGTTTTGTCTTGATATAGGGTTACACGATACAAGCACAAATGTGTTTGTGTATATGTATATGTTTATGTATACATAACATATATATATTTATGTATACACAACACACACACACATATATAGTCTGTATATATGTATACACAAATAAAACAATGTATTTTAAGGTGCCACCAATGTTATTAACAACATACGAATATTGAATATATTTTATTTAAGGTTAAACTACGATAGACGTGAATATAATCATTGTTTTTGTAATCGCACATGATTGTTACTTAATTTCCACAGATGTTAAGTTTATACTTTAGAAATTCAGAACTCTGAATTATTAAGTTCTTATATATTTTACTGAGAAATGCGAAATTCTGTTTTAACTTGATCATTTGGCATTTCGTTTGTCTGGTCTTTACTACGGGAAAACTATTAAATGCGTGAACCAATTTTAACAATATTTGTCAGAGACATTCTTTTAACATAGTTCAAACAACTTATACAAATGGTATTTTCAAGATGGTGGTCACTCAAAAATATGTGTGTATGTTTATTTGTTTGTTCCATGGAAACTTCCAAATACGTGGATAAATTTTAACTAACTTGTACCTAGACCAAATAATGTTTATACATAGTTTTTCAATCTGACTATCCGTTTAAATATGGCAGCCACTCAAAGAATTTTTCGTTAACTATATTATATCAAACGATTTGAATTTAAAATTATAAGTATTCAATTGCGTACCTAGGACGTATTAAAAAAAAGTTGACATCTATTACGAGACTGACGTCCTAAACCATGTGATAAAAGGTTATTCTTTATTAATACAATTTACAATTAAAAACCAATTTGTTTTTTTTATAACATCACCTAGGAAAAAATTAATTCAAATCGAAAAAAAATTACAGGAAATATTTTAAATTGAAATCCAAAGATAGATCTTATGATCATAGTAACGACAAGAACATAACATATTTCTTAACATGATGTAGGCCTACTGTACTTAGCAATTTTTAATGGAGAGTGTGAGGTCTACTGTTCACAACTACAGTACATGGAAGATATATTTCTACAGCAGTAGCTCATGGGTAGTGTGATCTATAGCAAACACATAATAAGAACCCGCTTCAGTGGCCGCATGGTCTAAGGCGCTACTTTCACAGTAAACCAGAATGTCGATAACGGGGAGATCGAGGTTCAACTCTTAGTCGAGTGTACTGAGTTTTTTTCCAAAATAGTATTCCACTCTCCCTCCACGCAAATGGGGTTACACTTTCTCTAAATATAACCTTCCTTATTTCTAAAACCATCATCGTAATTATTGCATTGTTTTATAACTCGAATGGGTAGTAAGAGGCGATACTAGAAAAAAGTTTTAAAATGTTAAAGCTAACTTATTTTTTTAAAATTTGAACGAAAAAGTTGTATTTGTATTTTCTAAACCATCCATCCTGGCGTGTTTTACTAAGTCTGATCTGTTACAAGATAGCTTGTCAAGTATATTTATCGTGTTTTAAGTTACTTTTTTCTATTTTTAATTTTATATTATATATATATTATAAACATATTTAGCACCGCATCTTACTACCCGTTTGGGTTATATGCTTTAAGTATTAACTACGCTAATGGATTAGGAATTGAGAAGGTTGAATTAGAGGATGTGAACCCACCTTTGCGTGGAGGGAGAGTGTACAACCATTTAGGAAAAACCACCCTCAGTTCACTTGACCGAGATTCGAACCTCGATCTCCCCGTCCTCAGCAGTCGAGCTCAACACGACAAGTACGTTAGCCAACTACGCTACCGAGGTGGGTTAATTTTAATAAAATATTTTTTTTTCACCCACAGGTAAGGGGGCACATGGACAAAGGCGTTAGTTTTGCTGGCTTTTCAGTAACAGGTAGGTTGGGGTTCAAGTCTCATTCCGGCTTACTAAGGCGTTTTTAAAGAAATTACTCTCTATCTTAGCTCCACACAAATTTGGGTACATTTCCTCTGACTTACCCCTATCCCCTCAGTGTAAGTACGCCGATAGCCAGGACTGGTAGTAAAACGAGGGACACACAAAATACAAAAAACGTATGTGACTTAACGTACTAATGGGGAAAAAAGTATGTTATGATTTAACCAGGACTTACAACAGAACCACTCTCATCCATCTCAGAGGGGAATGACGCAGTCTACTAAGTAACGGAGCTGACACGTTAATTAAATAGTTAATTAACACGCATTTCCCCACCACGTGATAAATCCACCGATTCACCAAGTACCGCAACGAATAATTGTGTAATAACAATTAGCTCTCCTCCACTGACCATATGTCTACTGCCATGTCGTTAGAACGGAGTGTAACTAGTCAAAGATGTAACATTTCATAGCAAACAAGAAAAGAAGTATGTTAGAGGAACGTTCTAAGTAAACCAGGTTAGGTTATTGAAAGGTGTAGCTTTTTTAAAAAAAATAGTGAGTATCCCATGTGGTACCTACTTCGTTTACTGTACTATTCATGAAACTGTTATCCGGATAAATAAATTCCTTAGAGTATGGGACTGGGTATATATAATTTTAAATGCTAAGATATTTTGTAGGTTTTGGACATGTGGGGATTTAATGCTTGTTTTGCCTTGTATATGAAATTATTATATTAATCATTCATTAATACTTAAAGGTACATTTTGATAGAGAAGGGTAGGTGCGAAGGGTGTTTTAAAAGGGGTGTAGATCCAAGCGAAAAATATCTACTCTAAAACTATGTAGCTATGTAGGCTGATGATTTGATAATGTGAATATGTGAATATGAGAGTAACACATCTATATAAGACCCTACATATTTATAATTTGATAAGCCCATCCGCGGTAAGTGAAATTACATAAACGGCTGAACCGATTTTAACAAATGCCATTCATTTTAAAGCTTAGGGGTCCAGTATGCCGGAAAACGTAGTACCCGATTTACCTAAATAATTTCCAGATTTTCTGCCTTGTAGCCAATGGCTCATCTGTACATTCATTCTTTGTTTACAGCACAATAAAATCCCTGAATTGTGGATTTATCACCGGTAATTTAAGCTATTTATCGTTGGTTAAAAATAATAGCAACTTAATTATTAGTTAATTGGTACGATTCAACAAATAAATGAAGATCTGGGAGAGAGGGGTCATTGTAAATTATTAGCGTCGAGGGAACGAGAAAAATGTACGTTTTGTTTGAAAATTGAAACACTGAAAGCTCAAAAATCTAAGTAAAGACAAGTAAAACTTTAATTTGAAAGTCGAACAAGGTTTATTTCTATAAAACTTTTATACCAATATTTGAATACATTTTAGCGTGATCATCTGAATCGCTGTAACTATCCACTAGTTAAATGGAATTTTATATTCTAAAGGTTGTATTTTTTAGCAGCGACCCATGTACTTTTACGCTAATGGGTTAGGAATGAGCAAGGTTGAATTTAAAGGAAGTGTATATGAATTTGCCTGGGGAGAGAGCTTGGGAAACCATTTAGGGAAAACTACTCTCACTCACTACACCCGGCTGGAATCGAACCCCGTTCTCACCTTCATCGGCAGTTCAGTCAATTGCAAGAGTAGTGCCTTAGACAATGCAGCCACCGAAGTGGGTGTAATTTTTTATTAATTTTAGCACAAACGACGTGGATTTCCAATATTTATTGAATTAGTTTGTCATCCATATTAAAACAAGAATATTGGATTAGTGGCTCCCCTATAAAGTAGAATACAAAAAAAGCAAACAAATGTTTCAATTTAAGGAAAATATTGAGAATACGTAGACACTCACTCGAACCTGTAGACCCTGTGTTTAAAGTTACAATGGTCTCCAACTATATATCCACTTATAATAGTTTATGAGACCATAGATAGCTCAGTATCGCGTCTAACTATTGAGATAGGGTTGGATTCCTGGTGTAGCCGAAAATTAATCATTTGTTAACTATCAGCTGAGGGAGATGGTTGCAGTGTCTGCTTTAATATTAAGTTAGTTTGTAATTCATGTTCTGTTACTATCGGTTGCACGTAAAATAGCCTTGGTACAAACAATCGGGCCTATATATTTAAAGTAACACCTACATACGTCAATTAAAGACACGACACTTGGTTCGGCATGTCGTTTCTGTACCACTAAGTACTTAACGTTCCTCACATTCTCAAGGTCATTTCCACTCATTGTTTAAATCAAGAGTGTGAATGGATGCGTGGGAACTACTTAGTAAATACAGCTTCACGCGTGAAATCAAACTTTGTAATTAATAAAGAAATGATTATTGGATAATATAAAATATGGTATGAGCTATATATATCACATCCATTAATGTTTCCAGCCAATGGGCTGGGTCAGTTTTTTATTAAAGTAATATATTTTCAACTACCAGCTTGATAGCTGTGTCGTAGCTGTATACGCTTTTTAACCTAATTTAAGACTAGGACAGACACAACGTCCAGTCCCCGGCCGTTAATTTATCAATGTGAAAGGGTAGACCCACATTTCAACAAGGTTAAAGCCAGGCCTCCACCGTGGTTCAGATTCCACGTTAAACTGTAGGTCCTTCATTTCATCTCACAATCACCCTACCATTACACATTAGCGTAAGTGCGTATAACCCGAATGGGCAGTAAGACGAGGTGCTAATAATAATAATAATAATAATAATAATAATAATAATAATAATAATAACAATAACAAGGTTAAATTTTTCGGCCATGCCATGAATCGAACCAGGGACTCCTAACTCAGTAGTCAGACACGCTACCAATTGAGCTAAGGATTTATATACACACATATTTACGTGAAACGGTGAATGTATGGATGCTTTTTATGACAGGAGTCCTGATGTCATAAAGTAAATGTTTTATTATGAAAGGGTTCCTTATGTAATAATAACGTGATCAAGGTTTGTACAAAATACTTTGATCCATGGATTTTCACAAAATCACAAAACATCTTCACTGCCTCAGCTTTAAAACGAATGCTGTGATTTTTAAATGAAGGCAAGTTAACTTGGATGATTTTTTTTTCAACTAGCTATGATGACAATGTGTTGTTATTATTACTAATCTTTGATATAATTGAATTGTGATAGGAAAGTTAGTCTTAAAACACATAAAATAATACTCTTGGTTTTGTCACTATTTTATAATATTAAATATAATAACATAATATTCGTAACTGAATGTTTCTTAGATAAGAGGACTTGCCGATAGAGTGAGTTGAGTGGTTTCACATTTTAATCTTACCAATAGTCACTTGAGTGGTTTTACACCTGAATCTTAACGATAAATTATGTTGAGAGGTTTTCATGCATTAACTGTACCGATAATGTCATTTGAGTGATTTCACACTTTAATATTACCAATAGTCAGTTGAATTGTCTTACAACTGAATTTTACCAACAAAGTAAACAATACCGACTATACATATTGCTTTTAAAATCCTCTTAAAATGGGGTGAAGGAGACGCGAGAAAGGGGCATTTTTTTTGCACTTTTTATAACAAAACTTTTTTTTTTTGCAAAAAAAAATCAATTATCATTCCAGTAGAAGCACAGAGTTTAATTTTCTTCACCTACTGATTTCAAAAGTTCTTGAATATTTGTCATGAGCATAGCAACATTAGATGACAAAGTTTTTAAATGAAGAAAAAAAGTTGTCATTAAATTCCAGGACACCTTGAGAGATATTCAACAATTGTTGATCTACATGTGAAGAAAATTAAACTCTGTCGTACTACTGGAGATTTACCGGTATTATATTTATTTGGACCAACAATTGTGTTGATGTAAAAACTGCAGAAAAAGGGCCTTTTCTCTCGTCCCTTTCCACCCCACCTTAAATTAAATACTTAAAGTAAAGTATCACTAAAACTTACAAATGGAATAATCTAAAAATAGTCCTATAACTTTGCCACAAAATGTTCTAAACAGATGTCAATAAAAAGACTTGACAAGCGAAGCCAACCCAAGTCACCCAGAATTTTGTTAGCACTTACACAGAATGTCGGAGTTATTTCAAGTATTTCCTGCATGCTGATTAAATAACCTCTTATTTATGGCATTGAAGGATTGACTGACTGGTAATACAGGTTTGGGGGAACCTTGAATTAAAACTTGAGCGGCTTACTTCTAATATCTTAATATCTTTACTCTGATCTCTGTAGCTACCTAATTAATAAGTGCACAATGCTTATCCACAATACATGGTTAGAGAATTTGTATGATTGTGTGAAGGATTTTAGAAATGAATATATCGTAATTAGTAGAAATATTATTCTTTATGAGCCACATCATTGGGGGGTACGTGGAAAAAGGCGTCATTATAATCTGGTTTGTTTGTGACTCGGAGGTTGAGGTATGAGTTCTTGTCAGGTTTACTTGGGTAGTTTTTCCGAACTATTTCTCACTCACCTTACATTGAGATGAGGATACATTTACTGTAAATTGTACCTTCCCCACTCTTACACTCTTGCATGTAGGCATGGGATAGTTCAGATGGGTAGTAAGATGTAGTGCACGGATATACCGGAAATTAATAAAAAAAGTTTAATTCAAGTATAATCCTTATTTCTCTTTTTATATGATCAAAGCACGAACGGGCAAAAATATACGAGTAGTCACAAAACCTGGGAGGGCTTGGGTTTATTCACGACTGGTTATAGTTCAGTAGAGGTTTTCCACGTGGTTTTAAGTTTTTTTGCCTCCTTCCAGGCGCACGTTGATGATATTTCTGAACAGCAACTCATATTTCCCATCTAGTTACCATAGGTCTAATCGAATTCATGTATTTAAAAAAACGTAGTAGTAAAAATGTAGATAATGATTTTACATTAGCTCTATAACTTTTATCAACTTGAAAATGAAAAAAAAAATTATTGAAAAAGTTAATTTGATTGCTGAAAGACGTGTATATACATTCATCACTATAGTTTGCCCATGAAGGTCACAGATCTGACCTACTCATCTCTTGCCAACCAGCTTCTCCATTTCATGAAATTTCTAGTTCATATATGTCACAGGAGCTAACCCACCGGTAAAGTAAGTTTGACCACGCGCGACATAACGGAATTGTTGAATTTCTGGCTTATGGCTCACTGCCGTCCTGAAGCTGTACAGTACATGCCACTCTGAGGAATTTAAATCCTATCTCAACATCTTCCATACGCTCTGCTTCCGTACTGAAGATGTACACTCCATCTACCCTGAAAAGTCTTACCTTGATGGACTACACTATGGTCCTATCTTATAAGCTGTGCCAGAGCAGAACCATGCAAGGTGAGGTTGCTACCTTTTATGGTTAATGAAGGGTACATATAAAGCTGAGAAATGTAATCCAACTAATCCATCTCGAGACACTAATTTTGGACCCCTACCTCCAAACACTCAAAAATTAAATTGTATATCTTCCGTTTTTGTTTTGTTTTTCTAAATTTCAAAACCAAATTATTTTAGCGTAGGTGAATGTTGCAAAAATAAATAGTTTGGTGATATAAATAAACTTTGATAGGTTTTTTATGTACATATTTTAAATATTGTTTGGTAAAAAATAATAGCCCACAGAAATTAAGTATATTTATTATTTTGTTAAAGGGGATCCTTGAAATTCCACCACTCTAATCTCCTTAAATTCTCTGTAGACAATAAGGTTTAGGTGGGGTGGAATATAAATCGAGTTAAGGCCAGTATTTTTGAATTTTTTTATATAAAAAACCTTTTTTGTACAAAATGTATAAAATATTTCTTCTGTGGGTACACATACTAGATTTTTTTAGCATCGCGTTTCATTACCCGTGTGGGTTATACGATTATGTACTAATTATGATAATTGTTTTAGAGATTAGGGATGTTATATTCATAGGAAGTGTACCCACATTTGCGTGGAGGTAGAGTGGAAAACAATTTTGGAAAAACCACCCTCAGTACACTCAACCGAGAGTTGAATTTTGATGTCCCTGTCATCGGCAGTCTAGTCTACTGTGAGAGTATCGCGTTAAACCACGTGACCACTGAAGTGGGTCCACATCCTGGTTACATTTCATAATTTTCATGACAAATATTCAAGAACTGTTGATATTATTTTTGTCGAAAATTAAACTAAGCGGATCTATTATATCACTATTTAATTTCTTTTGGTCAAAATTTTTTCTTGTCATAAAAACTGAAAGAATATGGATCTTAACTCATGTTCCTGTCCATCCCAATTTAACTAGTCTCACGTTCGATAAGGTTGGCAGTCAGTGAGAGGACCATTCTTATGTCTAGAAATTCCTTTTTCATGAAGGCTACCTGGAATATTTACTAAGAATCAATTTATTGGCCAATCAATTATCAATCATAAGATCACTAAATTATCAAATACTCGGGGCTGCTACCCAATTAATGTATTTAAGTTTATTTATCATTGTGTTGGTGTTTCATTGATACATTGGTTTCTAAAAGCGTACTTTTTTTAGAGGAGAGGGGGAGAATGAAGTCACTTTTTAGATAGTGTTGTTGTTCTGTTGTTGAATTTAAGTCCGACACCTTAGCTCAGTCGATAGAGTGATTGTCCACTGATTAATTAACGGCTATGGTCTGAATGTTGTGGGTGTGTTAGATTTAAATTAGTTTATAAGTAGTGTGCTAGTATGATCAGTTGGTTCAAAAAGTGCACGTTAAATATTTTCAATAAATGAAAAAATAAAAATAAAATCAAAGTATACAGAAATGTTGTTATAAGATTCGTGCATTAAAGTCTCTCCCAAATAATGTTATTTTATTATAAGTGCATTCAAGTTTTAAGCATCTATTTAGTTGTTCTAATATTACATTAAGGTGTCATTTAAATAAGGTTGCTATATTATTAGTGCATTAAAGTTTCCAAGATTCACTTTCGTTGTCCTACTAGTACATTAACGTTGCCTTAAAATATGGTTGGTGTATTGTAATATATTATGGTGACGTAGCAGTCTAGGGGTAAGGTGTCAGACTTCTGTGCGGGGGGTCCGGGGCTCAATCCTCAGTCCAGTCACAGACTTATCTGATTGCCAAACCCTTCTTTCACCTCTGACAAGACGTGTGTTAATCACAACTTGTAAATGTGTGGAATTCCAAGCCTCCACCGTGGTTTGAATTCCACGTTAATCTGTAGGTCCTTCATTTCGTATCACAATTACCCTATAATTACACATTAGTGTAAGCGCGTATAAACCAAACGGGTAGTAAGAGGCGGTGCTAATAATAATAATAATAATAATAATAGTGTGATATATTAAAGTATCCAAAGATTCAATTTTGCTATAGTTGTAGAGCATTAAAACAACTTTCAAATAAGGCTTCTATATATTAAAGCAAGGCTTTACTTTTATTCTTTTACTAATGCATTCTTCTCCTTTAAATGCAATGGTATATTGTAACGATACTGATTTGGACCCCTCTAATATATTAAAAAAGTAATGGATGAAGTGCATTTTCTTTAAGTATGGTATGTAAGATATCCTCTCAATACTTCATCCATGTAGAATCACGTGCTTTTCAGAAATGATGTCAAAGGAATGCACCATTTAAACTTATTTCTTCTTTCAAAAAATCAACTCCGTAGTATTTACCAAAAAAGCATGTGACGCTAGCGCCCTCTACCCAATAGGAATCTAGACTTCACAACATCTGTCGCCAGGACTCTTTCTATTGGTTGTTTTTGACACTGTTGACAAGGGGGTCCAAGGGGTGAGGGGCAGGTCATATATAAGCTGCTTGTGCGTATGAACACAGTGCCGGTGACATAAATCTACAGAACGTTGTAATAAAACTGTGCCGGTCGCATAAATCTGTAATACAAATTATTAACAGTGCCGGTGGTGACCTGGTGGTCTAGGGGTAAGGTGTCAGACTTCTATGCTGGCGGCCGGGGTTCAATCCTCGGTCCCGGCAAAGATTTATCTGATTACCAAACCCTTCCTTCACCTCTGACAAGACATCTTGTGAATGTGGGGAATTCCAAGCCTCCACCATGGTTCGGATTCCACGTTAAACTGTAGGTCCTCCATTTCATCTCACAATCACCCTACCATTACACATTAGCGTAAGTGCGTATAACCCGAACGGGTAGTAAGACGCGGTGCTAATAATAATAATAATAATAACAGTGCCGGTAGCATAAATATAGCAGTAGTAGTAATTCACTGTGCCAGTGATATAAATCTACAGAACGTTGTAATAAAACAATCACTAACTGAAATCCATAGAGTACACAGAAAATGTTACAGAGAAATAATCTTTAGTTCAACGAAAATTGTATCATTTTACATAATATCTTCATACCGAAGATAAAATTACTTAAATAAATCGTGTGCAACATTAAAGGTCTTATTAATTCAAATTAAATATCACAATAATTCCGTATCATAATAATTAGCGCTTGATCACGGGGCTATAAATACCAATTATCTCACAATACAAATCCAGTACGCAGTAATATAACCGAAATACCGTACCGCTTTAATTAGTGCTCGACCACGGGGCAATTATCAGGTAATTAAACGGTATCACTTCAATCGGCGCCCATCGCCGACCCATAACGTTTTAATTTCCACCCAACGCGAAGTGATTAATTAAGTAACATTATAATATAATTAATGCATTAAAATGCTATTCAGCTGCCACTTGGTCTAAGGCACCACTCTTGCGCTGGACTAGATTACTGATGACGATAAGATTGGGGTTCGAATACCGGTAGGTTGAAATAAGGGTGGTTTTCCCTCAGTTGTTTTCCATTATAACTCCACGCAAATGTGGATTCACTTACTCTAAGCTAAATCATACTCATTCCTAAAACATTAACGTAATTAATATGGGAATACCCCGAACGAGTAGTAATACACAGTGATAAAAAAAATCATTAAAGTCTCCAAGCTTAAATTTTATTATTCTTCTAGTGGATTAAAGTCTTCTTTAAATCGTGCTATTTTATTCTAGAGCATATATGTTTCTAAACCAAAGTACTACTTTATATTTGGTTCCCTTTATATCCTAGTGGGTCTACTGTAATTTAATATATTATATAATATATTTATTAGAGGTTCAAGGAATAAGTAATTAACTTTTATTTGAGCCTTGAAATTATTAAGGTCTACTTAAAAGAAGCACGTTTAGTGTATGATGTTTATTTCGTATTTGTATACGTATATTATTTTAAAGCATGCATGATCCCTTCATAATTTTTAACGATCCCATAAGTGCTTTAATCTACTTTTCTTCTTAATTTATTTTCTTTTTTTAGTATTTTATTTTTTCAAAATTCACTATTTTTTTTTGTTCTAACTGTTTAGTAAGAGCATTTTGTTACAAAATAGATATGGTATAGTCAACTACATTTGAAATACATTCAAGCGAGGTACAAATCTTCGCTGAGCTTCGCCAAAACTTGAATGACGCAGTTCTTTGTTTGTTGGATACTCTTGGCACGTTTAAAAGTAATACTAACGTTGGTAATTGCTTAATATTAAGCTCATCCTTTTCTTGTAGGGAGATACAATATGGTATTTCTTATGGGAATACCAGCTTTGGAGCTTAAAAACCACTAAAACAGTGTTCATTTATCTTCACATATACTGCTGTCATCTTGATAAAAGTAACTTCATTTATTTGATAGAGGCTATAACCAAGTTTTAACAGTCTTATTTGATCTCAAATCTGGGAGATTTTGCTTTACGATGGGAAGGAGGTAATTGCAAGTTTAGACCAGTGTTTTTGTAGTTGTTATAGGAAAAAGTATATTTTCGTCAAAATAAATAAAATAATGTTTCAGTAGATAATTTAATGAAAAAGTTTTTAAGCCTAGTGTATGTAATAATTGGCATGGGAATCGTACATACTCTCTCATGTGTATTATAGCTTGGAACAGAGTTTTCAACAATATGATTTCACTTAAGTAAGTTTTCATCAGAAAAACAAACATCTCATCTTGTTAATCCCAATACCACACTTCATATTAAAACATTTTTCAAAGTTGTTAAAGCAATTTTTAATTCAAATTCTCAAAAATAATCTATTTGTAAACAACCTTGAAATTAGCTATGTTTGTATAAATAAATATATATTCTTATTTATCATTAATTTATTTAGGATTGTACCGATGTGGATACCTAGTAATGATACTGTTTTGGACCCCTCTCATATATTCAGAAAGTCATGGATGAAATGTATTTTTCTTTAAAGAACTGTATGTAGAGTTTCCTTTTAATACTTCTTCCATGGAAAATCAGGCGTTTTCAGAAATAATTTCAATACACTACGTTTTAAATCTGTCTTTCTTTAAAAGACCAACTCCTTTGTATTTGAAAATCATGTGACATGCTGGTTCCCTTTACCCTATAGGAAGCTAGCCTTCACAATATCAGGTTGCCAGTAGTTCTCCCATTAGTTGGTTTAAACTCTGTTGATAAGGGGTCCAAGAAGCAAGGGGTAAATCATATATAAGCAGCTTGTGCGTATGAATCCACACAGAAAAACATAATTTTGAACAGCACTAACTCTGACTCTCCGCGTCAGTTTGGAAATTAACAAAAAAACTGTATCAAGGTCAATTTTATAACATTAAAAGTGTAATAAAATCAATAAGCTGTGTACAACCATCAAATTTTAATTACATCAATTGAATTACATAGAATCAGATCGTCACTGCCGTGTGATAACAAGTGCGCAGTAAGGCATGCACACGTCGTCACCATCATAAAACCCAATATCATTATACTTATTATTCAACCGTAAGGCATACACAGGTCAACAGGTCTCCACATCCACATCATCGTCGGTAAATAAAAACCGATAATATTATAACCGATGAATCGTTATCGGTCAAATTATTAGTGTATTAGCAATTAATCGTAACTAACGATTATTGTGTCAATTAATCGTTTTTTAAAAGTAAAATTTAAATCAAAGTTTTCTAGTCAGGTGTTTAGGGATCAAAATCGCAAAAAGATACTTATATACACACTGCATCAGGGTTGAGGGCTATGCAAACATTGCATAGACAAATAAAGAAATAAAAGTTCATACTGTTGATAAACTAACAATCTAATTCCAAATTTCTCCGGTTATGCATAAAATAGTTTTTGTATGCATTCAATCTTTTTGTATTAATTACATTAACTGTTATCATTCTCTAAAGCATATTTCCCAATAAAACATTAGGATTCATTATAATCTCAAGGTCAAACATTTTAACAAATACAAAAAATAAATGGTGCGGAACTCCGCATTAACTTTCTCGCTCTAATGTTAAAAAATGGAGATATTTACTCAAAATTCGTAATATAATATACACTTGCAAACCCGACTTGTGGTTTTAAAATCTATGATTTTATTTTTTAAAGAATTAACGTCTTCATTTGTATATTTGGACCAATAAAAATATTGATATTGGATCCCCAAGGGTCAAACCTTCGTATTAAAATTTTGACTTCCGTTTAAAGTTTTCGACATTTTATTAGGGGATGCACATCTTATGTTTATCGCATTGCTATTAAATTTCTCTTTTAATAGTTTAGACCAATAAAATATGTAAATATTGACTATTGAGTCTAAAATGATAGAGATAGATACTTGCTGTATTAGGGGTGGATCCAGGCGCACCCCGCGCCCCCCTTCAAGAAAGTAAACCAATTAAATCCATTTTAAAGTCACTACTGGTTTTATTGCCAGGTAATAGGCTGACTATTGTTATTCATAGTATTATTAAATTATTAATATACGGTGATTATTATAAATATATAAAACAGTCACATTAAGTATTAAAATTGTAAAAATAAGCATTAAATACATTACCCAAATTTAAACTGCACACCTCTCACCTTGTTGCACAAACCTTGTTTAGGTTTAAGTTTATTTTATCATTTTTATTATTACTATTTCAATGATAAATAAATAAAGATCTTTCAAATAATTTATTTTTAACTAACGTGCTTTAAACAAAATATTTGAATAATACCACACATAAAACGTGTTAGTATGGCTTAGTGATACAATTTAGAGCTCGAATGAGAAATAAATACATAGGCCTATACTATAGAGCGGAGTTAAAGTTATATTATTGAAAATCTGAATAATTCCATCTATTTTGTCGAATTGATCGAATAGCTAAAACACTATTTATATATTAATTGTTACAGTGTTTAAACTTATTCACCTCTTATTATTATTATTATTATTATTATTATTATTATTGTTATTAGCACCGCGTCTTACTACCCGTTCGGGTTATACGCACTTACGCTAATGTGTAATGGTAGGGTGATTGTGAGATGAAATGAAGGACCTACAATTTAACGTGGAATCCGAACCACGGTGGAGGCCTGGCATTCCTCACATTCACAAGAAGTCTTGTCAGAAGTGAAGGAAGGGTTTGGTAATCAGATAAATCTGTGCCGGAACCGAGGATTGAACCCCGGCCGCCAGCACAGAAGTCCAACACCTTACCCCTAGACCACCAGGTCACCTATTTACCTCTTAATAATCACTATAGAATTATTCTATAATGCCATAGAATACGCAAATAAATGTCTCAAAAAGTTGATGTTTTTCCCTTAACCTCTTAGGGGAAATGTTTGTATAGCACAAGAGTGGATCCAGTGTTTTCGTTAGGGAAAGGAGGGGCGGCAGCGCAGGTGCTCCTATCAGGATTGGGTTGGGCGCCGGTGGGGGAGGGGGGACTCAAGAAATTTTGACATAAAATTACTTCAAAATTTGAGAGTAAATCCTTAAGTAATTTTTCAGTGTAACGCTAAACTTGAGAATAATCCTCAAACGAAGGCTTTAACTCGAAATTTGCTATTAGTGTTGAAATTTATTAAAAGCAAATAATAAAAACATCAACAAATAGTGATTATTAAGAGGAAAATATGTTTAAACATTGTAACAATTAATATATAAACAGTGTTTTTGCTATTCGATCAATTAGACAAAATAGATGGTTATTGCGTTTAAACTTTAGTAGTATCTCTTTACAACTAAAGCTCACAAATTGAATTAATATAGTTGCTAATAGCTCAGAAACTATTGGTTTTATAAAAATATATTTCAAATAAAAGTTTTATTTTATTTATATTACTACACTTTTACTATGATAGGTTATTTAGTATCTTAAATAGTTTAAGAGATGTGGAAATTTTCGATAAGTCATTTTCATGGGAAAATGAAAATAGCAATTTTGTTTACAATCTTGATCAACGCTTAGATACGAATTTTAAAACAAAATCATTATAGCCGATTTTGAGAAAATTGAATTTTTCTCTTTTCACCCTTCAGTAAACTGCTCTTAATTTTTGGGTTAAACAGACACACAAACAGATGGCATTACAAAAACCACTTTTTAGGGCTCGGGGGGTCATGAAATTTTGACATCCATTGACATCTCCAATTAGATTTTTTGACGATCACCATACCTATAAGATAGTAAGAAAGTAGAAATATTAATGAGAAATGGATGAAACAATCGAACAAAACTTGTCTCCTGAAACCATATATTAATTCTTGTGTAGGTAAAAAAAGTAGTTAAAAAACTGCAAAAATTCTGGCTTAGCTCACGTTCATCTTCCATCCTCCCTTAAAAGAAGTATGAACTATTCTAGTTCTACCGTTTTACACAATTATTGTTTAAAATTATTTAACCTAAAAATATGTGAGGTTTTTAATCATCTACGAACATCACCTCCATTTTCACGCGAAACATATTTTAACTTAATTCTATTACACAATTTGTGAGTTAAGTATTAAGCAGTGGTAGAGCATTGGGGATCAAGGCCAAATGTTCCTATTTAGATTCCCATCTCCAGATTGTTATTTTTCCCTTGATTGAGTATTGGTTTTATTGACCTTTCCTCATCCTGTTCCCATAGACTTGTTAATTGGAGCCACTTATGATCAGTTATATTTATCGTTCACATCCTTCCCCCTACGATCAGATTGGGTCTCTTATGCCTTGCTCTGGTGCTAGTTATCTTTCTCATCCTGTCGCTAAATATCGAATTATGTCACTGATAGCCAATTCTGGCATTACTCATTCTTCCAATCCTGTCCCCGAATATCAAATTAGGTTGTTGTTAGCCTGTTCTGGCACTATTCATCCTTCTAATCCTGTCCCCGAAGATCAAATTAGGTTGTTGTTAGCCTGTTCTGGCACTGTTAATTCTTCCAATCCTGTCCCCGAAGATCAAATTAGGTTGTTGTTAGCCTGTTCTGGCACTGTTAATTCTTCCAATCCTGTCCCGAATATCAAATTAGGTTGTTGTTAGCCTGTTCTGGCACTGTCCATCCTTTTAATCCTGTCCCCGAAGATCAAATTAGGTTGTTGTTAGCCTGTTCTGGCACTGTTCATCCTTCTAATCCTGTCCCCGAAGATCACATTAGGTTGTTGTTAGCCTGTTCTGGCACTATTCATTCTTCCAATCCTGTCCCCGAAGATCAAATTAGGTTGTTGTTAGCCTGTTCTGGCACTGTTCATTCTTCCAATCCTGTCCCCAAATATCAAATTAGGTTGTTGTTAGCCTGTTCTGGCACTATTCATCCTTTTAATCCTGTCCCCGAAGATCAAATTAGGTTGTTGTTAGCCTGTTCTGGCACTATTCATCCTTCTAATCCTGTCCCTGAAGATCAAATTAATTAATTATAATAAAAATAACAACATATTATTATATAATAATAAATATTATTATAAATATAATAATATTATTATATAATAATAAATATTATTATATAATAATAAATATTATTATATAATAATAAATATTATTATAACTATAATAATAATATATGTTACTGTGTTAAAAATAATATACATTATATTATTATTATTATTATTTATTGAAACCTGACACATCCACGATCCATCTAGGGGATTCCTTTCCACCTGAGTCAGTCAGCATTTGACCTGCTGTAATCGGGGTCAGTCGTCAGATGGTAAGGGAAATGCCTCTCTGGGTGATGTCATCCCATCTCACATTCCTGACAATAAACCTGGCGAGGTTCCACGCATCGGTTCCGTCAGAGGACCTACTTGTTTCCTCTGCGTGGGTGAGAAACTTCAGTACTGCCCTTTTAAATTTGGATTTTATCATCACTTGTTTCTTATCACCTGTCCGGGCTTTCCGTATCATTACATCAATTGGGTAGGGATGAGGAAGGTATAATTTAGAGTAAGTGTGCCAGCACTTGAGCTAGGGAAAAGAAATACAAATATTTTGTAAAAAAAATACCCTCAACGAACCCAATAGCCTGAAAAAACGAATTTGGTGTTTTACCACACATACCCACAGAAGAGGATCCTTTTTCAGAAACTAGATAAATTAACTGTCTGGATTATGTTTGTTCTGTTTTTCTCCGAATTAATTAAGGGTAAGTCACAAGATGTAGGCTACATGCATTATTATGTTTTTATTTCAAAGGTAGAAACACAGGGATTATTTAGTGACTTAATCTATGAATAAAGGTCAGGAAGGGTCGTTATAAGATATTCCTTACTATAATGGAAATGGAATAGGGAACCACACACCACCAGGGACCGGGATCATATTCTATTAATGGTTCATTTAGATAATAGGGTTTTAGGATAAGGGGGCCTGAAATTTATCCTTTCCACTAGATTTACTGAATTATGGGTAACCCCCACCTACCTGGCATATTAAAAGTTGCATACACTTGAATAGTAGTCATGAACACGAAATCTGGAAATTTGATTTTAAACTTCCCTTCCTCAACCTTTAACCTCTTCCATGCACTTCACTTTGAGTTAGCTCAATTTTGGTGTGATAAGAATTAGTCTCCATCACTTAATTCTCCCGAAATTTCAAAACCAAAGCCCTAACTACTATCCCATTCGATAGCTCTTCAACCGACTCAAAATGATGCGGTTCCTTCTTTTAAGAAAATAAACAGGGCTGTACCGAGTCTAAGGGGAGGAAGAAGGGGGGGGAGGGTGTTTTTGGTTAAAATCCCTTACAAAATCTTTTCGTATTTCTCCTCAAGTTTCTAGGCAAGTAGCTAATTACAATCATGTATAATCAATAACACTTACAGTGGCGTAGTTGGCTAACGCACTAATCGTGTTGAGCTCGACTGCTGAGGACGGGGAGATCGAGGTTCGAATCCTGGTCGGGTGAACTGGGAGTGGTTTTGCTAAATGATTGTCCACTCTCCCTCCACGCAAATGCGGGTTCACTTCCTATAATTCAACCTTTCCAATTCCTAATCCATTAGAATAATTAGTACTTAAAACGTATAGCCCAAACGGGTAGTAAGACGCAGTGCTAAATAATAATAGTAAAAAAAATAACACTTACAGTGCCAAATATGTTTTTTTTTAAACTTTTAAATTGCTTTAAGAGAGACTTAGTGTTTAAAAAAACTTGTTATTTATATTGGGGTGGACCTCACCAGGAGCCATTACATATAGTAGTTTGCATCCCTAAAATAAGTTTCTAGATACGGCCTTGAAAATAAATCTCTACTCGGCCAAGTGGCGTTGCGTGGTATCTTGCCAAGGTAAGAAAAGCTAGTTTAAACTGTACCCGTACAGTTTAGTCAAGCCCTGCTTACCCTGGCAACACACCTTGACACGCCACTGACTCGGTCTAATCAAGATGTTGAGGTAGCTATATTTAGGGGTGACCTGGCGGTCTAGGGGTAAGGTGTCAGACTTCTGTGCTGGCGGCCGGGGTTCAATCCTCGGTCCCGGCACAGATTTATCTGATTACCAAACCTTTCCTTCACCTCTGACAAGACATCTTGTGAATGTGGGGAATGCCAGGCCTCCACCGTGGTTCGGATTCCACGTTAAACTGTAGGTCCTTCATTTCATCCCACAATCACCCTACCATTACACATTAGCGTAAATGCGTATAACCCGAACGGGTAGTAAGACGCGGTGCTAATAATAATAATAATAATAGCTATATTTAATAAAATAAACTTCTCCACGAGAAGTGCTATGTAGCCTCTTCTTATAACCAACTACACGCGAAGATAGTTTCAACAGTTGTATTGTTCACGAGAATATCGGGTTTCCCGTTGGTCAATAAATGCACGAGTCGGTGTGTCCCTTAACGTAACAATGCCTAAGTAATGTCGTAAGTCAAGATGTTAATAGACTCATGATGTCTGCTCATCTTTGACCTAAAGCGATTCATCTTGCTAACAAGAACTGGATGCACAATTACTACCGATTGTTTTTAGATGAGTAGTGAGTTTTTTTTGTTTTTTTTACTTCTTTGTTATTGGATCCATAAGAAGGTTGGCTCAAAGCCCAGTGTAAATACAAGTTAATTAATCTCGATAGCTGTGAATTTAACTATAGGGTTTGGTGATATTTCAGATTGATACTAACATAGACAGGTAGCAAGATTTACAGACTAACGGAAGCATGTTACAGAAAGAGTAAACACCAAACATTAAAAGTTGCCGCTCTAATTATTAAAGGTTCTGCCTCACACTGCAATGATTATAATAAAAATTGATTTTTAAAGCTTTGAGACGGTCAAAACATCCTTCAATCATTCAAACACGTTTGAATAATGACCCCGGGATCCAGGAATCAATCCCGGGGCCTTCGGTCTAGCGCACCAATGTTCTAACACTGAACTATCCAGTATTATTAATTCATGTGTATCAGAAACTAACACGTGATGTTTATCCACAGGATCAGTCCTGATATCGGAATCTAATTGTTTTAAGTGAAAAATGACAACCTGGACACGGGAATCAAACCCGGAGCTTTTGGCTTTGCTTACCAATGCTCTACCACCGTTACACATATAGACTTAATCCACCAACAACTAATGAAAGTTGTACCTGGATAGGGGAAGACCCAGGATGGCTCAGTGGTAGAGTATTGGCATACAAAGACAACGGTCTCGGGTTCAATTCCTGTGCTCAGATTAACATTTTTCACTTTATTGAATACTCCGTATTAGTTCCTTACTCAGGGTAATTCATCGCTCATAGTTTAATGCAGAGTCTGTGATGGACGTGGGAGATCGTCGGCTATCTAACTGTTTCTAAATCGTGGCCATTTATGCTACTTTCCCTCGTCCTCCCTCTTACCACCACGTCTTACTACCCGTTTGGGATACATGCACATAATAACACTAATGTGCTAGTGAAGAGGAAGCTTGAATTTAGAGGTAGTGTGACCACATTTACATGCAGAGAATGTGTGAAATAACCCTCACTGCACCCCAACCTCAGTCACCAGCAGTCCATTACTTCGCTAGAGTGACGCCTTAGACCAGGGATGGTAAAACTACGGCCCGTCAGTGTGATCAATCCGGACCACGGGATAGATAATTTAAATGTGTTCGGTTATGTGCCACCCTGACCCCCAAATGACGAACAGAAAAGAGACGTTGAACAAGTGTTTTCCAGCATGAAACTTGGTAAAAGTGATCTAAGAAATCTTCTTACTGATGAGCATCTGTATTTTCTCTTCAGAATCACCTCCTTACAATTTTAACCCGGATTATGAAAAAAATGCTGGAAGCTCATTCTCATTTTCATTCATTTCACACTCCATCGTATTAATCTTCTAAATAAACATACTAAGCCACTAAGGTATTTATGACTGTTTTATACTCTGACTGTATTTATACTAATTCATGTTTTGGAGAAAAATTCGTTAATAAGTCTTAGGCAAGTTTTTTTTCTTTAGCCCCTTTGTAAGTAAGTTTGCACAATGCACATCCCAGCCTGGCTTAGACCACTCAGCTGGCAAAGAGGCTCATTTATTCTATTGTTTGTAAAATACATTTCACGTAAAACTTCGTTGAAAATGATATATCCTTACTTTATTTTTATACATTTTTGAAAATTATAAAACTTAAAACATAAGTTTTTGGATGAAACTGAGACATGTTGACACCTTTAACCTTAATATTTGTGTGAACTATAATATTTCAAAATAATAAAAGCCCTAAAAACAGATTTATGGACGTTTGTGATGCTCCACAATAATCCATTGAACTGTGTCTTTAAGGTGGTATGTGAAGGAACGCGAGTTAAGGTCAGTATTGTTGCAATTTATATTAGAGAAATATTTTGCTTTAGTAGATGCATTTAGTTTAATCTTATGAATATTTTAATCTCATTAGCTAAATATTTTAAATGAAGACAAAAAGTCCCACTCAAATTACGCAATACACATCACAAATATATATATATATATATAATATTTTTAGCACCACGTCTTACCACCTGCTCAGATTATACGCATATGCACTAATTACGCTAATCAGCTAGGCATGAGGAAGATTGCATAGAGAGTAAGTGCACTAGAAATTTTGCGGAGGGAGAGTGGAAAACTATTTTAGAAAAACATTTCCCAGTACACCCGACCGGGATTCGATGCAAATACTGAAACCAATCGTGAAAATTTAAAAAAAATATTAAGATTAATATGTGTATACAATTAAACTAAATGAATATACTGAATTAATGTTTTATATGATTTGGCCAACAAATTATTTTTTTCATAAAAGTAGAAAAAATTATAACCCAAACTTGGGTTTCCTTCCCCTCCTCAAGACGACTGTGAGAATAGTTGAAACTACTACTCTTACTACTTCTTCAAAACTTATGGATGGAAAACATCTGTAAAGAATAGCATTGATGTCAGGAGTTTAAATTTATTACAAAAAGTGCTAAGTTTGACCCCCGACATTTTGGATACATCACTGCATATGTTGAGTTATGACGATGCTGTAGATAATGCTACGGTTGGGTTGCGGTCTCAGGTTGTTGCATTTGAATACAACCATAGTTTATGACATATTATGGTCGTGCACATTGTCCTTGACAAAGATACCGGAGGAAAATATCTCAATGGGTGTCAAATCCTGTCAATAAAACATTAAGGGGAGAGGCTGTAGTTTTTTGAAAACATGAGTTACCCAAACGTCTTGTCTTCAAGGTAATTTACCAAACACTTTTATTGTCTCTTTCTTTTCTTGTATATAAATAAAAAAATAGTTATTCTTATGGTTCTTCTAAGATAAAGCAGATTACAATATATCATTCCTATTGAAACTAACGATTCTCATTCATTATATAAGAATAATGACTATTTAAACTGTTTATTTAAAGATATCTCAAACTCCAATGAATCGATTAAATGCAACTAATTACCCATAAAACACGATTCATATTAAATAAGAGCATACACAAATATAGTTATTTAACTCAACATCAACATCGTTAAGAGAATAATTATGTTACTGTCTTCTTTTAAAGTAATAAATGGTAAAAATATTATAACTTATTATGTAGGCTATTACGTGAGCGAAATAATAATAATTAATGATGACAGCATATTTAAGTTTTCAATTTGGAGTTTATATAGCTGTTGAAGTCATTAATTGTACTATACTTAAGTGAGCAATAAGGTCAACTCCAGATCTATAAGAATCTGGTTTCATTCTGCACCTGCCTATGGATGAACGATCAGAGAGCTTGACTACAAGTCCAGGAGACCCTGGTTAAATCCAGCCATTCTCCGTGGATGAATAATAAAAGAGCCTGAATAAATGTGTAGGTACCCTATCTCTGTTATAGATTGTGATTGGTTTGTTATTAATATCTGTGTGTGGCTATAGCAAGGGTGTCAGAATAAGAAGGTGTTGTCCTAGATTAAATTATTGGGTTGTGATATAATCATCTATCTATAAACTATAAGTTAATAAGCGTGAATCTATATAGGTCTATACACATTTTGAAAATGTATATCAGAACATAACTTACACACTGTGTAATAAACCTCACACCAACTTTATAATAAGATGAGTAAACTCTTGGTAGAGTTTTGTTGCAATCACGTCACGGTAAGAATGTAGTCTTCTTGAGGTGCGAAAACAAGATGGCACGGTTGA
This sequence comes from Timema cristinae, assembly GCA_039000515.1. Classification (NCBI taxonomy): domain Eukaryota; kingdom Metazoa; phylum Arthropoda; class Insecta; order Phasmatodea; family Timematidae; genus Timema; species Timema cristinae. The sequence goes on from JBCFYV010011172.1 coordinate 77,482,062, forward strand.
TTTGAAGCTCACAAATAGCCCCCACTTCAAGTGGCTGTAAAACAAATGAAGTAAGGCTCAAGATCGAACCGTGATGGAAAAGAAAGCATCGCAGCTGTCCTGTAGATGTTTATGTGAGAGCCAGACGACGCAATGTACCGCTATCAGGAGGACGTGTGAGAGAGAGGGTATAGTGTGAAGGAAGCCGGCCCTGCAACCACTTCCTAGCCAGCCAGCCATAGTTCTAACATATTTGTATGCCGCGATATACCTCAGAGTTCGATGACTCTTTGAGTCATCATTGGCTGGACTGATTGATGAGAATAACACTGTGATTCGCTCCCTGGCGTATCGTACCTGCGGCGTTCTTGAAGGCATCTAGCACCGGCAATATACTTGAGGTCCTGCGTCTTGCACCTGTGATATACTTGGAGGATTAACATCTAGACACTGCTGTATACTTGAGGTCCTGCGTCTTGCACCTGTGATATACTTGAAGGATTTACATCTAGACCCTGCTGTATACTTGGGTTATTGTGTCTCACATCGGTTATATACTTGGAGGATTAACATCTAGACCCTGCTGTATACTTGGGGTTATTGTGTCTCACACCTGTGATATACTTGGAGGATTAACATCTAGACCCTGCTGTATACTTGGGTTATTGTGTCTCACATCGGTTATATACTTGGAGGATTAACATCTAGACCCTGCTGTATACTTGAGGTTATTGTGTCTCACACCTGTGATATACTTGGAGGATTAATATCTAGACCCTGCTGTATACTTGGGGTTATTGTGTCTCACATCTGTGATATACTTGGAGGATTAACATCTAGACCCTGCTGTATACTTGGGTTATTGTGTCTCACATCTGTGATATACTTGAAGGATTAACATCTAGACCCTGCTGTATACTTGGGTTATTGTGTCACACACCTGTGATATACTTGGAGGATTAACATCTAGACCCTGCTGTATACTTGAGGTCCTGCGTCTTGCACCTGTGATATACTTGAAGGATTAACATCTAGACCCTGCTGTATACTTGGGTTATTGTGTCACACACCTGTGATATACTTGGAGGATTAACATCTAGACCCTGCTGTATACTTGGGTTATTGTGTCTCACACCTGTGATATACTTGGAGGATTAACATCTAGACCCTGCTGTATACTTGGGGTTATTGTGTCTCACAACTGTGATATGCTTGGAGGATTAACATCTAGACCCTGCTGTATACTTGAGGTCCTGCGTCTTGCACCTGTGATATACTTGAAGGATTAACATCTAGACCCTGCTGTATACTTGGGGTTATTGGGTCTCACACCTTTGATATACTTGAAGGATTAACATCTAGACCCTGCTGTATACTTGGGTTATTGTGTCACACACCTGTGATATACTTGGAGGATTAACATCTAGACCCTGCTGTATACTTGGGGTTATTGTGTCTCACAACTGTGATATGCTTGGAGGATTAACATCTAGACCCTGCTGTATACTTGAGGTTATTGTGTCTCACACCTGTGATATACTTGGAGGATTAACATCTAGACCCTGCTGTATTCTTGGGGTTATTGTGTCTCACATCTGTGATATACTTGAAGGACTAACATCTAGACCCTCTTGCATACTTGGGGTTATTGGGTCTCACAACTGTGATATGCTTGGAGGATTAACATCTAGACCCTGCTGTATACTTGGGGTTATTGTGTCTCACATCTGTGATATACTTGAAGGACTAACATCTAGACCCTGCTGTATACTTGGGGTTATTGTGTCTCACAACTGTGATATGCTTGGAGGATTAACATCTAGACCCTGCTGTATTCTTGGGGTTATTGTGTCTCACATCTGTGATATACTTGAAGGACTAACATCTAGACCCTCTTGCATACTTGGGGTTATTGGGTCTCACAACTGTAATATGCTTGGAGGATTAACATCTAGACCCTGCTGTATACTTGGGTTATTGTGTCTCACATCTGTGATATACTTGGAGGATTAACATCTAGACCCTGCTGTATACTTGGGGCTATTGGGTCTCACATCTGTGATATACTTGGAGGATTAACATCTAGACCCTGCTGTATACTTGGGTTATTGTGTCTCACATCTACTGTATACTTGGGTTATTGTGTCTCACAGCTGTAATATGCTTGGACGTTTAGTATCTAGCACTTTTAAAATTATTTTAATTGTTTTGTATCAATGTAAAGGCCTACGTTTATTTCTGAAATTATTAACAGCTATAGTAAGTAGTTAGTAAGTAATAATATGTGTCCTCGTGGAATATATTGATTAATTAATATCATGACAGGTTCAAATCATTCTTATTACGGCACTGTCCTTATAGAGTGGACCACAGTTCTATTAATTTAAATTAGTCGGAATTGTGGAAGAAACCAACGTTATACAATTAAATATTATATCTGAAAGGTGAAGCTTGGGGGATGAATGATTATAGCTACGGAGATCCACCTTATTTGTAACGTGTTCGAATTAATTTAAAAATGACACCTGGACAGGGGAACCAAACACGGGACCTTTGGCTTAGTGTGCCAATGACAGACTCTAACTTCAAATACGATTAAAGAATGATCCTGAGCACGAGACGATCACTGGATAGCTCAGTGGGAGAGGATTGACGTGCTAAGCTAAGGGTCCTTAGTTAGATTTTCAATTTATTCGTGTTTGGAATTAGTTTAGCACGGGATGAATCCTGGATAGTTCAGTGGCAGTGCATTGGCGTGCTCAGACAAAGGTCCCGGGTTTGATACTATACCCAGTTATCGTTTTTCTACTAATTTAAATCAATTTTGATTCGTATTTGACAGCTGGTTATTTAAATAGCAGAACACAGTCTCAATTAATATATATATATATATACCTGTCCGAATAGATTGTTCCATCTCTCGGCCGAATTAAGTCGTCATGTACAGAAGCTACTGTACAATAATCACGTCAAATAGTATTTATCTGAGATGCAGCTGAATGGTAAAGCCCCTTCTCGTCATCTGTGGTGCCCTAATTTATCAAGACCACCCATCCTCGAGCGAGCACCGAGGCTATTCCAACCAATACCATTCGAGACTCCACTATGTCTGTCACCGGGGTTTGAGCCCTGGCTTGTCTTGTCAGAGTCAAGGATGCTGGTCCTGAGTTAACTCTGTCTAATTTGTGTTAAGCGCATGTTAATAAGCAATAATAATCATAATCATTTTAAAAAGGTCTTCTCGTTGACATATAAACGGTTTTGTCCATCCGTCGCTGTGAAAGTATAAAAAGATATGTGACCGCAACTCGGCTTCTTGCACGCGACCACACAAACCGCTGATTTAATTATCGCTGGACTTCATTCCTTCCCCTCCCTCCACTCCCCCCCTCCCATATCCCCTCTTTAGTCCCCTTCCCCCTCTCATTTTTCTAAGAATCGTTCAAATCATCTCTCTCACTCTGTATTTAACTATTTTGGTTTTAAAAAAATTCGCTGTGCTAGTTGTCTTCTTTCACAAAACTTGGGTGGATTAAAATCACTGGTAGATATTTTTGGTAGGTTTGGGACTGGTTTTAGTATTATTAGTATTAATATTATTGTATTATCAGTATTATTAGCACAACGTCTTACTACCCGTTAGGGTTATACGCTAATGTGTAATGGTAGGGTGATTGGGAGATGGAATTGAGGACCTACAATTTAACGTGGAATTCGAGCCACGGTGGAGGCCTGGCATTCCCCACATTAGCAAGTTGTGATTAATACACGTCTTGTTAGAGGTGAAGGAAGGGTTTGGCAATCAGATAAATCTGTGCCTGGACCAAGGATTGTACCCCGGACCCCCAGCACAGAAGTCTGACACCTTACCCCTAGACCACCAGGTCACCTGACTGGTCATAGTAAGGTAAGGGGTTAGAGGCACCACTGCACATTATCTTTAGGTCTGTGGGTGAGAGATACTTTTGTTTTATTATAGAACATCTTTTATTTGCTTCTTCTTGAGTGGCCGATAATCATGGGTCCAGAACCAGTATTTGTACACTGGTTCAAAGACACGTGCATACGAGTGTGTGAACAAAAGCATCAGTCTTGTATTGCCTGGTCTTAATATAACGAGAAGGTCGGGGTTTGAGTCCACCTGGACATGCTCATTTTAATTTCTTCTAAAAATCTTGTCCCGCTATTATTCTACGCAAATGTTGGTGCAATTATTCTATATTTTACCTTCCTATTCCATATCCTACTGGTGTTAAAATAATGATATCCTGAATTGGTAATAATACAGAGCTCACGTAACAAAACTCATTTAGGTATAAAAAGATAAGATGGGATGCCAGCTCAACCGCTGAGCGGTCACCAATAAAACCACAGCTCACCCAGTTTACAAAAATGCGTCTAAAAAGTTTCAATCAATCGTTGTCCTTTCTTAAACTAGAGATTGGTGACACGAGCCGAAATAAATGAATTCCGCCACCATTACAAATGCACGAAAACGCTTCTTGATAATCTCACTGACAAATATAGCATTCACAACAATTACATTTAGAATTCTCTTAGCGAAGCATGATTTTATATAATATATATAATATATATTATATATATATATTTAATTAGAGCTAGTTAGTTTGTATTTTTACGCTAATGCCGTTCAAACATAAATTTATTTCTCCCCACTCCCTTTCTTTATAAAAATGGATGTTGATTGAACGACGACTACCAATGCATTAAACCGGATATTTATAAATAACACTGACCAACTCTGAGAGTCAATAGGTGGGTTCAAGACGACCGACATAGACATAAAGGTGTATAGTTAGTGGCGCCACAGTTTAGTGTTGCGGGCCATTAAAATGGAACCTAGAGGTAGGACGCGATCCCACTCATGATCTTAGCCACCACGCGAGCTGTGTACACAAATGTGGGATGGAAAATTTTAAAAATAATACATATATATCCTTCAATTTTTCCGGGAATTTTCTCAGCCATTTAAATGGAGCGATTGCCATAGGGATATACCAAGTTGTAAAGTTTCACCTTATGTGATTTCTCCTAAGAACGTTGACTGGTGGTTAAATGTGTCCCTGACGTCGGGTCCACTATAGACCAGGTATGTTAATACTGCAATATTGTAAGGTAAGGTCCAACACCTTAACTCAGTGTTTAGCGTATCTGTTTACTGAGCTAAGGGTCTCAGGGTTTGATTCCTGGCATGGTCGGAAAATATATCATTGGTGAAATGTAGGTGTACCATTTCACAGTGATGAATTAACCGGGGTCTAGATGTTCTGTCTGTACTAGATTTAAGTTAGCTAATTAGTCATGCGTTGATAAAATTGGTTCAAAAAGTGCACATTAGATACCTTAAATAAATGAAAATGTAAAATAAGCCCTTAACAAATATATCCTCTTGCCCTGAGATTCAATAATCTTAAATGCTTATTGTCCAATCTCTATATCTGGACGTGTTTGTGTTTTATTTGCTTCATAATTTTATTATGATCCGTACATCCTAATAGTTTCCCCGCTGGTAGATATGTAGGGGTGGGAGGGACTTGTTTTTCCGGGCAGACGCGCAATTCATGCACAATCACCTCAACACTGCGTGGAGGATCAGATGGGGGTGTCCAGTTACCTAGATCCTGCGGTCTCTTAGTTCACCCCCTTGTGGTTTTATCCTAAAGGGTAGGGTCGATCGTGATTGACCGGTCAATCTCATGGCAATTTTAATTCGATCATGTAGGAAAAGTGTTGGAAGAAATTCAAATAGTTAAACATAAAAGGTCCAGCCCACTAACGTGTTGTCTACTAAGCCCTAAGGTTGGTCTCCCAGGTTTGATTCCTGGCATGGCCGAAAAATGTATTATTGGTAAAATGTTGGTTTCCTCTTTCACAGAGAAGAATTAACGGCTGGGGCGCTGGCCTCTGGGTTTTGTGTCTGTTCTAGATTTAAGTTAGTTTATAAGTTGTGTGCTGATATAACCAGTCGGTTCATAAAGTGCACTTTAAATATCCCAAATAAATTAAATTAACATAAGATTTTATAAAAGAAAAAAAGTAATCTAAAGTAGGCCTATATAGGAGAAACGAGGGATGATACTGGACCTTTGGTAAGTTATGAGTCTATTAGAGCCTAAAAATATGGCCAACCCTTGCTCTAAGCCATGAAAGGTTTCTGCTTTACAAGGCCCTAAAGGATATGGCAGAAAACCTGATCCTATCCAAAAACCCTAGGGGTCCTCGAAAGGCTACAACAATCCATTGTGCGCCGTTGTAATGGCTGAAACAATAATGAACCACATCTTCTAGCATCTCTCTGATTCTACCCACACGGCTTTCCTTTCCCATCCATAAAAACACGCAAAGAAAATCGTCATTTTCTTCTCTAACTATACCAGAGGGTAAACTATGATGATTCACTATGATAACTTAATACAATATAAATTAACCAGGTAAAACACAGGAAACACAGAAGGATGACAATTTATCAAGTTGTAAAGTAGTATCATCAATCCCAGGAAAAGGGATGTATTCATAAATATTTTGATTACAATATTATGGTATTGACATATTTAGTTTATAGCAGATCCAACGTTAGTGACACATTCAACCACAAAACGCTCTATTCGATACGTGAGTTTGAGGAGAAAACTGAAATTGCTGTTATTGCTTTATCGTAGCTCATTTTATTATGTTAACGGTCCTCTAGAGAAATTTCAACTACACTATCTACATATGAGAAGTACTAGATTAATTTTAAAAACTTGATGAGTATTCCATAAAAAATTAAATTAAAATATATTTATATCTTTAAATAATAAATAAATATCTTGGTTGCAAGGAGTCTGCTATCGGCCTACCTCCGGGGGCAGCGCCGAGCTGTGGCACCACCAGCAACACATTTCCATGTCAAAGTTGCTCGTCTGGGCCTCCCCCCTACCCCCATAGTCGCCCCAAGGTTTGTCAGTGTTGTTCATTAGATGAAAGAAAACCTATCGTTTTCAAATGGTGGTGATTTAAAACTCTTGCCGTCACTATTAATTACACAGCTATTTATTAATTGCCATGTGTTCTCTTGATATGGTGTTGTTTTAGGAAAGAGGGAGGTGGACATGAAAACGATCCAGAAGGAGGATTCAAATGTTTTTAACTTTTTATTATTTTTTGAAAAAAAAGGGGGGGGCGGGACTTAGCACTACTAATAACTTCTCAAAGCTTGTGTCCCGAGGTATTAATTAAACTTGATTTTATCCGCGTGAACCGACGTTCTCTCCTGGTGGGTTCTGGATGATCTATTGTCGGTCAAAGTTTTATTAACAGCGCTGCCTCCTTTAAAGGAAATATCCTCTTACTCCTGTATTTCTTATAGGAATGATAGCTTCAAGGTTTCAAAATTCCTAAAAAAAAAGCCTCAATTAAATTAGAATTTTCTTTTGTGGTCATGTTTACAGTTTATTTTATTTTTTGAAGAAGGGTGGATCTACATGTTTCTTATTATTTACGTTGATCTCAAAATTGGGATATTTTGAGCGAAGCATCCTCGTAAATAATCTAACTCTATATTTTGACGATTTTTTAATTTTATAAAACTCAATATGTTAGGTTTTCAAACCTCTAAAGCAGTGGTACAGCAATGGACAGCAAAATTCACCAGCTGTGCCGTGAAATATTTGGTGTTATGTTGTTGTTGTTGTTGTTGTTGTTGTTGTTGTTGTTGATAAACAAAAACTGGAATAGTTTCATTAAATATAAATGTGTAGGAGAAATAAATAGAAAAAGTTTGGAAGGCTTTAAGATAAAAAAAGTTGAGTAATTATTGATACATTTGAGCTGGTAATTTCTTAGAAAGTTAGTTTCGTGGTCGAATAAAAGACAAACACAGGCAACTCGTGTTCAACTAAAGGAAACGAAGCTGTGCATGCGCAAGTCCAAATACCCCGTAGTGCTGCCAACTTGTATGTTCGATGTGACGTAAAAACTCACAACGAAGTAGTGTGCCGTGAGTAAAAAAAAATTTAGGCCCACATATAAATTTTAACGTGAACTGTAATTTGAAATAACAAACCATTTCTTAAATAACATGAGATTTCTAGACAACTACAACATACCTCAATTATCCGGCCCCCTAAACGTTTTCCTTTATTCCGAAAACATTTTTCGTGCTTGATGTGCGCTAGGACATTGAATTTCCCTTGACAGGCTGGGCTTTGATTCCCGACCAGTGTTTTCAAATTGATAATTTTTCGATGGGATTTATTTACACCCTTTCTATTTTTCTATAGGCATGTTGGTGTTTTACCTTGAAATCCATTCTCATCATCTCTTCCCCTTTTTATGGGTAGTATAAAATCCCTGGAACGTTTTACCCGTCTCATCCTATTACATTAAATTATATAGCATGATTTTTACTGAGGATCACGTGGTATAAGATTATCTGGTTCGCAATAGAGAGGATTGCGGAATGATGGGAAAGTCGGGGTTTAATCTTTGTTGGGTGAACTTGGGAGGATTTTCCTCATCTGGTTAACCACGTTGGTTTTCACACAGCTAACCAGTTCTGGCAATATTCCTCCTCTTCATCCTATTTCCTTAGATGATAATGTCAGAGTTAGCCATTTCTTTCAGTATTTCTCCCTCATCCTTGTCTCTTGGAAGCCTTAAGTCTGTCACAATTAACTACTTCTGGCCATATTCCACCTCTTCTTCCTGCCCTCTTAGCTATCGCAAGTCCCTAGCAGTTTGCCAGTTATGGTCACATTCCCCCCCCCCCCCTTAATCCTGTCCTCCTAAATGTCTGTTTCGTAGTTTGATAGTTCTGGTCACATTACCCCCGTAATCCTGTCCTCCTAAATGTCTGTTTCGTAGTTTGACAGTTCTGGTCACATTACCCCCGTAATCCTGTCCTCCTAAATGTCTGTTTCATAGTTTGACAGTTCTGGTCACATTACCCCCGTAATCCTGTCCTCCTAAATGTCTGTTTCATAGTTTGACAGTTCTGGTCACATTACCCCCGTAATCCTGTCCTCCTAGATGTCTGTTTCATAGTTTGGCAGTTATGGTCACATTCCCCCCGTAATCCTGTCCTCCTAAATGTCTGTTTCATAGTTTGACAGTTCTGGTCACATTACCCCCGTAATCCTGTCCTCCTAGATGTCTGTTTCATAGTTTGCCAGTTATGGTCACATTCCCCCGTAATCCTGTCCTCCTAAATGTTGTTTCGTAGTTTGACAGTTCTGGTCACATTCCCCCGTAATCCTGTCCTCCTAGATTTCTGTGTCGTAGTTGGCCAGTTCTGCCACTAGAGCTCACGGATATAAAACAATCAGAGAGAGCCTAATAAAACCTAAAAGGTGGCCTGCGCTGATGAAACTTGTTTGGCGCCGAGCTACATAATAGAAAGTATTTGGGTTGCTCTGACCTAGGACTACGTCTAATTTGTGGCGGATGCTCGAAGAGCCTCAGTCTCGACCAGCGTAGTTATTCCCCATACAATACTAGTGGACAAAGGGGCTATCTGCAAGTTTTGGAGATCCATCCCAGATACCCTTTAGGTTTGGTATTGTCATTTTGTTTCTAAGGGGGGATAGGTTCAAGGGGGCAGAATAGAATATTTAGTAAAATTTTGACTATCCAGTTATGAATAGAGTATAATATCAGCAATCCAGAGTTAATTAATGAGATGACTACCACGGATGTTCAAAAAACACATCCATTTGTTTTATTTAAGTATACCACATCTTACTGCCCATTCGGGCTGTATGCATATATACACTGGTCGAGTAGGAATTATAGAGGTAGTGTACCATACATTTGCGGGAGGAGATAGTGTAAAATCACTTACGAAAAAATTCTCCTTCATTACGTCTCCCTCAACCTCCTCCTTCACTGGAAACTCTTTCTCTTCCAAGCCTGATGCCTTCCATGACGTGCTACAGATTACGAGTCAGACTAGTTTTGATTCTGTATCTTATTTTTATCGTAATCTTAGTTTGTTTCGTCAAATAAATACTTTAGATATATAAGTTTATATTTTTTTAAAGTCTATATTTAACATATTAAACTAATTTGCCACTAAGCTGTATTGTTAGCAAGTGCTGAGGAAAACAAAACTTATTATAATAACATTTGAAAACTTCTCTTGAAAATTAATTGTGAAATTTCTAAGATGTTTCCTTTCGGCCATTTTCTTAAACATTTCCAGATAAACGTTTCAATCTTTTTCTCGGCCACGTCTTACCCGTCTTGGCTATACACATTTAAATACGCTGATGGAGTAGAGATGAGGAAGATAGAATTTATAGGAAATATACCCTCATTTTCTTGGTTAGGGAGAAGCTATTTTTATTTAAAACAAAACAAAACTACATGCAGTCATCCGGATTATATTCAAACTCTGACCTTTCTACCATTGGTAAGACAGATTCAGATAGAAATGCCATTTCATTGTAGCTACAAAATTTACTAAAACTACTTCCATATATTCATACGTCAAGGCAAATGATCTGGAGCTGTTCCTTTTTTTGAGAATAGAATCAATACCTATAAAATAACATCTACTCTTATATTCATAAAATGAAGAGTTTGCGTGTCTGTCTGTCATCAGCACTAGACAATATCTTCCCCGTGCAGAGGGCTGAAATTTCAAAATTAGTAGCCTTTGTGCATAACATGTGCATTTCAAAACCAGATTATTTTTTATTTTTTGCAACGCGTTTTACTACCCGCTCATAGGTTAAACACTTTGAATTTTTACTAAAAGCTGGGCTTAAAGAAAGAAAATGAAGATTTATTTTTATATTTGTGTGTTGTCCGGGAAACGCCGGGTACTTCTGCGAATTACTAACATAATAAAATAGTATCAATGTTGAGCTCAAAAATATTGTTTATATTCTTTCTACTTGAATCCTAGTCTAGATGGTATCCACACTGAAATGATATATCCTCAGACTTTGATGGTGAAAGCTACCTGGTCGAGCAATGTCATGAGGACGACAGCAGTCGGTCAGTGACGCAGCACAATGTAATCTCGCAGTCTATCCACCTTGAGATTGTGAACACTGCAAAACTTATCATGGTTAAAAATTATCAAGATTTTAAAAATATGTATAATCAAATTATCACTCACTAGTATTGAACATTAGAATCGGTTTCAAAGAGACAGATATCAATACATTTTACTCTTCGCGTCTTACTATCCGCCCACACTATTCGCATTTTATTCAAGTCATTGGAGTAGAATTAAAAGAAAATGTACCCACATTTACATATAGGTAGAATGAGAAACTATTTAGGAAATAGCACCGTGGTACACCCAGTTTTTATTATAACACCGACTCTCCCCATCACTGGCAAACCAAACAAGACGAGACTGGTGCCTTTGTCCAGGTGCCCACTGGTGCTGGTAAACATTTTATTTTTTTACCTTTTTTTTACTAATCAATCAGGCTAAGCTAATATAACACAACATGGAGTATGGACGAGGAAGGTAGATTTTAGATCAACTTTTCTCGCATTTGAGTGAACGGAGAGTGGGAAATCGTTTAAAACCACCATTTGTGAACCCATTCGAGATTCGAACCCTTACCTGTGATGAGTTAACAGGAAATCAATAAAAACCACCTTCTGTGAACCCAGCCGAGATTAGAACCCTGACCTCCTCGTCACCAGCAAACCAGACTATAAGGTCATGCAAGCTCACCAATATTTGGTCTCTTTCAAGTGTGATGTACTGTATGCTCTCACAGAATACTCAAGCATTGTTTGTAAAGGAAAATCGTGGTTGAGAGCATGTCGTCCCCAGTACTAAGGTCGACATTTCCGGCGTCCACTGGTCCAGAAGAATCCAAAGGACTAACTGTTTGGATTGCTGAGGCCCTGCCAAGGTTCGTGGCAGTTGGCCAGCTCAATGACGAGCAGTTAGCTACAGAGTTTCACAGTCATTTAGATCGCCGTCACTTACTTAAGAAGATAATATTTGTATGTGTATTGTTGCAATGATGTTACTTAGTTGTTTGAAGGAAGAGGCTGGGATGGTAAAGGTGGAGGAGGGGAGAAGGAGAAGAATGGGGGAAATTTTCCACAGCCTCCTTTATATACAGGTGCCCGCAATCATCCAACCTTCCCTCAATCACAGCAGCCCCCATCTTGCTGTAGTCCCACATGTGCTTAAATTATACTGATTATTATTATTATTATTATTATTATTAGTAGTAGTAGTAGTAGTAGTAGTAGTAGTAGTAGTAGTAGTAGTAGTAGTAGTACCACGTCTTACTACCCGTTTGGTTTATACACATGTGTACTAATTATACTAATGTGTTAGGGACGAAAAAGGTTGAAATTAGTGAAAGTGTGCCCGAATTATTATTAGTTTTGTCTATTATGAGAGGGAGTCTTAGTTAGACTATTCGGCCACCAAAGTGTATCTCCAGTATTACTATTATTATTATTATTATTAATGATTTTTTGAATCTAGCAGCTATTTAAATGCGTTTTAAATGTAAAAAAAATATTATTAAAATGAAAGGACACTTTGAGCGCTTTTTTATGTACAGTATTTAATATTTAATTTTGTTAGTAAAATTTATAAAGAACATAAATTGATTTACGGTTTTGTTAAACAGGGGATCCCCAAAATGCCACTGTCCCTGATGTATTGAATCCTCTGTTGCTTACTTAAACTGCAGTAGTTCTTAAATGAAATGGTGAATGGCAGTTCTAAAGGTTGTAAAACAAGTAAAGCAATTCTCAATGGTATTAGAATGTTATGGTATGATCCTGTTAAAAAGTGGCTTCATTCGTTTGAGGAAGGCTGGATATATGTTTCTTACCACTTGGTCTCTATGTCTTTGATCTCAGAGCTACAGGATATTGCGTGAAACTTTGTTAAAATTTAGCAATACCGCGTTTTTATTGTTATTTTTGTTTATAAAAATTTAAGTTTATTTTTTATTTTTGAGGATATTCATAGGCCTATATTCTCTATTTTGGTGTGAGCCATATTTTTTAAATAAACAACTACTTCTTAAATAAGGTAGAGTTTCTGAATATCTGTAATGCATCTCAGCGTTCTCTTAGGCGACCACCTTAAATAAGACGGACATATTAGTATAGTTTTGATATAACTATTAATAGTAAGTTATGCACAATTTGTTTTACATAGGTTTATTTTATAATTGAGGTACTTAGTTTGCTTTCTATAGTATTTTCCTGGGCTGAACAACAATACGTGGAGTCAATTTAAGTTCAATAAACTAAGATAGGCCATTTTTTAATTAAAATAATAGATTTCTAGAAATTGAGCTTTCACACTGAAACGGTCGGTTACGACTGATTAACCTGGATATTAGATCCACGATTACGATAAATACAATTGCATCCAAGGGCGTTTTTCTGAATTCCTCACTCGGCAAAAGCCAGATTGTGATAAGTGAAGAATGCATAGAACCGCACTCTAATATGATTTCTTCTTCGAGCGTAGTCGGTTAATTAATTTCCTGGTTAATCGGCCGCGAGACAGATGTACTCTCAACTACGTTCCGTGGCATGAGCTTCCGCCTCTGATCTGCTTTTCAACTGAAGACAGGGTGAGGCGGAAACCCCTAACTCACTGGTAAGACTTCCGGCGCTGCCTAACGATAACTGAGCCGACCTTGTTGGATGTTTCGTTTCCTGTCCTGCGCACAATGAAGTCACTTCTAACGCAGACCACAATGGAGATATCATCACCATTTTCAGATGTTCAACTAGACTTCACTTCCAAGTTATTGTTAGGGGCAGGGAGTGCAAGGATTGGCTATCATCTACTTAAACTGGCATACCTGAGACTACAAGATGAATAGGGTCAGGATTGGTTATCATATATTTCAACTGAAAGACCTGAAATTACAAGATGAATAGTGTCAGGATTGGCTATCAGATACTTCAACTGACTGGTCTGAGACTACAAGATTAATAGTGTCAGGATTGGCTATCATATATTTCAACTGGCAGACCTGAAATTACAAGATGAATAGTGTCAGGATTGGCTATCTTATATTTCAACTGGCAGACCTGAAATTACAAGATGAATAGTGTCAGGATTGGCTATCAGATACTTCAACTGACTGGTCTGAGGCTACAAGATGAATAGGGTAAGGATTGGCTATCATATATTTCAACTGGCAGACCTGAAATTACAAGATGAATAGTGTCAGGATTGGCTATCTTATATTTCAACTGGCAGACCTGAAATTACAAGATGAATAGTGTCAGAATTGGCTATCAGATACTTCAACTGACTGGTATGAGACTACAAGATTAATAGTGTCAGGATTGGCTATCATATATTTCAACTGGCAGACCTGAAATTACAAGATGAATAGTGTCAGGATTGGCTATCTTATATTTCAACTGGCAGACCTGAAATTACAAGATGAATAGGGTCAGGATTGGCTATCTTATATTTCAACTGGCAGACCTGAAATTACAAGATGAATAGTGTCAGGATTGGCTATCCTATATTTCAACTGGCAGATCTGAGATTACAAGATGAATAGTGTCAGGATTGGCTATCATATACTTCAACTGACTGTTCTGAGACTACAAGATGAATAGTGTTAGGATTGGCTATCAGATACTTCAACTGACTGGTCTGAGGCTACAAGATGAATAGGGTAAGGATTAGCTATCTTATATTTCAACTGGCAGATCTGAGATTACAAGATGAATAGGGTCAGGATTGGCTATAAGATACTTCACCGGTCTGGTCTGAGACTACAAGATGAATAGGGTAAGGATTAGCTATCTTATATTTCAACTGGCAGATCTGAGATTACAAGATGAATAGGGTCAGGATTGGCTATCTTATATTTCAACTGAAAGACCTGAAAATACAATATGAATAGTGTCAGGATTGGCTATAAGATACTTCACCAGTCTGGTCTGAGACTACAAGATGAATAGTGTCAGGATTGGCTATCAGATACTTAAACTGACTGGTCTGAGGCTACAAGATGAATAGGGTAAGGATTAGCTATCTTATATTTCAACTGGCAGATCTGAGATTACAAGATGAATAGGGTCAGGATTGGCTATCTTATATTTCAACTGAAAGACCTGAAAATACAATATGAATAGTGTCAGGATTGGCTATAAGATACTTCACCAGTCTGGTCTGAGACTACAAGATGAATAGTGTCGGGATTGGCTATCAGATACTTAAACTGACTGGTCTGAGGCTACAAGATGAATAGGGTAAGGATTAGCTATCTTATATTTCAACTGGCAGATCTGAGATTACAAGATGAATAGGGTCAGGATTGGCTATCTTATATTTCAACTGAAAGACCCTGAAATACAATATGAATAGTGTAGGATTGGCTATAAGATACTTCACCAGTTGGTCTGAGATACAAGATGAATAGTGTCAGGATTGGCTATCAGATACTTAAACTGACTGGTCTGAGACTACTACAAGATGAATAGTGTCAGGATTGGCTATCAGATACTTCACCTGAATACTGACCCGTAGGTACGTAAAATGTGTATTAAACACATAGTATGAGCATTAGGTATTAGGCTAATCCAGATAAAGTGCACTAACACTAGCGTGGAGAGATTAAATATTCAGTGAAACCTTCCCCCCACCCCCTCACCCCTAGTTCACTCGGCTGAGATTCAAATCTTATCCTCCCTCCTTGCCACCCAGTGAGCCAGCCTGGCCTGACACCTTTGACCTCCTGACCATCTATGTGGATCACGAGTGTGGCTGTCTCAGGTTAAGTTACTGTGGATTCACACGTTCCCGAATAATTAGCGCAGAGCAGAAACGTGGCCACGGGACGAGCTCTAAGCCAATCACAAGATTTCTGCTATATTCGGCGCGCTTTGTTCCGTTAAAAGTTCAACTTTTCTCTACTTTGTTCGCTCTCTGAGATGTTCGGCACAGGAGAAGCAATCAAATTTCAGAACCAACCATCTAAAATAAGCGTGCATGCTAATCTGTGTGCTGATAGCCCGTATGTGAGAAGCACGGCGAGTATCCCAACCCAAAGATCAAGACTCGGTCAAGCTACCTGCGGGGTGCGTTGAACCCAAAAAAATATTATATGTCCGAGAGAGAACTTGTACTTGGTTTCCAAGAAATTGGAGTGAGTCCAGCCCATCAAGCAATAATCATTACATTTTTATGACTAAGTCATTACACTGTTTTGTTGTATTTACAAATACGTATATTAGTCCGTCCTCTTGCTCACCGGCCATAAAAAACAGAATATTAATTACTAGTTCTGACCTTCAGGTTGGGCTTGAGATAAACAAGCTGGGATTGATATTTTACTTGTTGTTTGAGGTTTTTTTTTTGTAACTTCATTGATGAGCTCGCGGGCTAAACGTCAAACCAGTCTAATTTGATTTACCAGTGACTGAGATTCTGGGGCTGTAACCCCGACTAATTATACTAAAGATAAACTCGAGGTATTAAACGTGCACACTCTGAACCAAATGATTATATCAGCACACGAGAATTTCTATGAGCGAGAGTGAAAGGGCTGACCTATTTGTACGAGAATGGTATTTTTACATACCTTCCAGGGTTCTTTTACATGTCACATCAAAATGGGACCAACGGCTTTATTTCCCCTTTGAAGGAAGTTGTACTACAGATTTTGATCGCTCAAGAAAAGCCCATCGACCCCGACTGGGTTTGAACCCACGAACATTGGCTCTTGAGGCGAGCACTTTACTCAGAGACCACCGAGGTCAACCCGTTTATATAGAGGGGATTTTTTTCTAATTTTTTCCCCACTCTTCTTTCACTCACACGTGGGTACATTTCTTTTAAATTTTGACCTTATTCATCCTCACCTTATT
The DNA here is from genome assembly GCA_039000515.1 of Timema cristinae. Classification (NCBI taxonomy): domain Eukaryota; kingdom Metazoa; phylum Arthropoda; class Insecta; order Phasmatodea; family Timematidae; genus Timema; species Timema cristinae. The sequence goes on from JBCFYV010011172.1 coordinate 77,498,889, forward strand.
AGAATAAATACATTCGGATAGCCCGAAACGGGTGGTATGAAGCTTTGCACACATTCATATTCATGTTCAAGAAAGTGAAGCCACACGATTGTCAGAATAAGACCCGCCCCGGTGAGTACGTGGACTAAATGTCAAACTGTCTGTTTTGACATTAATGGGAGGGTCGGGATCAAGTTCCTGGCTCATAGTTTTCAATATTGTTTCTCACGCTCCCTCCTTATAATTGCGGATACATTTCCTCTAAATTGTACCTACTTATCCTTATCCTATTAGTGTTAATTAAAATCCATACATCCCGGATAGGTATTAAGTCGCGGTGGAGGAATAGTAGATTGCTACACACAAAACAGAGATGGTAAATGTATGATAAACATCTTGAACTTTACTGTAAAGTGTCAGCGTACCATCAATACAGCTGTTCTCGTAGAAGATAACTTTTTGTGTGCTTTTTATATAGTAAGAAGCATTTATAAAACTTTGTACTAGAAGGTGTGCGCTAAACGATACCGTTTCCAGGGAGAAGTGCCAACATTATACGTGACGTCGGGATTGTTTCAAGAGAGATAATTTATAACTAAATTCCCACACTTGAAACCTTTCTGTCTACAACATGTCTTGTTCTTATATAGTACAGGGTGTTCTGAAAGTCAAAGTACAGAGCTCCGTTATGTAGGGCCATTACCGAGGGGAGTTTGGCGTTTTAATCTCTCAAAATTACAGATAAAATAATAAATAATGAATAGCAAATTATATGATGTGTTAAAAATATCTAAATATTCATTCATTAATGCTATAGTGAGTATCGTTACTCAAGAAAACCTTACAACAATCATTTTCAAAGGAGTGTCAATGATTTGAAATATGTTTATTTTCCCAATTATATACACGCTTTAAATGTGTTTTTTTGCTTCTATAAATTTCAATAAATAAAATATATCAGCATTACCGTTTAAGAGGGCGGGTTAACTTGATTTTTAAATAAATAAAAAGATATATTGTTACCAGTTTTACTTTAAGCTTCTCTTATTCTAACAAATACCATTATATTTTTCTCTACAAGTCTTGAAAGTCCGGCTCCCTCTATCCAATACATTTAGTTTAATTTACAATTTAACAATTTTTTTGAATCTCTGTCATGGCATCACACAATTTTACCAGAACTTATTTCTTAATTTAAAAAAAAATTCTGGTAAAAAATCGCTTATGACTAGGATTGGGCGAAGTTTCGAAATATTGATTTGACTTTGGAACAAATATCACCTTTGAGATTGCTTCTAAAAGATTTCCGGCTTCAACAATTTAGAAGCTTCACTAATAAATTTTAATTAATTTATCACCACGTCTTACTACCCATTCGGGCTATACGCTTAAATATTAATTACGCTAATGGCTAGGAATTGGGAAGGTTTATTTAGAGTTAGTGAACCCACATTTGCGGGAGGGAGGGTGGAAAACCTTTATTAAAAGCCGCCCCCAGTTCACCGACCGAGATTCGAACCTCACTCTCCCCGTCATCAGCAGTCGAGCTCAACACAAAACTGGCGTGTTAGCCAACTATGCTACCGAGGGGATTTCGCTAGTAAATATACTGAAAGCTAAAATTTAAATTGTGGTCGTTTATTGCCATTTTGAGCTGTTAAAAATATGTATAACATCTAAAGTAATTGAATTGTGTTGTGATAGTAACTGGATTTATTGGAATAAAACGAAATATTACCAAAAATGATGCAATAAAATATTTCCAAGTAATTTTAGGGCATAAAGTTATATAAATCCCAACACTATTTTTTAAGTCATAAAACAAATAACAAGAAACTATTCGAACCTTGAATCGGCTTTGAGAATATTTCATTTATTCGATTCGAATTCTCTTTTGATTAAAATAAGTGGACTTCCCACAACTCTACTCATGGCAGATATTCAAGAACTGATGAGATGTCTGTGTGTGTAGAATTAAAATAAATATTCAATTGAATGAAAAATGACAAACCCGGTACAATTCCTGTGTCTAGATTGTAATTTTACACTTGATTGAATTTGATTTAACCATCAGGATTTATTGTGTGGATCAGGCTCGGATTAACAATTTTGGCAGCCCTGTGCCAAATAGAACTTAGGGCCCTTAGAAGTTAGTTCCACAATGGATTATTATGAATCTTACTTATACATACATCAAACATGGATCATTTTTTAGAGACAAACTTTTTTTGCAAACGTTTAACAACTATGGCGAGTACCTGAGTTTTGTTATTAACATATTAATTATTAATACTATAGAAACTATTAAACTATACAGTCTATTATATTCTGAATGAATTATATTACTGTAAATTAATAGCTAACAATATAATAATACTGGACATTATATAATCATAAACTATTTCAGTGTAACTGCAGTTTCGTAGTCCACAGTCTGGAGCTAAAATAGTAATAGTATTAGTAAAGTAAAAATTGTTTATTATTTGAAACTTTTTTTTTCCGTTTTTCTCACGTCACATTTAGTTAACACTTCAATATTAATAATTTTATTATTTTACCTCAGAAAATTAATATTTATTTTTCTGTCAAAAGTCAACGGTAACGTCTGCAGATACGTAGTATTTCCGGTTTGCCAAAAGCAAAGGTTGCGTAAATTTATAAGCACGGACTGTTGAACTCCACGTAATTAATACCAGGCTACAAGCGCCCTTCGATTAGGGAATTTCAAGATTGGTTTGGGATAAATTTTACGAAAAAAAAACATAAAAATATTGAAATATAATATTATCACAAAATAGATATGACCAGTCAAATAGATTTATTTGCCAGGTTGGTGGGGGCCCCTGACCTGTGGGGCCCTTGTTCATGTCACACTTGGCACATGCCTTAATCTGGGCCTGGTGTGGATATTCATCACGTGTCAGTTTGTGATACACACTAAATAAATTAATGTTTCTACTGAAGCGATATGTTATACCCTAAAACTTGATATAACGTCGGCTGGATGAAGGAGTTAACGAACCAATTAAAGGTTTAAAATAGCTTGGTTCATTCCCGAGTTGTGTCTACTCACACATTGGCTACTTTACATCGCTGCGTGCGTGGACTAAATTACATCTAGTCTAGTGTGACAGTGACGAAGAGGTCAAGGTTTAAATCCTAAATGGATTTTTAAGGGTGTTTTTATTCTACATAGGTTCCCACTTTCCATCCACCCAAATGTGGGTACATTGTCTCTAAATTATAGAATACTCATATTTATTACCGGGCCATATTTTAAATGAGTGTTCCCCGAACGGGTAGTAAGATGAGGTAAATATATATAGAGAGATACTCATATTATTTATATGGTTATATCTATTTTTTATATATAATATATGTGGTCATTTTGTAACTAAGATATTTCAGTTTCTGGTATTAGGATTGGATGTTTAATGTTAGAGGCTCCTTGCTGGATTAGGTTAAGTTAGTACATATGTCTTGTGATTCGCAGTTTTCTTGACTGAGTTGAGAAACCACTCTTCGATCCAAAATTGTGTATCATAGGGATGATCCCCCCCCCCCTACCCGTATTTCCAGTGCACTTATTAAAAAAAATAAAACTTCTCATCCTGTACCCTATATTAACTAAAAATGACAAATATGCATTTCTTATTCTAGATAAAAAAAACTAAAATCATGTAAACGATAGAGGTATATAATATATACTTCAAGGCTCAAACACAAAGTTTAAGTTTTACACTGTATTGTACCGTGTCATCGACCGGCTTAGATATTATTTTGGGAACCTCCCATTCACCCCCCTTCCGTGTATTGACATGAGCTTAAATTTAAATACAAAATCATATTTATTATGTTCTAATAAACGTAGGCCTGTTGACTACAATGGAACCCCGTAATTAAACCAGGTGCAATTCGCTCCATCCTTTATATGTTAATAGGGGGTACACTGCATAGCATGAAAAAACAAATACTGGCTCAGTAGTTTCTTATGGGAACATGTGGGACCATATTTAATGGATGGGAGTGTACGATGACAACTTAGTTATTAATGATATGGACACCTCCTTCGTATCAACCAAAGGTGTGACTTTATTTACTGGGGTGGGTCTTAGTTGTACGAGTATAATGAATTAATTAATTTCATGAAACGTATAATTTTTTTTGCTATAATGTTAATATTAATATTCCTAACAAGAGTTACTGATGTGCGTCCGATATAGAAATGTGGTTTCTCACTAGCGAATCGGCAAAATCTTCTAATTAGCCGATTGAAACTGGTCACAATAATAATTGAGTAAACATGTATTTGAATTGGTAATTCATACTTCTTTTGGAAAAAAACAACTTGAAATTACGATTGATCACTTTGCTTGAGATGTTGACGTTATTTTTAAAACATTTTACTATAATTAAACAATTTAATCACTCTGCTTCCTTCCTCTTAGCTGAGAGGGGAGGAATATTAATTACACGATTAAGATACCCTTGGTTCTTTCCTGATTGGATCCCAAAATAATGGTTTTGTTCTGTACCCCATAAACGTATCATTAAATACACAATTTAGCAGAAAAGCTTAATTTTTACGTTTAATCTGTATAACATTGATTTGAAACGTATTTTATTAACTAACCTTCTATATGTACCGTTCGTATATCCTGTAAGGTAACAAGCCCACCTTGCATTATTCCACTATACTATTGTTAATGAGATAGGGCCATAGTGTAATCCGTCAAGGTAAGGGTAAATGGAGTGTGCATCGATAAGAATATTTTATTGTTTAACAAATTACACTGAAATATATCATCTGAGCCTTTGATATAGTAAAATTATAATAATATATTACAGTTATAAAATATTTCCTTATGATGCAACACTCAGTATTTTCTTTCAATTAAATTTTTGGTTTTGTTAATGTTTTACTTTTAGACTACTTCAAACATTTTTACATGGTCACTTTACCTGATTGTATTATAGATAGCCTACCACACCAAGGAATATTGAAAATAATTGTATTTCGGCATTGAAGCTACCCTAATAATTATTTGGTGTTTTTAAAGTTAAATATCTTTGTCCTAATCTAAGTTAACTTGCAAGTCAAGCTCTGACGTGGTGTCACTTTGATAAATTAAACTTTAAATACCTAGATATCAAATCTATCACGTTTTTATTTTATTTATCATTATATAACCCATCTGTAATGAAGAGAAAATGTTAATCTACCTTCTAAGAATCTTGAGGCATTTGGTCATAGCGGCTCCTTTAAAATGTGTGTGTACGTACACACACACACACACACACACACACACACACACAACACACACACACACACACACACACACACACATATATATATATATATATATGTGTGTGTGTGTGTGTGTGTGTGTGTATAAAAAAAATCATCAAAGAAATCACGTGAAACGGGATAAAATTAAAAGTCACCCTCTTATGGTATCAACGGAGTTGCATTAAATGCATTATATATATATATATATAAATATATATATATAAATATATATATATATATATATATAAATATATATATATATAAATATATATATATATATATATAAATATATATATATATAAATATATATATATATATATATATATATATATAATGCATTTAATGCAACTCCGTTGATACCATAAGAGGGTGACTTTTAATTTTATCCCGTTTCACGTGATTTCTTTGATGATTTTTTTTATAACATACACAAAAACTCCTAACATCATATTTAATTCTCCTTCAACCATTATCAGTGGTCACGGGGTTTGAATGTCCTGGGCGTCTATTCCGTTCACGATAACTTTTTCCTGGATGACAGTTCGAAAATCATATGTTTAGATTTTGGGTTGCCAACACTTGTAAAAGATCACTGTTTTTTTTTTTAATAAATGTAAAGATCTTTAATTACCTGTTATATATTATATTTAAAATAACGTAAGCTTAATTTTCCTCATACTATTTAATTTTTTTGAATAATGTCTTATAATCAAACTCGAAACAATATTTTAAACATAATTAAAAGTACTTATTTTTCGTTTTGGAACGTTACTGATTTTGTGTAATATTGTGTACACATCAATACCTTTTAATAAAGGCATCGTATTTACTTGGAAAAGAGAAAATTTTAGTCATTTTTTACATACAATAAATGATTTTATGATTATTTTATCGTATTTTGAAATATTTAACTAAATAAAATATTTTCATCAACTGAGTGTCTGCATCATTTAAAAAAAACTTGTTTACCGTTATGTCCAATCATATGGCTTAGATTCGTCAGTCGCCATTTTGAAGCTATGTTCGTTAGAAGTTTTTGTGAAAGTGGTGTTTATATTTTTTTTAAGGAGAATAAAACTATAAATATACTTTGTGTCCGACCTCAAATAAATATATAAATAATATTTGCCAAATTACTGTGGTTAACTATCACATTAATATATTACCACCAGTTTTCATTACAGTCATCCAAAGTGATAGATGTCAGCTGTTGGCGTAGTGATATATTAGGGATTACTTCTAGTAACATTTCGAGCTGTCATCCAGGTAAACTTAGCTCGTGAATGACTTTTAGTCTAGTTCACCAGTGAAGATAAAGCTGGGGTTTAAATCTCGGCTACGTGTAGTGCAGGTGGTTCCCCTAAATTATCTACCACTATCTTGCCATGCTAAAGCAGGTACTGTACAAATGATTTAAACTTACCTCTATCATAGTGTGATTACATATCGTAAAATCTCAGTTCACTTTTAAAGATCGCGAACTTACCTCTCTTGATTCCACTACAGTGTATCTTATGAGATAGAGATATAGTGTAATAAGTCAAGGTAAGACTGCTATTAGGCTTGGTCCCGCTCTAGTGTAGCTTATTGGATTAGAGCCATAGTATAATCAGTAAAGGTAATAGTGTTTATGTTCAGGGTAAACGGAGTGAGAATACGTTGTTATTTTTTAAAGTGTATGTATATTTCTGAGAGTACGTTATTTTTGCAGGTGTACATACACTTCTGGAAAAATGTTGTTATCTTGTAAGATTACAAACAACTTTGGGATTACGTTTCTATCCTGTAAGATGTATATAAACTACCAAGAGTACGTTGTTATCTTGTGAGGTGTACATGCATCTCTGGGATTACGTTGCTATCCTGTAAGGTGAGTGGTGAGTGAAATGACAGTTCCAGCACACTTTCTCCCATAAGGTTTAACATTGATCCTCACCGCACCCCGTGAAGTGATCCTCACCACACCCTGTGTAAATGATCCTCACCTCACTCCGTGTAAGGAGAATTACTTTCTCCTTACACCGCACACCGTGAAGTGATCCTCACTGCACCCCGTGTATAGAGAATTACTTTATCCTGGATGTCCGATGTTAGTATCGCCTGGTGGTTAGTCTTGGGAACGCAGTCACTCAGATTTTTGACGTTTGGATGTGTGGGGCCGGTGGTGTTGGGTGTGTTGTGTAGTTGGTCAAATAGAGCGACCATGGTGACTAGATAACTTTGCTATGTAGTTTATTCCTTTGGGTCACGGAACGATGGAGCATGAGGAATAAATGTGAAATAAATATTGTTGGTGTGTAGATACATTTAATTTACAATATCCGTCCCACTCTCGGTTATATATTTCTTATCGTGTCTGAAATTGTGTTTTTGGTAGCTTAGATCAGGCTTTCTCAGTTCCACGCCCCAGTGTAAGGAGGATCACTTTCTCAAACTTCAAACTGTGGGTTCCTTTTCCCAAGTGCTGATTACGTCCTTCCCTACCCCGCTCCCCCTCGTAGGTAGTAGCATGATGGCCCTGTCATCCCCGCATTTCTATTGGCCGAGACAGGTCACGTGACCCCTTCTCCTGTTCTGTGATTGGTTGTTGTTTTTCCCCCTCCTGGCTCTCTGATTGGCTGCTTGCTTCTCCCACACCCTGACCTACTTTTCCCCCTCCTACGCCCTCCTACGCCCTCATTGCCCCCTCCCCAACAGTCAACAAACCCCGGACATGTTGGTTCTTGATTATTAATGATTGTTAATTAATTATCGTTAATTGATTATTGTTAATTAATTAATTGGTAGGATAGAGGCGTTGGAGTTTTTATTGGTGGGATAGAGGTGTATTTAATCATCGATTAGGGCGCTGTAGATTATTTGATGAAGCATATAGCCACCCGCGGCTCGCGCTCCATGGTAGGATTGAGGTGTTGGAGTTTTAGGGCGCTGTATTTTGGGGGAGCATGAGGCCTCAGCACGAGCCTCGCGCTATGGTTGTCGGTGGTAAAATGAACATTGGTTCCTCCGGCACAAGGCTCTGTCCGGCACGAACCTCTCCTGACGAGCGTTCGTGGTAGAGTGTGATAAATGTTTCCCCTACCTTTCACTTCCCCCCAACCCTGGCGCCAGGTTGGCGGGTCGACAAGTCAGGACAAGAATAGATCGTGTGGGTTTTCTAAATGATGTAATCATCGCGTGTTATGTCGCAACCCTGGCGCCAGGTTGGCGGGTCGTCAAGACAAGTTGAGACAAGAATAGACCGTGACCTCAGCAATCTGGGTTTTTTCCTATGACGTAATCATTGCATGTTATGTCGCAACTCTAGCTGACACATGCACAATCAGGGGCCACGGAATCCGCAGTTAGGGGACTCTATCCCCGGCACAAAAGTCTACTAAAATTGTTTGTTTGGTATCGTCTTTCACAATGCACGGATGTGTGTATCCGTCATGAACCGGACAACAGGTTTTTTTCTTATGACGTAATCATTGCGTGTTATGTCGCAACTCTAGCTGACATATGCACAATCAGGGGCCACGGAATCCGGGTGTAGACGTTAAAACGCAAAACATAAGTTTTATAATATTTATTCCCACAACACTTAAAAAAAGATATTTAATATCTGCAAAAATATTTAACTTTTACAAAAAAATCACAAGTAATACACTTATGAGGATCTTTAAATTATGTTGTTACGTTTTAAATATAAAACTATATATGCTGGCATAATATATGTATAACATTTACGCTAAACAAATTTTCCGCTTAGCAAAAAAATATTTTAATATAATATATTTAACATATACAAAAACCCACCTCAGTAGCGTAGTTGGTTAACGCGCTTGGTGTATTGAGCTCGGCTGCTGAGGACTGGGGAGATCGAGGTTCGAATCTCGGTCGGGTGAACTGAGCGTGGTTTTCCACTCGATGATCATGGTTTCTTCTTCAACAAGTTTATGAAGAAAGGTATCCACAGCACTTTCACCGCTATAGACGACAGGAGGTTTCACACATTTACCTTTGGAATCGACTATTACATTATGCAAATCCTGATGGCGTATGCTTCGCCATTTTTGTAGTTGATGAGTGATCAGGGTGTGCAGATTGCGCTTATAAGCTATATGAGCTTGTATTTATAGCATAGGAGGGAGGTGTGGGTGTAGCCGTTAAAACACAGACACAACAGTCTTACAATATTTATTTAAATCACGGAAAAAGTATACACACAGTGTAAAGTATACTGTGAATATTTACAATATATATATATCGATCGAAGTTATATAATGTTTTCTGTAAAAAATCATTGATTATTAAAAATCTACCTGTTTATTTTATATTTATATAAATTAAACTGAGTTTATAGTCGCATCACTTGGTTTTAAATGTTACTAAAGGAATAACCCATATGCTTTACAGGTATTTAATTTGAGGAAGTAAAACCTCTTTGGTAGCAAATTCGTTCTCTTTCCTAATTTTCTACATATATATATATATATATATATATATATATATATATATACATATACACACACTATAATTTTGTTTATATATATATATACAATATAATTTAGTGTGTATATATATATATATATACACTATAATTTAGTTTATATAACATATATATGTATATATACTTATATATAAACTATAATTTAGTTTATATATACATATATATGTATATATACATATATATATATAAATTAAACTATAGTGTATATATATATACTAAATTATAGTGTGTATATACATACACTAAATTATAGTATGTATAAACAAAATTATAGTGTATATATATTTGTAGAAAACTAGGAAAGAGAACGAATTTGCTACCAAAGTGGTTCTACTTCCTCAAATTAAATACCTGTATATATATATATATATATATATATACACTATAATTTAGTTTATATATACTATAATTTAGTTTAGTAAATTTAATTCAATATCTTGTCCATGACATAAAGCATACCAATCTAAAATATTCTAAACACAAGAGATAAAAGGTTTACATTTGAAATATCTAAATCGTTGTTTTTTACGATTATGAATGGACATTTAATTTTAATGATTTTGTACTCAATTATTTTCTAAAATCTTAAATAAAAAACATTAAAATATATTAAATAAACTATTATCAGTTTTAATAAAATATATTGAGCATTTTACAATGAGTTAGATTGGATATTTGCACAAAGTTAAAAAAACAATTTCCCAATAATTTAACGAGTATTTGATTAATTTAACGAAATGTACCATTGATACGATAATTTAAAACAAGTTTGAACGTTTATAGAAAAATTTTAGTATGCATAGTAATTCATGTATAGTTTTACTAAGAAATTTAATAAAATACCAACACAATTTTACCAACTAGGGTTTTATTTTAAAAAACAGTTTAAAGTCAAATAAAAATAGTCTATTTGTCATTAAAATATTCTACTTGTGAAATGTTTTGAAAATATTAAGTTTCCGAATCAAATTTCTAATGCGAACGCAAAATTTTCCCGTACATGACGTAGTTTCTATTTTACTAATTTTTTCAGTAGAGGAAAAAGCACTCATTTCTCCAAACCACCACTCCAAGTAGTCATTTTTTGAAATCAGCTCCTCATAGCTTGGCATTTCGTGGACAAACAATTTATTTTCTTTGATACTATTCCTTGGATGATTGGTTTTATCTTCATGAGCTTGAATTTTTGTTCTATCGAAAAGGTGCGGGTTCATGATTTTATTACTTTTGTTGAGACCAGTTTCCAAATATTTTTTATATGTTATGATCATGTTTATATCTTCTGTTAAATGGAATGTTTTAAATTTTGAAATGTTAGATAATTTGTTGACTTTAGACATCTGTACAACTGGTGGGGCAACATAAGTTTCATACTTGCAGACTTCCTCATCTGAGAGAAAAGCATTAATTTTTCCTATCCATTCCTCCAAGTGGTCATTTTTTGAAATCAGCTCCTCATAGCTTGGGATTTTGTGGACCAACAATTTATATTCCTTGAAATTTTTCCTTTGATGGATAGTAGCATCTTTAATAGCTTGATTTGTTTTTCTATCATAAAGATGAGGGTTCATGATTGTATTAATTTTGTTGAGACCAGTTTTCAAATAGTTTTCAAATGTCATTAATATTTCTGGATCCTCTGCCAAATGTAAGGTTTTCAATTTTGACTTGTCGGCTAGGTTTTTGAATTGATGTGCCTGAACAACTGTTTGTTTTTGTGTGTGTTGAGTCGTTGCCATGATGTTCTTGGCCAACTCCTTTCGTGGACTCTCGGCCACGGCCATTTCCTGCCCTGAATAACACAATAACAGAGCTTAGAATTAATAACTTTGCTATTGAAACAATCCAAACAGACATGGATTAAAAGCCGGGAACTTTGATATTCCAAGAAAAAGTTCAATGCAGATCACTTAAAATTGTATTATTTGATTATAATGGACCGTGAGGTTTGGTTTCAAATCCTTGTTTATGACATGACTTAAAAACGAATAAATATTGTACTAGTTTAAATATCGCTACATCGTTATTTGTGTCATTTCTTTGATCATCCTCAGATTCCCAAACTATTAATTAGTACTAATAATGGACGGTAGAGCACACTAAGATCTAAAATTGAAATGATGACTATTGTTATTACAAGGTTTTATCAATTGGGACTTCCCGGAAATTGTCGTTTCATTTAATCATACTTGTCTTAACTATAAATTATCAATAAAGTAAAAATATATGGTTTGTGAGATTTCTACAGAAAATACTTGTGCTTATTAACTGAATACCTTGACCAGGTGGCAGAGTGTTTTTAGTGATGTTCTCCCGTAAGTTTGTGGGTCACCTTTTCTCCTGATATATTTGGTGATGGTTTCCCGTAAGTTTGTGGGTCACCTTTTTCTCCTGATATGTTTGGTGATGGTTTCCCGTAATGGCACGGATAATCTTAAGCTAAAATTATCGTGCGTAATACTTTCTCTTATATCTCTCTTAAATCTCAGCTTCTTTCAGTAAACCTTAATCGTCATTCACAATGAAGTAAATATGATTGGTATTTGTTGCCAGGAGACGACATAATGTGATTTATACATTGTAGTGTTAGTTTCCTTGAATACAAATGGTTGAACCGTTCATTATTTAACTAGCTACCCAGTTTGTACGCATATAATTATATTAATTACGTTATTGGGGCCAGGATATGGAATGTATAGTTGATAAGAAATGTACCCTTATTAAAGTGGAGCTAGAGTGGTAAAATATTTAGTAAAAACCTAACTTCAATAATCCAGCTGGGATTTTATTCACAACCCTGCTGGTACTGGCAAACTAAACTAAATGAGGTTGATATTTTGAACACGTTTCTATAGGCGCTTGTAGTTTATAACAATTATTAAAATATTTTTGACCGTTCAACATTTATTTTAGAATGTTTTCTCTCGAATATATCTCTATCTCTTTCACCTCAGGTTAACTAAATTTTCTCTATTTTTGTTTCATTTTACACTCTTTATTTGTTTTATCAATCTCTTCATTGACTTATTTAGTTATCTTTTCAATTTATCTATATATCTCTCTCCTCTTTTAAATCTCTTGCATATACCTCTTTCCGTTTCGTTTATTCTATATTTATTGGTCATATCGTTCTTCCGTGAGTGCTGTCACGTTTTAATTCTTAGTAAGTATAGTTTCTTTACGCTTTTAGGCCAACTGTAATTCTTAGTTTACTTCTTATTACAATATTTCTTCCTTTTTATTTTAGCACTGCATTTTACTACCCATTTGGGCTATACGCTTTTGCCCTTATTACGCTAATAGTTTTAAGAATTAGGAAGACTATATTTAGAGTAAGTGTACCCACATTTACGTAGAGGGACTGTGGAAACCAACCTCAGTACACCCGAACAAGATTCAGACCTTGATCTCTTAGTCATCAACAGTGTAGTAACTTATACCTCGATAATGAAACCTTAAACCATGCGGCCACTGAAGCGGGTCATATCTCTATATTTGTCTTTGTATGACATTTAAAAAAAGGTTCTCAGACTTTCGATGTTTGCAAGAACTCGTCAACAAATCACACCGACCAGTAGATAAATTAAATCTTGCCTTAGTGGGGGTGGATACTACCGCTATTCACCTCCATACGACAATGAGGTTACTAGGCGACAGCCTTCTATGCTTGCGTCAAGAGTTAACTCATCGGACACGGCACAGATTTTTCAAACCCATCCTGCACCTCTAACAAGAAGTGTATTGTGAGGAATGCCTGACCTCTACAGCGGTCTGGATTCCACCATTTTCATCTCACGTAAGACGCGGTGATAAATCTGTGTATCACCTCACAACGGTGCGGGTACAAGTGCGCTACTTGCTTATTACAACATATAAAGATATCGCAGGGACTTGCGGTATTTTCACTCTCCCTCTATGCAAATGCAGACGCACTTCCCAATTCCTAATCTATTAGCGTAATTAGTATAGCAACCGCTTAAAACGCTAATTACAAAATCCGACTTCCTCCCATCTTTAGTAGTATAGTATATTACTAGAGTAGGGCCTTAAACCGTGTGGTCATTCTTTATTTTAAGAACTTGCTGTTACGTGTAATGTTAAGCTAAATACCTGTTTCCATATTCGTTATATATATACAATTACCGAGTCTAATAGATTTTCCGTTCTCCCTCCTTGCAAAATGCTGGTGCACTTCGGGAAGTTTTTTTAATAGATTTTCCATTCTCCCTCCCTGCAATCCCTCCCTCCACGCAGATGAAGGTAATTTTTTTTCTATTCGTCAGTTTGAAATCAACACTATGTAAGATTATCAAAATTTATATGTTTTAAACGATGTTCAACTTTTAGCAATCGTCTTCGAATACTTCAGCTCTTTGTGTTTTTGAGTATTATAAATTAGACTGTCTACATTTTTTTGCACAAGCCCTGGGCAAGCACGTGATACATTTTTAAAGATGACCAATGTTGAGTTGGAATTACTAACATTGAAAAGTATATAACGAATAAAATTAGTAATTGTGACTTTTTTCGGCATCTTGTGCTAGCACGAGCATATCTATATTTAATTAACGGTATTAATACTATTTATACAATAATTTAAATATGTTAATGATACAGGAATAATGAAAGTATTTATGATGGAGTTGTATGGAGGGAGAGTTGGAAGTATCCTCGGTTTAATAGGATAGTGTTCGAACTCCAACATCGTCAATTAACCATACCAGACGAGCCCCGTTTCTTTACTTGTACTTGAATACAACTACGAGGATCTTGAATTTATTTTAAATATCATAAGGAACAATCACGACGACTACATTTTATTAAATAATGTATAACCTTTACATGTGTTCCTAAGTTAAATACCTTGGGGAAAAAATCATGGCGGCTATATATATATATATTTTGATAACATAAATAATAACTTTTACATAAGTTTATAAGTAAAATATCTAGGAAAACGCGGGTACCAAATGGACTTTTTTCTCATTCTCGCAAATGTTGGGTGCATTGAGGTGGTCCTCTTAAAAGTACTCAAACATTATTTTCTTTTAATCACGTCTTACTAACCATCTAGCCTATCTGCATTGATTAAGTACGCCAATAATATAAGAATAAGGAAGAAAAAAATATTAAATGAATCAACATTATGAGTGAAGCTAAAAATAAACCTCAGTGCGTCCGACCGGATTTCAAGCCCTGATCTCTCCACCCCCTAACAAACCATAATAGGTGAGTCTGACGTTTAGTCCATGTGCTCATATTGCGGGAGTGCTGTGGCAGGGTGTGTGTGTGTGGGTGTAAATATTCCAGGGTCTTTAGCTTTTTACATACAGTTTATTATAAATATTAGAAACTCACTGTTCTTTTACATTATTTAGCTGAAATAAAATAAGCGTGGTAAGACTAGATATTTTGATTTTAAAAGGGGTCAGTTGAGCATTGCTCTTGAACATACATGTCCCCTTTCCTAGCTATTATGTTATGGTCAGATAAATAGCCCGAGTGCTGAACAATAACGTTCATCTTCCCTACACGCAAATGAAGGTACATAGTTTTTTTTAAATCACGCGAGGGAGACTACTAAATTATTCCAGGGTCTAATACGTTTGATCCCTCACGGCCGAGATACATTCCTTCTGGTAGGCAATCGGGTGCCTGCTTCTTCGAGCTTTCAAACACAATTGATAGTCTAATGGTACTTTCTGGGACACACCCAAAATACAAAGTTAGCAGCACTTGGGGGTCAACATTCCCCTGGTAGTGAACTTGGTGGCACCGTCTGGGAGAGGGACGCCAACGTGGCGCTGTCAGATGAGTGACCAGCCAAATAGGCTCCATTCTTGTAAAAGAATGTTATATTCCTCTCTCTCTCACTGCATGAAGAATAAAAGTATTACAGGGTACCAAGGGTTGTTCTTTACTATACAGACCAATTTTCACAGAAAGTGTCCTTTAGGCGACAGTCTTCTATGCTTGTGTCAAAAGTTAAATCATCGGTCACGGCAAAGATTTTTCAAACCCATCCTTCACCTCTATCAAGAAGTGTATTGTGAGGAATGCCTGACCTCTACAGCGGTCCGGATTCTACCATTTTCATCTCACGTAAGACGCTGTGATAAATGTGTGTATCACCTCACAACGGTGCGGGTACGAGTACGCTACTTGCTTATTACAACATATAAAGATATAGCAGGGACTTGCAGTATTTTCCACACTCCCTCTATGCAAACGCAGGCGCACTTCCCAATTCCTGATCTATTAGCGTAATTAGTATAGCAGCCGCTTAAAACGCTAATTACGCGCACTTCCCAATTCCTGATCTATTAGCGTAATTAGTATAGCAACCGCTTAAAACGCTAATTACAAAATCCGACTTCCTCCCATCTTTAGTAGTATAGTCCATTGCTAGAGTAGCGCCTTAAACCGTGTGGTCATTATTTATGTTAAGAACTTGCTGTTACGTGCAATGTTAAGCTAAATACCTGTTTTCATATTCGTTATATAGATACAATTACCTAGGATTAGCCATTTAATTTATTTGTACTTAGTCTGCTCTTGCATCGGACGAGAGACTTATTAACATTGAGCACTCCGAAGTTGTGCGGTGTTATTATCGCCTATTAAGGGGTAACTAACTAATCGTGCCGTTGATTCAACCGAACGGGTAGTAAGGCGCGTGGTTTACTTAACTGGTTAGTCTTGTCAGAGGTGAAGGAATGGGGTTTGACAATATGTGCACGTGTGTGTGACACTAGGTAATTACGATTGAGTTTCCATTTGGTCTTTCGCTTTTACATACAGTTTATTATAAATATTAGAAACTCACTGTTCTTTTACATTATTTATCTGAAATAAAATAAGCGTAGTAAGACTCTGTGCTAGATTTTTTAAAAGGGGCCAGTTGAGCATTGCTCGTGAACATACATGTAGATAATAATTTGTTATTAGAACCAAACGGGTAGTAAGTTTTTAAAAGGACCAATTGAGCATTATAATTGGAACACGTCCACTTTCAGCTAGTGTCCGAGCTTGAGTGACTTGCAACGGTATTTTCACTGAGGGGGGTAAGGGGGTGATGTGACACTCTGGCAAAGGCAACGACTCCTTGAGGTTCATCGCCCCCAGTATGAACAACCTCGGCTCTGGGGGGAGGGGTGGGGTCGGAGAATTCCCGTGCTCATGACCTCAGGAAAGTGAAAGGGTGAGTTGGTCATCAGAAGGTAGCGTGCCCCTGCTGGAGATGGTTATGTCATTTGCTAGCCGGCAGCCGGGGGAGAAAGACTCTAAAATCGTGGAGTGCGAGCCACTGGTGGCTTTATGCTTCATCAAATAAACTACAGCGCCCTAATCGATGAATAAAAACACCTCTATCCCACCAATAAAAACTCCAACGCCTCTATCCCACCAATTAATTAATAATAATCAATTAACGATAATTTATTAACAATCATTAATAATCAAGAACCAATATGTCCGGGGTTTGTTGACTTTAGGGAAGGGGGAAATGAGGGGGGAGGAGGGGGGAAATGTAGGTCAGGGGTGGGGAAAGGAAGCAGCCAATCAAAGAGCCAGGAGGGGGAAATGAGGGGGGGGGAAATGAGGGGGGGAGGGGGGAAATGTAGGTCAGGGGTGGGGAAAGGAAGCAGCCAATCAAAGAGCCAGGAGGGGGAAAAACAACAACCAATCACAGAACAGGAGAAGGGGTCACGTGACCCGTCTCGGCCAATAGAAATGCGGGGATGACAGGGCCATCTAGCTACTACCTACGAGGGGGGGTGGTGGTAGGTGAGGACGTAATCAGCACTTGGGAAAAGGAACTCGCAGGTTGACCCACCTCGTCCAGCGTCTACAGGGAGAAAGTGATCCTCCTTACACTGGGGCGTGGGACTGAGAAAGCCTGATCTAAGCTACCAAAAACACAATTTCAGACACGATAAGAAATATATAGCCGAGAGTGGGATGGATATTGTAAATTAAATGTATCTACACACCAACAATATTTATTTCACATTTATTCCTCATGCTCCATCGTTCCGTGACCCAAAGGAATAAACTACATAGCAAAGTTATCTAGTCACCATGGTCGCTCTATTTGACCAACTACACAACACACCCAACACCACCGGCCCCACACATCCAAACGTCAAAAATCTGAGTGACTGCGTTCCCAAGACTCACCACCAGGAGATACTAACATCGGACATCCAGGATAAAGTAATTCTCTCTAAACGGGGTGCGGTGAGGATCACTTCACGGAGTGCGGTGTAAGGAGAAAGTAATTCTCCTTACACGGGGCGCGGTGAGGATCACTTACACAGGGTGCGGTGAGGATCACTTCACGGACTGCGGTGAGGACCAATGTTAAACCTTATGGGAGAAAGTGCTTTGGAACTGTCATTTCACCCACTACTAAGGTGTATATAAACTACCAAGAGTACGTTGTTATCTTGTAAGGTATACATGCATCTTTGGGATTACGTTGCTATCCTGTAAGGTGTATATACACTACCGAGAGTACGTTGTTATCTTGTAAGGTGTACACACACATCTGTGATAACGTTTCTACCTTGAAAGAATATACAGTTAACCCTAGGAGTAAGTACTACCTAGTAAGGGTTCTACAAGGTACTCCTGGACTTAGTTCATCGCCTTTCTGGTATTACTATTTATTTTATTTTTTTCAAACATGTGAAAGGAATGTAGCTATGTTTTATTTGAAGTATAGCAAGAAACTCTCTTATAATGATACCCATTTGTCTTAAAAGATTTAAAGCACGCTCTAATTCCGATAGTGACTAAAAGCAACATTAACTATTCGTTTAACCGGCCCCATGGTGTAGTGGTCATACACTTGACTACTAGCCTAGGGGTCCTGGGTTTGAATCCCATATAGTACAGTAGGTTTTTTTTGCCTGAAAGGAGAACTACCCAAACGTTCACCAGGGTTTGGTTGATTAGGCATTACTCTTAGGTTTAAGTGTTTCCACTGGTTCCATACCCTCATGCTCACTATCACCACCATCTCATCTCATCGGAACATGGAAAAGCCTCCATGGAAAGGATGTATGATTGGTGAGTTCGGGCATCCCTTGGGCACCAGTACATTAGTACTGGCTAAACATTCCTCTACTGGGCTACATCAATTATACATATTACACATAGGCCTACTATTTGATTAGTTTAAATTAGTTAGAATATGTAACCGTGAGACGAGAATCAAACCCACCAATGCTTTACCACTGAGCTAAGGAGGATTATTCCGGTGCTCAAGATAATTATTTACTCATAGCTTAAGGCTAAAATCATTTTCCAATTATTCCAAACTAATTAAATTGTGGATAGCTGCATACAAACTTATCCGTACTAGCTTTTATTTCCTCCTTGAGTGTATATATATATATATATATAGTTAATGTGTGTATATATATATATATATACACATTAACTATTTAGCCTAAAAGAACACAAAGAGGATAAATAATGTTACCATGATTGGTTTTAAAGTGGCATAGACCACCTAAGGGAACAATTTTGTGAGAGAGATATAGTAATGAATTGTATCAGCATACACTAGTGCGATGGTTCTCAACCTTTTCTAACTGACGGTTCAGCAAAATAACTGGTTTTATATGAATGATTGGCAGGTATAGGTATTTAGGGCCAAACACAGATTTGTCAATAGCAGGCCTGAATCGAGCCTATTCGAGATTCCAACCTTCATTTCACAGACAATCCCTATCCAAGTAGTTAGTGGTTAAAGTGAAAGTGACTCCCTAGAATATAAACTTATTTGACCCACGACTGAACCAAAATAAATTGTAACATGAATTGTTTATCAATAATAGCTCGTGCTGGTGAGCACGTGGTCTAATCATCACGTTTGGGTAGTATGGATTTCTGATAGTGGGTCGGTCAAGGCTTGAATCTTGACCGAGTAAATTTAGATTTCTTTCTAAATGGTTATTCACTCTTCCTGCACGCAAATTTGTGTACATTTCATTGTAATTATATCTTTCTAACCTTTAGCCCATTAGTGTAGACAAATACATATAGCCTAGATGGATAGTGTGATGTCGTAGGAGGTGTGGAGGGGGTGAGTAATATTGATGAACCAGTAGCAATGACCCTACGGATTGGTGTCACTCCTTAAACCACTGGCTGAGTAACACTGCTCTAGTGTACTTGATTGGGTCCTAAGTCACATCCAATCTTTCGAGGACGTAGACCATCAAATAAACCTTAACGGCGTACCAGATAGACAACGCTGACATAGTACACTGTTGCGCTAAGATTTTAGCGTAAATGAATGAGTGGGGTGGGTCGTAGGCATTTGTTCTCGGATTCACCTGCATGCCGTTCTACCTGCTGTGTTCGCCTTCTCGGTTCAGTCGTCGCATACCAATCTACCTGCTGGGAAGATATTACACCTACACACACGCCTATCGTTTAAACGACACAATGAATTGGGAACCGGTTTCCGAGTCTGTCACGTCTTGGTTCTTTACTGCCCCTTCCGAAATAAAAACTAAATAAGAATGTCATTTAAATATCACCGCCACGTGGGAAAGTTTGTTTCGTTGGTCACGCTTAAAAGAAATTCCTGCGCACAATACAAGCTACCACTGTTTGCCCTAGCTGTCGTGGGTTGGGGATCAATTCATCCGAATTTAATTTATTTAACTTTAACTCAATGAGTTTTCCAACCATATTAATGAAACAAAAAGCATAAAACCTCAAATAGTTTTAAACAATTATTCACACATCATTAATATATATATATATATATATATATATATATATATATATATGACATATATATATATATATATATATATATATATATATATATATATATATATATATATATATATATATTGGAATATATATAATATTGGAAAACAATATATATTATATATTGTTTTCCAATCACGACGTCTTACTACCTATTCGCTATCTGCACTTATAATAATAATAATAATACTTAGCACCACGTCTTACTACCCGTTCGGGTTATACGCTTTAAGTACTAATTACTCTAATGGATTAGGAATTGGGAAGGTTGAATTAGAGGAAGTGAACCCACATTTGCGTGGAGGGAGAGTGGAAAACTATTTAGGAAAAACCACCCCCAGTTCACCCGACCGAGATTCGAATCTCGATCTCCCCGTCCTCAGCAGTCGAGCTCAACACGACAAGCGCGTTAGCCAACTACGCCACCGAGGCGGGTGCTATCTGCACTTAATCACACCAATAGGGTGAAAATTCACAGAAAATACTCTCTTAATAATTGACTGTAAGGGGAATGGAATTGTATTAAGAAAAAAACTTGGTACACCCTTTGGGATTCAAGTCCTGGTATCCCCGTCACTTGCAGATCAGACAAGACAAGACTGACTCCAATTTAAAAGCAAATAATTTCTAAGGTTGAAAAGTTAAAAAAAATCAATTTTGACTAGAAATGAGCTCTGACGATTTTGATTAAAATTCGTAAAAATACACAGTTTAAAATTACAAACAGAATGTCCTACCTCGTATTTCCGGGGAAAATGACTTAAAGCGCACTTAACATAAGTGGATATATCACATTTTGATACATTTCACGGTTCTTTGAAATACGACAAACTTATTTATGTAAGTCATAGGAGTATTAAAAATAAAAAAAACTTATATTAAAAATATTTTTTTCCAAACCAACGTTTTCCGAGCTATAGGCAAATATATTCTTAAAATGGAAGTCTTGGAAAGAAGAACTGAAAATGTATATAAGATAATTATAAAAGCATTTAAATTATAAACTCCATAATGGGAGGACCGGCAAATGGGTTGGGCTCTCAAAACATACTAAACTAATAGAACTGTAGCGCCAAACAAAATACAGAATGATGGAACAATACAAATAAACATCTGCTGAGACGGCGAACAGTGATGTTTCTTTTTTTACTTTCTAGTTTCACTGTTTTCTCTAACAGTGTACTAATTCATCTATGCTATTTGTGTTTATATATCAGTGAATATGATTTTGTTTAGCTTATACATTATTGTGGTATTGCTTAGACAAAGCTTGCGTTGTCTATGGAATCCGTCCATCTATTCACCTAGTTTGTTGCTGTACACCTGTTTTGAATACTGATCTGTTTCAAATATTTAATCTATTTTAATATATTGACTGTCGTAATAATTATAGATTATTTTTTAGTTTCTATTTTCATATTTTGAAAATATTATTTTCCTACACGTGGACGTGGAAGTTACCTCCCAGTTTCCAAGAAATAAACTAACCATTCCATATTTAGGTAAAGAAGTGAGAAATTCTATGGGAGACGTCGTACCATTTACTTTTTTTTTACATTTCATATATATTTCATATATAATGTTCATTTTTTCACTTTATATAAAAATACATATCAATGAATATTGTAAAAAATGTCCTAATAAAAGTTAAATATCATGTTTTTTAAAACTTTTGTAAAGCCTGCAAAGAGACTCCCTCTGAGTTGGACTTAACCAACAGCCCTCCGTAGCCGTTACTTAACTTAAGTCAACATTTTAGGGGGTTGCATTATATTTATATGCTCATTGTAGATTTACCCGCAGTCTAAAAGTAATATGTCTCTAATACAACCCCACTAGGAAATGTTTCACTTTTTCAACACAGTGAAGATAAAATAATAAATCCTCTAAACTTTAATGCATTCTGAAAAATTTGCGTGGGAAATTTAATACTCCCCGTTAAGACATTATTTACCTGTATTTAGAATGTTGTTTCTTTTGAATAAGGCTTCACAAACGAAACATTAACAAATAGTTTCAACATTGTTTACTTGTCAGCAGAAATATATATATATTAAACGAGTTGGGTTCAATGAACTAACACATAGTTCCCATCTAAACCTTTTCTCAAATATTGTTGCAGTGACATTGTTATTATTCCTTTGAGTTTCTAAGTTGTCAACTAATTTAAATTCTTTTCCAACTTGGTGACCTGGCGGTCTAGGGGTAAGGTGTCAGACTTCTGTGCTGGCGGCCGGGTTCAATCCTTGGTCCCGGCACAGATTTATCTGATTACCAAACCCTTCCTTCACCTTGACAAGACATCTTGTGAATGTGGGGAATGCCAGGCCACCACCGTGGTTCGGATTCCACGTTAAACTGTAGGTCCTCATTTCATCTCACAATCACCCTACCATTACACATTAGCGTAAGTGCGTATAACCCGGATTGGTAGTAAGACGCGGTGCTATAATAATAATAATAATAATAATAATAATAATAATATAATAATATATAATCTTTGCCAACTTGATGAAGCAATTCTTATTTTCATCTTAAGGACCTTTACGGGACCCAATAATTTTGAATCATTTCTATACTTTATAATAGCACTTTGCTTTTACAAAGTCGTCAAGATAATTTCATTTAAGAACTCTTCTATAAAGTGCCATTCATAACTGGTTAATAAGTTTTATTGAAATATTATTTTGAAATCGTATAGGTTGTACACATGAAAATTAAAATATAATATTTCAATATTTGTTATGAAGATGAAAACCTTAAAATTTAAATGAAAAGTCAAATATCATGTTTCAATTTTATTTTTTTGAATTTATGTCATTTAATAATCTCTATTAGCTACTAACTAATTGTGAAATTGTTTTATGTGATTTTCGTGTTGTTAACCTCTGGCTTAACTCACCTGGATTTTTTTTTCTCGAATGAATGTTATTTAGTGGTTCTTTTTTTTTTTTAAATAAAATATTAACTTTATAGCTGTTGTTATTAGTAAGTAAAATTATATCCTTGTGTTTATCCAATTTACATATAGCTTGGTTTATTGTTCAGTAAGTGAATGATTTATGAGGAAGCGTGCAACCAAAAAACTGCATCTATGATAATTTGGTAAATAATATAATAAGATAAGAATATTTGTATTCCTCTATTTCGTTGAAGATGATACTTTAGGCTATTTTATAGTACGGCCTTTTAGCTTTGAGATGGGCAACTAAAGACCAAATACTTTGGACTTTATTTTATGGGAATGTTGATTTTATTGCGAGTTCTTGCTGTGATATATTTTGGGAGGAAAATCTGTGTCTTGTCTTATCTTTTATAAGATGACATTTCACCTTTGAAATAACAGCCATATAATACTTATCTATGAAAATAAAACATGTATGTGTTGTTGGCTCGTAACTCCAAGAACATAAGCCTTTGAGGTCAGAAATGTGGAGAATTTAGATATATTTTTAAGGTAAGGATAGGAGGGAATATAAGTTAAGGTTAGTACTTTTTCAGATTTGATGACAAAAAAATAATTTTGGTCCAAAGACAGTAAAATATTCACTCATTAGATAAATTTAACAAAAATTTTAATCATAGTAATGTTAATAGTTTTTGAATATTTGTAACAATTCATAAGTGCTGCATTAAATGACCAAAACTTATCTTTATTTGTAAAATGTATGGTCAAATGTCACGATGCTCGTGACAAATATTTGAGGTCTATTGAGAATTTAAAATGTAGAAAATTAAACTTAATGTATTACTTAGGATATATTTTAATTATTTTGGCCAAGAGAAAGATTTTTGTCATAAAAACTGTCATATCAACATTAGTTTGAGTTACTTTTCATCCCACCTTAACATTTGACTTGAAGTATTCCAAGTTCATTCCAACTTGTATTCAATCCTTAATAATGGCAAAATATAAATTATAATAAAATTAAAAGTTTTTTTAGCAACGCATTTTTAATTTTTTATTAAGTAGAACTGTTTGTCAAACTCAGCCTCGTGAGGACCAATGAGAAATACTTGAATAAAGAAGTAACAGTTCCAGTTTATAAAACTGAGTTTTAAACGGCCATAGGGCTCGTTGTGCTGACCACATGACACCCTTTATCCGAAGTGTTGGCACTATCATCGCTAACGGTGGCGGCCGCTCGGTCGGTATAGCTTGCTTGTGGCTTCATAACATTTAGAGACCTGTTTGTTTTAAGAGTCAAAGTTATGATTATTAATTATTCTCTTGACTTTTATTTTTGAGAATGATCATTTTTAAAACCCCAAGAAGCAAGAACGGATATTAATTTCAAATCTTCAATTTGTAAAACAAATATATAGCATGTAATTATGCTGTTTTGGGACCCTCTCATATATTCAAAAAGTCATGGATGAAGTTTATTTTTCTATAAAGAATTGTATATAAAGTTTCCTTTTTATACTTCATCCATGGAGAATCACGCGTTTTCAAGAATATTTTCTTTAAAAGACCAACTCCGCTGTATTTGAAAAAACATGTGGCATGCTGGCTGCCTTTACAGAATAGGAAGCTAGCCTTCACAACATCAGTTTCCAGTAGTTCTCCTATTAGTTAGTTTTAACACTGGTGACAAGGGGTCCAAGAAGCAAGGGGTAAGTCATATATAAGCAGCAGAATACAGAACATTGTTAAGACAGAGAAACCCGGTGATATCACACAGAAAAACATATCACTTTAATATCAAATTTACAGTACTGAAAGTGTAATCATCTAAATAAATTGTGTGCAACATTAAAAGTTTTATTCATTTCATAAAATAAGAATTACATATAGTATGACCACATAGCCGTGTAAAAGTGCGTAGTAGGGCATGCACGCGTAGTTACATCATAAAACCCGGTATCGTTATAATTACTGCTCACCGTAAGGCATACACGGGTCCACAACCACGACATCATCATTTTCAATCCGATTCGTTATAATTGGCTCCCAATCGCGGGGAGATACACATAAAATCCCTATTATAGTTATCCCATACCATTTATATATTGAGTGTCCAAGAGCAGCCATCAGAAAACCATACATAGCTTTTCCACCATAATCAAGATCTTTTATTTGAAGTTCAGTAAGTGTGTTGGCTTCAAATCCCCGTGAGTATCCTCAAGTTCAGATTTTTACAAACATATTTCCTGGTTAGGTCTCTTAGACAGCCGCACTCAACATCCGGATGTTCCCACCAATATTTGTTGGTTTATTTTTGTGGATGGATAACATTCGACCATCTCTAACAGCAAGAGATTGGTTCCCCCTGGCGTGGGAGTATCTACCAAGGAGGAGAGAGAAAGAGAGCGAGAGTAGCGAGGCTTAACACGATGACAGAAGGTCCTCAACGCGTGGCTCGCGTGACTCCACCTGCTGAGGAGAGCAGGCCTGTTAAACAACAATGGATTTGTGTGTGGGTGGGTGTGGGAGAGGGGGGACCAAGCGGGGAGGAATAAACGTTCTCAGGAGGAAGGGGGAGACAGGAGCAACACTTAGGAGTATAGGGGGGAGAGGGGCCGGAACGCACACACTCACAAAGTACAAAACCTGATTTAAAGAACATTTCATTCATAATATTTTAGGGCAACATAAAGAATGGGTAAAATGTTTGTCTGAAGTTTGATTGAATACACTCACTGCAGTGGTCTCAAACAAACTAGTCAAGTGGCCAGATTCACAAACTTGGGTTGTTTCGGGCTAAGACTAAGACATTTGTTTGATTAAATATATTCTTTTGTTTCTGCAGTGCGTCCCCCGTCTCCATCCGAGCTATGCACATTTTAATCGAGTCGTTAGTTAAGGGATAAGAATTATAGTTTAGAGGAAATGTAGCCATATTTGGGGTAATTGAACGTGGGAAACTATGTAAAAAATATCACCTTCTGTGCATCCAGCTTAAATTCAAACCCTGACCTCGCCGATCCTTGAAAAACTAGTACATAATAATATGATATTGTATCCACGTGCCCACCGATGTAGCTATCTAGTAGTTATTTGATTATATGTTTTTAAATAATTTATTTATTATTTATTTAAGATAATTAACCTGCAGTTTCTAAGCCGACTAATTATATCAGCACACGAGAATGTCTATGAGCGAGAGTGAAAGGATCCACCAACTTTGCCGGGAAAGGTCAGGTTTCTTTTACATGCGTCAATTGACACCTTTACTTCCCCTCAGAAGGAAGCTATACTAAGAATTTTTATCGCTCAAGAAAAATCCGTTGACACCACTGGGTTTGAACCCACGAATAAATGATCCCGAAGAGAGCACTTTACTCCAAAACTACCGAGGTAAACTAAAATCATTAATATCTTTACAATATTGAGTGAGTTGCGTATAACCCGAACGGGTAGTAAACGCGGTGCTAATATAATAATACAATATTGAGAAAGTGTTATTTCACAGATATTTTTGTGGATTAGCGAAATACTCGAGCTAGTATTTAGTAACTTATTTTAATACAAATCCCCGCCATCAAGTATTAAAGTGATGAAAATATATAGCACAGTTAAAAATATCTATAAGTGTTATTTTGTTATTATGCACTCTAGAGCTAAATTATTATGTTTATGTGTAATGTTTGTGAAACTGACTGCAGGTTGATTGTAATATTAATATAAAAGTATTGCAGATAGTGGGCCGTTTATCTTTATCTCGTGGCTCAATTTCAGCCCATGGGCCATGAATTTGCGGGCCCTGGGTTACAGAATAGTGCTGCATGTCTTATTACACGTTCAGGCTGTTTGCATATCCACACAAATGTGATTGTGATGAGGAAATTATAATTTAGAGTAAATGTACCCACATTAATTTGGAAAGAAAGGAATACCGTTAGTATAAACCAACTTAGTACACCCATCTGATATGCTAGCCCAGACCTTCTAGCATAGGTCGACGAGGTTAGACGAGCTTGGCTTTTTGGTCCACTTGCCCATCGCTACTGGTATTCATAATCTTAACACGTGTATTTTTAATATGTTTAAATTGCCATTTCTTGTGTTTAGATGATTAGTATGTTCAACCACAAGTCTAGGCGGCCCTTATTCGATTTTGAGGGGGGATTTTTAAAATTGCCATTGCATCTTACTACTTCTTGGGACTATATGCACTTCTTAATACATTAATGAGGTATAGACGAGGTAGGTAGACTTTTAAGGGAAACGCCACCACATTTTCATGAAGGAAGAGGAAGAAACAATTTTGAAGAAAAAAAAAGTTTCTGTACACCCAGCAGAAATTATAGCCACAACATACCAGTCAATAGCAAAACCAAACAGGACAGGATTAACATCTTTGTTCGCGAGCCCTATGGGGTGGGGGAATGTATATTTTTATTAATATTTTTCTATCACTAATCTAAATCAACTAAGATTCAGGGTGATGCTAGTCCCATGGTCTTAGGTATTAGGGTCACAATAGACTGGTGACAGGGAGACCTCGAGGTCGAATTCTTGGCTGGGTGCACTAGGGGTGATTTTTCACGGATAATTTATCACTGTGTCTTTCTTGTGTCTGTGGAATTGCTTGAAAATAGCCCTTTTCATCCTTCCTCTTGGATTAAACCATTAGTAAAGATTTTATTTGAAGTAATAATTAATAGTGTTTGACTTCTTAGAGCATGCATTATCATGTTTGTTTATTTAGCTGAGGGCTCCGGGTTCAATTTCCTTCATGGCCAAAAAATATATCATTGGTGAAATTGGGACTACCCCTATCATGATTTAAGACTTGGGGGATTGCGTGTTGTGTATAAACTATCATTTAGTTTGTAAGTCATGTGCTGATATAATCAGTGGTCAGGTTAAATACTTCAAAATATTAGTAATAAAAATAAATAAGTTATTGAGAAGCCATTCTTAGTGCCATCGGCACAGTGCACTTGCTCCCACTATCCCCTAGAATTCTCCATTTAACTTAATACATGAAATATTTTCTTTTATAATAAAACACTGTTCACATTTTTAATCTTCTATTTTGTCTTACAATATTTTTCTTCAAACATTTTCCAAATACCAGAGTCACAATCGTATTATGTGTTCACTACATCCACTCGACGCGTTTCCGAATATTTTATACTTATATATTTACTTTTATTTGTATATATACTTTTATATTTTAAACGAATGTCGACTGCTGCTGTAGTAGAATCATAGAATCAAATTGGTAATAACAGTAGACGCTTTAAGTTTTTATTTATTAAGATAATATTTTTATTTAATGGTGTGAAGTGCGTTAAAATTATACAATTGGTATCTTTAATTTTATTTTAAATGTATGACATTTTATTTTTATAAGTTTACTAGTTGCATTTAGTTTGAAGCAAAGCCCTGCTCTTTGTAATGTGAGAATATATTTTGACTTCCCTAAAAAAAAACTCTGCGTGTGCCGATTGCTCAGGATATTGCTGTCAGTCAGGAGCATCATTCGTGCAACTAAACCTAAATATATTTCATTGTTTCCTCTAGGAAGCGTGTATAGTTTACCTTTCTCCAGTAAGATAACATTTTTACGTTTTTTTAAGAAGGGCTGAACCGGTATATCTACTTTTATATGGCCCCTTGCATAATATTTCGAACAGTTAAAAAAATAAATATATTTTCCCGAAATTCTGACATTACAGACCAGTTTTAATGAACGTTATTCCACCGTCCATAATTGAAACGAGCCATTGTTCGTGGAACTTCACACATTAACGTTGTTGAGAATAATTAGCGCTAGTATGTGCGAACGTCAATATGGAGACGTTATGGCCCACTTTTTCCCACGCCTCTCGGAATTAATCGACTATTGTTTATACAAGTCATGGAGCGTTTCGGTGGATCTGCGGGGGTCGAATTCATGAGAGCGATAAGTTGCCATTTAGTTCGGGACACATCCACGGGTAGCAGTGTACGTCCTGCAAGTCACATCACACCAAAGTGGATTCTTCCACGTCTTAGTACCCTGGGCTATACGCATGTATATGCTAAAAAAAAATTCACAGCATGAATGAGCAAGATATTATTGGGAAGAAATATACACGTATTTCCGTGTCAGTGGTGGCTCATACATAGGCACTGCGGAACTGCAGCACCCCCTATTTCCACTTGATATTATCGATAACATGTAATATAATTAGTCCTTTTTTCTTTAATTCTCTTTTTATTTTTGTAGTAAAATATATATTCCTTAAGCTTAATGTCAGTACTTCAATATCCATCCCCCAGTTTATGAAAAAGATACAAAAATCTTTGTATGGAACTGTGCGCTTCACAGTGCCAGCAACATGGTGCTTGACTGTTGAGCGCATGCGCACATAGAAGGGGGTGGGGAGGAAGGCGGGACTGCCAGGTAGAGCGAGCACTGTTGCTCTCGCAGTGCCAGCTCTGGCGTGATGGTGAAAGGAAGTTTTATTTACTCAGCGTGTGTTGTGCTTAAACACCATGTACAATATTCTTGAATGTGATAGAGTGCAGAAGAGTGTAGGATTAGATTATTATTCTGCTTCCAGCTATTCTATTTGATTCTTTTTTTTTCGGTTCTTTTATTTAACAAAAAACTAAATGCGCTTGCAGTAATTTCAATGGAGAAAAATTTCCTCCATTGTCATCCAGAGATCAAGGAGTAAATTATTGAACTTTTTGCGCAAATTAAAACAAGCAGAATGGATTTCATTTTTAAATGAATAGATCAAGTTTAAGCTGTAACAATTTAAGTTAAAGTAAGTAAAAAAGATTTTATCAAGTTCCTGAATAAATTTTCTTTTTATAATTTTTTTTACATTTTACACACTTTTAAAACAAAGGCTAATTTTTTTTTGGAGCAGCACCCCCACTAATTTTAGCTACGAGCCACCACTGTTCCGAGTAATAGGTGTGAAAGCCATTTTGGAAAAAAGTCAAAACTCACCTTCAATACACCTGATCCATATTTGAACCCCAACCAACCCATCACCAGAAAACTATACCATTTGAAGCTGACGCCTTGTTCTATGTGTTCACGGGTGTGAGTTATATTAAAAAGTATTTGAGCTGAAAATCAGTACGATCAAATTTTTCGCCCATTTTTAAAATTGGAAGCTAAAAACTTGCTCTCATTTCTGATTTTACTGGTACAAGCTGGTTGAAATTCAAATTTCTAGATAGGTGTACTGAAGTGCATAGCGCCATAACTAGAGGCGACGGGGGAGGGGGGGATGGGTACATCGTCTCCCTTGATTACTTACACGGGATAGGGGGGCAAGTGTCTTGGACCAATTATTTAGCAATTTACTTATGATACTCGCTACCACTGACCAGCATTGAACAAGAACGATTAGACTAATTCTTTCTTTCAAAATTCGCATGTTTTAATTTTTTTTTCCCTCATAATACGATACGAAAATATATTTAAGTCTTTTTAAGGTTGAATAAAAGTAAAACGTAAAGCAACGAAAAAGAAAGATGACAAAAAAAATTTGTCCCAGCCCTAGGTTTTGTGAACGAACTAAGTGGCAAGAAATTTACACCAATAATTTTAAAACAATTACATTAGTTCTCTAAAATTATTATTATTAGCACCGCGTCTTACTACCCATTCGGGTTATACGCATAGTTCTCTAAAAGATCGATAGATGTGCTTCCTATAGTTCATGAACGGTCAGTGTCCATGTTAGACAATAACATTTTCCTGATCTACCTATTGTGTAGCCTGTGCCATGAGACCACTTAATTTGTACATAGCTGTAGAAACTAGCGTGTTTGATTTTTCTCCGTTTCCATGCTTTATTTCATTGATTGTGTATTGTGTGGCCTCTACTATGATGCCACGTAATTTGTTTACAGTTATATAGTCACTGGCATGTTTGATTTTTTTCTGTTTTTAAACATTATTTTTTGTGTTATATAAGTTTGTTAATGCCGAAAACAGTGTCGTTAACCCAATTTCGAAGTTTCAGAACTAATTTGTTAAGGTTATTAATTGAAAACTTTGAGAGAAAAATGAATAGTACTGCAACTGCAATTATTAATGTGAACCATTGTTCAAAACTTGATTTCTATTTTAAGAAAATCAAAGTGAATTCGGAAGGTTAACAAAACAAGTCCCACCAGAATATGTTAGTAACCCGTTTTGGTGGACGCGTGGTCTAACACGTTACTCTTGTGTTGGACTAGACTGCTGAAGATGAGGAGATTGGGGTTTGATTCCGGTTGGGTTCACTGAGAATAGTTTTTCTTAAACGGTTTTTACTCTCCTTTCACTCAAATACAGGTGCACTACCTCTAAATTAAACCTTCCTAATCCCTAAACCATCCGTGTAATTAGTACATAAGCGTATAACCCAAACGGGTAGTAAGACGTGGTGCTAAAATATAAATATTTTAGTGTTGTTAGGCTTTAGTAAGTTTTTTACTTAAAAAATAAAACAATAAAGAGATTGTAAAGAATAAAGCATGCTTCAAAGTTTCTGAAATACTAAACGTTTTCCACCCCAGGTTGAAATAAGTATTTGCACTTTTTAAAGCTATGAATATTGTTAATAATTTTAAATATATTTGAGTAGTTGAGATTTAATATACCCTAGTTTTAATTTCTTTTTATAAATATTTTATGGGCTGTATCACATTTTTCCAGATATACTGATAGTTTCTATTATATTCTCTCTATCTCTAGTTACTGTATTATAAGCCTATACTGAAATGTGTTTAAGGGGCTGTATCCCTATTATCATCTCTTCTGACCAGTCAACCTAAACTCAAAATTTTGGAAAGGCTTATCAAACTCAGGGAATAATAGTTTTCATATCTTAATTTGGTACTTTTCCTACTTTCTCGCATAAATAGAAAGTACTGTAATCTTGGAAATTTTCAACCTCGTGATCATAAGTTCTTAAATTTTCTGGCTCCATAAATGTCGTTCCCTGGGGCTACAGCCGAAATGGCTAATGGATTTTGTTCAACCATGGTATTTAGGTGCTACATGGTCATAAATCAGGAGTATAGCCCTCAAATTTAACATACGACTAGTTTTGGAAAATTTAAAATAGGCTAATTAAAAGTGCAACTAAATAAAAAATACTAATAGTTTTGTATAACTCTATATCTTAAGAGTGTTTGATGATTTAAAGAAAATCTATTTATTCGTTTATGTATAAGCAAATATGTTAAATAGTAGTGATACTTTTCGTAATTATTCCTTTTTGAGAATTGTGTTCCTAATTATAACAGACAAGGGAGCAAAAAGTGAACGTATGACTTGAACAGGGAGCAAGACGTTGTTCTAAGAAAATTTATAAAAAAAATTGTATTGCTGTTGTTTTTATTTATATTATATCATATCCTTCATTTTAAAATGTCCAACCCGTCCTTTTTATAATTGAATATGAATAAAGTTCATCTGTTGAAAAGCTCTACCAACCTTAAAATGTTCATATTATAACTTTTCAAAATGAACATAAAGATATTACTTCTGTTCAAAAGCCCAATAAACCTTCAGATGTTCAAACTGTACCTTTTCAAATTTAACATAAATATATGGCGTCTGTTGAGTGGCCCCATCAATCTTAAAATGTTATGCTATGGAATCAAGGCGAAATAAACCACCATTTTCAAAATCATAGCTATAAAGATAATCCTTGACTTCATTTAATACAAAGCATGAAAAAGTGTTTTGGTTATT
Organism: Timema cristinae; assembly: GCA_039000515.1. Taxonomy (NCBI): domain Eukaryota; kingdom Metazoa; phylum Arthropoda; class Insecta; order Phasmatodea; family Timematidae; genus Timema; species Timema cristinae. The sequence continues at coordinate 77,532,088 of JBCFYV010011172.1, forward strand.
TTGTGTACAATCTCTGAGGACAGATTTGGTTGATTGTCAATCAAATCATGACACGTTGCTGACTTCAGAAAGGTATTATCATTGGAAGAAAGCATATCATAAGTTTAAAAACATAAAGTTACCCTCATCACAAAGAGTCAATAATGGAGTAGAATGCTCTCAAAAATAGTACCCCGGTAGTATATCTGGTTTCATAAGTAATCTATGATCAGGCTAAAAACCGTGTTCCTTTAAAAACGATATTACTTCAACTTTGTTTTTAGTACGTGAGTAACTATCATCTACGGCTAAGTATACTGATGAAGGAAATTTAATTCAGCTTCTTCTCTTGAGGGAACATTCCAGAACTTGAAATTCTTCGACTCATAAAACAAATAATTTACTTCATCTGATATCCAAAATAAAATCGTAAAAATCATTTTTCATTATATTCTTCTCGATGTTGTTGAAATGATAAGAAAAGAGAGAATGTGTTCTAATATTGGATGAAACAAGTGGCATTATTGGCAAGGAGCAAGTGTCAATAAATATCAAAGTTATAGATAATGACAAATTCAATAATGATGAGGTGCTCATTGAATTATACGAAACGTCATCAATGATAAAGAGGCATTGTTTAGTTTAATCAAAGATGGACTGCTTCGTCTCACTTTCACATTAGATTATCTACGAGGACAATGCTACGACCGTAGGGTCCAACATAACTGGTGCAAAAATTCTATTGAAAACAAGAATACTAGCAGAGTAGCATTTAGCATTATATATTCATCTCGTAGCTCATGCTCTTACTTTAACACAAAAAGACTCATCCAAATCCTTCGATTTGGGACTATTTGCAGTGGGTAAATCAAATGGGAGTAATTGTCAAAGATTCTTCCAAGCGATCTGTAGTGTTTGTCCAAATTGCTAAAGAGCACAATTTGACTAGAGCTGGGCCACGCCCATTGGGTCCAACAGTTGGACTGTACGATCAGCGTTTTTATCTGGTGTTCTAACCTGTATCCAGCTCTACTAGATTTTTGGACACTTTGGCTTGTGAGAGTAGTGATGTTAGCTATAAGGCAAGTGGACTTTAAGATCAGATTTCAAAAAGGTTTTATTTAATACTCGTATATCTATGTCATATGGTGGTGCTTTCATTGACTGAGAAGCTCAGTACTATTCTCAAAGTAAATCTCAGACCATAGTTAGTGCCAAAAAAGAGCTGTAAATGTGGTACTACGATGTCTAAAAGTTAAGAGAGCAGATACTATTTGATAGTATTTGTGATAAGGTTGAAACAAAAATTGAAATAATGGACTTTCAGAACCAACAGACCAAGAAAGAGAAAGCCTCATAAAAGGTTATAAAAGAACCAAAGTCCTGCTTCTAGTCACGAGAGTATTTTTTCCTAAAATGTTTCTCACCATTCCTCCACACAAATTTGAATAGACTTCCTCTAAATTCCTTCCTTCTCCCTTTCTAGCCAATTATTGTAAATATTCGGACAATCCGGATCAGTAGTAAGATGGGAAACACGGATATTTAATGTCATAAAAACCATTGAATGAATTGGTATATTTATTCTAACACACATATACATATATATAAAATTTACTTTTGTTAGTGAATTTATGGATGCTATTTTGACAGGATGCCCGATATCATTCAAAAGAGGTCACATCCGTTATACATATTAGGTCTTGATATATAGGTTTGCACAAAAATCACAAAATGTCTGAACTGTAACTGAGTTTCACTGCATATACTGTAATTGTTTTGACAAGAAAAAACATGACTAAGGTGATTCGGGAATAAAGTTTGTGAGGAGCATGTTAGCTGACACGAGGAGAAACAGGAATAGGAATGAAGATATCCGGGAAAGAATGGGAGTACAGAGAGTACGTGAGATAGTAGAGAAAGCAAGAATGAGATGGTATGGGCATGAGTGAGATGGAAAAGGGGAGAAAATCAAAGAGACTGATGGAGATAAAGTGTATAGGAAAAATACCGTAAGGAAGACCAAGAAATAGATGAGAGGAGTAGATAATAGAATGTGTGCAAGTGAAATGAGAAAACTGGAAGGAAGGATAGAAGAAGATGGGGGCATTTTACTTAACTGATCAGGCCACAGGCTGGAAACAGTTGATGATGAAATGACTTAAACACACTCATACAAATTCACCTCTGACCTGATATACGTCACTCCTACCCCTCATATGCAGGAATGTCGAGCCAAATGAGTTAATGCATGCCGCAAGACAAACAAACAAAAAGTTTCTAAATGAATGTGTATTACAAGTATTGTATCTTACTTAATTCAATTCATTTCATTCTGCCCTCTGGATATGTATTTATGTAAACAAATCTACATCTCACTTATCTACACACACACACACACATCACAATCCTACTACGACTTATGACTTACGACCAGGGGACTACACCCACTTCAGTAGAAAATAACATCTTTATACCTCTTCGCAGATCTCATTTCGACTTGAGATTTGATTTATAATATACATAAATATCGACTATTTGAATGTTATATTCTTCTAAATTTCATTATTATTTAACTTATTGAATATAGTTCAACTGATTTATGTGAATTAAAAGAGAGTCGAAGATAATTATATCATGAACTGGTTACGTGAACTAATCACGAGTTCGATATCTGGGACGTTGCTTTAATGTTTTAATTAATTAATCGATTCGCCAACAGTGGATGTAATAGGTTCTATAATATATTTTATATACTTGTAATGGTTGTACTATTAATCAATGTTATCTTTTAATTATAGATTTTTTCTTATTGTTATTGATTGTGTCTAATAAGTTATTATTATAAATAGTATTTTTAAACCTAACATTTCATAGACACTTTGAACATTTCCATAAACAAAATCACCCCACAGGGTGTGCATGTGGAATAAACGTTAACTCATTTAGTCTGATTTTCCTACGTATGAGAGGCCAGGGCTTGAATCCTGATCTGTTATATTTAGAGTATTTTTATGAAAATCGTTTATCCACTCTCCTGTAAAACAAATACGTTTGTAGTTCATCTAAACTCTACCTTGCGTAATTAAAATGCGTACAACCTCTACGAACGTGGAGAATAAAATTATATATACAGTATTTATATTATGTATATATTTTTATATAACTAAATATATTTTTATGTACCTATTTATATATATCTTATTGATTTTAAATACATATATTTTTACATTTTATATTTTATTTATATAAAATATGGTCTTTGGTAAATAAAACCCTCAGTACTCCAACCGGGTTCCCGATCTCTCTGTCATCGCTGGTTTAGTCTATTGCAAGAGTGACTCCTTAGACCATGCGACCACCGAAGTGGGTGGAAAGTTTATTAAAAACAACTTGGAATGAATACGATTCTGGTAATTGTAAAAATCGATCAAAAATATTGGCAAAATGATTATATGAATACAGGATAAATTTTGAGTTTGAACTGGCCAAATCTAGCGTGAACCAGCTTTACCTTCCAACCACATTTTGTAGTGAGCCACATTTTGAAATAACAAACCTCATCTTAAAAAAAAGGTGGATTTCTCGACATCTGGTAGGCGTCTCAACGTTCCGGTAAGCGTCTTCCTTAGTGGGATATCCCAATATCTACCGAAACAAACCCTAAATAAAGGCTCCAAAGTGGAGCCAGGAATGAAGTCCTTGGCCACTGAGCTACAAGTTGAGAGCTTCACGGTCCAGCGCGGGTGGCTGTGTGACTGGCGAGATACACTGAAAGGGGGTATTTTATTTGAAGTGCGTAGCCTGATTTAGCAACGAATTACACAAAACACAGTCATGACTGGAGCTACCTTTTCCTCCTCCTTTTTTCATTTCTTCTTCTTGTAGTTGGTAAGAACGAGCCCTTTCAAGACACGCCAGTGTACGCGAAAAAACCGCCCCAGGCCCAATTTAAATGATTACAAGTCCGAGCATTGAAGCTGTCCTCTCAGGAGGAAGAGCGTGCTATATCCCACCAAACGACGCTTCCCAAGGTTAGGACCATCAGGGTTTGGCCACACGTGTGGAGTGCTTGACTTCTACATCCCGGGGGACAACATAAACAACACAAAGGTTCCTCTCCTTTCTACAGACTAATTGTGGTGACATGCCTAGAAATAATGTTTCTGTTTCTTTAGGTTGATAGTTTTAGTTTCTAACAGCTGGTTCTAGTGGAAATTCTTAAGACTACAAACTACAAACATTTTTTCTTTTCTTTCTTTGTGGCTTTAGCAACTTGAAAGTTATTTGCCATACTTACAAAATTACCCCACCTATCCCTATCTTGAGCTAGTTATATCCAGTACACCTTATTACACCCTATTAATATTTTGAGCTAATTCTATCCAGTCCACCTTATTACAACCTATCTCTTTCAGGTCCATTCTAATGGTATCTTCCCATCTGCTTCTAGATCTTCCTATTGGGTTTGGCAGTCAACACCCCGAACACGGTCTTAGAGTCTCCCATTCGCACTGCATGTCTTCTTGATTATCCAAACAAAACCTTGTGGTGAATACAGGATATGTATTCATCATTATGTAATCTCCACCACTCTACAGTATTCTAATCCCTTTTTGGCACCAATATCTTACCAAGCACCTTGTTTTTGAACACTGAGCAACCAGTAAAATTATGTCTTTGTATATTCTGAGTTTTACATTCCTTGACAGCAGGCAAGATGTCAACATCATAGTGACCTAATAACAATATACATTTCCCGACTGTTTTATTTCCCTAATTTCCAACCTAACATTGTTATTGCTAGCTAAAATTGTTCCTAAATATTTAAACTCATTAGCCCTGTCAAATGATATGTTTTTCGCATTATAGTATAATATCGTTTATAAAATGACGTTAGATATTATTATAGTATTATTCTACTCTCCAATATAATATGTTGGACTATCTCACATCAGGGGGAACGAAGACTAAACGTCAAGTTCATCTAGTCTTGCTAGCCGGTGATGGAGACGTCTGGGTTCAAATCCCAGCCTAGTATATTGCATGTGTTTTTTTTCCTTTAAAAAATTACATTCTCCCTTCACTGTGGGTACTTTGCTTTCAGCTCTTCTAACCTAACCCTTCCACTATTAGTTAAAATAAACGCGGATTAGCCCGGTGGTAAGATGCGAAGAGAAAAAAAAAGGCAAATATAAAGGTTACATATTTAAAACACCGTTATTATGGTTTTATTTGGATTGAAACTTAATTTTATTTATTGAATTTAAATAACACTTTTCTAAACACTTATTCGAAGTCAATATTTATATTTTTTTATTTAACAAGTTATTTCAAAATATATTAACAATGGCACATTGGCGTCGAAACAGCCAGTTAAGAGGCTGCTGCCTACCTGAGCGCTGACAATCATTGCACAACGTCCAGAGATGCCAACTTATTTAATTAGTGGTTTCTTATTTAATAATATGGCTCACACCAAAATGAGGCTGAAAGGTATCAAAATGTTCTAACGGCATCGGTCCCCCAATTCTATTGGCTTACGCACTACTTTAATTCAAATACATAAGCACAATAATTTATGAGTCTTTAATTTTCTTCTAAATACTTAGCGCCGCGTCTCACTACCCGTTCAAGTTACACGCTTTTCTTCTACAAAATTACATAAATGTATGGCTCAGTTTAATAGTGAACTAATTTCTAAGCTTGTATTTCCTAAGTATAAAATGTTGACAGTTTTAGTAAAATAATTGTATATACATTCCAAAGAAAATAATTAAAATAGTTTACTTGTGCGAATAGATGAGTGATGTTATTTGGGTTCCAAAAGTTAATCATACAAATACATTTTATATCCTAGATCAATTTAAATACAAAGTATATTCCTATATTTTTTAAACACATAATTTAAAAATACTCAGATATGTAGTCATGAAAGGCAAAATACACAGTATTTTACTGATTAATTCGACATGTCTGGATAATCGTTTGGACTTGTAACCAAAGCTGTAGCTGCCCTTCTCGGAAGTAAATAAATTAATATGCCATCATACACTTGACAAAGCACGTTCATAGAACCAATTATATAATGTTTTTTCTATAATTTTTGCAACCCATCAAAAAGGTGTCTGCTATTCGCAGATTGGAAATTTCTGCCCTTAAGATTAAAAAAAATTACATTTAAAAGAAAAAACTTAAAAAAAATCTTATTTTAAAGGATGTTTTTCCTTGAAATGACACAGCTCTGAAATTAAAGTAAATAGCTAGGAAGATAGATTCTTTTCTTAAATAAAAAAGGTAATTTTTAAGAGAGTTCTAAGAGAATATTCTAAGAAATTTGAAAATTGTTTCATTGGTTTTTGAAGCTTCAAAACGGCGTTTCCATAATTAATTCAGAATTGTGAGAATGTGTTTCTTTTGTCAGTGGATCCATTAAGTATGTACAAATATTATATCATTAATATATCAATAGATACGAGAATAGAGAAAATGGGGGTAGGAGGGTGGTATAATATTGGGTCCTTTACAACTCTCTAGCACGGACACTAGGGATTATTTCACGTGGCTAACATCTCAAAGTTAAATTATTGAGCTCTGAGGCCACCAGTACCTGGCTCCACTACGAAAACAAGCCCTACCATACCCCCTTTATATCCCCCTCTTGCACCCTAGCCCCCTCCTCGCCTTACGCCAAACATCCCAACTCCAGACAAGACCAGGTAAAAAACGACCGAAATCAGCGGCTTTTCAAGAGGTGAATGAATCATGAGCTTGGTCCATGAGAGACGAATCATTTCAAGTGAGAGGTGTATGGGAGTTAAGACGAATAAAAATAGAGGTAAAAAAAAGAGGAACAAAACAACACACACGAGATAATCACGCATGCGCTCTAGTATGTGATCTGAGGTACTGCTCAGGTGAACAATATTATTACTGCGATCAGCACCGCGGTGGCCAAGAGCATCAAGGATCTGCGGTGAGCTAGTTCGGCACGGGTGGGAGATAATGGGAGCTAGTTTTTGTAATAAAACATGAATGATTGAGAGCTATTCTATCGCGGGAATGGGTTAATGTAGAGCTACTCTGGCATAGATAATGAGGGGCTAGTAGGTCACAGTAAGGAGCTAGCCTGGTGTGGAAAGGCACTATTGGTAAGCTAGTCTTGCATGGGATGAGATAACGGGGAGCTAGTCTGGTATGGGAAGCAACTAATCTGATTTGGGAAGTATCTAATAGTCAGCTAATCTGGCATTGGACTGCACCAATGAGAAACTAGTTTGGCACGGAAAGGAGTCAATGATGAGCTAACCTGGCATTGGATTGCACCAATGAAGAACTAGTTTGGCACAGGAAGGAGCTAATGGGTATATATCATGTCATGATGAGCTAGGTATTTGGCATTGGAAGACTATAGGTTTATGTCATGGGAAGAGAATGGGGATATGGGGGGGGAGCTCATGGACTATTTTGGCATTGGAAGAAGCTAATGAGGCTCTTTTATGTCATGGGAAAGAGAAATGGGGGGCTATAATGGCGCGGGAAGGAGCTATGGGGGATATTATGTCAGGGGAGGGAGATAATGGGGGCTATAATGGTTCAGGAAGGAACTTGTGAGCTAGTATTTTGTGGGAAGGAGCAAACGGGGAGCTAATCTGGCGTTGGAATGTAATATGGAACAGGCTTACACCATGTATCACAGGGTTTTGATTTACGTTTTATTATCTCACTTGAGTTGAGTCTTTAGCAGAAAGATTATTAGATCCGTAACTAGAAGGTCCCAGCCACTAATGCCAAACAGAGGTTTTTAGTTGTTTATCTCATGTCTAGAAGTGACTTAAACTAATCTAAAGGCACAGGTAAAAGTGGGAATAATAACAGCAACAGCCAGTGTGAAGGAAATCTTTAATCTACCACTAGGATAATTCAGTGAGATCAGACGGATAATAGATCAGCGATTAACATTCCTAACTGACACAGGAGGCCAGGATTCAAGAGTAGTCGCTAGACTGGGTCATAGTTTTATTTTAAATCAGTGAGTTCCTGTGCATTTTATCATAGCTCCTCGGTTCAGCATGTGTTTGTGTATAATTTAATGTAAGTCACATATAGCCCTCATGAACACTTAGATGCGTACGATTATGAAGGTGAATTTAAAGAAAATATTTCTAGTCAAAATTTGCCTGAGAGAGAAATTTAGACCCCGTGGTGGTTGGTAATTCAACCCTTCGGCCCTTGGGTCAAGAATATAGCACTCTAATAATGATATAGAGTGCTATATTCAACCCTCCGGCCCTTGGGTCAAGAATATAGCACTCTAATAATGATATAGAGTGCTATATTCAACCCTCCGGCCCTCGGGTCAAGAATATAGCACTCTAATAATGATATAGAGTGCTATATTCAACTCGCCTCGGCAAATGCACTCTTATGTATGAGTCTTATTCACCCGGCCTGTAAATATAGCACTCTAATAATGATATAGAGTGCTATATTCAACCTACGGCCCTCGGGTCAATAATATAGAACTCTAATAATGATATAGAGTGCTATATTCAACCCTCCGGCCCTCGGGTCAAAATATAGCACTCTAATAATGATATAGAGTGCTATATTCAACCTCCGGCCCTCGGGTCAAGAATATAGCACTCTAATAATGATATAGCTCCATCGCCATAGCCTGTTAGGTTTGACAGAAGTTCAAGATAGACAGAAATGGCGTTGAAGTTCACACATCCAGTAAACTTCACTTGAATTTTTCTTCTCTTAAAAACAAATAGTCAGTGATATTCATAATTCTACCCCCCCTTCTCCCACTCCATGAAACAAATCAACTTTGAATAAATTAGTTTGAGCCATTATCTAAAAAGTATCATGTTTACTATTTAAAAAGTAGTATGTTTTATATAACTGGAATTAAAACCATGATTTTTCCTCAAGGTATGATAATTATAACATCTAGAAATCAAGTTTGATCGAAATTCATCAAACTGTTTCGGCTGTAGCTCCAGGTAAAATCATACCGAATTAGAAAACCTTACTTTTTTTTAGCTATTTTTGTTAGTTTGGGTACACATACAACGTCAAGATTCATCATCGTCATCTCAGAGTTGAAAACTACATTACTTCCTCAATGTAAAACCATACACAAACATCTTTTTCTTAGCACCACGTCTTACTACCCATTTGGGTTGTATGCTTATTTACTAATTATACTAATGAGCTAAGAATGAGTAAGATTGAATTAGAGGAGGTGTACTCACATTTGTGTGGAGGCAGAATGGGAAACTAATTAGGAAAAACCTCTCTCAGTACACCCGGCCGGGATCGATCAACGATTTCCACATCATCAACAGTCTATTGCGAGAGTGATGCCTTAGACCATGTGGCCACCGAAGTGGTACACATGTCTATATATTATTTTATTCCTAATAATTCATCCTGGGATCGAACTAAGGGGTTTTTCATTCACCATTTTGTCCTCCTCGTCACTGATCCGTGAAGAATGATGCGTCAGAATCTAACTTCGTTATTTGTAGTTGTTTTTTCTCTCTTGGTTCCATCTCTCTCTCTCTCTCGAGTACTACTGGAACGTTGGCAGCCTGGGAGAACGGTCACGGCCGATTGCTCCTAAATGACGGAACATGCGCGCGCATAGCCCACAGAAGTAAAGAATAAAAGAGGATCGCCGGCCCAACGAACCGTGGAACAAGCGAATAATCCCGATTGATTTGGTTAGTAGATTGGGGATCCACTTTGACAGTATTGCGGTGGGTGAAATAAGTGGGTTCCTCTTGGTTTATAGCTCTGTCCCGTATTGTGGGAGTCCAAGACACCTTAAGGAGTGAACTGGTGGTCTAGGGGTAAGGTATCTGACCTTCTGTCCTGGGGTCTGGGGTTCAATCCTCGGTCCCGGCACAGATTTATCTGATTACAAACCCCTTCCTTTACCTCTTACAAGACGTGTATTAATCACAACTTGTGAATGTGGGGAATGCCAGGCCTCCACCGTGGTTCGGAACTCACGTTAACTGTAGGTCCTCCATTTGATCTCACAATCACCCTACCATTACACATTAGGTAAGTGCGTATAACCCAAACGGGTAGTAAAACGCGGTGCTATAATAATAATAATAATATAATATAATAATAATAATAATAAGACACCTTAAAGCTTTAAGGGACGTTTATACTATGCCCTTTTCCTTGCAACGTGCCGCATTCAACTAGACATACAAAAGATGTAGGGTGTCTAGCCACAAGTAGCAGCAAGTGTTTCCCAAATATTAGGGGAGCATGCTATGACAATCTTTCCCTATGGACATTTGAAAACTGTCAAAAATGGTGTCGTTGGTTTGTCAAGTTATGTAGTTATGTTTTCAGTGAAGATTTTCATTTTGTTGTGTTTTCCTTAATGGAATGGAGTGCCAATTATACAATCGAATTCATCAATGAATATCAGAGTCATTCATTGCTTACACCGTAAAATGACTATAGCTGCAGACACGCCAGAAGCAAGTACTTCGCGCGACGACTTCTCTAAACGCATTGGTGCATAGGAAGAGATGCAAAAGTGAAAACAGGTCGGGTTGTATGAGGCAAAATGCAAGAGGCACGCTGCAAGACGCACGCAAGAGGCATACCTCTGCGCATATAATGTTGCATGAAAAAAGGAATAAGTTTCTGCACCTTAAGTCAATACAGTTTTTTTTATCGCAATGCTATTTGAACAACTGCAATTAATGGTGATCTGACAGATTTAATTTTATGAAAAGAGGACAAAACCTATGCGAGTAAAAATAAAAATACAAACTTATTTTGCAATAGAACTCAGTCCATAACGAATATAAAAATGGTTAGAAAATCGGTGCTTTGCTGGTCGGCTCTGTGTAGCCATACCTTTACAAGTTATATGAAACTATTTCAGGACTAGCAAGCTGAGAGTGAAAAATATATAGTTTTAATAAAAAAAACTGACCCAGGCCACAGGCTGGAAACAGTAATGGAGTTAAAGTAAAGCCCCTGTGGACGAATATGTCCAAACCAAATAGGGATTTTAAAATTTGAATTTGATTTTTTTAAATTAATTAAAAACTGGGTCGGAAGAAATAAAATGAAGAGATCTTTTTCTGTCTTTTGGAAACAAAGAAAAGCGTTGATTGGGCAATCACACAATGTATTGCGTGGTTACCCTGGGCAACGTCGGGTACTTCAGCTACTATTTTAATATATTACATTATAATGACTTTCCATTGTTATGATTTTGTTAATTTCTGTTGAAGGACTTTGCTACCGGGATAGATGATTGGCTAAACTTATATTTAGTTTCAATTGTAACTTCTTTAAATGCTTAACAAACTAAACGTGTAACGTGGACATCGCTCACGTCTTAAGGGTGCCACCTAATTTAAGGTAAAGTCCTCACAATGGAATATTTCTTATTGAAATGGCCGTTCTAAAGCTTCAAAACCACGTAACAAATTCAATTCTCTTTTTATAACATCGCGTCTTACAACCTGTTCATGTTATAAGGATATGTACTAATTACGCTAGTATTTTAGAGATGAAGAAAGCTAAATTTAGAGGAAGTGTACCCACATATGCGTGGAGGAGGAATGGAAGACCATTTTAGAAAAAAACTATCCTCAATACAACCGACTAGGATTCGAAGCCCAATCTCCCTGTCATCGGCAGTATAGTCTAACATTAAGGTGATGTCCTAGACTATGCGGCCACCAAAGCAGGTTCAATTATCTTAGAATGTTGTGTTGTTACCCTATTTACAAATGACTATTTAATTGAGGAAGGCGAGCGTTTAATTTGATTTGATCTCAGAACTGCAGTATTTTTGCATGAACGTGCTTAAAAATTACCTTTGTGTTTATTTTGTTTAGCTATAAAACTTAAAATGCTATTTTTTTGTAACTTTATATAGATATGTTGATAAATTTCCCCTTCATTTTGGCATGAACGGTATTTTGAAATAACAAACCCCTTGTTAAATAACGCGAGTTTTCTGGACGCCTGTGACGCGTCTAAGCGCTCGGGTAGATGGCCACCTCGGGTCTGAATATTGAGCAAAGCTTGGTTCGTGAGTGAGTCTCCTCCAGTCGGAACAGAGCTTGGCCTGTCAATCATATTTAGATCGTTTTCATGGCCACATTACGAGACGCTCTGTCAAGATAGTCGGGCAGCGTTTAGAACAAGTTGGACCATTACTTTTTAATATTTCCTGTCGGAGGGTTTTATTAGGTGTCTTGAAAGCCTCTAACTCATAAAGGTTGTTTGGAAGTGGAATTTACTGACTGATATCGGGTTTTTAGTGTGCACTAAAATGCTGAATGGGCTAGGTTAGTGGTTAACGCATCTTACACAAGGAGGTCAGTATTTGATTTTTGGTGATGATATATGGATCTGGGATTATTTCAGATTATTAGGTTTCCCTGGATATTTAAAGTTTACTTTTCATGCTCCTGTACAATTAGATTATCCTATAATTAATTTGCTGATTTAAGATAGTAAAATTAGCGCTTATCTATTATATATTAATAAATCTAGACTACCTTTAAAATAGGAAAAACTAGCTCTTACTCAAGAGGTCAGGTTTCAAATCCAAGCCGCGTCCATAGGTGAAGTTTCCATATTCTCTCAAGACGAATACTGCTTCTTTTAATCGAAGATCCACTCATAATTCCTTCCCTTTCTCAAGGAAACATTAGTTTCCCACCATGCCTTACTGCCTCTCCGAGCTAAACGTATTTTAATCTAGCTGATGGGCTAGGGATGACGAAGGTAGAATTTTGATTAAATGTTCGCTCATTTGTATGGGAGACCATTTAGGAAAAAAAACTAGCCTCATTAACTCGTGTTGGAAGTCGAGTCCCGATCTTACAATCACAAGCATACTAGACTATATGAGCCTAATCTTTACTTCACATGCACATCTTGTGGGTGTAGACATACGAGTATAATTAGTGATACTGCCAAAATAGAACAAACAAAAAAAAATCAATTTTGCACTTTATAAAATGAAGGGTCTTAGAGTTTGGGGGTGAGTTTCCAAATTGACGTGCGTTTGTGCAAGGGGTACTGACCTAGCTACGTAACACTATCTCCCTCGACCGGAAAGAGCTTGTGTCGTATGAGAAACCAGGAAAACAGCGAGGCGCCCGTTACAGTTGCGACAAATTGGGGGAAGAGGCTAAGAGCGCAAATAAAACCAGTTATTTCAGGAAGTGGGCAATGTAGGGCGGATTTCGTCAGGATGTGCCGGTTGTCCAAGCGAGTGTGCAAGATCCATTACGACCATTGTACGTTACTTGTTGATAGCGCATGATCCGGGGCAGAAAGTCAGCTTGGACGGGGCAGGAGGGATGCTTCAAGGACAAAGGCCTCTACCAGAGCAATAGATGTTATGTTCTAACACAAGTCGAGCTATTCCCATATGCCTATTAAGGTAGCACTTAGATCAAATGTACCCAATTTTCCGTGGAGGTTAAGTGTAAACCCATTTAAGAAAAAACTCCCGGCTGGGATTTGTGCCCCAACATCCCCTTCACTGGTAAATAATACTAGATGAGGTTGAAGTCTCAGTCCATGGTCCAACCGATTCGGGTAATCAACTATTATATAATCAGTATAATAATGTATCAAAGACATATTTTGGTGTTAGTTAAGACTATACATTTCACATTGCGAGTAGGCAAGTTTGGACGAACCTAGAACTAAATGGCTGAACTTGAACACTAAAACCAGCCCAGCATTACAAATTGAGGATGGAATAAAGTATTTATTTTTATTATTAGTATTGCGTCTTACTACCCATTAAGGTTATAAGCACTTACACTAATGTGTAATGGTAGGGTGATTGTGAGATGAAATGGAGGACCTACAGTTTAACATGGGATCCGAATCACGGTGGAGTCCTGGCATTCTACACATCCACAAGTTGTGATTAATATACGTCTTGTCAGAGGTGAAAGAAGGGTTTGGCAATCAGATAAATATTTGACGGGACCGAGGATTGAACCCCGGACCCCCAGCACAGAAGTTTGACACCTTACCCCTAAGCCGGCAGGTCACCCAAAACCTTTACCAAAAATGTGACTGTATTTTATGTGTTACCTGTATTTGGTACGTCTCTCTTTATTCTTCTTTATCTTTTTTTAAATCTTTGTATGTCCTACATGGCAGGAGTGAAAAATTGATCAACTCCCAGATTTAGCTGTTTTTATGTTGTTTCATTCATCTGGGTACATAAACGTTAACTTTTTTAAAACACAGATTTAATCAACACACGACTTACAAACACTCTAACCAGAGGGTGCATGGACAGAGTTATCAATCTTTTCTTTCTTGGTTTGGCGACGATGCAGAGGTTGGGGTTAGAATCATGGCTGATGGATATTTTTTTCAATTGGTATCTTGCTCTATATCTACGTGAATATTGATTTACAAACTAGCCCAACTTAGGACAGCATGCCTTAGACTACAGAGCCAGCATTAACTCTTAGATATTTATTAATTGGAAGGATCAACTTGTATATTAAAAGTAAAGGGCGTAGAAAGGTGGAGGCCCAGGGGGTCTGTCCCCTGGGATTAACTGGACACCCCCTTAAAGGGGCTTCACAAATTAATATAAAAAACTAATTTTTGAGTATTTTTCTCTTACTACAGTTTTAATTGTATGTCATCAACCAAATAATAGTTAATTAATATTTTAATTTTCTCCTTCGAGATACACTTTATAAAACTTCCTATTGTAATAATAGCTCTGTCATCATTTCAAATAATCTACCTCTTTTCTCATACATTATATGGTATTGAAAAACAAAGGAAGGTTCTTGGAATGAACCGAGTAAGTGGGGTCCGAGAAAATGAGGCCAACATTTTTGCTCTCACCTGTAAGATCCTAATTGAGGAATCACCTAAAACAATGGTTCCCAACCTTTTTTCGCTTGCGTACCCCGTGGCATACCATTTCCAAAATGTATGTCCTTAATTTTTTTTTTGCAAAATGTTGATTACTACACTAGTAACTATTTCTGATTTATTTTTTACAACTGAAAATAAATGGTCTAGTAATGGGATTAAAAAACAATGTGGTAATAAGCTGAATAATGATTGCAGATTTTTTTACATTCAAAAAGAAAAGTTAAAATAAAAAATATACATTTAATTGATTTATTATTAATTATAAAAAAAATATGTTTGATGAAATTGAAAGCATTTTCTCACGGTAAATATAAAGAAAACCCATACCACCTCTCACCATATCATTGAGCTAATTTTACAAATTTAACTGATCTTAGGTCTTACAATGTTGGCATAATATTTTCGCGTACCTCCAAACGTCCTGGAAAGTACTCCACGTAGGGAACCGCTGCCCTAAAATAAAAGAGCAGCTTAAATAACATAACTGTCAGAAGTTGAGTTTTCAGCTTGTTTAGGTAGGTTTACTACCCTTCCCCAACCATAATATCAACATACATACTTACTCAAAATATTATTTGATAATCATGAAAAGTTTAAAGGAAAAGGCAGGGTCAGGAGAGTCCGGGCCCCCTAGAATTTCTTAGCGGACCCTCCCGAGACAAACTGGCTTTCTACACCCTTGCCAATAGTAAATATATTCGTCAAAACAAATCAAAATTTAATCCAGATGCCCCCAAATCAGCTTATTATCCACTAGTGCAAGGAAAGAATCGATTAGCAAAAACTACCTTCCTTTTTGTTAGTCTAGTGTTGGGGTTAAAAACCTATGACACCACGCGAGAATATTTTCTTAACACGATGTCATCCTCTGGTGTATATATATTTTTTTCCCATACAGCCCTCTACGTTATGAAGGTGCAGAAAATAAAAGTGTATGATTATCGTTGCTACAAAGTTATTCTACGAGTGATTTTTTTTATTACAACAATGATTTTCTATAAGCGTTGTCTAAATGCATTTATTAATAATTCAAGTACTTTTCTGTGCATGACCCAGACGGGCAAAACAGCCTCTAAGAAAACAACCCCTAATTATATCTTATTTGTAAGTAATGTTGTTTATAGCTTAGTAATATAAGTTAGATTGATTTTAAATAATTATCATGATGAAGGCCTTCACTATGCTAATTCGTTGATCAGATTTACGATAGGTGCATGAAAAATGTATCCGAAAATTATCGACGAATAGGAGATACTTCCCCCCTCTCCCCCCAATTTTTGCTAACCCTAGTATGGTGACTTTCTGACCAGTATTTATGTATGTGTATAGTGGTAGTAGTAGTCTGGCGTTGATTTATACCAGTACGGTGTAAGAGAACAACTTTAGCAGGTTGTCGGGAGGTCATGACCCTACTAAAGGAGCCAAAGGAGAAGCGAAGAAGGAAGAGAGTGGGGGATAGATTTTCCAAATAACTCCTAGATTGTTCTGTCTCACAAAGAATTAGCCGCAAAGGGACAGATTATTTATAGTATATATTTGTTTGGATAAGAATTCATCCTCCCAAACCCCCAACCTTTCTCCCACTCGCCTCTCTGGACCCAAGCCCGTTCCATCTCACAATTTGGGTGAGACATACAGGTCCTTCTGGGTGAGTAGGGGTGTGTATTTCAACACTGACCCGGGAAGCCTTCCCGAGTTCAATACTATCAGATGAACCTAGGGTGGTTCTATTCCCACCTTAAGGAGTTCCCGTTCTCTATACAATCTAATGCAGAGTTAATTTTTAGTTGATGATAGCCATTATTAGTTCCCGACAGTCTCATCCCCTGTACTCCAATAGGGTAGGGATGAGACAGGTTGAGTTAAAAAAGAAGTGAACCTTGAATTTGGTGGATGTGTAAAATGGGAAGCCATTATGGAAAACGCTCTTCAATAACCCTACCAGGATTTAAACCTAAACCTTCTCACCACAGACTAGACAATATTAAACTGTCGCCTTTATCCACGTATTACTGGTGCGAGTAGCTCAATGGGAGTGCACTCAGAACTCTCGAGGAGAGAGGATATCGAACAACATTTGTGGATGGGGAACTACACTTTAAATGAACTCCGCAATCTTGCAGACTACAATCACGACCGCTCCTCTAACAAGCACTAACAATTCGTAGGAAACATTTTAGATAAAGAAGGGAAGACACTGCAAACTAGGAACTCGCCTTTTCCAATAACGTCGAAACTGAGATGGCTGATGAATAGATCTACTACCATATTTCCTTCCATTCTGATATCCTTGTATTTGAAGTTGAAAGCTGTCCTTGTATCAAAATAGATTAAAAAACAACAAATATACAAATAATGATAATACTAAAAATACCCGAGCACACAGACAAATTATAATCCCAGACACTCAACCTCCAGTTTAAAATGGTTGCACTCCTTTTGGCAGCTTGAGTCCTTCAACACTAGGATCGCTGCGGTTAATCCTCTCATCACCCATCAGTGACACTAGCGAAGCCCAGTGTTGAAGGACTCAAGCTGGCAAAAGGAGCGCAGTGAAACCCCCGTAAGGTTGATAGTCTTGTTTCTTTATTGTCTGTGCCCGAGCAGGACTGGCTGGCTTAGGATGGTTTTATCCTCTACTTCCAAAAGGTTGTATAAAATAATATCCAAAATTGTCTAAGGATCATGTAAATCTGGTGTCACTAAATTTGGAAATTGTGAATGATAATTTGTAATTACAGTTTGGAGACTGGTTAAAATGACGAAAAGGGAAGTTTTTTTCCCATGTTTTTTATGTATTGCTAGTTTTTATCATTGAAAAGTTAAATTTTTATGGCAATAACACTCCTCACCCTTCAGGCCTTGAGGATAGTATTGGGAATTAGTTTATTTTAAAATGCAAGTTGGTGCAGAAAGTGTTGACTCATTTTATTACACTATATCTTTAAAATGTTAACTGCTAAATGATTCAAATTAAAGTTAAAATAAAAACAAAATATTAGCAATTTTTTATATAATTTTGAATTATTCACTTTTTAACTATGTACTTAAGATGCCCACCATTATGTGCACTACATTGTTGTATGCGTTTCTCGAAACTTATTATTATTACTAGCACCGCGTCTTACTACCCGTTCGGGTTATACGCACTTACGCTAATGTATAATGGTAGGGTGATTGTGAGATGAAATGAAGGATCTACAGTTTAACGTGGAATCCGAACCACGGTGGAGGCCTGGCATTCCCCACATTCAAAAGATGTCTTGTTTCTCGAAACTTGATTGCCTTTGCGCAATGTATCTTATTGAATTGCTTCAACTTACACCACAGTTATTTCTTTAAGTTCCTGACGTGTTATTGGGATAGTCGCTTAAACATGACTCTTTAAGGTGGGATCGAACGGGATGCGAGAAAAACAAGTGTGGTTTTTTTTAAAGTTTTTATGGCCAAACATTTTTTTGGCTAGAATTTTTAAAAAAAAATTGCTCCAGTAAAAACA
Source organism: Timema cristinae (assembly GCA_039000515.1). NCBI lineage: Eukaryota > Metazoa > Arthropoda > Insecta > Phasmatodea > Timematidae > Timema > Timema cristinae. The sequence goes on from JBCFYV010011172.1 coordinate 77,550,497, forward strand.
TAGAATTTAATTTTCTTCGCGTAATGACTCTAAAATTTATTGAATATCTGGAACTTAATGATAACTTTTCCCCTTCATTTAAAAACATTCTCATCTAAAGCCGCTATTATCATGATAAAATAATATCCAGGAACTGTTGATATCAACATGTGAAGAAGATTAAACTATGTTTGTACTGGAACAATATTTTATTTATTTTAGCAACAACAACAAAATTGCCCTAAAAACTGCAATCCACTGGCCTTTTATCGCGACCTCTTCCAACCCACCTCAACTTACCCCACTAGAAAAAGTTTGTACCAGGCACCTGGGTTGTAATGGAGTTGGGCGTCGGTCCTAGGAGTAGGCCGGTATTCAGACTATGAGGGCTGTTGCCCCATCTTGCTGGAACCACATGCTACCATCCAATAAATAAATATCTAAAGTAGGGCTAAGCGTTAACAGCTAGGATAACTCAAATCAGTTAAGTTATTTTGTCTATTTTAAGATAGTCTTATTTGGATAGAAAATTCATGCTAAATAGCTATATTAAAATTCAACAGTTAATAGTTTACTCGAAAATCGCAATACACTGTACTACTTGTCTGATCAAAATAAAAAATTCTTAGATATTTTGAGCCTTGGGTGTTTGTATGATGAGAAATTACATTTTGAATCTTAAAATAGTTTAGCTCTAACTGAGGCGTGTGATTAGCTGTTTAGCTGTCTCGCATGATATGATCATAATAATTTACTCGCTCCATGAAATAGACAACATATGTCTATAAGATTTTATTTCTCTTTAAAAACATTCCTTACTTTATGTTTGCAAAACATGGAAATAAAATAAAAGTTTAATGTATTTTACTTTATGCTACTTATCGGGGATTGAGAAAATGATCACAGTTTAATGACTCCATCACTTGACTTTAATGATATTTAATGCATCTATGATTCGCAAGTCCCTTTGACGGAACTGATTTTATAATCTAAGTTTCACCACATCATGAATGAACTAATTAATCCCTACATTAACACATCCATAAAAGCACATATTTTTAGTCAACATGTTTTATTTGTTTACTCATTTTGTTCGTAGGTAGTCTACATGTGTATTGAATGTAAAGGGGAAGTGGGCACAAGAAGGATTATTAAATATATATTGTTTTTACCTGTGAAGTTTTAACACCAATATTAGTAACCTCTTAATTTAAGAGGTGATAACGAGGAATGTAGTTTATAGAAAATGCAGCCTCATTAGCACTAAGAGGGAAAAGAAAACCACTCTGTTAAACGACGTGTGTGTAAAGCCACCCGGCCTGGATTCGCACCTCAACTTATCCATCACAACGATCAATCTTTTTTGCGAGTCTAATGCCTATCTGACGGTCATTACATTTTCACCTAATAAGCACATGTAAAGAATATTAATAAAGTCGACGGTGACCTGGTGGTCTAGGGGTAAGGTGTCAGACTTCTATGCTGGCGGCCGGGGTTCAATCCTAGGTCCCGGCAAAGATTTATCTGATTACCAAACCCTTCCTTCACCTCTGACAAGACATCTTGTGAATGTGGGGAATGCCAGGCCTCCACCGTGGTTCGGATTCCACGTTAAACTGTAGGTCCTTCATTTCATCTCACAATCACCCTACCATTACAAATTAGCGTAAGTGCGTATAACCGAATGGGTAGTAAGACGCGGTGCTAATAATAATAATAATAATAATAAAGTCGACCTCGCTGGTCTTGGGTTTAAGTGCTCATCTCAGTATCTGATGATCATGGGTTCAAATCTATCCAGGGTAGGTGGGCTTTTCTTGAGTGATAAAAATCTGTGGCATAACTTTTTTTGCAGGGGAGAAGGAGTCATTGGTCCTATGTCGATTGTGATATGTAAAAGAACCCTTGAAGGTATATTAAAATACCTTTCCCGGCAAAATTGGTAGGACCTTTTGCTCTCGCTCATAGAAATTATTATGGGCTTATATAGACAATCAATTCAGTAAGTGTACGCTAAATACCTCTAATAAATAAAAAGTAAAGTATTAATAAAAAAATAACGGGCTATGTCCATTTACCAAAGGTTTATTTCGTATTATGTATTATATTTTAACATTATTAAACTCCATATTGGTAAGAACGTGGACAAAGTCGTCAGTATTTTCTATTCTGGTTTGACCATAACAGGGAGATCAGGGTTCAAACCTCAGAGAAATGTTCTTGAGATGTTTTCATATATGGCTTACCACTCTTTCTCCCCGCAAGTGCTGACACATTTTCCCTAGATTCTACGAGTATTCCCTATGCATATGCACTCTGATAATGTTAACAAACATATAGCCTGAAACATTCAAAACTGAATCTAACAAAGAAAGAGATAATATTTTAAGCGCTTACTATAAACTGTTTATGTTTCCTGTGTTGTTGGACCAAACAGGTTGATTCTTCGTGAGATTAGTGTATTCATCTGTCACACGAAGAATTTAAGTTCTAGTGACTACATTAATCTGCAGAAATGTTAATATTTACACGCCGTGAAGGTGGGATTTGAGTGTTTCTTGCAGCTTGAAGTTTGGTTTTCAACGAATAAAATATATGTCCACGTATTAAGGTTGGGTTAGTGGACGGAAACACGAGTTAAGGTCCGTATTTCTGCAGTTTTTATAACAAAAAAAAACACGTTTAGCTCAATTAAACTATTCATCGCTTGGATAAATACTTTTTGTTTAATCTTTTACACATAGATATCACAACATTTATTTAATATTTGTTAATGGCATCAGGGAATTTAAACAGGTTATTTTTATCTTCATTTAAAAAGTTTCTTTGCAGATGCTAATACGTCCAAGACCAGAGTCAAGTCCATTGATGTTAGTTCTGAGCTATTCATTAAAAACTTAAAAAGTCCAAGACTAGTTATCTTTTCAAATGACCCAAAATTAATCACATCTATAAAGTACTCTTACATGTACAAAACTTAACTTGTTACTTCACAGAATCATGGGTCTTGCCTTTTAGAATATAAAACCAGTGTTAACTCATTTTTATAAAAAAAAATGTGACTTACCCCCTTTATCAAATGACTGATTCTTAAAAACGGTTTAGACAACTGTGTGTATAAAATTAATCTATACACATTTACTGATTTACTCTGACCAAAAATTGTTTCTAATATAAAAAAAATTAAGTCAAAGGTAGTGATCTTAGCTCGCGTTTCCCTCCACCCCACCTTAAGGTTACCGCCTACAGGAGTGCTGAGACGCTTTGATTACGTCTAAAACTACAGCATTATTTAAAAGGTTGCTCACACTCAAATTTAAATGATAGGTATCAACAGTTTCCTAAAGAATTACTATTTTTAGGAAAATCATGAAAACGATAAATTAGATCCTCTTCAAGGATGCTTCACATGAAATGTCACTTATGTGAGATCTAACTAAATGATTTAAAAAAATATATTTAGCTTCCCTCAAACAAAGAACGTAATCTTAAAAGGTTCACAATATAACATTCTAAAATAATTTAGAATTGTTTCAGGTGATTTGCGGCTTCATAGCTGTTATTTCCATATTAAATACAATAGTAACAGGATATTTATTTCAAGTGAGTGGTTTCCTTAATGTGGGTATGCAGTTAACAAGAGAAGCTGTCAGTGTTTTTAGCAATTTTTTTTTGGTCAAAATAAATCAAATATTGATTCATTGCAAACATAGAGCTTAATTTTATTCCCATGGTGACCACAAAAGTACTTGAATATCTGTCAAAGATGTTCTATAATTTAGTTACAACATTTTCTCTTCATTTCAAAAGTTTGTCATCTAATGATACTATACCCATGACAGATATTAAACAACTGTTGATATCACCATGTGGAGACCATTAAATACTATGTTTGTACGAGAAATATTTGATTCATTTTGACGAACAAATATTTTGTTATAAAAATAGCTCAAACACGGACCTTTTTCGCGTTACCTACACTCTCCCTTAGCGGTAAAGCGAAAGGGGGGGGGGGGCACATTTTGAAGAGTTCCTAATCATTGTAAACGTTCCACTTTTTCATGTACTTATTTTTAATTTTTAATATTATTTACTCCAAAATGAAGTTGAAATATTCCAAGAGAATTTTCTTACCAATATCAAATTATATTTTAAGCTGAATACAACATTTTATTTTAAAATGTAAAATTATTCTAATTTTCAACAAAGTTATACGCAAACTTACTTGTTTTCATGGTTATAACAAACATTTCAAGCTATTTAAATATTATTTCTGCAGTTTCGAAGCCTCAGAGATATGCTACTCCAGTGTGAGGAAACTTACCTTCAGGAAGGCAGCCCTTAGGTGGTTGTTTCAGCATCAATGTACCATTCCAATAGTCCTTGAATTAATTTGTTGTATAAGATGAGGAAGAATTACCACGCAAAAATGTTAAGAATATTGTTGCCTATAAATTCATAACCATACAAACTCAAATAAAAGGGTTTAGTTTAAAACAAGTCCTGAAAATAAGAAAATAATATATATATTATTAAGTATTTTGTCAGGTAAAATATTTGGATAATATACGTGATCCCCTTATACCCGTATTGAAATGTGGGTATTTTTACTAATGGGGTAAGAATGCAGAATGTAGAATTTGAAGGAAATTTACTCACACTTGTGTGGGAGGAAAATGGGAAACTATTTAAGAAAGTAATACCCTCAACCCCACCGGGCTAGGATCCAATCATCAACTTACCCATCACAAACAAACGAGTTTGACACCTTGATCCTCGAGCCCACCCATGTTGGTAACAAATTATACTAAAAAATTTGTATAAAATGGCGGAAAAAGCAATATAATTTAAGTATGATAGGAATGCATGACCAGCATTTCAAACTTATAATTAAAAGAGCAATCATTACAGGTTTATTCTACTGAGTTGTATAAAAGAAGGTTTCTCTCTAACTATTCATCCCGATATTTTCGATCCCAGTTCTCAACCGATTCGGAGCATAGAGTAGAAGACACTTCGCGAGAAAGTGGGGTACGTCTTCCAGCCGTCAATCACAGCCTCAGAATAGCACTGAGACGCATAAGATGCTCGGTTATCTAGAATTATCTCGGAAATATTTGTCCTTTGAAGATATAGCTCACTCTAAAATGGAGAGGAAAGTGTCAACATTAAACACTTTAGACAATTTACGTTTTGTAATTATAAATATTTTTTAAACCGTAAAGGTAAAAAGTTCATTTTTGACGATGTTTTCACGTGAAATGTCACATTTAGCTCAAGGCAAATAGCTAGGATCATAGATAAAGTATTCCTCAGATAAACTATGTCGTTTTACTTTCTTGTATGAATAGAACATAGACCCCCTAGTGTAATCGTGAATATTTCATACCTTGATTTTGTGATACATTTTTACGTTTTATATGCCTCCGAACCCCAAAATATGGATTTTATTATTTTGTTTGTCCTCTAGTCTCTCCGTCCATGGGCCTGAATACCAAACTATTAGGTGTATTTAGTCTAAACATGATATCTAGATGTTATATATTTTGTTTGTCCTCTAGTCTCTCCGTCCATGGGCCTGAATACCAAACTATTAGGTGGATTTAGTCTAAACATGATATCTAGATGTTATATATTTTGTTTGTCCTCTAGTCTCTCCGTCCATGGGCCTGAATACCAAACTATTAGGTGGATTTAGTCTAAACATGATATCTAGATGTTATATATTTTGTTTGTCCTCTAGTCTCTCCGTCCATGGGCCTGAATACCAAACTATTAGGTGTATTTAGTCTAAACATGATATCTAGATGTTATATATTTTGTTTGTCCTCTAGTCTCTCCGTCCATGGGCCTGAATACCAAACTATTAGGTGGATTTAGTCTAAACATGATATCTAGATGTTATATATTTTGTTTGTCCTCTAGTCTCTCCGTCCATGGGCCTGAATACCAAACTATTAGGTGGATTTAGTCTAAACATGATATCTAGATGTTATATATTTTGTTTGTCCTCTAGTCTCTCCGTCCATGGGCCTGAATACCAAACTATTAGGTGGATTTAGTCTAAACATGATATCTAGATGTTATATATTTTGTTTGTCCTCTAGTCTCTCCGTCCATGGGCCTGAATACCAAACTATTAGATGGATTTAGTCTAAACATGATATCTAGATGTTATATATTTTGTTTGTCCTCTAGTCTCTCCGTCCATGGGCCTGAATACCAAACTATTAGGTGGATTTAGTCTAAACATAATATCTAGATGTTATATATTTTGGGATATATCGTTGGTTTTACCCTAGTCCTTAAATTAATGGTCGTTTAATGATATATTATTTTTGAAAATATCAAATATTTCGCAAATGGCTATAACAATTTTGTGAAAGTGCTTTTGTTTAAAACTCTTTTGAATGATTTTTAAGAATGTATGCTTATTTTTTTTTTTTAAATGGTAAAGGTAGCTTATGCCTACTTTTGACCAAATTTAGAAAAGTTGAAATTTTACACAAATGGTCTATAATATTTGGTCCAAAATTTTTGCTCGGAAATTGTTTTTCCCGATTAAAAATCAACATATTTTTACAATTTATATAATTTGAAGCTACTTGACAAATAGCTGATTTTTGAACATTTGTTTGGATTTTTTTAAATTAGTTGAACATTTTTGTTTGGAAGTAAAGATGGCTTATTTTGATTAAAAAATGGATTTGTTTGTTTTTTAAGTAAAATATGCTTAAGAGAGTAGCTTAGTGAGAACTTGTTTTTGAAATGGTGTCCCAAACTATATGACACTATGTGAGAAGATTTGTACAATTGCGCTTTACCATTTATTTAATAAGGTCATGGCAGAAAATGTTAAGGACTGTTTCAGTGTTTTTTATTTTGTTTTTTAAGTTTCAGAACTGTCCATCTCATAATAAACACAGCAATGAGAGAGTATTTCCCTTTATCTAGGTGGCACCCTTAATTATTGCCATAGCAACGCTGAAACGGTTGCTTACAAACCCTTAGTTCAGTAACTTTTGCCCTTAAATGTTCCTGGAAAGAACGTATTTATTCCGTGTAACGTTGAACTTTTTTTTATAGTTATTTTATATAAAAAAATACTTAATTTATTTTGATACGGGTAGTAAAAAGACAACAACAACAACCGCACACACAGCACACACACAAATACATACACAAACACACACTCGAGGATGTTGAGAAAATTGCTATGAAATATTTCCAAATATCTTGAGATATATAACCTCGTGGACTGGGTTTTAAAAGGAAGCTGTGCCAAGAACCTGATAGTTTTGTAAATTCAAATCGTTGTTGAGACAGTTAATATAAAATAGTGGCCAGGAAAAATTCCCGGCTAATCGCTCACCTGAATATTTTTCCACAAGGAGGAGGAGAACGAACAGATGCCTCCTGACAAGTGTGCGAAGAAGATAGAGATACACACCGGAATAGGTGTGGGGCTTGGGGGGGGGGGGGGCAGGAATTCATGATGACTAGAGAGAAGACACGAAAAGACACGCAAATTTTACGAACAAGTGTAAAGCAAAGTTGGTAAAAAGAGAGAAAGGTGAACACATCACAATAACGGGATTGCAGTTACGTAACCCGTATGACTGACGGCGAATACGCGGTAACACCACCGGGAACAAGTTTTCGTTAAGACTATTAGATTGATCGTGCAAAGCTATCAACATGATTTGATTGGCGGGATTCAAGTAATTGGTGGGTTTCACGTAATCAGTTCTTGATTATTCAAGCCAATGATTTTACAAGGGTCTAGAAAAAATTTACACGAATCATAGTGTAAATAGGAAGGGAGGGGGATTATTTACACTTCAGTACATACACCCATTACTAGAATACAGACTTTCTCGTCACTGACAAAAATTACATCAGGTGAGTAGACTATAAGTATCAAATATTCACACATTATAACATTCGGAAGAAAGACAATTTATTGGTTTTGACACGTAAACAGCAAATAGGTCTGATTTAAGTATGAATCTTATTTACTAATATGGACAAAACATAATATGGTGATCCTACACAAGAGTTCATGTAGTCTAAGGCGTTGGAGTCCTGTTAGACTTACGTAGCACCGTGTCTTACTACCCATTCAGATTGTACACTTAAGTACTAACTATGCTAATGGCCTAGGAATTGGAGAGGTTACATATAGAGGAAGTGAGCCCACATTTTCGTGGAGGTAGAGTGGAAAAGTATTTAGAAAAAGTCACCCCAGTCCATCCAAGTGGGATTCGAACCTCAATCTTCCCGTCCTCGGCAGTCTGGCTCAACACGAAACTAGTGTGTTAGCCAAATACGCCACCTAAGCGGGTGACTGGATAGATAGTTGGTGATTAGGTAGGTCGGAGTTTGAATCTTAGCCGGGTAAAATTGGCTGGGTTTCTTCAGATGGGATTTCCCACTATATCTCCAAAATCATTCTCCTTATATTTACTCTTTGGGGTGGTCTTAAATTACGTAGCGGTTTGAGGGGGGCTTAAATATTGTACTACGTTTTCTTACGAAGGAAAGAGAGGAAAACATCAGAAACCATCTTACGTAAGGATTTTTTTTATCAATGTTTATAGTGAGATAAAATCCAAAACATTACTTTTTTGCCATAAAATAAATATATATTAATTATACAATTTTTCTTATATTTCAATTACTTATGTGTTACACTTAATTTTACTGCAATTAAATTATTTTAAAATGTCATATAACTAACTTTATTACAAGTCCATATGTTTAAAAATAGTTAAACTACTAAAATAATCTAATTTATCAAATTGTTGATGTCGTAAAATCTTACAATCCCTTACTTGGGAGAAGGGAGGAAGAGGGATTGAAAATCATAATAAATCCTAACGTAATTTAAGTACGGCCCATTTATAATAAGTCAATAATAGTACGTGAGTTAAAAGTAGGCCTATTGTTAAAAATAAGCTATGAATAGCACATCCTACTATTAATACACTCTGTATTTTTAATATAGACTGATTGGGTTTATTTATTGGTATGGTCAACGCCAAGGTTCTTAAAGACTCATTCTAAAAGGGGGGGAAAATGAACCCACAATGTTGGGAAGAGTGGGTGGAAATACGACAGTGACATACATATCATATATGGAAAACTATTGCTAGTGTTTTCGACCTGAATTCGAATTTCAACCTCCCAGTAACCAGAAATCCAGTCGATCGCCTTAGACCACGTCCTCAACGCCCCGCGTATTTCTGTCCTGCCTGTAAATGGGATAAGGGAGCTACTTACTTCAAAGTAAATATCCTTTATTGGTTAAATATATTATTAAATGGCAGTTCTGAAGCTTCCAAACCCCTAAGGGCTCATCCTTAAATTACGCGAGGCTTTTTTTTTAAATGATTCTCAAACCCCCCTCCGCTCATGTAAGGGATCGTAAGATTTTCGATCCCCATTTATCTAATGTAATTTTTTACTGTTGGTGAATTATATTATTTTAATCATGTAATTATTTTTAGACATAAGGATAGGTAACAAAGCAAAAGCTATGATAATTTATAATACTTTAATTGCAGTAAAATTTGGTGTAACACATCATGATTAAATGAAATATAAAATAAACGTTATAATTAATATAATTATCTTTTGACAATTTTTTTAGCTATTTTGTTTCACAATAAGCATTGAGTTAAAAAAAACTTATGTAAGATGGATTCTGATATCCTCCCCCTCGTAAGAAAACGTAAGAAAATACTGAGGCCGCCCCCTCCCCAAAAAACCCATACGTAATTTAATGAAGGCTCCTAGAACAATCCTCAATTATCTTAAAATGTTCTGTTGTGACAACGTTAAAAATTAATAGTTGTTTCAGGAAGATTTAATCTTGGTTTATAAACCCCTTACTTTGACCTCAGAGCTGCAATATTTTGTGTACAAGATAATATTGAAGGTTAACTTTACGTTTTTATGATTTTTTTTGGTCGAAATTTCAGGACTTTCGCACATCTACAACACATCACAGCGTTACGATAGGCGGCTGCCTTAAGGCTGGCAACATCTTCGCTACTAACGCTCCTAATTTTGAACTGAAATTACTTGTTAGATTTGTGCTTCCAACCTGGTTTTATAGTTTATTGCATTGTGCAACGTGCACTTTTCAAGCACAAACACATTCGAGTAGCATTCGATTTACAAACAAAATTAACCCAGGACACTAAACACGCTTACTTACTTACGCTATGACATGAGAAACTCGAAAGCTCATTTCTGAATTTACAAAAGTACTCTAGCTATCCCTATCTTGAGCTATTTATATCCAGTTCACCTCATTACACGCTATTTCATATCCATTCTAATGTTATCCTCACATCTGCGTCTATTTCTTCCTAATGTTCTCTTTCCATCGGTTTTGCCAGTCAATACTCTGAACAAGGTTCTAGAATCTCCCATTTGCGCTCCCTGACCTGCCCTTCGTAATTTGCTAGACTTGACTACACTAACAATATCTTGTGATGAGTACAAAGTAACCTCATCCACTCCCCAGTAACTTCATCCCTTTTTGGACTAAATATGTTCTTTGGTGCCTTGTTTTCGAATACTCTAAATTGGTTTTCGTCATGTAAGGTAAGAGACCACGTTTCACTTCCATAGAGATGAACAAAAAAAAAAATTGTTTTGTATATTCCGAGTTTCACACATGCCCAGTCTTAAATATTAACTAATTGAAACCCACATCGATGGGCCCGTGGACAAATTGTCAAACTTATCTAGTCGTATTTGTTATTGACAAAGAGGTTGGGTTACGACTCTAAGCTGGGTGTACTGAAAGTATTTTGTTCCCACGGGGTTTTCCAATATTTTCGAAAATTCAGGTAGTATTCTTTTATATTTTGCCTTCCACATAAGTATTGTTAAAGTATTTTAGTCCAGATGTGTATAAAGACTCAGAGCAACAACGACAGCACTAATTATTCGAGCTTGCATATAAATGGTATATATATATATATATCCGTCCGCACTACCTGATATTGAACCAGGCTACGCTAGACTTGTAGTTTACCACGTTAACCACATAGCCAAGGTGAAAGGCCCTCATCTGTCACTAAAGATATATTGTATTTATTCTGCAAGTATGTGGTTTTTCAATATACTTTCAATAAATTCCGCTCTTTAACAGCGTGTAAGGAAATTGAACTATGTATTAAAAGTTTTAAAAGTATTGCCATTAAATCTAAGATATTGAAATATAAACAGAGCCGTTTAGTTTGAACGAAAAATAGAAAACATATTTGTGATTGAAATTATTTTTTCTGCTAACTTAGTTTAGTTGGTAGTAGGCTTACTTTCTGAAGTAATGACCTTGGATTGACTCAAAAAAAAATTGACAACATATGTATCATCGGTGAAATTGTGGCTTCCCCTTTCAAAGTGATGAATTAATGGCTGCAGGACTGGATGTTGTTTCTGTTATAGGATTAAGATAGCTTGTAAATCGTGTGCTGACATAATCAGTCAGCTTAGAAAGTGGATTTTAAAATTCTCAAGTAAAAATCCAATTAAGATCTCTAAGCTAGTTAATTATATGAAAAAAAAAGTAAATACGAGTGTTTGACCTGCTTGAATAAAACTGTTAAATTAATTTTATTCACTTAAAGTTGGACATTAACTAATTCTCTTCATACCGTTCATCAATCTTAGATTAATTACAAGTAATCTGAGTTTAATTGAATGAAAACCACCAATAACTTTGCAGGCTGTATAAACAAACATAAAATAACGTGAAACTTCATGTCTGTGTTCGCTGTTATCGGCCAAAATAGCTTATACCTACAGGTGAACCTTTCCTGATGAAATTTAAATACATACCTAAAGAACATCGAACTACAGAGAATGGTCCAATGGGAATATTGCCTATTCTTAAAGGCTTTAATTATAATATCGAATTATTAGCAAATTTGGTCTAAAGCGGATCCGACCTTAATGACACTTTATACTATCAAGCACTGTTGTCAATACGCAAGAATAAGGCCCATTGCACACCGGAGCTACGATATCACGAAGCTACTAGACAAACTCTAAGAAACGTAATATTTGGGTCATCTGGCAATGCCATTTTGCTGTACTTTGTGATTTTTTTTTTCTGGACTGGACATGTCGGAGTCTCTGAGAGATTAAACCACAATTTATTTTTATATTTTATATTATTTAAGGTATTTAAAATATACTTTCTGAACCTACTGATTATATAAGCACATTACTTTTACCAGACTCTAGAATAGACACAATACGCAGCTACTGGTTGTTAATTCATCCCTGTGAAAGGCGAGACCCACCTTTCGGATATGATAACTTTTTCAACAATTCTGGGAACTAATCCCGGGGTCTTTAGTTGAGTAAGCAAACACGCTGCTGACTGAGCTATTGATTGTTTTGGAATTACTTTGAAAATTTAGAAAAATTCTTTGCCATGGTAACATTGGAATTGTCTAATTAAATAGCTAACTTATTACTAGCCCATGTGAATCTAGGCAGTTTTAAGCTACTCTATAATTTCCTTTAAATTCTAGTGAAATTCCAGTGTTCTTTCTTACTAAACAAATAAATGGTATGGAACTCCACACGGACTTTCTCGATCAATTGTTTAAAAATTGAGATATTTACCCAAAACTTGTAATATATGTGAAACGAAATAATATACACTAGCAAACCCAGGCATAAATTGCACTATACTTCTGTAGAACTTTTTTTAGTCCCAGTTTTAAATTTAACGATTTTATTTTTAATGAACTAATGTCCTCATTTATATGTTTGGACCGATAAAAAAGATCAATATTGGGTTCACAAGGGTCAACATTTCGTAATAAAATTTCAACTTCCTGTTAAAATTGTCGACATTTTATTAGGTGTTGCAAATCTTCATGCCATCGCATTGCTATTAAATTCCTCATTTATAAATTTTGACCAATAAAAAATGTAGATATTGACTTTTGGATCTAAAATGGAGATAAATAATTGTTATACAGACATTTCTCCTTAGAGCTTTAAGGAAAAAACACAAACTCTTAAGAAACTTACTTATATTTAATTACTCGATGGCATTGTAGAATTATTGCGTTAAAATTTAAATAGTATCTCTTTACAACTAAAGCTCACAAAATTCTACTAATATGTTTGCCGATATCTCAGAAACTGTTGGTTTTATAAAAATATATTTTAAACAAAGTTTTTTATTTTTAAGAGTACTACAATTTTTCAATGAAAAGTTAGATCTTAAATATTTGCGGAGATACGGAAGTTTCTGCTTCTATAAGGTACCATAAAATTCATTTTCATGGGAAAATGAAAATAGCCAGTCTATTTATAATTTTAAATAACGCCTAGATACGAATTTTAATCAAAATCGTTGGAGCCGACTTTGAGAAAATCGATTTTTTCTCTTTTCGCCTTTTATTAAACTACTTTTAATTTTAAGTTTAAATAGACACACAGACAGACGGTAATATAAAGACCACTTTTTAGGGTTCGGGGGATCATGAGACGTCGACATCCATCAACATTTCAGGTTAGATTTTTTTTTACTGTCTTAATACTTTACCTTTTGTGTTAGAAAAGTTAAAAAAATATTTCTATATTTGCGTATTGCTTGAAAGTTATTGGTTTTATAAATATAGGCTTCAAATAAAATATTTGTATTATAAATAGACCTAAATATATGTGATGACAAGTAATTTCATATTTCAATTAGTTTAGGAGATATTATAAAAAAAAAGATAAATTACGCAACTTACCGGAGCCCTTAAAGTCATTTTGTTGACATATTGAGAGTAGCCATTTTGTTTAGAATATTTAGAAATGTTTAGAAATGTTTAGAAATGAAATTTAATCAAAATCGTTAGAGCCGATTTTGAGAAAATCGACTTTTTCTTTGTTTGCCCTTCAGTAAACTACCTTTAATTTTAGGGTTAGATATCCAATTCCCAAAAACCCTTGGGGCAACCCTATCAAAACCCTAATTACAAGGTTTTAGCCTGATCGGTGAACTAGTTTAGGCTCTATTTGGACGTATAGACAGACAGAAATTCAAAAACCACTTTTTTCTGATTTGGGGGTTCATAAAACGTCGACATTCATCAAAATCTCGAGTTCAATTTATTTGACGATCACAATACTTTCTCTACCTGTTAGATAGCGATAAATTAAAAATACAAGAGAAAACAGAACTTGCTAATTAAGAAAATTGATAAACCACAAATCGTTCATTCAGATAGAGCTTAATATTGTGATTTTCTACAAACATTTGAGTAATGCTCCTATTGATTTTAAGGTTTATTTTCCTATCTGCAACCAACAATTGATTAGTAATGTGTTTCTAAAATTAACATTCAGTTTATTATTAATTTTAATTAATATTAATTTGTAATTTGTTATTTCGTATAATTCGTCAACACCTTTAGATCCATCATTTGACCAAACAAAATATTTTCCTTTGGGTCATCATTCAATTTTCTTAATAAATAATACACGATACATAAAAATAATGAAAAGACAAAGTTCTTATTCGGCAACTGGTTGATTGCCGACCAATATTCCCAATTGCACGTCAACCCTTAGCGTCAAAAACAAGTAGCGGTCGCGCCAGTCGTATACGTTTAAATAAATCAATAATCACTACTCTATACGACTATGTTTTTGGTGATTTCATCGTTTAGATAAATTATACTGAAGTGAAAGCTTTAGAACTTGGGATCTATTGCATCGAGTAAATTAGTTTTTTTTAATAGTTGGCATATATTTTTGCCAAAACTTAAATAGTCTTCATGAAAATGTTTTCATCTCATATTTATAGATGTACAGTACCTTTGTCACTCATGAAATCGTATACATCTTCACGATAAACCAGGCTCAATACAGAAGGAATACAGCTTTTCACAATAAAGCAGACACAATCCAGGCACGTGTGTACGTGGTCTCAGTATAGTCCCACAGTAAATCAGGCACAATACAAGCTCGTGTGCATGGTGTCTCAGTGGATTCTGTAAACTGTTGCGCTAAACTGGACTGAAGCGGGTGTGGAATCTCGGGCCCCGCCGGTCTATCCATCTCCCAGTGTGTCAGTCAGGTCGCCACGACTGCATTCCCCGGCATAGCGAGTCTGTACCGCCCCACAGCGGTGCTCCCTTAACTATACTGACCATCTTAAAAACATGTTCCTCCGTCATTAGCGAGTCTGTACCGCCCCACAGCGGTGCTCCCTTAACTATACTGACCATCTTAAAAACATGTTCCTCCGTCATTAGCGAGTCTGTACCGCCCCACAGCGGTGCTCCCTTAACTATACTGACCATCTTAAAAACATGTTCCTCCATCATTAGCGAGTATGTACCGCCCCACAGCGGTGCTCCCTTAACTATACTGGCCGTCTTAAAAACATGTTCCTCCGTCATTAGCGAGTCTGTGCCGCCCCACAGCGGTGCTCCCTTAACTATACTGGCCGTCACAAAAACATGTTTCTCCGTCGCAGCTACTCTGTGCCGCCCCACGGTTGTGCTCCCTTAACTATACTGACCATCTTAAAAACATGTTTCTCCGTCATAGCGAGTCTGTGCCGCCCCACAGCGGTGCTCCCTTAACTATACTGACCATCTTAAAAATATGTTCCTTCGTCATTAGCGAGTCTGTGCCGCCCCACAGCGATGCTCCCTTAACTATACTGGCCGTCTTAAAAACATGTTCCTCCGTCATTAGCGAGTCTGTGCCGCCCCACAGCGGCGCTCCCTTAACTATACTGACCATCTTAAAAACATGTTCCTCCGTCATTAGCGAGTCTGTGCCGCCCCACAGCGGTGCTCCCTTAACTATACTGACCATCTTAAAAACATTTTTCTCCGTCACAGCAACTCTGTGCCGCCCCACAGCGATGCTCCCTTAACTATACTGACCGTCTCAAAAACATTTTTCTCCGTCACAGCAACTCTGTGCCGCCCCACAGCGGTGCTCCCTTAACTATACTGGCCGTCTCAAAAACATGTTTCTCCGTCGCAGCTACTCTGTGCCGCCCCACGGTTGTGCTCCCTTAACTATACTGACCATCTTAAAAACATTTTTCTCCGTCATAGCAACTTTGTGCCGCCCCACAGCGGTGCTCCCTTAACTATACTGACCATCTTAAAAACATGTTCCTTCGTCATTAGCGAGTCTGTGCCGCCCCACAGCGATGCTCCCTTAACTATACTGGCCGTCTTAAAAACATGTTCCTCCGTCATTAGCGAGTCTGTGCCGCCCCACAGCGGTGCTCCCTTAACTATACTGACCATCTTAAAAACATTTTTCTCCGTCATAGCAACTTTGTGCCGCCCCACGGTTGTGCTCCCTTAACTATACTGGCCGTCACAAAAACATTTTTCTCCGTCGCAGCAACTCTGTGCCGCCCCACAGCGGTACTCCCTTAACTATACTAGCCGTCTCAAAAACATGTTTCTCCGTCGCAGCTACTCTGTGCCGCCCCACGGTTGTGCTCCCTTAACTATACTGACCATCTTAAAAACATTTTTCTCCGTCATAGCAACTCTGTGCCGCCCCACGGTTGTGCTCCCTTAACTATACTGACCATCTTAAAAACATGTTCCTCCGTCATTAGCGAGTCTGTGCCGCCCCACAGCGGCGCTCCCTTAACTATACTGACCATCTTAAAAACATGTTTCTCCGTCATAGCGAGTTAGTGCTGCCATACAGTGGTGATCCTTAACTATATTAACCATTAAAACATGTTTTTCAGGAGAATTAAACACCGACACTAACTTTTTCTGTGACGAGATGTTTCTTTGGGGGTATTTTCATCTCACTCACTTTCTTGTCTATTTCCAGGTGGTGCACTGGTAGGGTCATGAAGCTGGGACGGATTAGAATGCCACCACCGGTCTGGAGGATTTTCGGCTGCTTACTGACTTACACAGTGAGTAAATGCTCACCAACTTATCACTGTAGAACGTTCCAGTTTCTTGGATTCTAAATAAACCTAGTCACATCCTCCTCTACTCCCCATATCTTCATCCCTTTTTTGAACAAACATCTTCCTAAGCGCCTTGTTTTCGAATACCCTTAGATTTATTTTCGTTATTTAAAGTAATAGGCTATGTTTCGCCCCCACAGAGAACAAGCGATAAATTACGGCTTTGTATATTCTGAGTTTTACATATTTCTTTACAGCAGGTGAGATACCAACAACTTACTGATCGAGTAATAACAAGCATTTCCCGACTGTATTCTTTTCATAATTTCTAATCTAATATTGTTATCGCTAAATATTTGAATTCACTAACCCAATCAAATGATATGTTGAATTGTTTATTTAGTGTAAAAAATGAGTTTGAAAAAGGTTTAATCGGATTCCGAGTTTTATTATCTTGTGGAGATATTATCGGCATGCATGGCGATGTTAATTATTTTGGATTGAAGATGATACATGCTTGCCTTAATGGGGCAGGGATGAGTAGGATTGAGCATAAAGAAAATGTCCCCAATTTGTGTGGAGGAAAAGTAGGAAACCCCTTAGCAATAGATAATCTCAATAAACACATCCGGGATTTGAAACCTAACCTCCCCATAACCGTAAATTTAATTTGTTACGAGAATGATGCCTTAGACCAGAGGTCCTCAACCTTTTTGTACCTTAGAGCACATTCAAAACTAACGGTAGTGCGGCGGGCACCAATAACTTTTTAACTAAATTTATAATCTAACATAATTCATAATGAAAGTAACATACACACAAAAAATACATATTGTTATAAAAACGTGTGAGTTTAAAATTTAAAAAATATAAAATAACGCAAATGATGCACACGTGAAATTAGTCCAAAACCAGTTTAAACAATTTAAACAATTTTCACCAAACCAAAAGACAATGTCTATAAATTTAAAAAAAACTGCTTTATTTACGATTTTAACAAGACAAAAATAAATACACAACGAAATATTTAACTACTCACCATCGTTTTGGTGCTTAGGTACATGGTAAAAATATATGTTTATTCTGTGTTTATCCAGGCGGCAGAGCTAGGTAGACCCATATCAAGATATTTACAAAGGAAATGCAAGTATTAGCATAGTATTTTAGTGAGTAGAATGATAGTTCCTAGTAATAAAGTACACTTTGAAAATGAGCCGGCAAAGAAAGAGGAATGAGAGGGATGGATAGGTAAGAGCATACTTGGAGATAAGCACAAGCTAGATTTTTGAGAAAAAAGTTACAGATTAAAATTATTACTCAAGAACTTTTCAGCTGTGGTCAAAAAGTGGCGGGCAGAAGCAAAAGGCTCGGCGAGCGCCATGGCGCCTGCGGGCATAAGGTTGGGGACCCCTGCCTTGGACTAATCAATCACCGACGTGGGTCACTTGAAATACATTAATCGCAAAAAAAACTAGCTAAGCCCTAATAATAGTATTTGTCAAACAGAAACAAATTAAACAAAAATAAATAAATTTAAAAAATATTTAAATTATATTCTAGAATTATCAATAGTTATGTAAAATAACAATTAAAATGTGCACAGGCCTATATAAAACACAAGAACACGAAGCCACATACATTATTATTATGTATTATTTAATGATATATTCTTTTTCCATGATCATTTACTTTTATTCTTTAAATTGAAAAATGACACCTGGACACAAGAAGTGAACCCAGGCCCTTATAATTAGTACGCCAAAGCTTTAACCACTTATTTGTCCAATTTAAGAATATTATCTATATGCAGCTACATCCGTAAACAACAAATTGAATAGCTTATCTATTTGATCCATAATTTAATTTTAAATAAACAAATTCTAGCACCGCGTCTTTCCACTCGTTCGGGCTGTACGCCACATTTCCGTGAAGGGAGAATGGAAAACCATTTTATAGAAACTACCCTCATTACACCCAACCTAGTCTCGAACCTTGATTTCCCCATCGTCGGAAGTTTAGTCTACCGCAAGAGTAGTGCCTTAGACCATGAGGCCACAGAAACGTGTTATATTATTTGTTATTATTGTTGTTACTTGTAACGTCATGGCTATTAACTGTTTCTTTGTGTTTTTTTTAGCACCGCGTCCTACTAACCACTCGGGCTATATGCCCGTGTACTGATGGGTAGGTATTAGGAAGGTTTAATTGAGAGTAAGTGCACCCACATTTGCGTGGAAGGAGAGTAGAAAGCCATTTAGGAAAAATCACCCTCAGTGCGCCCGACTGGGGTTGAACCCTATCTTCCTGTCTTCGGCAGTCTAGTATAACATGAGAGTAGTGCGTTAGACCATGTGGCCGCCGATTAATTGTTGCTTAGAGGAAATACACTCGGATTACCGTAGAAAGGCCTTGGTAGAAACATAAAGACAGATCACATGTATAAACGCACACACCAAACGCACTATTCTAGTAGTTGCAGTACTTGTCCGATGGCCGTGACGTTATTAAACGCAGAAGTGATATTGGGTTGCAGTTTTATTATGTTGCTCCTGTTCACTGTAGATTTTATCCAAAGTCTTATAAAGTCTTAGAGCATAGCTACACTGGAGTGGCCGTGATATCACACAAACGAAGACAATAATGATTTCGACAATACCACGTGACCTGGGTCAAGAAGCAGACACTCTCTTCTGCTTGTGTGCTTACGGGAGAAGTACAATAACAAAACAAAAATTAAGCTTTCTTAATTTTATCGTTTTAAAGGAGCTTGCTGAAAACTTAATCTTTATTTATGAATTTGTGTGAACTTATCAGCATTGATTATTAACAGTGTTGGTGAAGTCTTGTGTTCTGTATAATAATTATTCATGCAATTGATATTATTAGGGCCTACAGTTATTAGTGGGATATTCTTATCTAGATCCACGCTAGGCACAGAAAACAGGTACCAGACTGATTATTTATTAACTAGCGAAATTAATCAAACCTACTGTTCCAGATAAATATATTTGGTAGACCAAGAATCAATAGTAGAACCTTCACATTTGGCGTATACCGGTACGCAGTGACCAAAATATAGTTAGTTGCACTAGAAAGTGTTATTTTTTTGTAATTATAAAAATTAGTTTGTCTTTTTTTTCTCTAAGTTTGAATTTTGAAGGTTTTTAACACCGAATCTTAATGCCCGTTTGGTTTATACGTTCATGTACTAGCTACACTAGTGGGTTAGGAACGGTTTTATTTACAGGAAGTGTACCCGTATTTGCGTGAAGAGAGAGTGGAAAACAATTTTGGAAAAACCACCCTAAGGACACCCGACCGATATTCGAACCTCAATCTCCCCGTCATCGGCAATCTAGTCTGATTTGAGAGTGACACCTTAGACCATGCGGCCACTGAAGCGTTTTTTTATATTGCCTCAGTGTTTAAACACTAGAATATTAAAAACCGTAAAAACATTTAGCAAAACTAGCAGGCTTATAGAATGCAAACATTAGATAATTTTTTATGGAACCAGATTAGTTTGAATTAGGCCCGGGAGTTCCTGGATCAAATTTGATCCTGGGGCGTATTAAAAACACTAATGGTTTTCCATTTTCTATCTAGATGAGAACCAGTATATTTACTTAAAATCTATTCTCCCTAATCTTGTATTCTTAGATTTGTTAGTAAGCTGTTGACTGCCCGAATGGGTAACAAAAAGAAAACACATCCCAATTTCACGGTCCGTGCCTGATGACTAAACGCCCGTAAGTACGGTAAGTACCTGCTGGTGGGAAGCGAAGGAGGAACAGTCTACGCCTCCCCCACCTCAGCCTGCCCTATCCAATGGAAACCATCCTATCATTGAAAACTAATGTAGGAACCTTGTTTTTTGATTACACAGTCACGAGAACGATCAGAATCACGTTTCAATATACGTTTAGCGAAAATAACACCGGGCCGAGAAAATACAGGGCTAGTGACCATACTTAACAGTAGAACTAAACCTGTTAGCGTTAGCCTGTCTTGGCGGCTAGTGGATAGGGGGAGTGTTTGCATTGGTGGCTAGTGGTTAGGGGGAGTGTTGGTCTTGGTGGCTGAGTGGTTAGGGGTAGTGTTGGTCTTGGTGGCTGAGTAGTTAGGAGAAGTGTTTGTCTTGGTTGCTGAGTAGTTAGGGGAGTGTTGGTCTTGGTGGCTGAGTGGTTAGGGGGAGTGTTGGTCTTGGTGGCTGAGTGGTTAGGGGTAGTGTTGGTCTTGGTGGCTGAGTAGTTAGGAGAAGTGTTTGTCTTGGTTGCTGAGTAGTTAGGGGGAGTGTTGGTCTTGGTGGCTGAGTGGTTAGGGGTAGTGTTGGTCTTGGTGGCTGAGTAGTTAGGAGAAGTGTTTGTCTTGGTTGCTGAGTAGTTAGGGGAGTGTTGGTATTGGTGGCTGAGTGGTTAGGGGGAGTGTTGGTCTTGGTTGCTGAGTAGTTAGGGGGAGTGTTGGTCTTGGTGGCTGAGTAGTTAGGAGAAGTGTTTGTCTTGGTTGCTGAGTAGTTAGGGGAGTGTTGGTCTTGGTGGCTGAGTGGTTAGGGGTAGTGTTGGTCTTGGTGGCTGAGTAGTTAGGAGAAGTGTTTGTCTTGGTTGCTGAGTAGTTAGGGGAGTGTTGGTCTTGGTGGCTGAGTAGTTAGAGAAGTGTTTGTCTTGGTTGCTGAGTAGTTAGGGGGAGTGTTGGTCTTGGTGGCTGAGTGGTTAGGGGTAGTGTTGGTCTTGGTGGCTGAGTAGTTAGGAGAAGTGTTTGTCTTGGTTGCTGAGTAGTTAGGGGGAGTGTTGGTCTTGGTGGCTGAGTAGTTAGGAGAAGTGTTTGTCTTGGTTGCTGAGTAGTTAGGGGTAGTGTTGGTCTTGGTGGCTGAGTGGTTAGGGGTAGTGTTGGTCTTGTGGGTAGTTAGAGAAGTTGTTTGGGGGGGGGGGAGAGTAGGAGAAGTGTTTGTCTTGGTTGCTGAGTAGTTAGGGGGAGTGTTGGTCTTGTGTGGCTGAGTAGCTAGGAGATGTGTTTGTCTTGGTTGCTGAGTAGTTAGGGGTAGTGTTGGTCTTGGTGGCTGAGTGGTTAGGGGTAGTGTTGGTCTTGTTGGCTGAGTAGTTAGGAGAAGTGTTTGTCTTGGTTGCTGAGTAGTTAGGGGGAGTGTTGGTCTTGGTGGCTGAGTGGTTAGGGGTAGTGTTGGTCTTGGTGGCTGAGTAGTTAGGAGAAGTGTTTGTCTTGGTTGCTGAGTAGTTAGGGGGAGTGTTGGTCTTGGTGGCTGAGTAGTTAGGAGAAGTGTTTGTCTTGGTTGCTGAGTAGTTAGGGGGAGTGTTGGTCTTGGTGGCTGAGTGGTTAGGGGTAGTGTTGGTCTTGGTGGCTGAGTAGTTAGGAGAAGTGTTTGTCTTGGTTGCTGAGTGGTTAGGGGTAGTGTTGGTCTTGGTGGCTGAGTAGTTAGGAGAAGTGTTTGTCTTGGTTGCTGAGTAGTTAGGGGGAGTGTTGGTCTTGGTGGCTGAGTAGTTAGGAGAAGTGTTTGTCTTGGTGGCTGAGTAGTTAGGAGAAGTGTTTGTCTTGGTTGCTGAGTAGTTAGGGGTAGTGTTGGTCTTGGTGGCTGAGTGGTTAGGGGGAGTGTTGGTCTTGGTGGCTGAGTGGTTGTGGAGGGGGTCTATACTGGTGGCTGAGTGGTCAGGGGGGAGTGGTTTCTTGGTGGTTTAATGCTGTTAAGATTATCTTGTCTTGGTGGCTGAGTAATCAGAGGGGAGTGTTTTTCTTGGTGGTTTAATATTGTCAGGGTGATCCTTAAAAAAATCTGTTCAATTTATTTTGTTTTACTTAATGAATACAACAAAGAGATAAAACCATGCGTGTAAGGACGACGTCTTAAACCACGTGTCAAGACATTACTCTAGTGATTATTATTAACTGAGTCTAGCATTATTCGTTTGTATAAAAAAACAAAGTTTGCGCATTAACAGTGGGTTTGAAGGCCACCACAATCACAGATAAAATGTTGGTCTCATCTGGCTTTAGAAACCAAAACTTTCAGTAAAAAAAAATCAGATCATCCACTTCCAGGAGAATGGAATCTATACGTAAAATCTTTGTTGAAATAATAATATTCCTGATCTACAACAGTCCAGAGAGCCCCAACGTTAGTAACACATTCAACCACTAAGCGGTGTAGTCGATACATGAGTGTGAGAAGAGAATTGGTATCAATGTCCTTTCTTTATTTTAACACAATTGATAATGTTTCTGCTCAATTAAACCGAAGTTTAAACTATAAAACTTGGGATATTTTGAGCCGATTGTTCCATTTAAATAGTTTTAAATATGTCCATAAGGAATTAAAAGAATATTTCATGAAACTGTGGTACAAATCGGAACAATTTTCTGCAATAAATTTTCTCTTCACACATCCGGTACAGGATCAATGGATGAACATAATCAGTCTACTATTAATTATTAAGTGTGTTCTTTGAGTTTATGGTCCTGTCCGCAAATATATTCACTTATTAGATATAAGTCTTTGAGACACGTAGATGGAGCTCCATTCGCTACAAAGAGAAAATTAAATTTAAAAAAACAACACAGGCGTAAGATGAAAGAGTAGGACCGAATGAGAAAGAGACTAAAAAAATTAAGAGTTGGTAAAGATGAAACGATTACTCTGGAATTGGCCAAATTGCATAAGCTGCCGGAGCAGAGCTGGCCCAACACAAAAACACCGTGTCTAACGTTGTTCACACCTTACGTCAAGTCTTGAACGAGGGGTGACCAAAACATGAGAAAGTGTCCAACCATGACAAACTGAACTTATTGGGGGCAGCTGTAAACCGTCTGTATAGTCAATAGGTTTTAATGGGGTTATTTAGTGTGATTTCTAACAAAACAGATGATCTCAATATAGGTACGACCTAAAAAACTTACTTAGTCTGGAACAATCCATAACAATAAACATATTGGCAAAGGCATAGCCCTCCTTCGGTCTGGCTTGCTGGTGATGGGATAGGAGGGGATTCAAGTCCTGGTTGGGTGTGTGGAGGGTTTTTCAAAATTCTTAAATCGTTTCCCACGCTTCCTCCACACAAATGCTAGTACAATTCCATTAATATTTCACTATCCCTGTTCCTATCATCTTAGTGAAGATATGAAGAAAACCCAAATGGGTAGAAAAGCTGAGTTCACTTATTAATGATAATAAGACGTGTAAGTGCGTAAACACGCTAAAACCTAATACGACAAATAACCCGCCTCTGTGGCGCAGTTGGCTGACGCGCTAGTTTAGTGTAGAGCCAGACTACCGAGGACGGGGAGATCGAGGTTTGAATCTCGGTCTGGTTAACTAGGGTGGTTTTTCCTAAATGGATTTCCACTCTCCCTCCACGCAAATGTGGGTTCACTTTCTCTAAATTCAACCTTCCAAGTCCCTAACCCATTAGCATAATTAGTACTTACGCGTATACCTGAACGGTTAGTAAGACACGGTGCTAAATAATAATAAAGAAAATAAGACAAACTAAAAACATAAATGCTGGTTTGCAGAGTCCTTTGCGAAAATAAGCCGTTGAAAGTATAGTTCACACAAAGAAGTAGCCGGCCTCGAGAATAGCACTGATGGTTTTTAATAATTTAAATACTAGTGTGCAGAGTTCCTTTGCGAAAATAAGCCGTTGAATGTATAGTTCACACAAAGAAGTAGCTGGCCCTCGAGAATAGCACTGATGGTTTTTAATTAATAATGGATATCTCTCCACCAAGTTCGCAAGTTTTTTCCAACCTTAATAAAATGTTTATTTAACAGTCATTAAACTTCTTCTTTTCCCTTTTTGCAACCAACATGTGACCTTGAGGGAATGTACGAAAAGAAGAAATTGAAATTTGAAACTCCACTAACTATTCAAGTGTCCTATGATGTTAACATTAATATTTTAATGTTGTGATTAAAATAATCACATTAAGCCATTGCTTAGAGTTAATAAAATAACTTAAAAATATTATAAAGGCACAACATTAAATACAGAACATATTAACTTTAAAATAAAGGAAGCTACATTCTGATTGGTTGAACCAATCCCTTCGAGTGGGGTTGAGTAAAGTAGATTTTCTAGGAAATGTATCATCATTTCCAAAGAATGAGATTTGGAAATCATTTAGAAAAATACCATCTCAGTACATCTGGCTGGTATCCGAAACCACGACCTGACAATCTCCAACATATCAGACCAGATGAGACTGATGCCATGGTTCTTATATCTAACTCTCAGGGTGAATCTAGAAATATATACTCATATAGGTGAGTAGACGGACCAAACGTAGGTCTTATCTAGTTTAGTTTTTCACTGGCGGGGAGGTCTATGATTAAATATCGGCTGAATGTGCTGAGAGTTGTTTCGTATTACGGTTTTCCAATAATTCTCTTTCACAAATAAGTGCACATTTCCTCTTAATTTTAGCTTATTCAACCCTACCTAATTTAGTGTAATTGAATTGCGTATAGTCCATATGGGTAGCAAGATGTGGTGGGAAAAATGTTAATACGAAAATGGTCAGATCCAAACTTGTCTTGTTTCACGACCTGGTGTGAAATTCTACTTAAAATAGCGTTGATGACGCATGTCAGATCCTAATTTATTTCTATTCCGAACACAACATTAGATGTGGAGTAAATATCGGCTCTTATTTCTCCTCCCCTTGAAATTTGGACTCTAAGACTAGCGATTATGGAACCTCCTGTTCTAATGGCACTCTTGCACACCTCTGGTAATTTCTCTTTTTCTTCTTCTTTATTATGATCATGAAAAATGAATGGAACACAAAAGACCGCAAACCATGGCCACACACTACCAAATCTACCTTGTATATAATTGAACGGTGGCGGAGTGAAGGGGGGGGAGGGGTAAGAAAAACCTGGTGTAAAAAAGGAGTGTATATCTGTGGTGCGTGTGTTGGGACGCAAGTATCATTACAGGCTATATAAGTAATGATAGGGAGACGGAATCGTCAAAGTTAAATGAAGATACTAAAGGTGAACAAAATAAAAGGGGGCCTTTTCTTTTAAGTGTACTTGTTCCCCTACTGATAATTATAATAATTGTGGGCAGTAAGGTGCACAGTGCTAAAATATTAATTTAATTTGTTTGTAACTAGTATGCGCTCAACGACATTTACACTTAAGTCTAGTGGTTTTCAACCTTTTCTAATTAACGGACCGGAAAAGATATTTGTTCCATATGAACGGCCAGTAGGATACAAGGATTAAGAGACAAGCTCAGATTTATTTATATCAAGCCTAAATTGGGTCGAATCTAGATTCTAGTCTTAATTTTACAAAGTTTATTTGAATATATATATACACACACACATATATTTCCAAATTTTCGTTCGTTGATTTTTGTAACTATAACCTGTGTGAATTAGTTATACATGTTTTAAAAATAATCAATAACTTTATAATGTGATAAGTTAATTTTCATCTTACACATGAGCAAACCAACAAACAAATAGGTAAATAAATAAACACGTAACCAAGGTGTATAGAGTATAGAGGTGGTGAAACTCCCCCACGAATGCAGACTTGTTCGAACCACGAATGAACCAAAGAAAACCTTAATGGGAATTATATATATACATATATATATATATATATACACCATACATACACACACATATATACATATATACATTATATACATATATACATGTATATATATATATACATTTAGCAAATTAAGTATTAGTCATTTTTATACGCTTTCCTAAAATGCGAGTATAGTTAGAACTAACAATTTATCTTTGGAACGGCATCAACGAGCTCATGAATTGGTGCCGGTCTACGGACTACATGTTGGGAAACACTGATCTAGACTTAAGAGATTAACATTTTTTGGTAAACTTTAAATCGAAAAAAATGTCCGTAGGGTTGGCTTGCTGACTTATAAGCGGGTGAAGGGACTGGGTTGGGAAGGTTGTATTTAAAGCCTACCGCATTGTATATTATATATATAAAACCATCATATAGTATTGTAGGATTGGTGGGAGGAGTTGGGTTGGTGGGGATGGAAGAGAAAGAGTTTTTGAAAAACTCAAAGCCAACCATCAAATTATTTAAACTATCCTATTGATGATATACTGAAAATAAAATTCAAACAAATAATGGCACTCAAAAATAATCTTGTTGTGCCTCCCTGTTCGGTCGGCCCTTGTATCTTTCCTCCACACTTGCTCAGGCCACACCACTCACCCTCTCTTCTGCCTGGACCGCTCCACAGTTCATGTTCTCTGAGCCATCTGTGAATGAATGGATGGATGGTTTCCCCTGTTGCCTAAACCTCCCCACCTGCCAATAGAGTCATTGACAGGTATTGAGAAGTCTTGGCTGATTTGATATGCGAGTTACAGGTTGTTTTCACAAACCCTTTTCCTCGTTGCATGAACTTAGCATTATATGACTTGGTACATATGAATTATCTGTACAAAGTATACGGTTTGAGTTGTCTGTAGCCCGAAACAAGATATCCACCTTGACAGAAGCGCCAAGCTAGGTCACCTGTGAAAGGGCTGTATTGCTTTGTGAGTTACAGGCAGCATACGCTAGCCCTTATCCTCATGGAATGAGGGTGAAACAATGAATTTGTGAAAAATACATATCTAATGAAAGATGGAATTGATTGATTGTGAGTTTGTGAATGATTATCTGAAAAGGAAATACATGTTTGATTAGTCTAAATATACACTTGATGAAGGATGAAATTGAAAGTGAAGTTGTGAGTGAATCTGCTGCTTCCTCTTATTTCTCTCTACTCCAGCCTTGGGCGTTTGTAGGGTCTTTGGTCGTGTGTATTGTAGTTACCAAGTGCGCGTATTAAGGGATTCTTGTGTGCTACACTTTGTGTGTAGAATTTTTACCTTCTTTCCTTGAATATCTCAACGAGTGATTTGCTCTTGGTTATTTCATGGAGGTGGTCAATTCTTGTTCTTATGTCTGTTCCGGTTATGAGTCTTAGTATTTTGTCCTGCACTGTTTGTAACTTCTTTATGTGGGTTTTGGCTGCGTAGCCCCATCCTACGCAGCCGTAGAGGATGATGGGTTGGATTATACATTTGTAAATGGTTATCTTGGATTGCTGACTGAGTTGACGCCCTTTGAGGAGTGGGTAAAGTGGGATGAATATTGCAGTCGCAGTTTTCTTTGTTTTGTCTATGTGTTTTGCCCAGGTGAGTTTCCTATCGATAGTTATTCCGAGGTATTTGGCTTCATTCTGAAATGGTATGTCCTCTTGAAAAATAGTGAAGTTCTCTGGTGGTAATTGCCTCCTCTTTGCCACTACCATAGCCGTGGACTTCGCGGTGTTGACTTTTATTCGCCATTTTGTGAGCCAGGTCTCTAGTGTTTTTAGGTATCGTTGTAGTGCTAGTGTTGCATAGTATATATTTCTGTCTCTGGTGTAAATTAGTGTGTCATCTGCGAACAATCTCACTGTCATTTTAGGGTGTGTTGGGATATCTGAAACATAAAGATTGAATAGGTAGAGAGCCAAGACCGACCCTTGTGGTACCCCTGATTTTACCTGCACCCTTTCAGAAAGCGAGCCCTCAATAGTGACCTGAAATTCTCTGTCTTCTAAGTAGATTTTTATGAGTATTATGTCTCTTGGTGGTAAGTCGTATTGTATCATTTTGTATAGTAGTCCATAGTGCCATACTTTATCAAAGGACTTCTCGACGTCTAGGAATATGGCGAGCAGGTATTCACGTTTGTTGAAGCTAACCGTGGCATCCTCTATGAAGTTGAGTACAGGATGGATTGTGGAATGATGTTTCTTGAAGCCAAACTGTAGATCGGGGATTGTATCGTTCATCACTGTGTGTTGTTTTAATCTATTTAGTATTAGGGATTCATAAAGTTTACAGGTTGTATTGAGCAGGCTGAGAGGTCGTCTGTTCTGTGGGAATATACTATTTTTGCCTGGTTTTGGGATGCTTATGACTTTGGCCCTTTTCCAAAATTTTGGGAATTTGTGCAATTTAAGGGTCGCGTTAAGTATTTGGGTAAGCAGTGCTATTGCATTGTGAGGTAAGTTTTTTAACTCTTCATTCTTGATACCGTCTATACCCGGAGCCTTATTTGATCGAAGATCTTTGATAGTGTCTTGAAGTTCCTCTACTGTGATAGGGGCTGGTATGTCGGCTATTTGTCTGTAAATATAGGCGTTTACCCCCCTGATAATGTCTCTATTAAGTCTTCTTCCTGCACTGGGTTGGGTTTTAATTGTTGCTCTAGAGTCGCCGCTATTGCGTTGGCCTTTTCGATGCTAGTATAGGCCATCCCTTGCTGCCCATGTATGGCTGGAGTGCCCGCTTTTTTTGCAGCTCCTTTTAAAATTTTTGTCAAAGTCCATGGTTTCTGTAAGTTGGTTGTAGTGTCTGTGACAAAGTCGTTCCATCTGGTTCTTCTATGTTTTTGACAGTCCTTCTAACCTGCGTTTTTAGTCTGTTGTATCTAGTTCTTTCTTGCGGTGTTCGTAGCCTCTGCCAATCCCTACGTGCTTCTCTTTTTTGCGCTATCAGGAGGTTGAGGTCGAGCTGGTCAATTCTTATGTTTTGTTGTTTTCGGGAGGTCACTGTGTTTTGTTTGTAAGCTTCTTGGATTGTCGTTGTGAGTATATCTATGGCGGCGTCACTGTTCTCTTCTGTTTCAATTTTAAGGTTTCCTGGTATGATTTCCTGAAGGTCAGCTTTGAACTTCTTCCAGTCCGTTGTCTTTGTACTCGGTCTGTGCCAGTTGGTTTGATGTTCAGTGTCGATGTCCCATTCGCAGAGTACCAGGTTGTGATCGGAGTCGAGTTCTTGTAATACCGTTAAGGTTTCCGATGTTATTTTTAAGTTAGTCAGTATTATGTCCAGGACGTCTGGTCTATGAAGGTGATTGCCGGGATAAGAAGTCGGTGATTCTGGAGCTATTATGTTGTAGTCTGCCTCTGTTGCATGTTCTTCTAGTATTCGCCCATTTCTGTTGGTCAGCCTGCTGTTCCATAGAGTATTTTTACTGTTAAGATCCCCCCTATTAGGAAGTAGTTATCTGCAGTAACGTTATCCAGGTCGGCTTTGAGTAGCATCTTGGTTGGAGGGTTGTAGGTGGCCACGAAGTTGAGAGCCATCTGTGACGAGTTCCCCACTGTACTTAGTGCCCATGAGAACTCGGCTTTCTATTGGCTCACTTGGCGGCCACTATCGTTCACGTTTTCCCGCGCCAATAGGAAGTTCCCTTTTATTCCATTGGACAAGGCCAGGCAGCAGTGGAGGGTATTTAACATGGTGATTCCTTGGTCAGAGGCTAGTTGGAGAGTGGCTACCCAAACCGGGTACACCGTTTGAAAGAGCTAATAAATTGTCGTGTTTTGTAAAGAGCAGTTTTGTCTGAACTGCCTCTCCTTCCGCCGTCATCCTGTACCTCCCACCGCGCCACGTTGCCGGGACTCTATCTATCTCCCACCATGACTCGCATTGCCGGGACTCTATCCTACCTCCCACAGCGACTCACGTTGCCGGGACTCTATCATACCTCTCACCGCAACTCACGTTGCTGGGACTCTATCCTATCACCCACCGCGACTCACGTTGCTGGGACTCTATCCTCCCTCCCACCGCGACTCACGTTGCCACGACTCTATCCTACCTCCCACTGTGACTCACGTTTCCGGGACTCTATCCTACTTCCCACCACGACTCACGTTGCCGGGACACTATCCTAACTCCCCAGCGACTCACATTGCCGGGACTCTATCCTCCCTCCCACCGTGACTCACGTTTCCGGGACTCTGTCTTCCCTCCCACCACGACTCACGTTGCCGGGACTCTATCCTACCACCCACCGCGACTCACGTTGCTGGGACTATCCTCCCTCCCACCGTGACTCACGTTGCCGCGACTCTATCCTACCTCCCCGCGACTCACGTTGCTGGGACTCTATCCTCCCTCCCACCGTGACTCACGTTTCCGGACTCTGTCTTCCCTCCACCGCGACTCACGTTTCCGGGACTCTGTCTTCCTCCCACCACGACTCACGTTGCCGGGACTCTATCCTACCCCTCACCGCAACTCACGTTGCTGGACTCTATCCTCCTCCACCGTGACTCACGTTGCCGGACTCTATCCTACACCACCGCGACTCACGTTGCTGGGACACTATCCTCCCTCCCACCGTGACTCACGTTTCCGGGACTCTGTCTCCCTCCCACCACGACTCACGTTGCCGGGACACTATCCTCCCTTCTACCATGACTCATGTTGCGGATTCTATCCTCCCTCCCACCACGACTCACGTTTCCGGATCTCTATCCTCCTCCCACCGTGATTCACATTGTCGGACTCTATCTACCTCCCACACGATCACATTGCCGGGCTCTATCCTACCTCCCACCACGACTCATGTTGCGGACTCTATCCTCCCTCCCACCGCGACTCACGTTGTCGGGACTCTAGCCTACCTTCCACCGCGACTCAGGTTGCCAGAACAATCTCGCCGACCTTTTCTCTACCCCTATCCACACGGGTTGGACACACACGTCACCCTTGTCGTGACATCAACCAGTTACCCCGAAGACGCAGTGCACTGAGAGTGGTTTTTCTTAAGCAAGCTGTTTTTTTAAAATTATATTAATTATTTCGCAATTTTTTAATTAATCTTCATTTTTTAAATACGACTAATGCACTAATTTAATACACTTTTAGCTTTATAAAAGACCCCCCGCCGCCCAAACAGGGCATTCCGAGAGGTGTTTATTAGTTACATAAATTATTTCATAATTTTTAAATAAATTTACTATATTTTTAATGTTTACGACGAATCTATTAATTTAATAAACTTTTACACTATTTTAGCTCTCTAAATGCCCCCAGTGTACAAACGAGAGTATTTTTAATTAAATTAGTTATTTCGTAATTTTTATAGCTCTCTAAAAGCCCCTCCCTTCCTCCAGGCAATACCCCGAGGTGTTTATTAATTGTTGCTCAAATCACCTACTTTGCTAATCTCGTAATACCTCACACTAGTTACGTAATTAGATTTTCTGACCCGCTTGTTTCAAGGACGGACATCGCCAGGAATTTCTTTGGTTTATCAATACTTCGTAATTTGTTTTTCTGACCCACTTGTCCCAAGGATGGACATCACGAGGTGTGTGATTATTTTGGTTTCTCAATACCTTGTAACTAAAGAACACCTCACGGAATTCCCTGGGGAGGCTTTTAGAGAGCTAAAAGTTGTATCAAATTAGTGAATTAGTCATATTTTCTTAATTTAAAAATTGTAAAATAATTTTTGTAATTAAAAAACCGCTCATAGCAGGCCCTGCGGGCTGTTTTACAGATCTATTACTAGTGTTTTCAAAGAGCGTGCTAACTACTGACGAGGTGCTAAAAATAACTAAAGCTGTGTAATCGATACGTGAGTGTAAAAAGAGAACTAGAATCTCCATTATTACTTTATTTCAACTTATTTTAAGTTTCTAGTGCTAACGTCCAAAGTATAAGTTAAACTTGTTCGATTACATTCTTTCAATTAGATTAGGTGAATATTTTCGAGAATATAAAAATTGAATATTTTTCCGAATGTAAAATGTTATGTGAAAAATCAAGATAAAACTTCGCGATGATTTTTCCCTCTATCATCTCTACCTAGACTGAACGCGTCTTGGTGATCACCTGGTCTAAGGTGTCAGTCTTAAAAAGGCTTGATTGCTGGGTGATGTAGAGAGACCTGAGAGTATGTTCTCATACATGTTCATTAACCCTGCCCTTGGGACACCAGATGGTGAGAGATTTCTCTGAGTCCACATGGGTAAAACTTAATAGATGCTTCCACGTAGGGGTGTTGGCAATGGCATAGACATTAGGGTAGCTTAACGGCTTCAGTAAGGTCAGTGACGGCTAAGTTCTGTAAGGGCCCAGTGACATGGGTATATCACGTCTACCTGCACTGAGCTACGTGGCTAATACTGGGCAGCAGCGGTATCGAGATTGACTTGATTCACAAAGCATTGTTGCTTGAGATGGTTCAAGATCGAACAACCACGGGAGTGACCGCTTGGAGTGGTAGTTTGGCCGTGGTGTTGCGATGTGAATAGAAAAAGGGAAAACTGTCACACTAAATTTTCCCTGAAAACCCTTTTTGTCAAGGGAACAAAACCAATTATGGCTCTTCCTGGAGTAAGAAATTCCGTGGGCAAACTAGTCCTTCTTTCGTATTTTAGGGTGGGGAATACTTTGGGGTGAGCGATCAACAAATAACAATCATCAAGTAAAACTGTCCATTTCAGCATAGGGACATGAATTGTAAGGACGATGAGAAGGACTAGAAAACCGGAGAATTTAAAAAATATAATTGGAAAGGTGTGAACATTGCGGGTTTAAGTGGAGTCTGGTGGTGTAAATTACACAATGTTCTAGTCAGGTGGAAAGAGTTCAGAAAAAGTAGTAGCAATAATGATGAAAAATAAAGTGGTAAAAAGTGTTTTTAAAGTGATGGACCGTAGTAATAGATTAATATGTGTGAAACTAAACGCTGAACCAGTGAATACTTAATAGTACATGTACACGTGTATATGGTAACAACTTACCACGATTATGTCGATGTAGAAGAAATATGATGAAATCAAAGTAATCATTCAACATGAAGGAAGAGGGTATGTGAATACCATCATTATGGGCGATTGGAACAGTGTGGTTGGAGAAGGACGGAATAGAATATTATAAGGGGAATAGAATATTATAAGGCCACATGGACTGGAGAAGAAAAACCACAAAAGGCACATAAAATTCTGCCAGCGGAATGACCTGGTGGTGACAAACATCTGGTTCAAGAAACGTAGGACAAAAAAACTCTACACATGGAAAAGCCCAGGAGACATCAGCAGGTACCAACCAGACTACATTACTAGACTAGTGATTAAAGAATGGGGTAAAGGATGTGAAGACATTGCCAGGAGCTGACATCAATTGGGACCACAACATTCTGGTGGTGCACATTGAAACAAAACTGAAGAGGATCAAGAAGATGAGCAAGAATAAACTGAGATGAACTTGGAAAAATTAAGAAGCAGGGGTGACATTAAGATAAACTCAATAGATCAAAGGTTAGTTGAGGTGACAGAAGAGAGATAGATGTGGAAGGAAAGTGCAATAGTGTTAAGGATATTTCTTTGATGTGCTAAATAACCTTGTTGGAAAGGTGAAGAGGACTGCATGAAAGACCCGCGTAGCAACAAAATTGCATCAGAAAATGTAATAAAGAAAGAAATGGAAAAACATCTACAAGGAAGAATATATGAGGCTAAACAACGAGTTAAGGAGAGAAACAGACCAAGTGAAGAAGTACTATATAGTTAATACATGTGGTGAGATTATCAAACTGCAAAGAATATGAAGATATGACCTCATATACCAGGAAAAAAAACTTGGATGTAATGAAAACAGAGGTGACCGAATAATAGAAATATAAAACCCCAAATGGCAGATGTTAATGGATCATAAAGAAATTCTTACAATTTGGGAAAGGTATATAGAAAACTGTTTGATAAGGAAAACCGACCAGGTAACCTGGTGATTAAGGCAGAAGACGAAGCAGCGGAAGATAAAAATGGACCCAGAATTTTAAAGAGTGAAGTGTAAAGAGCCATAAACACATGCAAAGAAGGAAACTGCTGGAGATGATGCTATCCTTATGAAGGAACCGGAAAATAATATATTAATGGCTCTGAAAAAACTTATGAAGAAAAAACATGCCAAGAACTGCATTGATCACAAAATCGTCAGCCTCATTTCTCATTTGAGGAAGATCATGGCAAGAAAAGTTGATAAGTGACTGGAACTGAAAACAAGAAGTGTGATAGAAGAAGAACAATTTGGATTTAGAAAAGAAAAAGGAACCAGATATCCTAACAGAATGCTGATAATAATTTCAGAAAGTACTGGAAGTCAAGGAAGAGGTCTACATTGGTTTCATAGACTGGAAAAAGGCGTTTTATAGCGTGGAGTTGAAGAAACGATGGATATACTTAGAAAATCAGCATCAACATGAGAGACTGAAATATTATTGCAAGCCTGTACCTGGAACGAGTGAAGGTGAGGCTGAATGATGGAAGGACCAACAGCGTAGGTATAAGAAGAGAAGGGAGGCAGGGATACTGTTTGTCACCCAGGCTGTTCAACTTGTATGAAGAATGGTTGATCAGGAAAACCCTGGAGAGATGTAGCAACTTCTAGAATAGGAAGAGGCGTTATCAACTATGTAAAATACGCAGATGAGCTAACATTTCTGACCAAAACTAATAAGAGTTGGAAAAAATAAAGACCAGCTAGTGGAGATAGGGAGAAGAGATGTCATGGAGATCATTATTGAGAAGTCAAAAGTTATGGTGATTTCAAAAAATTAAGGATTGCTGAAAATAAATATTGGAAACTAAGAGTCGACAAACATAGAACAGTTCAAGTACGTTGGAAACTTGCTGACAAAGGATGCCTACTGCACCAAGAAAATTAGGTCGAGGATTGGCATGGTCAAGGACGCTTTCAACAAGAATAGGTTACTGCTGAACAGCAAGTTTAGCTTGAAACTGAGGAAAAACTTATGAAATGCTACATTTGGAGCATCGTGCTGTATGTAGCAGAACTTTTGAATCTTAGGAAGATGGTGAAGAAATATTCATAGAGCTTTGAAATGTTGTGCTGGAGAAGATTTTAGAAGATCAGGTGGACAGACAGGAGATAAATGAAGAAGTCCTAAGAAGCGTGAACAAGAAGATAACCATTTTAGATGAGAATCTTTAGTAAAAAGCAAACTGAATCGGAGACATCCTTCTGCACGACGTCATAGAGGCAAGATAAGGAAAAAAGAGCTTAGGGAAAAGAAGGATTCAAGTATGGGATGACCTGAAGGAAAGAAGAAAACTTTGTGTGCTGACGGAGGAGAATGTTGAGGACAGGGTGCATTGGTGTTCTAAGTTCACTGACAAAAGTAATGGACCTGTCGTAAGGCCGAACGCATAATAATAATAAACTAGAAGTGATTTCTCAAATCTGATTTATCACTATGGATTTCTCCAGTCCTTTTTCACGTTAGTGCGAGATGCATTTAAAAAATCGATTTTGTTACTAACGACTTAATATGTTTAGGGGTAGGCAAAAGTGCACCTGAATTAGTGAGGTGGAAGAAACTACCTACACGTAGACACCATTCGAATCAAGGCTCCCTGTAAACTAGATAAAGCATTGCTGACACCTTTGTCGACATTTTCGACGATATGGTTTGATATTAAACTAAACTACTTTATGTTTCAAATATAATTATTTGATGGTTTAAAACTCTACCAAAACTATCAGTAAGCTAAAGTTCTATAGCCGTAAAAAAAAAAGCTTTCAAATCCTTGTGATTCGTGTGAGGTTTCCAATTATTGTTGGTTTTTTGCCGGGAAATCAAGTAATAGTGGAAGTAGCCTACTTGGCGAGAATCATTGAAACCTGCTTGTGTAGGTTGCAACCAGCCTGAAAACATTGACTGCTTAGCATATCATCTAGCCCACATCCGTGGGCACGCGTCATTTCGCATCAACCTTCTCTGGTATGGTTTGTCAGTGACAAGGGAAGTCAGGGCTCAAATTCCGGCTTGGTCTAGTCAGGATTACCCCCCCCCCCCCCCCAACAAATTCGGGTACATTTCCTTTACATTCCTCTTCTCTAATAAAATAAACATATGGGTAGCTTGGATGGATACACGCATACACACACAAACACAGAGTTTATTTTTCTTTACTGTACGGATATTAGAAAATCATAAGCTAAAATTTATTAACTCACTTAAAAAAAAGCAACTAACTGTGAACATTTTAATTGTGTAGGTGAGAAACAGTTATGATCATTAATGAGTAGGTAAGTAAAATAAATGTTGATATTTTGTTACGCCATGTTGAGCTGCCTGGGTCTGGCCGGTGACCGTAAATAAATAGCAGTATGCGATATTTCTCATCACGCGAAGAAGGAGAAGTAAAAAATCAGGAGCGTTACAGTTCAGATAGGATTTTTTTACGTTAACTGCGTGCTGCTAATCCAGGCTATACGAATATGTTCACTATTGGGGTAAGTAAGAATAAAATATAATTTGGAAAAATATACCAGCATTTGTTTGAAAGAAAAGTGGAAAAACATTTAAGTAAAATCATATTCAGTATATCCAACCAGGATTTAAACCTCGATCTTCCATCACTTACAATCTAAACCAAACTAGCTTCATGATTAGTCCACTTGCCCATCGAAGTGGTCACATTACAAACCAGATGTGAAAATAAGGCTTATCTGCTGAAGAGCGCCCTTATACAACTAATATGTCAAAAACGAAAGAATGACTTGACCATGCAATGAAGTTTTAATGAGAAACTAAAAATATCCTTATTACTTTCTTAAAATTAATATGCTGTAAGAAATCACAATCATCCGTGAACATATTGTCATTGAAATGAAACATTATTCTACGTTTCCTACTCCCAGTCAAGTGTTGCAGGAAACAACTTAAGCGGAGCCACGTGACGGACATTATTTCTGCCACATCTTAATTGTTTCTTAGGATTGCGACTACACATAAAGTTAAAAGTTAATTTATTTATCAATGGGAGGTCCGCAGACAACTGCTTCGCTCTTTAAAGATACATTCTCAATATCATAGCAGTTTTACCGGCTATACAGGTACAGGAAGATTTTGAGAATAAAAGCTGATAGTTGGAAATTAATATATTTCATCAATGGCAACCTTCATATAAGCTTCTTTTATTCCGTACTCTACGTCTTACGACTCACCCGGGCTGCCTGCATATTTATACATATGAATGAATCAGGGATTAAGAAAGTAGATACCCGCCTCGGTGGCGTAGTTAACTGACGCACTAGTTTCGTGTTGAGCTAGATTGCCGAGAACGGGGAGATCAAGGTTATAATCTCAGTCGGGTGAACTGGTGGTGGTTTTCCCTAAATTGTTTTCCACTCAAATGCTGGCTCACTACCTCTAAATTTAACCTTCCCAATTTCAAACCCATTAGCGTAATTAGTACTTCAGCAAATAACCCGAACGGATAGTGAGACGCGGTGCTAAATAAATAAAAAAGAAGAAGGGAGATATTTATAGGTCGTGAGTCCGAATTTACTTGGAATATTTCTTGGGTTTATACCCAGATAGGGTTGGCAGATTTTTTTTTCGATTGATAAAAATCCGTAGCACATCTTCCTTCGGAGGGGAAGTAAGCTCGTCAGTTCTATGGCGATTGTGGCATGTAAAAGAACCCTGAAAGGTATTTTAAAATATCTTTCCCTGAAAAATTGGTAGATTCTTTCGCTCATGCTCATATAAGTTCTCATGTGATGATATAATCAGTCGTTTAGAAATTGCACATTAAATATCTCAAATAACAAATAAATAAAAATAATAATACTTGGAAGATAATGGGAAAACATTGAGTTACTAATCATTCTCTGCATCTTATCACCCTTCCAGCTATTCATACATTTACTCTAATAGGGTATAGAGGAATAAGGGTGACCACCCTCTTGGTCTAATGGTCAGCGCCCTTGGCTAGAGGTTCCGGGTTCGATTTTCGGTGATACCACATGTATTTTCCCGAATGGGGAATTATTCCTATGGACACCATGGTCTGGTTAATTAGTCTTAAGTTAGGTTTAAGATTCCCACTGGCGCCACACCTTCATAATCCCTATCATTACATAATCTCATTGCGGGTATGACTTGTAGACAACCTACAAGGTATATATACCCCGGGCAACGTTCTGTGACACCACAGGGTGACTAAAAGACTAAACACACGGCGACCAAATTAGGTACCGGTACCACGTTTCCTTCGTGGTAAAATATGCCATACGCTAACCAAGGTAGGATTTTAAAGAAATTGTACCTACATTTGCGTGAAAGGTAAATAAGAAACCACCATGTTTGTTTTTACCGTGATCCCTACCTTACTACTCGCCCAAATTATCTGAATATGTTTATTAATGGGTAGGGATAACACAGATAGAATTATAGAAAGTGTACCCACATTCGTATGGAGGGGAAGGAGGAATTAACATGTTTTATTCCTCCCATACTTTACGTATTATTACTAAGCTGGATTATAAGTATAGTTATTACACTAATGGAGTTAGGGATAAGGGTGGCATAGTTTTAGGGTAAATGTACCTGCATTTGCGTGGAATGATAGTGGGAAATCCTCATATTATCACTTCAACTGGCCGTATTATCTTGGAAAAGCCAAAAAAACACCAGCCATCTCGCTATAAATATTTAGATATCGAGTGATATTTATGTTTCCACTTTCGAGGGTGGAGGATTTTAACCCCTAAACCTCCAACCTCAGTACATCCCCTAATTTCACATACAACGGGAAAAATAGCACGAGTCATCGTTCTTGCGTGTCTAAGTTACAGTGTTTATAATGAATCCCAGCGAAAGTTCAAACGTTTTGAAAGTTTTGTACAAATATACAGATCAATAGAGTTTTTTTTAACCTCATTCACATTTTTATAACATCGGAGAGCTTGTAAAAATAGCGTCACCAATTCACTAGCATTATACGGCGCTAATGATGGCGCATGTGTGACTCGGTGTATGGATGTTGTTAACGCTAAGGAAGTATTTCAAGGATAGGGAAATGTGGAGAAAGTTAGTGAGGATGGATCAAGTACGGAGTTATATTAAACAAAAATAAATTTAAGAAAATGTCTCCACTGCTTACTATCCATCCAGGATATACGCATTTGACTACACAGAATGTTTAAGGTAGTATTTAGATGAAATGTACTCATATTTGCATGCACAGAGGATGAGAAACTATTTAGGAAAAACTACGCTCAGATCACTCAACTGGCACTCGAACCTTGACCTTCCCATCAACCGCGATCCAGGCTGTCGTGAGTTTCACGCTTTATACCACACTAGTACCGGAGCAGGTATATAAACTACTCCAGTTTAATAAAAGCCGTAGGAACAGGTTTCTTAAAACATATTCCTTGTCTGTTTTATACATAGGCCGACATGAGATTTATTTTATCACACCCCTTAGCTATTCTTTAGTAATTTAATCCCATGACAAACATTGACAAAACCTCAACAAAGAGTTGAATGAATACTACTCAGTTTTGAAAGGTTTTATATTTGCTTGTAAAACACTGGTTAAAAAATAACTTCCCCCTACCCTTCCTCTCTCTTGCCAGAAACGGCCCCCCCTACGATCACTATCTCACGCTTATGAACCAGAGAACAGTATACTAAGATTATTGTTCTATGTAAAAAATAAAAAAATACTTGATTTTGTTGTTGTTGTTGCCCGGAGATGAGGTTCTGTTTTTCTGTTGTGGTTTTTGTTTTGTTTTTTGCGAAGACAGAGAAAGGAAGATATAAAAAGCTAAGATTGGTTCCAAGTGTCAACAGCGCTTGCGCGTGACAGATTGAAACGCGTCTATACGTGCCTATCTCGTATTAGCGTTGTCATTAGTAGTATTAGCTGATTTAATGGGCTCTTTTGAACTTGAAGTTATTGTATTTTGGAGGTGAACGATCGCCGAGACAAACATCTAAGCTTTTTCTTTGTGTTTATTCACACATGCACACGCACGTTCTTACACATCATACGTACACATTGTTAAACATGAAAGGTAGCAGTATAACCTTGATCGATTACACTATGACACTATCTTATAAGCTTTACCATAGTGGAATAATGCAGGGTAAATTTGATACCTCTCATTGTAGACGGAGGGTACCTATCAATTAAATATGCTCCTATTAATTATTTTACTTAAACGCCCGAAGTTCCTATTATAAAGTACTTAAACAATCCAGAAAACAAAAAAACACATGATAATAGATTTTTACAGTAAGCATCTTAAACTTTCTAACCATTGGAAGGGGATTAGTAGTGTGAAGTGAATATGCCTAGTATTTACTATGTGATTTAAGGTGGGGATTTAGGGAACGCGAGAAATGTTAGTGTTTTTGCAGTTTGTATAACAAAACTTTTTTTTTTACAAAAAAATCATTCAATAAACCATAGGATTCTAATTTTCTTCCCTAGTGATATCAACAGTTAATGAATATCTGACATCAGTATACTGGCATTAGATGAGAAACTTTTTAAATTAAGATAAGAATTTGCCATTCAATTCCAGTACACCCATGATAGATATTCAACAAGTGTTAAGGTCAACATGCGAAGAAAATTAAACTTCATGATTGTACTGAAGCAATATTTTATTTATTTTGACCAGAATTTTATATTATTATTATTATTATTATTATTTAGCACCACGTCTTACTACCCGTTAGGGTTATACGCTTTAAGTACTAATTACGCTAATGGATTATGAATTGGGAAGGTTAATTAGAGGAAGTGAACCCGCATTTGCGGGGAGGGAGAATTGGAAAACAATTTAGGAACCCCCCGGTCTCCCCAGTTCACCCGACCAAGATTCTAACCTCGACCTCCCCATCCTCAGCAGTCGAGCTCAACATGACAGCGCGTTAGCCAACTACGCCACCGAGGCGGTAATTTTGACAAAAAATGTTTTTGCTACAACAACTCCATAAACACTGACCTTTTCTCGTGTTTCCTACAACCCCATCTTAAGCTTTCTAGCTGAGTGAATGTAACTAGGAAATTGATTTGGGTTAGTGGGTATTGGGATATATGTGTGTTAAACTAGCTACCACAAGGTATAGGGTTAAGAAAATGAGTACAGCTATATAGAGACTCCCTAGAAATCCAAATATAGACCCCACACATAAATCAAAATTAGCGAATTCATAATTTAAATTTGCGAATATATAATTTCACCTAATATTTCGTAGAATCGTATGGGAAAGTAAGTTGACCCCCCACTTCCCCCGTCATCCTCCAAGAGTACACCATGCTACGCCACTGAAATGAGATAGGCCTCCATCTAAGTGAGCCTTGGGCGCATGCACTCTGGTGAGGCGGAAGAAGTAGACGCACACCTGCCCGATTTGCCACACCTTTAAAAAAACGCCGGCCTAGCACCTCTGGGCACCTCTGCAACACTTTGTTCAGGGAGTGTCTCGTGCGGTTAGGGAGGTCAGCCCCAACACCCTGGGGCAGTTGTTTCGAACTCCACATAGTGAATGAAAATATTTAGTATTTATGTGTGTGTTAATTCTGTTACCCACTTGATTGTGTTGAGATGTTATGTTTCTGAGCTAGGCAGGGTGGTCGACATCCCGATTTCAACAGCCATACCTGCATTGACTTTGTAATCGCCTTCTCGGGGTGTAAACTGTCCCATTAATTCAATTTTGCAGTATTATTATTATTATTATTATTATTATTATTATTATTATTATTATTATTATTATTATTATTATTATTATTAGCATCGTGTCTTACTACCAGTTCGGGTTATACTCACTTACGCTAATGTGTAATGGTAGGGTGATTGTGAGATGAAATGAAGGACCTACAGTTTAACGTGGAATCCGAACCACGGTGGAGGCCTGCACATTCACAAGATGTATTGTCAGTGGTGAAGGAAGGGTTTGGAAATCAGATAAATCTGTGCCGGGACCGAGGATTGAACCCCGGAACCCCAGCACAGAAGTCCGACACCTTACCCTAGACCACCAGTTCACCAATTTTGCAGTAGACTATGAAACTAGAAGTTCTAAAACAACACTTGATAATTGACAAAGTGATCCGGTGAAGTTATTAAAGACACTCACTCACTTATCCCCTTTCAAACAC
Source organism: Timema cristinae (assembly GCA_039000515.1). Lineage (NCBI taxonomy): Eukaryota > Metazoa > Arthropoda > Insecta > Phasmatodea > Timematidae > Timema > Timema cristinae. Next base: position 77,593,196 of record JBCFYV010011172.1, read on the forward strand.
GCTTTACAACATAAGTATTTAATCTACCTCAAGCTGTCATTGTACCCAACCCTCCCCTACAATCTACCCCCACAAACCTCTCCCGAAGTAGATAAACAGAAAGGGTGGCCGTTCATCAGAGCGATGAGACGTGTTGCACACGTCTAAACATTCCGCGATATTTAAGAAGTTGTTTGATATTTAAAAATAATTTCATACCAAAATGGAGATGAAAGGATCAACACGTCTCTAAGATTAAATCTTTGAAGGTTTTTTTAAATAAAAATATTAATATTAGTTAACTTTTTTTCATGCTTCCCACTAAATGTTGTTGCTTTGAGATCAAAGTAAATGGTTGGAAACATAGATATAGCTTTCTCTAAAACAATTAAAATCAATTGAGGATTGTTTCAAGTGTTTTAATGCTTGTGCGTATAACACGAACGGTTTGTAAGACGTAGTACTAATAATTATAATTATTTTAAATGCTTCAAAACAATAATTCTCATAAGAAATACAACCATGTGAGGATATTTTCCTCTAAGGGGGTGGTGTCCTAGCTATTAACTAAAAGGTAGAGAGAGGAATTGAAACCGTACAGGTAAGTAGACAAGACGAGACTGACGTACTTATCCAAGAGCTCCACTGGAGTGTTTAATTTATGAAAATGAACTGATTTGGTAACCCTCATCCTAGGTTAAGTCGGTATGTTATTCTTGTGCTACTGTAACACTACTTGGATATAAATAACATATATTTACAATAAGAATTTATTATTTGGAAATGACAATTCTGAAACTACAAAATTGTTAAAACAGGCCTCAGTTATCTTCAAATGTTCTTTAGAAACTTTTTTTAAAAAAACAGTATTATTTGTTTGAGGGAGTCTATATCTATGATTCAAACACTTCTTAATTTAATCTCAAAATTTAGATACAAAGCTTGTTATTCAATAAATTTTTATATTAAAATTAAAATTTTCGCACTTTAATTTAGGGATTTAGGGAACGTGAGAAAAGGCCAGTATTTTTTTTAAGTTTATAGTAAAAAAAAATCTTTCTTGTACAAAATAAATAAAATATTCTCTAATAGAAACAGAGTTTAATTTTCTTCACATGGTATATCAATCGTCAATGAATATTTGTCATGGGAATATCAAAATTAGAAGGCAAGCTTTTTAAATGAAGATAAAAAGTGGTCATTCAATTCCAGGACACCCTTGACAGATATTCAAGAACGGTTGATATCACCATATGAAGAAAATTAAACTCTGTGTTTGAGCTAAAGCAATATTTGACTTATTTTGACTAAAAAAAGATTTGTGCATAGAAAATACAAAAACACTTACCCTTTCTTGTTCATTCACGTTTACATGATTTTTTGTTTAAATTATGAAACTTAAAATGTAAAGTTTTAAATCCCACCTCCCATGATCCTTAATTATTTCCAAATAATAAACTCATTCTCAAATAGTGCGGCGAGTTTTTGCTGATGTACGCTTGTGTCTGTGAGAGAATCTTAAATGACATCTGTTTTTCAAGCTTTATCAGAGGATTCGTGTTTTTCAATGTGCACGTGCAAAACAATTTGTAAATCATTCCTCCCCTAGCCCCCTTTTATTTTGACAATCAAAATGAAAATGTTCTATTAATCAACGGATTAAGGATACAAATGAAACTCACTTTGTCTAGTTATCTCCGCAAGCAGTCTAAGCTTTATTTAAGTAGTGTTCCTAATCTACTTATGTGCTTAGCTAAGAGATCTCTCACTGGTCTCATTGGCTAGAATGAATAAATGTCTAGTCAGAACATAAGTAGCATATGTAGCGATACAAACACTGTGATTTCATTAATTAACAAAAGTATGTTTTTATGTCCTTACAGCAGTATGCCCTAGTCTTATTGGTGTAATTATATGGACAACGTGGAGGGTAGTAAGACACTGAGGATATAAATAACTCGACTTGAGAGGGTTGAGTTTTATTTCCCAACCGGGTTGTACTAGGAATACGTTTCCTTAAAATAAGTCCTCCTGAAACTGTGATCTTGGGTCACGGAAAAGCCTGAGCGGGCAGTGTGTTGCGAAGCACAACAAAATAAAAGAATGTAGTGAAGCGCTACTAAACTAAAGATACCATTCCAAGCTTTTCTGCAATTGAAAAACTGGCTAGCGCCGTGGACAATGGGTGTTCACGAACTACATGAGAGTCCTAGTTCCGCATTCCGAGTACAGTGTCACACGTAGAGAGACGCTATTTACAACAATATGGAGTCCAGCGACGAATAAACAATGAGCGCTAGCACTTTCGAATTAAATTCCACTGAAAACTTCTTAAATGACCCATTTCAAGAGCCAACCAACTCAACGCGTATCATAGGAGAGTAAATGAAACGACGTTTAAAAGTCGTCGCGTATTACTCCCATTTTTAATTTTTTTTAAATAATCAGTATTAAGTCTAAGTTCCTCCACTTGACTCCAAGTTTTCCCAACTGAGATTTGAGTCCCTATCTCCCGTATCACCGGAAGTCCAGTCTACTGAGATACTTAGTTACATGATCACCAGGTCAAGTGTCACATTTAAAATTGATGGGCTGTAACGGATGCAATTTATTTTACAGCTATTATTTGCAGTCATTTAGAAAATGTCCTCCTTCCTCGGTAAGGGACCACCAATCTCAACCCAAGATAAACATGTAAATAAGGTAGGTCTGTACGGTTGGACCAAAATCAGGCATATTAATATGGTAGCTGCGGTCTTCACTAAACAAAAGTGAGATTTATATGACTAAAAATAGTTTGTGTTTTTCGTTTCAAAACCTCTATATATTTTATGCGTAGTAAAATGTTTCCATTCAACTCAAAATAATCAACCCAGATACATAAAAATACAATAATAATAATTATTATTATTTGTGATCTGCATCTAAGTAGTCATCCGGTTCAAAGCCATATTTGCATTAGTAAGGTCGCGGGAAGATTACATTAGAACTGTCTAGGAAATATACTTGCATTTTCTTGGGAGGCGAGTGAAAAACCATTTAATAAAAAACTTCTTAATATATCCAATCAGATTTTAATCCCGACCATTCTTTCACTGACAAACCAAATTAGAAGAAATTGCCGCCTTTGTCCACGTGAACATAAGCGTTCGAACTAGAGGGTACATGGGTAGATCCTTCCCTCCTATTTTCTCACAGAGATAAGTGAGGTGGGGGTAGGGGGTAGGCATAATCGTGCAATGACTTACCTGTGATTCTTGCGATCAGTAACATTTAACAAGCTTGATTAGACTAAAGCTGGATTAATACGTTCGCCAAAAATAAAAAGCAGAATCTGCTCGAGTATAACGCAAACTTAAAACAGCTGATTATCAACTTTTTTCTTAGTTGATAAACATATATTTTAGATCATTGTTAGGATGAATGTTTTCAAATCATAACGTTGTGTCGTGGCACAATCCATTACATGGTTACACACACCTTTCATAAACGGGTTATTTCAAATCTCCTCACAACTGCTAACGAAGCTGTCTGCTCGCTTCTGGCTGTACAGCGCATGCGTGTTCCAATGCGCATGCGCACTGATTTGAGATAATTGAGTTTGAGATTTGATTGTCTCTCCCGTGCTGAACATCTCGGGCAGAGCGGACGAAGTAGAGGTGAGTTGAACTTTAGCAGAACAGTTTGCGCCGATGAGGCGGAAATCTTGTGATTGGTTTAGAGCTTGTTACGTGATCGAGTTTCTGTTCTGCGTTTATTTTTCGGCGAACATGTGAATCCACAGTAATATTTTATTCGCATGACTTATCATACACACGTGTCTAATGGTTCTCAAATATATTGTTTTGTAGCTACACGGAGAAAGGAAAATAAGAGTAGCCTATTTATAAGCTACGATTCAAATTAGCTACGATTTTTTTAGCACTCTTATTACTACTATATTCTAAAACAATCATTAAAGACCAGACCCGATGATCGAATGGTCTAAGACGCAATTGATTTTGCAATGGAATAGACTGCCGATTACGGAGAGATCAGGGTTTGAATACCTGTCGGGTGCAATGATAATTTTTTCCCTTAATTGTTTTACCCTCTTCCTCTACGCAAATGTAGGTATAACTCCTCTGAATTCAACCCTCTTTATTCCTTACACATTAGCGTAATTATTACATATGCGCGTAGTCCGAATGTGCAGTGCGATACAGGCGCATAATTATATTTGGCCTTGAGCATGGGCGTCACTGACTTAATGATTGGTGAGAGGGGGAGGGGACAGAATGAACCCATTTTCACTTTAAATTGGAACATAAAAATCATTTTGAACAAAGTGAATAGCACGAATGATATGCAAGCGAGAAAAAATAAGCTAAAAGTGTATTTACAGTTTTCTCAATATATTTATTATTTCTAAATCAATCTCATTCCTATTTAAAAAGTGAGGTCTGAGAGTTGTTGGAAGGTGAGGTTACGCCTTTCCTTTAGCCAGCAATATAATTTAATGTATATTACCAATATATATTTAATAAATGACAGTATAAATTTAATAGTAACATTTTCATAGTTTAAAAATAAAAATGTAGACGAAAGTATTGATTTAGTAATGTTATTAATGAGGGAAGCAAAACAATTTTTTTTCATAGTGTCCTACTACCCGTTTGGGTTATACGCCTATATACTAATTAAGCTAATGTTAGGGATTATGAAGGTTGAATTTAGAGGAAGTTTTCTCACATCTGCGCGGAGGGAGAGTGGAAAATAGGGGAAAGCCACCTTCAGTGGACCCAGCTGAAATCTAAACAGGATCTCCCCATCTTCAGCAGTCTAATCTTTTGGGATTGTAGCGCATTATACCATACGGCCACTTAAGTGCGTAGTAGAACCATTTAAAAAACTAAGTAAATTGAAGGAAGAAAATTTGGTGAAGGCTCTTGGTTGTTAAATATTTGAAAGTATGAAACTCTTATTTGGTAGGTAATGATAAGGTGGGTCCATTATAATTCACTTCTCCGCTTATTTTACGTTATTAAGGGTATCCCATTTAAACATATTATCGGAGGAAGCGTGTGTGACGCCCGTGACCTTGCCAATGATTTCGTCAAAGTCCTTCTTTTTTCCCTTTTTCGAGTTTTCTTAAGGAAATAAATCCGCACCAGCTCAATGTCTGGCCACGCTGTACCAGTGCTATCTAGCGTAGACAAATGGGACTAATCTCCCGGATCTGTGTACCTGAGCCACGCGACTTCTTGTAAATATAATCCATTCAACGGTAATGTACCGGCTCGAGGTCAACCGCGAAGAGTTCTCCATGTCAGGCTCATGTGTGTATGTCGCTCACGTATGTCCTAGACATGGTCATAACAAGTAATGTCTAGTTGCGAGTGCTGCAATGTACTATACGGAAGACATCACGAAGATTTTCTAAGCCATCTTGAACATTTAACGATCCCGTGTCGAGCGCTATGTATGGGTTTGGCTCATGGAGAGCTTTCAAACCCGATACCAAGGAATATATTGCTTTTATTTGACACGGTGTGATCAGTTCGGTTCATAATTTTTCTTAAATTTGATTGTATTAAGGTGACCTGGTGGTCTAGGAGTAAGGTGTCAGATTTCTGTGCTGGGTTCAATCCTCGATCCCGGCACAGGTTTAGCTGATTGCCCAACCCTTCCTTCACATCTGAAGAGACGTGTATTAATCACAACTTGTGAATGTGTGGAATTCCAGGCCTCCACCGTGGTTCGGATCCCACGTTAAACTGTAGGTCCTCCATTTCATCTCCCAATCACTCTAACATCACACATTAGCGCAAGTGCGTTTAACCCGAACTGTTAGTAAAATGTGGTGATAATAATAATAATAATTATTATTATTATATTATTATTGTATTACTTAATTATCTATTTTAGAATTTTAATAGTACTTTTAGGATCTAATCCCCAAAAGACAGTTTAAGCCCAAAGCCCTTAAGTTATATATTATATTTATAAAATTAAATGAACCACTTTGTATTCTGCATGGTCTAAGGCGCTAATCTCGCCGATGTCGATGACTTGAAGGTTGAGTTTCGAATCTAGGTCAGGTGTACTGATGTTTTCCCCTCCAAAAATAGTTAAACTCTTCCTTCATGCAAATGCGGGTAACACTTATTCTAAATATAACCTTCCTAATCCCTAAAACCATTATCTTAATTAATAAATAGACTTATAACTCGAATGGGCTGTAAGACGCGGTACTAAAAAAATGAAATTATTACTGATCTAGACTGTGTTATCTTTTTTATAGTATTTTTTTGACTTTTTCAATATTTTTAATTTTACTATAGTATTTTTCTCTTCGCGTCTTACTACCCGTCCTGACAAGGAGGATGAAGGTTAAATTAAGATGAAGTATGCCCGTATTTGCGTGGAGGGAAAAGGATAAACTGATTAGGAAAAAAAGCCTAAATACACTCGGACGGAATTTGAGCCACGATCATCCCTTCCCCTACAATCCCAGATTAGATGAGACTGACTGACATCTTGGACCACGTGTTCGCTGGTAAATTTTCAAAGAGCAATTTTTTTTCTGTTAATAATGGTGGTGTTCACCTGTATTTACCTATTCCTTTAGATGAAATAGTTCAAGTTGCGGTTAGTCAGTACTTTAACTAGAGCGTATCAATTAAAATCCACACATTCACCTGTTGCTCCTAAGCTAGCTCTGCCCACGACCATACCCGCACTTCTACCGTTACAAACGTTCAAGTGAAGTTAATTATTTTTGGTCCTTCCTCCTCCCGGAGCGTTCTGTTTCCTCGAACCTGGAAATGATACGTTTCTGCAGCTTAGTTCGTGCTGCCATTAGCACTGTTGCAGGCGCCTGGGCTTAGGGACTTTGCAGGAGTTTGGTCAGTAGGACTTTACTCACTGCTCGTGGCCTACTGGATGGGGGCTGGACTTCTGAGCTGAAAGATCTAGGTTCTATACCTTCACCTTGTATCCTCAGTTTACCCTGAAAGGAAGCTTACCTTGCTTGGTTACACTATGGTGTAACTTATAAGATAGAATCAGTCAACTTAAGGTGCGGCAGAAGGGAGCGCGAGTAATTTTACAGTTTTTATAGAATTGAAAGTTTTTGGCCAAAATAAATCAAATATGTCTCCAGTAGCAACATAGAGTTTAGTTTTCTGCACATGCTAATATCAACAGATCTTGAATATCTGTCAAGGGTGTCCTGTAATTTTGTCAACACTTTTTCTCTTTATTTCAAAAGTTTTGACAAAATTCCAGGACACCCTTGACAGATATTCAAGATCTGTTGATATTAGCATGTGCAGAAAACTAAACTCTACGTTGCTACTGGAGAAATATTTGATTTATTTTGGCCAAAAACTTTCAATTCTATAAAAACTGTAAAAACACTTGCTATCCCTTCTACCTCACCTTAAGACTATCCCATTAAAATGTAAATGATGGGTACGTAAATTAGCTTGTATAGGCTATTATTAAGTTTTTTGAACCTCACATTTTAAATCATGGGTTAACGGATCTATTTGGTAGGCCTAAAGACTCAGGGATAGCTACGGAAGTGCACCCACATTTGTAGTGAGGGAGAGGATAATAAAATCACAGTGACAAAACTAACACATAAAAAATATTCTGCTGTGTTGCCGCATGGAATTCGAACCTTAAACCTCTCGCCCCTGGCAATCATGTTCATTGAGATCATGACTTCTTAGATCACGTGAATATAGCTACAATTACTCTGGTTATTAGTGAAAGAATCTCGGAGACGTATTGCAGATTTCCAGAAATTTCACGTTATTTAAGAAGTGGTTTGCAGTGGCGTGGTATGTTGCCAGGGTAAGCGTAGCTTTTTTGAAATTTACCTGTGTAATTTTTCTCATCACTCATTAGGACACTCATTTAACAAGTATGAACTAGAATCCATTTGAATGTAGATCATTTGTTGATCAGAGCTTATGTCTGATGGTCAAATTAATACTGAGCTGGACAAAATATATGACCACCACACAGACAGTTTATGTGGACCAGTACAATTTTAACGAGCTTTGTTTACCCTGGTAACAGTCCATGACACGCCACTGGTGGTATGTTATTTAAAAATATGGTTCGCAGAAGTATTGAGGATAAAAGTATCAACATGCCCTACATGATTTAAAACCCTAAATTTTAAGTTTAATATTTATTTTAGAAAAACACGAAACGATTCAATCGAAAAGGTTGAATCACGTTTAATGCGAAATGAAATCAAAATAAATTGCTATGATCAGGATCCGGATTTCGATGATCTAAATATGATAAAAAAATACCAAAAAATTACACACAAAAAAAACTCAAATTTTAATCACATTACTTAAAAAAATGAACGACATTTTGTTATAAATGCACATAGCTAAATAAAACCCGCACTTTACGCATGAATAATGCAATAAAAAGCCTAAACAAATAAAATCTTTTATTCCGCTAAGTTTAACATTGATTTACAAATATTACTGGTTCCAGAAGTAATAGCTATCCACTTCCAACGCAACCCTCTCTAACCTATTGGCAATGTCTCACCAGGGTTGTGTATTTTACAACCATACTACGTCTATTATTTCTATAGTTATTATGTAGTGAAATAATTTATATTTGAGCATCTATGCATTTATAAAATATCTATAGTGTTTAAAAATATACTTGTTCAGCCTGAATGCCTTATAATAACTCGAAAATGCCTAAACTTGACTAAAAATATCTTAAAGATGTCTAAAAATAACGCATAAAAACCTACTTATAAAATATACGTTTTATCTCAACATTCGAAAATGTATTCAGTAATTGATCTCATTAAAGAAGCCAGAGATGGTGTAGAAAAAAAGTTAATCGATTTCGCCTGTTGGTTTCCAGTAAACTCAAAAAGTACTCATCGGATCGAGATGATCGTCCTTTTGTTATACTTGTACTTATACTCCTTATCTTTGAGATTAAAGAGTAAGCTATAAGTCATTCACAACCTAAGTTTACCTGGATGACAGCTCAAAATGTTACTAGAAGTAATCCCTAATATATCACTACGCCAACAGCTGAAATCTATCACTTTGAATGACTGTAATGAAAACAGATGGTAATATATTAATGTGATAGTTAACCACAGTAACTTAGGCCAATATTATTTATATATTTATTTGAGGTCAGACACAAAGTTTATTTATAGTTTTATTCCCCTTAAAAAATATATAAACACCACTTTCACAAAAACTTCTAACGAACATAACTTCAAAATGGTGACTGACGAATTTAAACCATATGATTGAACATAACGGTAAAAAAGTTTTTACAATGATGCAGACACGCAGTTGATGAAAATATTTTATTCAGTTAAATATTTCAAAATACGATAAAATAATCATAAAATCATTTATTATATGTAAAACAATGACAACAATTTTCTCTTTTCCAAGTAAATTCGATGCCTGTATTAAAAGGTATTGATGTGTGCACTATATTACACAAAATTAGTAACGTTCCAAAACGAAAAATAAGTACTTTTAATCATGTTTAAAATATTGTTTCGAGTTGGATAAGAAGAAATTGTTTAAAGAAATGAAGTAGTATGAGAAAACTTAAGTTTACGTTATTTTAAATGTAAATATAACAGGTAATTAAAGATCTTTACATTTATAACAAAACAGTAATATTTTACAAGTGTTGGCAAACCCAAAACCTAAACATATGATTTTAGAACTGTCATCCAGGTAAAAGCCTATCGTGAATCGACTTTATATACCCTCGCTCTCTCTCAGCAACGAGTGAAGTAGTGTAAAAATAACTACTGTTAGTGTGGTTTCATTTGTGTTTTAAACTTGCAACAATTCAAATATGGCCTATTATTAACTTTTAATGCATAAGTTATCCTCTTTGTAAATCTCCTTGGCAATTAAGGGTTTGTAAATATAAACAAACTATGAATGTAAAATCGTCAAATCAACTGCAATTCAAAGAGTAATTTAAATAATATATTTTAATCTTAGATCCAAAGAGAAATTTTATTTTGTGTTGATTGTTTTATATTCTTAAACAAATAAAACTTACACAAAGGTAACGTTCAACGTCTTTATGTGATTTGATCTTACATTTACATAAATACATATTTATACAGATAGATTATTCTCCCATTAAGAGACAGAAAATATTATCTAAAATGGTATACAGCAAGCATCAGCACAGACAATAATCTACTGTTTAAATGCTAAGAAATAGATTTCAATAAATGTATTATAATTATTGTGATATTTTGTTTGGTTTTTCCTTACCCTTCACACTTACCGTTAAGTGGAAATACATTCCAGTTTGGGCGAACTTTGGACGTTGTGAACCAAGAATTTGGGCCCATTGTTGTTCACTATAACCGGAGTTGACTGTATATTGAGATCCTGACAGCTTAAACCCCAAGAACTGTGGTGTGTGTAATTCCAAATATCTTCTCCCCAAAATAGAAAGGGGGCACTGTTCAGTTCTACTCAGTGAAACCAAAAGTTGTGCACTTCAGGTGTATTTTTAAAAATCGAGTACAGTCTATGTCAAGCCTAATACCTTAGGTCACACATCAACTTGAAATTGCATCTTTAAACTCAATTAACCAAGCAATTTTAAACTTTAAATGAGTGGTTTGGGAAATATTTAGGCTGTGTCTCTTAGCCTCTTTTTTATATAGTCATAGTGAGTCTAGTATATTAAACATTGTGATCACCTATTCGGTTATCCAAAAACCAAGTAACATATTATAAATAATATTCTTGATATTACACTCTCTTTTGGAAACCTTAGTTTTTGTTACCACACATATTGTGAGCCTGAAGTATTAAACTGCGCGATTGCTGGTGTGAAAGGATGCCAAATAAAGGACCATTTAAATCTTAAACTTTGTATAATTATTATTTATGGTAGGGAAATTAGCGTAAGTGAACCTCGTTCTTTTTACTTTTATCATTATATAAAAATGAAATGTCTATCTTTATTATTATTTTTGTTACTCAATCACGCCCAAACCACTCTACCAAATTTTTCAGCTGGCACTTCGCATTGATATAACTTGGACGTCTGGTTAATATATAAGCTTAGTAGCAATTATGTTAGTTTCAAAATGGCAACATAAAAACCTTTATTTTTGACCTTTCTCTCAACTTATACTAATTGAATTTTTATTGGATGAACTTTCAAAGGTACCTGTGTATAATTATAGGCCTATTAAACATTACGGCCATCTTGAAAAAAATATGTTGGCTATAGAACACTACTTGTTAGCCTGTCCATAGCTCTGACTCATAGATTATGGGAGTTTGACAGTGGGAACAAATAATCAATAATAATATAAATAATATAGAACGTGTATCTGTTATTTTCTATGTATGTACGCCTGTCTGTGTGGTTGTGGGAATGTGTGTAGGTTCTATAACTCCAAAGCCAAAATAATTAGAAACCTTAAATCACAATAATATATAAAAATTAAATGTCTGTCTGTTGCTAAAACACTTCCAAACTACTGTATACTTTTAGTAGAAAGAGAAAATTTTAAAAAATGCCAGGAATGTAGTAGACTTACTCCAAATACCCCAATCATTTCTAAATACTTGAAATCTTTAAGTGGAGTTTGGTAAAATGGGAGATATAATAATTTCCAAAAATTATTTAAGAATCTACTTAGCACTGAATCTGCTTAGGTGGCCACATGGTCTAAGGCATCATTCTCGACCTAGGCTCGACTACCAATTATGGGGATATCGGGATTCGAACCCTGGTCGGGTATAAGGAGGGTGGTTTTTCCTAAATTGTTTTCCTCACGTCTTGTAACTAAATTCAAAACAATAATGGATTGATATTTATACATAATTTAAGATTTGGATATCTTTCCCTGTGATTAATTTTACACACTATATTATTATTATTATTATTATTATTAGCACGGCGTCTTACTACCCGTTCGGGTTATACACACTTACGCTAATGTGTAATGGTAGGGTGATTGTGAGATGAAATGGAGGACCTACAGTTTAACATGGAATCCGAACCACGGTGGAGGCCTGGAATTCCCCACATTCACAAGTTGTGATTAATACATGTCTTGTCAGAGGTGAAGGAAGGGTTTAGTAATCAGATAAATCTGTGCCGGGACCTAGGATTGAACTCCGGACCCCAGCACAGAAGTCTGACACCTTACCCCTAGACCACCAGGTCACCTTTCCACACTATAAAAGAACAAAGTTACCTTATTGATTGATTCCCAGAACGTATACACCAGTTAGGTTTTTCTGCGCACTCGAATTTTTGTGGTGTTTTTCTTTCCTTCTGGGTAGTATAAATGACAAAAACACCCAATAATCCATTTTTAGAATGTTTGTCTGTCTGTCCATTTGGTTTTTTCCAGGAAACTCAAAAATTATTCATCAGATCGAGACGGGACTTCTTCTGTGTGCTCTTTATTTTTTTAGAGAGCCATGGTAAGCTATTATCATCACGCTAGTTCATCAGCAAGAAAAATAGTTTTGAAAAAACCGGGCGTAAACAGTGAACATTCGTCGCGGCTGGTATTGCGGGTATGCCTACGTAAGTTGACACGTGATGTAAGCTGGGGTGGAAGGGAGAGGGGATGGGGGCGCGTCCATGTTTTTTTCTTGAATCATCGCACACACATAAAACACTTCTCTTGAAGTTTGATTCTTTTCTAGCATTTAAAATTGTCGACTGTGTTGGTGTATTGCTTGATGCGAGTGAAGCCGCGGGCAAAAGCTAGTATTTAATATAAGTAAAATTACCCGCCTCGGTGGCGTAGTTGGCTAACGCACTTGTCGTGTTGAGCTCGACTTGAGGACGGGGAGATCGAGGTTCAAATCTCGGTCGGGTGAACAGAGGGTGGTTTATCCTAAATGGTTTTCCACTCTCTCTCTCCACGCAAATGCGGGTTCACTTCCTCTAATTCAATCTCCTCAATTCCTAAATCCATTAAGGTAATTAGTACTTAAAGCGTATAGCCCGAACGGGTAGTAAGACGCAATGCTAAAAATATAAATATAAGTAATTACATTTGTATAACTTACTAATATTACATATGAATTTAAATATAATAAAATTAGTAGCGGTAATAACTCTTGAAAAGTATTACTGATAAGCACAAAAGCTTTATGATATGGATGAGCTTATTTATTTTGACACAGTAAATTCATTCTTGGCTTAATATTGAATAGTGAAGTTGTCTTGGAAATTTACACATCGTTTAATCAAGAATGTTATTTCGTTTTATTACAACTAATGTTGAAAAGGCTGATTCACACAAATATGTGGTTGCAAATGGTAAGAGAACGAAGATTTATAATTCAGAGAGTACTGGTATTTGACCTTAATGCTAAGCCAAAAGACATTCAAGGTTTGCTTTGAAAATTCAAATTTAATATTTGAATCACTCAAAAGTTCTGCATATTCTTCAAGTGCATTCACTGAGAGATGTTGTACCTCTTCTATATGTATACTAAAAGGTTTCTGCAACCCTCTCAAACTGGTCGGTGTTGATGTTTGGTTGAGAGTATCTCCTGAGTTGTTTTTCCAAACACCCAAATGATTATCTATAAAATATTTAGTACAGGAAAACCTTTCAAATGAATTATTTTCTTCATAAGCCTTTCATAAACGCTAGGACTTTATAACGTAGAATAATATTATTGGTGTTCTGTACTTTCCGAAACATTTTCAGTTTGTTGAACTTCTCACATATATCTGACATATAAAATAGTTTGCAGAGACAAGCATTGTTGGGAAAAAGATCCGATAAATCTTGTTTTTTCAGATAAAAGTAGTATTACCTCATCTTTTAGCTCAATTAGCTCTTCCCGTGACAGATACCTAACTCATGTATGTAATAGAAGTTTTTCATTATCAGAGCGTAAATCTGTGCATTGATTGACAAAGAGGCGACTATTAAGTGTGCGACTTTTGATAAAGTTGATAGCACTGAATCTTGTAAGACTGGGTTTAGAGCAGCCGATATTTTCTTAGCCACTAGTGCTCGATGAATAAAACCATGCGTAAAGCTAATATGTCCAGTCTTCACAGATTTAATTTTGGCTAGAAATCCTACATTCTTTTCCGTCGCGGCTGCAGAACCATCTGTACACACACCAACACAAATTATCAATTCTAACTTTATTTATTTCAGAGGTAGCTTTTCTAATATTAATAATAGTAAGTACAGTTTTTCCAAACCATTAACTGTTCGTTTAACCACGTCAAACTAGGTTTATTTTTGTAATAAACTAAACAACTATAGAATGAGTGGTTGTAGTGTATTATAATTTCAATATTTATATAAAAAATATTAAATTTACTCAGGTTTCAAATGTCTAATCAACATTCTGGACAAGAGACAAATATGGAAACTACATATAGAATATACAAGAACAAGCCACTTGGACGTTTTCTCCAAATGCATGCCAAATTCAAAGGCCAAGACCTATGACAATACAATAAGCCAATACTAATACAACACAGTTTGCTATATGGATGTGTGGCATGGAAGTTATTATTTCCTCAACGTGGCTCAAGCACAAAATTATTACTTTCAATAGTGTTAATTTGTTTTCTTTAATAACTTGGATCACGAAGGAAAAAAATAGCTACTTCAAATCCAAAGAAAATTTATAGAAGAAAATGCAATCTTAAGTCTAAAGAAAACTTTGTTTAGTTTGGTCAGTTGTTTTGTATTCATATTAGAAAATAAAACATTTATTTGAATTTATCTTACATTTATCAAACAAACAGTTAATTTCTCCCATTAAAAGGCAGCTGATTAATGACTTAACGTCTCAACCATATCACATTCAGTTCAGAATATTCCAAAACCGAGAAACTTACTGAGAGAACGCATTGCCTACTTTTAAATGGGTGACCTGGTGGTCTAGGGGTAATGTGTCATACATCTGTGCTGACGGTCCGGGGTTCAATCCTCGATCCGGCACAGATTTATCTGATTACCAAACCCTTCCTTCACCTCTGACAAGACGTGTATTAATCACAACTTGTGGATGTGTAGAGTGCCAAGCCTCCACCGTGGTTCGGATCCCACGTTAAGCTGTAGGTCCTCCATTTCATCTCACAATCACCCTACCATTACATATTAGTGTAAGTGCGTATAACCCGAACGGGTAGTAAGACGCGGTGCTATAATAATAATAAAACTTGTAAATGATAAAATGAATATTATAATGCTTAAATTAAATGGCTTTAATTTTCTAATGTATGGTTCTGGGAAAGGGCAAATACGTTAACGAATGTGTAAATAAAATGATAGGTATAGTTTTAAAACTAGGTGTAAAGCATTTTCCAACCAAATATTCAATTTTAAAACATGTCGCAACCCAAACTAGTAAAACAGAATGCGTAAAGATCAATATATACGAGTATATATATATATATATATATATATATATTATTTATAATATTAGGGGGGAGGGGGGTAGATTTGTTTGGAAAAACATACGCAAACATTGAAGAAGACCATTCTGTTTGCTGGTAAAACTTCTATAGAAAACTTGAAAAAGAAGGAAAAAAATACTATTTACATTCGTTGTACTTACTTTTAAAAAATGTTGCGGACATTGACCTCGAGTAAGAACTTTTTTCTTGTTTAGTTTTAGAACAAAAAAAAAAAGGTAGGCTACTCAATACTCCGGTCACAATCCACGCGACAAGTTGAATAGATATACAAAAACAATAGGCTTACGTTGATGACTGGGACCAATAGGAGATGAGAATCCATCGGTAGGCAAGCTTTAAGGGGGAAACCTACCAGTGTGTTGAAGCTCCGTTGCAGACGTTCAGAAATCCTATAACATTTTGGAAGTGGTTTGTTATCTCAAATGAATCAGTGGGTTTGGAACGCGATCAAACTCAGTCTCGCGAGGACAATAAGAGATACTCGAATAAATAATTAGTGGTCTAGAAAACTGATAATATCGGCCGGAGGGTTCCTTGTGAAGACCAAATGACAAACCCTATCCGCAAATGCTGGCATTATCAGCGCTCACACTTCAGGAGTTATCTTTTTATTACGGTCCACAACCAAATTGATTTAATAGGTATCAATAATATTGCCAAATTTTATTAAAAACCTTACAATTAAACTATATTAATGAAGTTAGTTCATTTTCAAAGATGTTTTACGCTAAATATCTAAGTTCTGAGATCAAAGTAACTGGTTAGATATAGCCTTCACTCAGACAAATAAATTCAATATTTTTAACAAGGACATGTTAGATCATTGTAAGATAATTGAGGATTGTTTTAGTGGTTTTGAAACATCATAACTGTCATTATCATAAGAATTATAGCTGGGTGAGGATATTTTCCTTTAAGTAGGTAGCACCCTTGAGAATACATGCCACCCCATGGTTAACGCGTAACTTTTGTGGGTCAAAGTTAATACAGGTGTCGCATCTCAGTGTAGTTTATAAGGAAGTTGACTATTTGAAGATTTCTAAGCTGTTTTGCGAAGCGGGCTGCATCTTAACTCTATACACCTATGCAGTCTACGAACTATCACACTTAACACCAATGTACGAAATAGAAAGAAAATGATAAGTTCACTCTGCAAGGCCTCTTGTTTATTTAATGATAACACTTCTCTTCATCCTCTGACGAGTTTACACACTCTACTTTTTGCGTCTTGAAAACATTGAATTCCTTTTTAAAATTACCTTTTTCTTGTTCACTATTCTAGATAGATATAGCGACCACGAACTTTTTTAATCTACATCCTGGCAGGAAGACACCTATAAGACATTTTTGTGACTGAACCAAATAGTCTAGGTTGTAGATGATTTATAAAAATGCGTTTTCAAAAAAAAATTACTCTAAGATCAAAATAATAATTCTGTGATACTATAGGACTGTATTTAGAATTGATTAATAATCTATGATTTTTATTTTAACGTTATACCTTCAAATCTCTCTGAATATAAAGTAAACACATTAACATGGGGAATCTTATCTTGACCTGCCGTGACGTCACAGGTAAGAAACGTCCTTAATCGTCCGTGAGTCTTTGCGTTGTACATCTCCTCTTAATCCGCGCCCAGGCTAGCCGCATATGTATACTTATGGGGTTGAAATGAGTAAGAAAGGATTTACAGTAAAGTTACTCAAATTTGCGTGGAGGTATAGTGGGAAACTATTCAGGAAAAAATACCTTTAAAATACCCGATCGAGAGTCGAACAATGACCTTCCTGTCTCCAGCAAACCAGATTATATGAGAATACTGATATATTTATGCGTGTGCCCAGCAGGGTATATTTAAAGTTTTATTGATATTCTTTACCTGACCCAATGGGCACGTGGACTAAACACCAAACTCGTCTATTGTGGTCTACTGGTAACGGGGCGGTTAGGGTTTGAATATCGGTCAGGGTTACTTGATCAGCAAATTATTCTTGAATTAAATTTTCTCCATAAAACACGTATAAAATATTATTTGTGATGAAAAATATTCCCTAGATACTCATTTTGAACAAAATATTTCAAGTCAAATTTAAAAAAAAATCTGTCATTTGTCACCATTAATCTTAAAGCTAAAGTTAAAATCACAATTACACCCATTAGTATAAGCTAAATATTTAAATTCAACAAGTTGAAACTATATTCAATAAATCAATTTCGGCTGTAGAACCGGGTACAGGGTACAGTGGAAAAGTCCATTTTTTATTCAAAAAATTGCCTTGTAGCCTTCAACTTTGTGAGAAAAAAAAATCCTGTTTGGGACACATAAGACGTTCCGTTATAGGTATGGTGAGAAGTGTATCTTATTTACGAGTAAGCCGGTTATAAGTAAATCACCAACAACATCGCTGAGCTATTATATATTATATTATTATTATTATTATATTATTATTATTATTATTATTATTATTAGCACCGCGTCTTATTGCCCGTTGGGGTTATTATACGCCTATGTACTATTTTCACTAATGCATGAGGTATTAGGAATGTTGAATTTAGAGAAAGTGTACCCGAATTGACGTGGAGGGAGAGTGTAAAGACCATTTAGGGGGAAAAAACACCCTCAGTACACCCGACCAGGATAGAACCCCGATCTCCCCGTCTAGTCTATTGCAAGAGTGACGCCTTTGACCATGCGGCCACTGAAGTGGGTCTGAGCTCTTGTCGTTTCAATAAAAAAACGCATGTGAGTTCTGAATTAGGAGTGTAAGTTGACTATTCTCTCACACGCATGTTCCTCGCATGAAGCACGTGTGACATCACACGTAACGTTTGACCTTCGGGTGAGACTACACGTGGACATCCTTGTTTACAATGAGATCCACGTACCAGAGTACACGTGTCAGCCGGTCCACGGTAGTTTTAATCACCCTACACTTTGAGAGATGCGCTATTATCTGTGGGGTGAAGCGCACTAATATCCGTGGGGCGATACGTGCTATTTTATCTGTGTGGTGAGACGTGATATTATCTCTAAGGGGATACATGCTATCAACCGTGAGCTAGTACGCACTAAATCTTTGAGGTGAGTGTGTTTAAAAATTACCCATTGATTTTCTATAGTTTGATTTTATGTATTTCACAGGAAGGTCCTTATCTGACAGTTCTAATTTCATACGTTTATACACCAAGCAACGCCCTGAACTTGTAAATCGACTTTTGGAAGATGGTGACTATTTTATCGTTTTATGAAAAAATATGGTAGTTTTTTTGACAATGTTATTTATTCTTCATTTATTTTAGATCCTCTAAAAGGTTATTCGTATGAAGATTCCTCCTTAGTAATGAGGTCAACAAAGTTTTTACTTTGGATGCAAGCGTTCTCACATTTTTAACACCTTCTTGATACCATCAGAACAGAGAACCATGCGTGGACTCCGAACATAAGATACAATGTGGTTTGACCTTGCTGGACTCAGTGTTTGTGTGTGTGTGTGACCTTTGACACGGCTTGACCACCTGCTATTACAACCACCGGTGGCCGTTCGTAGTGGGGTCAACAGGTCGTCGAGGAGGTCAGCTGACCCACAGACACACAACCACGCACTGGCTGGGTCCATTTCTAGGTCAACAGGCTTCGAACTATTCATGACGATAGTTTCTTCAAACTTCCTATCCGCAAGACCTCCTACAGATATTCGTGTCTTCAACCTTGGAGGTTCATTACTCTCCTCAGGAGATCCTTAAGAAAGCTGTGTCCGCAATCGTTGAACCTCCTTCATATCCTCAGGAGCTCCTACAAAGAGATGTGTCTTGAACCCTGGAACCTCATTACTCTCCTCAGAAGCTCCTTAAGAAAGCTGTGTCCTCAACCGTTGAATCTCCTTTCTATCCTCAGAAGCTCATATAGAGAGTTGTGTTCTCAACCCTGAAACCTCGTGTCTCTCTTAGGAGCTCCTACATAGATTTGTATCCTCAATCCTGTTACCTCCTTCCTATCCTTAAAAGCTTCTACAGAGAGTTGTATCATCAACCCCATAGTTTCCTTCCTATCCTGATGAGCTCCTGCAGATAGCTGTGTCCTCAACCCTGGAACCTTCTTATGATCCTCACAAGTTAACACAGAAAGTTGCACTGAGGGGAAGTGAACGAACCCAGATTATATCTGACAATTCATATTGACCCTTGGAAAAAGAATATTCACGTCCAGCTAAGAATATACAATCGAAGGGCTAACCCCAAGCTTTTGCAAGATGTAGTATTTACATTCACTTTTGCTAGTCTTGAAGAAATTTCCATTTGCAGAATGAGCTTTATGTAAAACTAGCCCCCTTCCCCGTAAAAAAATATTGTAAAGAATCCTGTAAAACAATCTTCAAATCATCCATTATGTCAATATAAAAACCAAACTTTTTTACTTTTTTTTTTTAAATACAGTCCTACCATCACTGTATAGCCCTCCCTCTTTTTATCCTCCCTCCTATTTTCATATCATTCCTCTTTCCTCACACCCTACCCCCCCAATCCCCCAACAACCCCACTTTCCCTCAAACCACTTTTTTTTCCTAACGACTATATAATATACTATCGACATTTTTATGAAGAATAAATTAAATTTTCAAAATAAAATATATCCTATGTTACTCGCTGATAATGTAGCTTTATATTGGTGAAATAATTTTTAAAATCAGTCCAGTAGTTTTTGAGTTTATCCATTACAAACAAAAAAACAAAAAATCAAATCTTTCGTCTTTATAATATTAGTATAGATTGATCTTATTGTATAATAGCTTAAATGTTAGTACATGCACGTATCACTTTCTTTATTCTAGTCTTTTAGATTATATATAGCTCACTTATACCCAGAATATAAATATTAACCCTCCCCACCATATCATATTAGCTTAATATTGCCCGCTAACAGCCAGTGGCGGAAGTATACACCTTCCTCGCCCTATTATATCAGCTTACTATAACATGCTAACAGCCAGTGGTGGAAGTACACACCTTCCTCGATCTATTATATCAGCTTACTATAACATGCTAACAGCCAATGGTGGAAGTATACACCTTCCTCGCCCTATTATATCAGCTTACTATATAACACGCTAACAGCCAGAGGTGGAAGTATACACCTTCCTCGATCTATTATATCAGCTTACTATAACATGCTAACAGCCAATGTTGGAATTATACACCTTCCTCACCCTATTATATCAGCTTACTATAACACGCTAACAGCCAGTGGTGGAAGTATACACCTTCCTCGATCTATTATATCAGCTTACTATAACACGCTAACAGCCAGGGGTGGAAGTATACACCTTCTTCGATCTATTATATCTGCTTATTATAACACGCTAACAGCCAGTGGTGGAAGTATATACCTTCCTCGATCTATTATATCAGCTTACTATAACATGCTAACAGCCAGAGGTGTAAGTATACACCTTCCTCGCCCTATTATATCAGCTTACTATAACACGCTAACAGCCAGAGGTGTAAGTATACACCTTCCTCGATCTATTATATCAGCTTACTATAACACGCTAACAGCCAGTGGTGGAAGTATACACCTTCCTCGCCCTATTATATCAGCTTACTATAACACGCTAACAGCCAGTGGTGGAAGTATACACCTTCCTCGATCTATTATATCAGCTTACTATAACACGCTAACAGCCAGTGTTGGAAGTATACACCTTCCTCGATCTATTATATCAGCTTACTATAACATGCTAACAGCCAGAGGTGTAAGTATACACCTTCCTCGCCCTATTATATCAGCTTACTATAACACGCTAACAGCCAGAGGTGTAAGTATACACCTTCCTCGATCTATTATATCAGCTTACTATAACACGCTAACAGCCAGTGGTGGAAGTATACACCTTCCTCGCCCTATTATATCAGCTTACTATAACACGCTAACAGCCAGTGGTGGAAGTATACACCTTCCTCGATCTATTATATCAGCTTACTATAACACGCTAACAGCCAGTGTTGGAAGTATACACTTCCTCGATCTATTATATCAGCTTACTATAACACGCTAACAGCCAGAGGTGTAAGTATACACCTTCCTCGATCTATTATATCAGCTTACTATAACACGCTAACAGCCAGTGTTGGAAGTATACACCTTCCTCGCCCTATTATATCAGCTTACTATAACACGCTAACAGCCAGAGGTGTAAGTATACACCTTCCTCGCCCTATTATATCAGCTTACTATAACACGCTAACAGCCAGTGGTGGAAGTATACACCTTCCTCGCCCTATTATATCAGCTTACTATAACACGCTAACAGCCAATGGTGGAAGTATACACCTTCCTCGATCTATTACATCAGCTTACTATAACATGCTAACAGCCAATGTTGGAATTATACACCTTCCTCACCTATTATATCAGCTTACTATATAACCCGCTAACAGCCAGTGTTGGAAGGATACACCATCCTCGATCTATTATATCAGCTTACTATAACACGCTAACAGCCAGAGGTGTAAGTATACACCTTCCTCGATCTATTATATCAGCTTACTATAACATGCTAACAGCCAATGTTGGAATTATACACCTTCCTCGCCCTATTATATCAGCTTACTATAACATGCTAACAGCCAGTGGTGGAAGTATACACCTTCCTCGCCCTTATTATATCAGCTTACTATAACATGCTAACAGCCAATGTTGGAATTATACACCTTCCTCACCCTATTATATCAGCTTACTATATAACCCGCTAACAGCCAGTGTTGGAAGGATACACCATCCTCGATCTATTATATCAGCTTACTATAACACGCTAACAGCCAAAGGTGTAAATATACACCTTACTCGATCTATTATATCAGCTTACTATAACACGCTAACAGCCAGAGGTGTAAGTATACACCTTCCTCGCCCTATTATATCAGCTTACTATAACACGCTAACAGCCAGTGGTGGAAGTATACACCTTCCTCGATCTATTACATCAGCTTACTATAACACGCTAACAGCCAGTGTTGGAAGTATACACCTTCCTCGCCCTATTATATCAGCTTACTATAACACGCTAACAGCCAGTGGTGGAAGTATACACCTTCCTCGATCTATTATATCAGCTTACTATAACCCGCTAACAGCCAGTGTTGGAAGGATACACCTTCCTCGCCCTATTATATCAGCTTACTATAACACGCTAACAGCCAGTGGTGGAAGTATACACCTTCCTCGCCCTATTATATCAGCTTACTATAACATGCTAACAGCCAGTGGTGGAAGTATACACCTTCCTCGCCCTATTATATCAGCTTACTATAACATGCTAACAGCCAGTGGTGGAAGTATACACCTTCCTCGCCCTATTATATCAGCTTACTATAACACGCTAACAGCCAGTGTTGGAAGTATACACCTTCCTCGCCCTATTATATTAACTGAATATGTTTTGCTCTTAGTAAGTAATGGTAGCCCTACCAAAGCGAAGCCATATATAACCCGGGTCTATCATTATAAAATCTTAAAAATCGTTGAAGTTACGCCCTTTCTCCCCGCGACTGTGCTTCTTGTCAAGAATCACAATGGTGAAATGAGACATCGTCACGTCACTCTACAACTCACCTAGACTGCTGCGTCACGTATGCGCTATCGGGACAGTCTTTATGACAAAGGATGAGTGGGGGAAGAGGTCAAGAAAGTGTGCTGCTTTGAAGCGGTCAGGAGAGAGGGGGGAAATTATGACGTTGATTGCATCGTGTCGGCTGAGCAGCTTCCACCTGGGGAATAAGAGAGTGGTGGGTCTAAACATCTGTAAACACAGGCGACTGCTCGGTCTGGCAAATGGTAGAGGTCTCTGCTAAGTGACACATATAAAACCGCGAGATACAATCTACCCAACACTTCTTGTATTTTACTTCCTCTGTTTTATTTTTTTCAACGCGTATTACTTACCAGTGATGTGAGGTGGACACATTTCTACGGAGACTATTTTGTTTAGTAAAACTGTTTCTTTAATTTCTTTGCAAGAATAGTCTCTTTGAATGGATCGAATATACTCGCGATATCTCAAATTTTAAAGCTAATACTTAACTTTAATTCATTATAAGGATATTTACACAAGAAACATTATCAAATGAGTTCCAATAGAGCAATAACAGCGATAAGTTTTCTTATTACACTCACGTGTCGACTAAGGCGCTTAGTGAATGAACATGCCACCAACGTCTGATCGGTTGCAAACCAAATATGTTATCTATCACCTCACTATTATAATCAAAGCCTTTACTAATGAATATCCATACTTTGTGCTTTAATTATCTGAAATTTTTACATGAAAATTTTCCGATTGAAAATTTATTGGAAACTTTCTATAGTTACTTAATAGATCCACATTTGAATACGCTATTGTAGGGATGATTAAGGTAGAAATCAGGAAAAATGTAACCATATTTTAATGAAGTTAAGAGCGGGATATCATTTAGGACTAAACAACTTTAGAACACCGGACTGGAATAGCTCCAGACTAGATGAGTGTGACGTTTAATACCTGTGAGCACAGATAATTATCTTAGTGGAGTTACGTTACGTTACGTTATATCTTACACTCTTATTGAAGCAGGTTTAAAATGTCACTCTCGTGTTAGACTGGCCTGTTGATAACCGGCAGATCGGTGTTCTAATCCTGGTCGGGTATACTGAGGGTGGTTTTACTAAATGTTTTCACACTCTCTTTCCGCGCCAATGCGGATATATTACTTCTAAACTTCTTCCTTCCTCATCCCTACACCATTAGAGTAATTATAATATTTACGTATATTATTATTATTATTATTAGCACCGCGTCTTACTACCCGTTCGTGTTATACATACTTATGCTAATGTGTAATGGTGGGGTGATTGTGAGATGAAATGGAGGACCTACAGTTTAACGTGGAATCCGAACCACGGTGGAGGCCTGGCATTCCCCACATTCACAAGAAGTCTTGTCAGAGGTGAAGGAAGGGTTTAGTAATCAGATAAATTTGTGCCGGATAAAATAATAAAAGAATACTGAATCTATTCAGACAACTCATGTTATTTAAAGTGTCCTCAAGGCCCATAGTTGACTTCTTTAAGCCTGAGGTCACGGTGCGGGCCCTAAAAGGTTTGAAACATAAAGCTAACACACGTGAATAGCGCATGTAATGTTGGTTTCCCTATCATGAGTTGCAATCACGACTATGTGACGTCACGATGCTTGGCGCCGACTGCAGTGTCTTCGTGAAGCCCCAACCTCTGGACACAGACATCGACCTTTTATTGGGATAATTCCAAGTTGCGAACAATGGTCTGGACAAATGCACGATCAATGGACGAGGCCAACAATAAATAATCATTATGCTGGCCTTACTTTAGAATTTAGAGCTTCACGAATCGAAAGGTTGGATAATGTAAGTTACCACGAGTCAAGGTGGGGTAGAAATCACTACGAGACAAGGTGGGATGGAGGTCACTATGAGACAAGATGGGGTGGAAGTCACTACGAGACAAGGTGGGATGGAAGTCACTATGAGACAAGATGGGGTGGAAATCACTACGAGACAAGGTGGGATGGAAGTCACTACGAGACAAGGTGGGAAAGAAGTCACGATGAATTAAGGTGGGCTGGAAGCCACTACGAGAAAAGGTGGGAGGGAAGTCACTACGAGACAAAGTGGGATGGAAGTCACTACGAGAAAAGGTGGGAGGGAAGTCACTACGAGATAAGGTGGGATGGAAGTCACTACGAGAAAAGGTGGGAGGGAAGTCACTACGAGACAAGGTGGGAAAGAAGTCACTATGAATTAAGGTGGGCTGGAAGCCACTACGAGAAAAAGTGGGAGGAAAGTCACCACGAGACAAGGTGGGATGGAAGTCACTACGAGAAAAGGTGGGAGGGAAGTCACTACGAGACAAGGTGGGAGGGAAGTCACTACGAGAAAAGGTGGGAGGGAAGTCACTACGAGACAAGGTGGGAGGGAAGTCACTACGAGACAAGGTGGGAGGGAAGTCACTACGAGAAAAGGTGGGAGGGAAGTCACTACGAGAAAAGGTGGGAGGGAAGTCACTACGAGAAAAGGTGGGAGGGAAGTCACTACGAGACAAGGTGGGAGGGAAGTCACTACGAGAAAAGGTGGGGGGAAGTCACTACGAGACAAGGTGGGAGGGAAGTCACTACGAGAAAAGGTGGGAGGGAAGTCACTACGAGAAAAGGTGGGAGGGAAGTCACTACGAGACAAGGTGGGGTGGAAATCACTACGAGACAAGGTGGGATGGAAGTCACTACGAGACAAGGTGGGATGGAAGTCACTACGAGAAAAGGTGGGATGGAAGTCACTACGAGACAAGGTGGGATGGAAGTCACTACGAGAAAAGGTGGGAGGGAAGTCACTACGAGACAAGGTGGGATGGAAGTCACTACGAGACAAGGTGGGGTGGAAATCACTACGAGACAAGGTGGGATGGAAGTCACTACGATACAAGGTGGGGTGGAAGTCACTATGAGATGAGATGCTAACGAGAGATGAAAATCCACAATAGCTAGGGTGGAGGGTAAATGTCAACACGAGCTAAAATTGGATGGATATCAAATCGAGTTAAGACTATTTTTTCTTCTATATTAATAAATGCATGGTTTGTCTGTCATGAACGTCGCGTGATATTTACCGCACGCAGAGGTCTTAAATTTAAATATTAGTAGCCCTGTACACAAATATGTGCACGTCGAAGGCAGAATTTTGAAATTATAGTTTTAATTTTTTTGATTAATAAATAATAAAAATGAATAAATATTAACGCCGTGAGAAAGCTTTACTACATTTCATACAATTTGCAATGGAGTTTGGTGGCCATGGAAAGTAAACAAGAAGAGTTTGGTATCTTACAACACACTCTGTTTCTATGATTTGTTAATATTTATTAAATGTTGGGATATATTTCTAATAAATAGCCTATATGTATTAACACGGTTTTTACCTGTAAGCCTTTTTACTGCTTTTTACCTTTTACCATTCGTCCTTTTTACTCTTCACCCTTCATACCCTACACCCTCTATACAACGTTTTACAACTTTTTACTCTTTTTACCCAAAAATATTTCTCCGAGATCAAACTGGGAGGTTAATGTAAGATAGGGTGAAAAGACCAAAAATTGTAAAATTAAATCTAATCAAAAAAGGTATTAAACCAAATTGGCAAAAAATAATAATGCAAAAATGTCAAAAATGTCACAAAGGGAAAAAAGGGCCTAACAAAGCAAATAAAAGGGCGAAAAGAATAAAATATTGTAAAAAAGGTCAAAAATTAAGTAATAAAAATATAAAAGGGTTAGAAGTTAAACTTAAGGTTAAAAAAGCCGCAAAAGGGCCATAAAGGGAAAAGGAGTAACCAGGGTAAAAAGCTTAAGCAGTGCAGATAGGGTAGCTTAAAAACTACAAAGAAGTAAAAAAGAGAAATGAAGTTTGAAGTATAACGGGTTAAAAAGCGTAAATGTGGTAGAAACGGTAAATATGATAAAAAGGCTAAGTAAGGGTAAAAAGGCAATGAGAGGGAAAAAAAGAAATAATGGGTTATTACTTTAGGTTAAAGGGGGTAAAAAGGGTACAGGATAATAAGAGTGAAAATGGTAAAAAAGTAAATATAATCAAAAAGGATAATAGGACTAAAAGGGAAAAAATGGCAAAAATGTTCAAAAATAATCCAAATTTCAAAAAGGGCACAATTGAACAAAAATAGTAAAAGGGGTTAAAATGATAAAAAAAATAGTAAAAAATGGAAAACTTCAACCATAAGAAAGGTTATAAAGGCTAAAAGAGGTTAAAAATGTTAAACGATTATAGAGCCGCAAAAGGTGTAAAAAAAAAGGAAATAATGAATAGAAGGCTAACAGGTTAAAAAGTGTAAATGGGGTTGAAAGGGTTAAGAGATAAAAGCGGTAAATAGAGCAATAATGTAAAAATGATAGAGAGGTAATTTCTTTAGGTAAAGAGGGTAAAATTGTTAAAAAGGTGTAAAAGTGCAAAAAGAATAAACGGGGTAAATGCGGCTAAAAATACTCAACTGCTTTTGATTAAATTTAATTACAATCCTAACAACCAAATATGTATGCTGTAGCACTTTTTTTATAATAGCAACAAGAGGTAAGAGTTAATTGTGGTTATAGAAGTTATAACTTACCGGTAATCTTCAAAAGAAATGTCAGTTTTTAAAACACGTTCAGGTTATCTCTAGTTTGACAATTTGGCATTGTGACGTAGTCAGCCTACTTTTGAGTTTTGTATCACAATATAAACCAAAAGAGGATTGATATTTTAAAATAACTTAAGATTTGGTCATTAAAGATGACAAATATGTTTTATAGATTCCCTGCGAAGAACGAATACACCAGTTAGTAATTTATAAATAGTGATTTATTGATTTCAAATCATTACAGTTTATGAGTTGTAAGGAGTCAAACTAGCTATGTTATGCTTTTCACGTGGTATAAACCTAAGTAATTAACGTATGGGGTTGAAAATTTGTGTAGCTATGTAAAAATATGAGATGTTCACAATGGAAAATTTATATGTCAAAGAAAATTTATTTTTAATGTGTAAGCAGTTTAAAAATGGTAAAACTATATTAATTAAATTATGTATAAATACTGTTCTTTTTATACCCCAAAAATGTATTTTTATTTCATTTTGTAGTACATATGTCATTATTTAGAATTAATTTGTTTTTTCATTCTAATTTTACTCGTTAATTTTATTGTTTCCTAATTTATTATTTCAGATACACTTATATTTTAAATGTTTATTTCATGAAATTTCTTGTTTTGACAGTACCAATTGTATAGACAACACTATCAGAACATAATACGCCATGCCTGGGCAGAGGGTCAGATAGTCCCAACTAATGATAGCATTCCCTACCTGGTCGTTGTTGCTGGAATGGGCTGAGACATTGCCACTTGCTATCTTTTCAAAGATAGCACCCCTTTAATTAGTAGTTAATACAAAGTGAAATGGCTATAGATAGATGGGTATGCTGACTTCTTTAAACACTCATTTACTGTAAACGCAAAAAGTTTCTGGAAATTTAGGAGGGAGGGAGTTGAGCCCTCTAACTCTCCTTACACCCATGCCTGCCTGCACCTATGTTGAATTCCTGGTCAAGATTTTATATACTCGAAAAATCTTAGTGTCATTTGACAATGAGAATTACTAAGGGTGAATAGTATTAAACTTAATCATAATTGAGATGAAAATAACCGGAAGTTAAGGTCTAGTCTAATAGTAAATTGGAATACACCTCAAGTGCGGCATTATTTTAAATTCAAGACGACATCTACCTAAACTTGAATGAAATTGGCCCATTCCATTCGAGTCTAGGTAGGTATCTTTGTATTTAGTATAGCACTACATCGAGGCGTATTCAATCTATGGGCCAGTTTAAGATACTAAGTATGCCACAAATACGGCGCTATTTTAAATATAGGACGTCATCTACCCAGACCAGATTGGGATGAGCTGTTTAATATGTAAAACTGGCCCATTCCATTCGAGTTTAGATAGGTGTTGTCTTGTATTTGGTATAGCGGTAATGTGTCGGTACCGGCGCCGATATCGGTGGTAGTGAGAATCCATGTAATCTTATGGCCCTGTTGCACACGATGCCGACACGACAGCATTATCGTGACGACTACCGACTTGTCGGAGCCATGTCGGCGGCCTCCTTTATAAATACACCGATATCAGTGCGCAGAGCAGGGAGCTATGTTGTTTGCTCGCCACCATCCACAAAACTGCCTATGCCTCTCAAGCACCGAAAGCGATATTGTCGGTGTGTGTGCAACAACCCACGTTGGTATCGGTGCTAACAATTATATCGGCACCGGCGCCGACACCGATAATATCGGTACGTGTGCAACGGCACCATTACATATTCATTTTGGAGTTTTTACTTTAACCTTTTTCAGATATGAATGAGATTTAGGACATGATGCAGAGTTTTTGTTATTTTTCTCCGAACACATCAAGTATAATTTATTACTTGGTTTTACCGTGCCAGTTCAGTTTTTTTTTAGAATAGCCACGCTCAACTAGAATACAAATTAATTTCCACAAGTACACCATTAGAATGTCTTAAGAATTTGAAAAAGATTTTTTTTTGTTTATTTCCTCAAATTCAACAAAGAACTAATCTTTAATTGAGTACTAAGCTAATGAAAGTAAATATAATCGTAATTATATCGTAAAGACGGGTATTTCGTCAGTAACTATATTGCTAATTTTAACATAATATATCAAAATATCAGCAAGTAGGCCTACTCACTCATATGTTATACACTCAAAATATGTGTGGTGCATAGTTAAAAAAAAATTAAGTTGGAAATTAAATGGACACTTCTATCTTAGCAGTAAGCTAACATATATATTTTCGACAGTGTTTTATTTTTCGATCCTTATTAAAACGAAAAACAAATAAATATGTTGTCCATCAATACATTAAAATTATAACTTTGCATGAATTGTTATTTTTTGACAAATGGAATAATTAATTTTATTTGTCAACAAACGTACAGCTACGTTATAATTCATCCAAGAATAATAATATAAAGTGTAATCTCATTAATTACAACATTTTAGAAAACATTCTAAAAGAATCTTCCGTAAGGAGTGTTGATAGATTAATAATAAAGACTTAGTGATTGATCCATACCGCTTAACCAAAAGTTGTAATACATCGCTCAATGCATAAACCATTTATATTGTATTTTATATTTATATTATATCAAACCTCCGGAGGTAATGTGACCTAATACATTTGTTTTAGACTGTAGTTGATTGCTGGATAGTAGGGAGGTCGTGGTTAGAATACCGAGGGGTGCACTTGGGGTAATTTTCTTCTTCTGTTTCCCAGCTAATGCGGGTGCTCTTCTTATAATACAACTTTCTTCATAACTACCTTGTATGTTAAGTCATTAAATAACTTTTGTGACAAAATTTACACATTTAAAAATAGTATTGGCTAAAGACCGGCAATCATGGTTGAAAAACCTCTTTTCTTGACTTGGATAGAACTGAATTCTCTCGTTCAAACAATTAAAATGTTTCGTAACGATTGCAATTTACATACAAGCTTTTTTACTACAATTTTATATTTATTTTCAATCCATTTGGCTTCAACCCTTTCGAGAAGTAGGCTTAGAAGGGTGAACCTTGCGATTAGGAGGCGTTCAAGTATTACGTAAGCATATTTTTGGCCATTTTTAACCCCTCTGCCTCCCTTGAAGGCAAAAATATTAAAATGCCTAACCCCCCCCCCCTCTCTTGCTTACGTAAGACTTGTCAACTTTTGTTGGTGCAATTTTACCTATATCCTGAACAGGTAGTAAGACGCGATGATAAAAAATAAATTAAAATTCATGCAATTTACAAACTGCTGATGATTATTAACATAAACGTGTAAATTATTAATATTGCGAAATAATTGACAATTAAAACTGGTATACAATAAATTTAAATTTATTGAACAGTTAAAATTAAATCAAGTAAGAACACTATAAAGGCTTAAAAATTGATTTTACTTTTAATTGAAGTTATAAAAAAGTGTTATTAGTGAATACATGAATATTCTATTTATATGTATTAAAAAAAGGCTCCATTTAATCCGATGAATCCACGTCTCAACACTTTCAATTATTATGCCTCTATTTGCGGGGGCTGGATCAGTAAAGCTTTGGCTTACTTCTATAGGTCTATAGGCTTCTCCCCTTCTTCCTCGTTTAGCCACTCAGCATCCCCATTGCTACCCGAAGTCCAAGCGGCTTGCGAAGAACCCTTCCGTAATTTTGCCCATCTTTCTCTGTCTTACATAAGCATTGCTCTGACCCCTTTCCCCACTTGTCAGCAAAAATAAGCAAAATTCGAAATCCCTCCCTCCCTTAAGGTGCCTACTTAATACTTGAACGTCCCCATCTAGTTAGTTGGTCTACAATTGGCTGCACTCGTTAGCACATTCTAATGAGGCTAGCTATGTCTGATCTTAAGACTAAACAAGCTAACATAGTTTTGTATATTTCTTTCTTTTTATTTATTCTTCTTAATTACTATTGTTGAAATTACGTATACCCTTTTGAATTAGAAAACAAACCCAACAACTCCAACAAACTGTTGTTACGATGGTAGACAAACAAACCAGTATTGAAACAAAAACTCTAGATCTGTATTGCGCGTGATTTATTGGGGAGTTTAAACTATTAAATACCAGCAAGCTTGCCCAGCGTTTAGCACACCTAAGTTTGGTCGGCAGGCTGAGGTTCAGTTCCAACCGATGAACTGGGATGGTTTTATTCCCCCTACCATATATCTAAGATAATTCTGATATATTTATCTAAAATTCATATTAATTATCTGGTGTCCTAAAAAATTAGCCAATACATATTGTAGATAACCTTGAAAATATTTTAGATCACGACCAATTAGTCTGGATATTAAAACACGATTACCCTCGAAAAAAAAACTCATCCAATTGTGGTTTATTTAATTCCTCCCACGACAACAGTATTGGGATAAGATATTTGTTTTTTAATCTTATTGAACTTGTCAAAATCTGATAAAAGGCTTTTTAGCTGGTAAAATGTATGTTGATATATTCTAAATTAATCTGGTTGGTTTAAACTGGCAGGACACTCCCAATATTTTAATGTTTTCTAACGAAGAGCACAGAAAGACTAACCAGGACATGACTCTTGATCCAAAATGACTTACCTACTTACACGCTATTCGTGGGATGATTCAGTTTGCTCAGCTTCAGGAAGAGCAAGCACCAGTGACTGAGAGGTCAGGGAAACTGACTATACATTTTGATAACCTTTGTTCTAAACGATGGAGTAGCTAAAATTAGTTAGACTAAAGTGTGTAGTTCTAGATTTGTCTGGGCTGTTCAATGAAAAGTGTTTCTATCATTAAGTTATCTAGTAAATCATATGCTGGTATAATCTCGTATTTAGTTTTTTTTATATTTGTATTTTATCTTTTTATTTAGTAACAAAAAGTTGTAATTTTACTATTTACTGTTTGCTTGTATTATATATGTTTTAAATTAATTATGTATAGCAAAGCATCCAT
Source organism: Timema cristinae (assembly GCA_039000515.1). Lineage (NCBI taxonomy): Eukaryota > Metazoa > Arthropoda > Insecta > Phasmatodea > Timematidae > Timema > Timema cristinae. Next base: position 77,625,761 of record JBCFYV010011172.1, read on the forward strand.
TTGTAGATGAAAGCTGTACCTAGTATACCAGAAACGTATTAATTAAAATTAATGAAAATATTTGTTTTCATTTTTATACTCATATTTATTATTTTTAATACTATTGATAGTTGTTAAAGCATAAATAACAGTCAGCTAAAGAGCAACAACGTAACCTATTTAGGTACCATTAGGTACACATTTACCGCTATCCTAATCAATTGTATTATATTAAAATTTGATTTAATAGTTGCACGGTGACAATATTAGAAACATAATTATTTGACTACCACTTTTACTTTAAATTTATTAATTTTTCACCCGCCTCGGTGGCGTAGTTGGCTAACGCGCTTGTCGTGTTGAGCTCGACCGCCGAGGACGGGGAGATCGAGGTTCGAATCTCGGTCGGGTGAACTTGGGGTGGTTTTTCCTAAATGGTTTTCCACTCTACCTCCACGCAAATGCGGGTTCACTTCCTCTAATTCAACCTTCCCAATTCCTAATCCATTAGCGTAATTAGTACTTAAAAGCGTATAAACCGAACGGGTAGTAGGACGCAGTGCTAAATATTATTATTATTATTAATTTTTCCAGCCTGTGGTATGGGTCAGTATTTTATTTAAGCCACCTATTTTTTCCGCTACTAGTTTGCTAGGACTGCTGTAACTTTATTTGCCTTATAATCTAACTAAAATCTAAGATACATCATCCAGTACCCGGACGTTAAATCATGTGAAAGGGTAAATCCACATTTCACCAATGATACATTTGTCAACCATGCTGGAAATCGAACCCGGAGCTCTTAGCTCAATAGACAGACACGTTACTGACTAAGCTAAGGTGACGGATTCCATTTAGAAAAAAGAAATACATGATTTCCTCATACACGTGTGTCGTTTTTACAATACGTTGCTATTATATATCCATATGTTTCGACGTAATCATTCCACAAAGATGTTTTAGACCCTATTTCCGCTTGTCATCTGTTTATAGCTGCGTGTAAGTTGGTTGGCATCACTGAAGCCACAAACAGTTAAAACCTTACTACTAGCTACCAACTGCTAACACGGCTGTTTTCAAAGCTCTTTCTACCGTTACTGATACAGGCTTGCCTGCATTCAACAAGTTATATTATAGTCACATTCTCCCAGTCGCTGTTTTTGTAACAGTTGCGTTAGATCTCTCCGACTGGCTCTATCACAAACAACGTGCTCACTGCATATTAGTTAAACCTATAGACGTGTTACTTTTAAACGGTTAGTTCCCAGTTTTTGCGCCTGTGCTACACCAAAGACTTACTAAGGAGTAAATTGATCATCGTAGCTGTGTAGTTGTTCAGGTGTGAAGACATAATTGAAACAACTTATTGGGGGCAAGCAGATATCTTTCCAATAGCATAATGACGTGTATTATCTATCATGGTCCAACAGTGGTACATATAATTTAATTGTTTATATAATGTTAATAATTATCTGAGAAGAATCATTTATTTATCACACAAGACGGTTTTTTCTCCTATGTATTGAATCAATTTGGGTGACCTGGTGGTCTAGGGGTAAGGTGTCAGACTTCTGTGCTGGCGGCCGGGGTTCAATCCTCGGTCCCGGCACAGATTTATCTGATTTCCAAACCCTTCCTTCACCTCTGACAAGACATCTTGTGAATGTGGGGAATGCCAGGCCTCCACCATGGTTCGGATTCCACGTTAAACTGTAGGTCCTTCAGTTCATCTCACAACCACCCTACCATTACACATTAGCGTAAGTGCGTATAGCCCGAACGGGTAGTAAGACGCGGTGCTAATAATAATTGAATCAATTTAAAACCATATTTATCATAATGTATTAACAAATATTATTTTACATCCATTATTTTTTCCAGCCTCTGGCCTGAGTCAGTTTTTTTATTCAAGCCATATTTTTTCCACTATCGGCTGACTAGCTTCATTTGTGTTATATTATAACTAAAGACTAGTACAGGCACAAAATCCAGTCCACGGCTGTTAATATATCACTATGAAAGGGGAAACACACATTTCACCAATGATAAATTTATCGGCCATGCCAGTAATTGAACCCATAACCCCTAGCTCTGTAGGCAGACACGCTACTTGACTGAGGTAAGGTTTCGAATTAACAAATATTATGTATGTTCATAAATTGAAAACAAAAACAAACTGAACAAGTGTGTTTAACTTCTTAATTCAAACAAACCTATTACTAAACACATAAACTGCCAAATATGTTTTCCAAACATCTGCCAAGCAGCGTTAAACACTGGAATCACGTGCAAAAGTGTAAAATCAGTCCACCCCTTCCTTTGTCTATGCACCAGATGTGACCAACTTTTTATCTATGTCTGTGACATCAATTCCTTCCCCTGCACATGCGCAGACAGGCATGAGTAGTCGCTCGCCCTGAAATGGTATTGACCAATAGCCGTGATGTTAGTTAGGGTAATGTGCTGTGGGTTGCAGTACATGTTGGTTCTATTGGCCGCAGAGGCGAAGCGTGGTTTTCTGAGTAAGCTGAGTCATGAACACTCATAAAGGGGCACACTTAATAATGTTGAAAATATGATTTTTATGAAGTTATATATTACATTATTGGAGACTACCACTATTACTACTACTACTACTACTACTACTACTACTACTACTACTACTACTACTACTACTACTAATAATAATAATAATAATAATAATAATAATAATAATAATAAATAATAGTAATAAAATATTTATTTTAAAATTTTTGCTATACCTCCTGTGAAATAGATAGTTTTGGTCTTGCTATTTTTCATTTTAAATACACTTTTAGATCAAAAACAAAGCCTCAGTAAACTTATATGGCAAAAAGTCGACTGAACCTAAAGAGTCATTGTTGGTGTTTACAGCGTCTCCCAATTTTTCCTACGGTACATATACACTAAATCTTATAACATTACTCGTATATATTATGATACAAAATTTAAAACACTAAATAAAACGATAAAATTCAAGTCACAATCACAAAACTAAACTATCTATACTGAAATAAACTTAAGAAAAACGTTAAATATGCTCAGAATGTACCACTCATGAGTCGGGGGTAGCTGGCTTAATGGTCGCCTTTAGTGGCTGAGATGAACACTGAACAGTTACGCGCGCATTACCCGCCATAGCTCCCCGCAGGCGTGATTCTCCAGGTGCGTTAGGCAGAAAGGTATCAGCTTATCTTGCCAAATGGAATTGACACACTCGATTCACGCACTTGTTAACGTGTTACTACGCTTTAAGAGATGTCTATTAAGATTAAAATTTTACATCTCTTTTATGTATAGGATGCTTTATCTGCTTTTTAAAAACCTTTTGGATATCCGAGCTTATCCTGCCCACCTTGACGCCTCGCTACTGGTTGGATGCCAATTTGATGTTTGGCCTAAAAGTAATTTTGCCTATTACTACACCCAAGTTCAAATTGTGTTCAAAAGTACACCTACAATTATTTGTGGGGAGGGAGGGGGGGGTTGCATTATCCGTCCGAGCTATCCACTTTATTTACACTACCAAGCTAAGGAAGAGGAAGCAAGGATCTATAGTAGATGCACCGGCCTTTGCGGGAAGGAAAACCATTATTGTAAAACCTATTAGTAAAAAAACTTCTAAATACCCGGTTGGGATTTGATCCCTGACATCCCCACTACCCGAAACGAGACTGGACGAAAGGGAGACCTCTGTCCACTTGTTCACCTGTGTGGATAGCTACAGTAGCTGATCGCTGAACGGGTGACTTTACTAAATGTTTATAGTGATAGACTACATTACTAGGACACCATTGTTTAATTTTTAGTAGTTCTGACGACGATATTTTACTATTTGTACATTCCTGGTGTCCATTTGTTAATTATCTAACTAGGTCTGAGTGAGTGATAACAGCGGCATCGTGCTCTATTGAGTAAGTTTTTAAGTTGTGTGAATATATAATCTCAGTGTTTAGAATGTGTACGTGTCTTGAGCTGGATGTGTATTATTAAGTGTACTGCCTTGAGCTAGTTTGTAAGTCACGTGTTGATTCAGTCTGTATGTTTATAAAATATTATCTAGCCAATATAAACATAGCCCCCGTGTCATCTTGTGGTAAGATAGCTGCTGAAGTCCGCGTTGGGGAGCACATGGTCCAACGCGTTTATTTCGTAAGAAACTGGATCACTGGTGATGGGAATACCAGGGTTCAAATCTCGGCAGAGTATACTGAGCTTTCTTCTAAATGGTTTACCACTCTCACTCCATGAACATGCAGGTGTACCTCCGATTGATTTTACCGCATTCATCCTTGTCCCATTAACTTAAATATTCTGAAAGCTCAGACTGGTAGTAAGACAAGCTGTAAATAAATATATTTTGAGGGACGTAATTCCCTGACCTATCCTACCAATGAAATAGTAAGACGTTTGTGTTTATGTGTGTGTGTGTGTGTGAGAGAGAGAGAGAGAGAGAGAAAAGAGAGAAATAGAAAGAGGTTTCAAAGACGATGTTGAAATTAGTGGTAAGGGAAGTTAACCGCAGAAGTTGCCTTACTCCTCAAGTATGAGGGTTCATGGGGAGGGAGGTTCAGACATTGAAATGTTGAAGTTAATTAGTAATCGTGGCTGCTATTTATAAACGCAGGACTCCATCTTTCAGGCTCATAATTTGTTTTAAAAATTAGACAGTGACTCTTGACAACAATGGTGGGGTTGGATGTGTGGTAGTGTTTGTTTCTGAAACGTAAGGATATGGTTAGCCTTGATGGGTAAAAAAAAATTGCCACGTCTTAGTACTCGTTCGGGTTATAAGCATATATACTAATTATGCTAATTTGTTAGTTATAAGTAAGTTTGAATTTAGAGGAAGTGTACCAGCATTTTCGAGAAAAGATCTAGGGAGTGTAGAACCATTTAGAAAAAACTAATCTAATTACACTCAACCAGTATTCAAACCTCAATATCCTCGTCATTAGACGTCAAGTATTTTGCAAGAGCGACGCCTCATGTGGTCTACGAAATGGGCGTGTAGATTAACTCATTTAGGTCAATGATAGCCACTTCTATCTTTATTTAACTTTCTCATAATGTACCTATAGGTTAGTATTAAAGTCACTGATATAAGTACTAATATAATTCTCGCTCCTTGTTCGTATCTCTTGGCAGTAGTTGATAGTCAGTACTGGCTTGATTCACTCCCCTTATCTTGATAGAACAAGTAGACATTATAGACCCCGTCGCGTATAGACTGCCCGCTACACAGTCTTGTTAGACGGTAATCCTACCTACCCCTGAGTACGCCTCACACGTGGGGTCCATGCCGAAGACCAGTGCGTTCACCCAAAAGGAAAAAAAAAGACAAACGTCTATTATGTTTGCCTGGTTACTTAGACCTCACTTCACCGTCAGGATGGTCACGTGTGAAGTGGCCTAGTGCGTTTCCCTTTGACTGGAGAAATTAATTACACACTACTTCCCTGTCCTTTTCCCAATGCTGCTTCATATATGTACTAAAAAAGTGGACGCTAATGGCAGGACAAATTTTTAGAGTTGTTTTGTTCGGCACTCAACATTTGGGCAGTGCCTCAGAGAATGACTATCCCATTCTATTGACATAGTTTAGATTGTCAAGTGGGGGCATGTGTGTGAAGGAAATACATGTAGAGCTCAACTTTACATTGGCATTTTGGGAATAGCAGGCTAAGGCGACTATTTGAGATTTAGGACACCATTATTAGCGCACAAAACCCAAATAAACACAGAATAAAAATAACAAAAGAGTGGAAAGGGGGGTTTAAAATCATCGTATCTTACTCCCCGTCCTAGCTATATGGATTTTGATTGCACAATTAGGGTAAAAATGGTGAAGGTAGAATTTCCAAAGATGCCTACATTTGCTTAGAAGGATAGTGAAAAACAATCAAGGAAAAAATTCTCTTAATATACTCTGCTGGGTTTTGATTCAAGACCTCCCCGCCGTCGGCCAACCAGACTAGATAATCTTGAAGTTTAGTCAACGTGCCCACCAATGCGGGTAAAGGAAGATTATACTAAGAGAGAATGACTGAATAATGGTGAGAAACAATGATTGACCAATGTAATAGTAAGTAGCGACAAAGTTAAAGATTAAAGAAAAAAACCTTTCATTTTGACTAGATTCTTGTCACGACCTTTTTATCCACTCTCCAAATACAATGTGATAACATCCAGCATCGGACAAATACCTCACTTTCATCGCTGTCTGGTTTACTAGTGACAGGGTAGGTCTGGGTTTGAATCTCAACTAGTAACACTGGAGTGGTTATCTCCCTTTCTATCCACACAAATGCAGATACATCCCTCTAAATAATATTTTCCTCGCACCTACACACTTAATTTAAATGTGTGGATAGTCCGGACAGGTGGTAAGATGGAGAGTACATAATAAACATATAATAATAATTAATTCTGGGTGTGTGTGGTTGTGGATAAAAATTGGGAGGCGGGGTATAACAGATAATTAACTTGGGTCTGACCCATAGCGATGGTTTAGTGGTCTAATGCACTTAGTTGCCGTTGACAAAGATGTCAGGGTGGAATTTCCGGCCGGTAATCACTGCATACAGGCGCTACTAATGTAACGTTCTCTCCCCCTTGTTCCTTCAGGCGGCGGTCGTGGCAACCAGCCCCGGTGACATCTGGCCCCTGGAGCGACCGGAAGGGATGCCCGCCATCCAGAGCCTGGAGGTGATGTGTGGCAAGGACCACATGGACGTGCATCTCGCCTTCACCCACCCTTTTGAAGGGATCGTCTCGTCCAAGGGTCAGTACGCCGATCCTAGGTGTGTCTATGTGCCTCCTTCCACGGGGAAGACATTCTTCACATTCCGGATCGCGTACGCGCGTTGTGGAACCAAGCCCGACCTGCATGGACAGTTCTACGAAAACACGGTCGTCGTGCAGTACGACAAGGACCTACTGGAGGTGTGGGACGAGGCCAAGAGGCTCAGATGCGAGTGGTTCAATGACTACGAGAAGACTGCGTCCAAACCACCCATGGTGATCGCGGATCTTGATGTCATCCAGCTGGACTTCAGAGGTGAGGTCTCATCCAGAACAACACCAACCCCACGCTTTGTACTATCTGCAAGGTACAATAAGGGTGATGGTTTCCTTGATGTGTGTTTACAGCCCCTCTTCTAATGCATTCCGATACATTTATTCCCTTTTCTTTAGTTGGCAATTATTTTTATGTTAAAAATAGAAATTAAAATCTAAATACTATTTTGTATAGTTGCTCTTTCTATGGAAAAATTGCAAACTGTTTTTTTATGATATATGTTAACTTACACCCCCTTATTAAATATATTCACTCATAAAACCGTCTTATAAGATATTTATTCATAGCTCCACCTTAGCTGATATACTCACTCATGGTATCACTGTATATGATATATCCTCTCATAACATCATTTATGCAAAATATTTGCTCGTAATACTTCTGTATGAGATATATTAACTCATGACACCACCTTACGAAATATATTCACTCACAACACCCCTGAATGGAATATATTTACTCACATAATCTACCTTTGATTTATGTTTACTTAAGACACCCCTTCCCACTTCTAGAATGGCTGCCATAGTCTCAATATTCAGTGAATGACGATAACAACATTTATTAATGGCATCATTGTAGAAAACATTCAAGGGTTAAAAGAAGCAATGGTCAAACAAAGTCCCCGTGCCCCCTCTCTACTCATAGTACAGGACAGTTTAGTCAGTACCAAGAGGTTCCCACACAAGATGGGAAGTTCCTAGTGATTGTCGGAGGCTGAACTTCCTGGGACACGAAGAGCCACGATCGTGATCAGCTGATAACATCTCCTTCTCAGACTTCTGATATTTCTCATCTCTTTCTCTCTGTTGTATCTCTGCCTCTTCTTGGATGTTATTCCTTCCCTCTCATCACCGTCCTCATGGACCAATAGCTTGGTGGTCCTATAATCTAAAATTTGAACCCCAGTAGAATACAATTCGTTTCAGTTTCTTTCTTTGAGATACAACCAAGATAAAACAACTCGTATCACTAGAAAGTGAGGACAACTAACAGCACTACCTTTTTCGACTCCTTGAAATTTTGGATAGTGGATAAATGGCACCGATCTACCAGGTAGTATTTCATTAGGGTGGACAACTGACAAGGTTACTACCCCAACCTTCCCCTACAGTAGCCTGGTATCAGTTGTCCACCCTCAGGAAAATCTAACTGAATATATCCATGTCAGTTGTCCTCTCTCCCTTTCTGGGGATTAAAATTACGTTGTATGGTCAGTGTTCCGCCCAAGTTAAGTTAGTGAGACCCGCCTCGGTGGCGTAGTTGGCTAACGCACTTGTCGTGTTGAGCTCGACTGCTGAGGACGGGGAGATCGAGGTTCGAATCTCGGTCGTGTGAACTGGGGGTGGTTTTTCCTAAATGGTTTTCCACTCTCCCTCCACGCAAATGCGGGTTCACTTCCTCTAATTCAACCTTCCGAATTCCTAATCCATTAGCGTAATTAGTACTTAAAGCGTATAACCCGCACGGGTAGTAAGACGCGGTGCTAAATATATTATTATATTATTATTAAGTTAGTGAGTAAGTTGCTTTCTGATACAAATTTTTATTTTATAAAGTCTAGCTGCATTTAGAAATATGCAAATATAAAATATGAATTTCAGAATATGTGTTATTAAGTACTCAGAAATTATTTTGGAGTGAAGTAGTCTCCCGTACCAGTGATAATAGTGTCCATATCAGTGGTCTCAAACTCAAATTCTTCGATGGAGCAGATTAAAAAACTCGGAACGTGTTTAGGTTGGCCACAAATTGTAGAATTATGTTTGCTTGGTTGCATTTTAATCTTTGTTTTTGCAGTGTCTCTTACTACCCGTCAAGACTATACACATTGTAATCACGTTAGTTGGCAAGAGATGATGAAGATATCATTTAGATTAAATGTAGCTGTATTTGAGTGAAATAAATGAGGAAAACCATCTTGGTAGAACTACCCTCAACTGGATGGAATTCGAACCTTTACCTCCTGACACCGGCAAATTAGACCATAAGAGCCTGACGTTTAATGGGTATTTCCACTGATGTAGATCTATACTAGCTATTTGATGCCATGTATTTAAAATCATTAATAGATTTTTCATGTTTTAAAAGAAAAAATTCCCAGATATTTATGTGGGTTAGCGAAACACTCAAAGCAGTATTTATTAAATTATGTAAATACAAAATCTCACAATCAATTATTTAGATTAATAAAAAAAAGCACAACTGGAAATAGTTTTAGGTATATTTTGTTTTTAAAAATTATGTTAACATTAAAACTAAACCACTAGTTTGTGTGTACGTATATGACTGCAAGGTGGATAGTAATGTAAAAGTATTGCCGACAAGCGGACCGGTCAGATTTGTCTCACGGGCCGTATGCGGCCAGCAAGCCGTGAATTTGCGAGCCCTGTTTTAAGGCATTATAACACCACTGCACTGATGGAAGGTTGATTGTGATTCGAATCATATACTAGGTGCACTGGGGGTGGGGGTGGGGGGAGAAAGTTAAATACTACCTTGCCATTACTCCTCTGGTGGAGAGTTCCACCCCAGGGTTTGACTCCCCCCTCTCACCTCCCCAAGCCCAGCCATGTTGTCTGTCCTAGGTGCTAGATGAGGTACTGGTTTTGTTAGAGGTAAGTGCTAACAAGTTTATAAATAGGACGTGTCCATAAATAAACCAAATTTACTTTGTGATGTAAACATTTTTAATTTTGTGAGTTACCAAATCATGGTTTGTATGCTTTAGTGTCAGTGTAATTGTTTGGTATGAGCATCGCAAGTATAATTAAATCTGAGATATTCACAAAAGTCAAACTTCATTCCATTAATGTGTCGTTTAGGGAACGGCAATAAGCCACCTTAGTGATGACAATATTTTGATTCTTAAGGTAGGATGGAAGGGATAGAGACAGGAATAAAAAACCAATGTTTTGCAATTTTTATTTCAAAACCTTTTTTAGCTAGAATAAATAAAATATTGCTCCTGTACAAACAGAGAATTTAATTTCTTCATATGATGACCTCAAAATTCCTTGAATATCTGTAAAGGTGTCCTGGAATTTAATGAAAACCTTTTCTATTAGTTTTTTTTTTTTTTTTCAACTAGTGTCACCTTGCTCATGACAGATATTCAACAGCTGTTGATATTACCATGTGAAAAATATTAAACTCTATGTTTGTGCAGGAGCAATATTTGATTTATTTTGGTCAAAAATATGTTTTGCTATAAAAAAAAAGTTTTGCTATACAAACCAAAAAAAATTGGCCTTTTCTCACTTCCCCTTCCACCCCACCTCAAAGCAATTTAATGTTTAAAGCTAGTAATGGAACTGCTATAAAATCTCCAGTATTTTCTTTTACATTGGTGTATAAAGCCGAGTTAGCGGTTAGGATGCATAACTATGATCCGAGCGGCTGGAACTCTATACCCCAACAGGTAACGTGGGTTAGGATTATCTATCCTCTTTTTCAGAAAAACACAGTGCATTTCTTTCCCATTATGTTCTACTGAGGGACACGAGAAAAAGGTGTCAATCTGTCCTTGTTTTGTTTATTGATGACGGAGAGGTTTGAGTTCACATCCCGTCTTAGTGTGTCAAGGTTATATTCTCCCAAAAGTTTCCCACTATTCCTCCACGAAAATTTGGGTACATTTCCTTTGGACGATATCTTCATCATCTTTGCCTCATTAGTGTAATAGGGAATATTCCAGATGGTTGTTAAGACGTAGTGCAGAGCATTCAGCAAAAATAGACAAGCTAGATTAAGCCATTAATTGTCAGCACACGCATGATTATAAAAATAACATTTTAAATTGGAAAAAAATAATAATAAAGATTCAAAAAATTCCCTCTCCCAATTATTTTCTCTTAATTTGATATGAACTGTTTGCTACTGACATCAGAGATCACGACTAAGGTTTTAACAAATGTAATGAATAACGCCACCGGAATATTGATGTATTGCAAATGCTGCCGCAATAAACTAACCCACACGAGAATCGAAAACAAGCACTATTTCATGGAAGAAACAAAGCCAGTAATGGACAAAGAGAATCTCTCCTGAGCAATCTTTGGTATCAGATCCAATAAAACTCCCACACAATGACCAGTCCGACCTATTTAGGTTCTGTCTATGTAACAATCGAGCGTGTGAGTCTAGTTTTTTTATTCAGTCGATGGAAAGGAGTCGTGACTGTTTCCCCTCCACCATAACCCCCATCAGAACAAAAGAAAAGCAGCAAGAGAAAAATTAGAGAACATTCAGCTATTGGAACCCGGATATAGGCTTTACGATAGCTGAATAACTGACGTATGATTGTCCGAGGAGATAAATGTCCGTAAACTTGGAAGGAGGTGCCAAGATCATGTTGGGCTGCTGAGGGGATTCCCCCAAACCTTAACTGGGTAGAGGAGAGAAGGGGTACAAATAGACGTAGAAAAAAATGTATATATATATATATATATATATACATTCAAGAAAGCTTCAAGCTAACGAGTAAAACTGATGGATTTTCTCGTAGAGTAATATCTATACTCTTGAAATGCTAGTGTTTTCATTCCCGATAAGCATATTTCTGAGCCGACTTAGTGTGTGTGATGTAGTAGAGCTCTTTTTTCAGCTATTGGGGTGAGTGGTAGTTGTGGAGAACTCGTAGTTGCTATGTTTGCCAATAGATGTCGCTAGTTTTTACAGGTCTTATTTCGAAACGTTAGTTTGAATAAAAAAAAGGGCAAGGAAAGGGTGAGGTGGAATGTTGTTAATCTGTAAATCTGTAGATTCCTTGCTTATTCGAGAAAAGTGAGAGGCAAGGGCAGTATTGATAGATAGAACGGGAGCGGGCTTAAACCAAGCACCAATTACTTGTAGTAAAAGTTTTGACATTGCTGTAGTTATATACTACTAACCATTTTGAATAATTAGTACATCATATCGGCTACTCATAAGTAGGGGGCGGATTTATAGGCACTACAAATTTCAAAAATAGGCACATAAATAGGCATTATAAAGTTAAAAAAAAGGCAGTTAATAGGCATTACAAAGAAAAAATAGGCACATAAATAGGCATAGTAATGCAAAAAAAGCACCAAAACACTCATTTTTTAATTATTTATTTCTAAAATCCAGCATACACTTTTCATAAACACAAATTGATTACTATTAGAGTTAATTACCAAATACTTCTCGAGATTTTCAAGTGTAACTTTGTTCTGTTGTCTGACAAAATGTTTTTTATAGTTTGAGAAACTTCTCTCCACTTCACATGAAGTCATTGGGCAAAACATCAGACTAGCTATCTCAGCTGAGCTAATCTTGACTTCTGGAGTGATGTAGTTTGTCCTTCCAAGATGCCCGCAATACTTGCCATCAATTTCCACCCGGGTTTCGCTGCAATACTCTGTTAAATTTGTTGACGATGGCTGTGCCAACTGAGCATAAGACTGATTCAGGTTTTCTTCTATTGCCCACATTATCTTCACAGCTTTCATGAGAGGCAAATCCTCGACCCTAAAACTGTGATTGCTCCAAGAAGATTTCCAAAATTGCTTTTTCAATATGCCAGTGGTTTCATCAACAGTAGCCCATTAGTATGATTCTCCAATATCTTCTCGGGTCTTTTCAACTTTCTTAAACTAAATAAAAAGAATATTTATTGCAAATAGTTTAAATCAATACAATTTAGTTAATATTTTTAATGCCAGATAGAAAAACTGATATTGTGAAAACTTACAGATAAATAGGTTGAATGCAAGTAGTGCTTCCTCAGAGTTGATTCATCTGGTATCTTCATGTTAGTATATTTGTTGAGAAAGGCATTGAAATCTGGATTCTCCAGCTTCTTCTAAGGAATACTTGTAGCTACCATCGTAGAGCATAAATCAGCAAAAAATTGCTCTTGGGTTTTATCTGCATCGTTAACTTTAGGGATTTTTTTTATTCTGTTTTCTTTCTGCAATTCTTCATATGTATTGCAGTATTTTTGTGTTGTTCTAGGTGATACTTCTTCTCACATTTAACTTAATATTATTATATGTGGAAATTTTCATCCAATAATATATCTGAATTCTACAAATTAACAAAGCATCACCTAACAAGAGAACGAAGTTTATTTTTTTTAGGATGTTATGCTAGCTTAATAAATAGTTCACTTGTCGTGAATCTTCAATATAAATGAAACCTAGTTTGAACGTAGCAAATAATCATGGTCTAATTTTAACTGTAGCCAAATATTTAATAAAAACCTTGACTTTCAAAATTATAATTTTCTTCCCTTTGAAAAGGTAACTTACTCTTGAACATGCCTGGCAGAAAATTATTTTGCCATCCGTTGTGAAATTCCTATCACCACCAATCTACTATTTGAATAGCACACTTTTACACGATTTCTCTTTGGGTATTTTCTATTAACTTAGTTCAATAATTTACACTGAGTCCAATACAAAGAAATATTAATGAACAGATATGCACAGCTAACAACAGCGTAATATACACCACCACTGAATGAACTGACACTGCTTTGCGCTAAAAGAAAATCTTTGTCGACAGTCGGACCAGTTTAAACCAATCATACCGCTGGACACGTGGGTTTTCCTACCTATCATGAGTATCCACATAGAGAAATGTATACTTGTTATCCCTTTCTCTATGGTATCCACGTGGACTGACCTAAGGAGTGAGAGGGGGGGAGGGGCGCTTGTATTTATAAATAATAAAAGAGGGTGTGAGGAAGAGAGAGATAGAAAAAAGGCACTTTAAAGCTCCTATTTGTAAAATAGGCACTAAGCACCAAAATAGGCATTTATAGGCACTATAAAAGTCATCACACTATCTTCGCAATCATCGAAAATAAACTTATACCTCAAAAGTCTACTTTTCAAAGCATAGGAATAAAAAAGGCATTAAGGGCAAAATCCGCCCCCTACTAATAAGTCATAACTAACTACACAATATCAAGGTTCTATCTTGATCTTTGATAAACTTTGCTGGATGCGTGGTCTAACGCGCTACTCTTGTAGTAGGCTAGACGGGAAGATAGAGGTTCGAATCTCGGTTGGGTGTACCTAGGGTATTTTATATCGTGTTCTCAGAGAGGATACATTTTCATTAATAGTATTTCTTTAGATATAGGTCTTTTTGCTATTATTGGAGTCTAGTATCTAAGCTAAAGAAACATAAAACAAAATTAGGTGAAAATGACCTGTTTGTTATTCACATATAAATAGAAAGGTATCATAATTATAAACAACCCCCAGATCCACGTATACCAAAATTGAAATTAGATCTCTTAGTAGAATCAATAAGTAAAATTAACAAATATTTAATAACTTAATTTTAAAGAACCTAAACAGGTGATTTGAAATATTTACTATTGTACTCGTTTGATCGTGCTTGTTATTTTAAACTTCAATCCTAATTTGCTCATTATAATAATCCTTATAATCATTCATGGTATATTCTTATAATCAGAATAATTAAAAATATAGATCCAAAGGTAAAAACATGAATTAGCATGGACCACCTTAGAATTAAAATATAAGGTAGAATTAAAGCCATCTGTAGGCCACATCAAAAATTGAAAAAAATTCAACAATTAAAATAAATGGTACCGTACACTGCATAGACTTTCTTCCACTTTTATCTTAAAATATATATTTACTAAAAACTCGTAGAATTTTTGTGAAACGAAATAATTGGTTTATATATTGTTGTAGAAGCACTATACCAAAAATCATAGATGAAATAATATACTTTGTGGTATTAGTGACTACGAGCACTGTTACACCAAAGAGCATAAGAATCAAATTCATTTTCAAATACATGAATTAAAAAGTATATATATTTGCTTAAAGCTCAGAAATCATGGTTTAACAAAAATAAATTTCAAGTAAAATATTGTTCTCTTTAATATTGCTACAACTTTACAATGATAAGTTATTTTATCTCTCAAATAGTTGCGGAGAAATTAAGAAAATTGGAAAATAGCACTATGTAAAGTACCTTAAAATTCATTTTCATGAGAAAATGAGAACTTCTAACTTGCTTATAGTATCAAACAGTGTCTATATATAACATTTAACCAACATATTCAGAGCGAATTTTGAGGAAATCGTTCTTTTCTATTTTTACCCTTTAGTAAACTAACCTGAAATTTAGGGTCGGATATCTAATTCAAAATACCCCTCAGGAGAACCCCAGATATCAAGTTTTAGCTCAATTTGTAAAATAGTTCGGCTCTAGCCCTAGGTATAGAAAGGTGGACATACAGACAGATGGCATTGTGAAAACAACTTTTATTTATTTCAGGGGGTCATAAAACGTCAACATTTATCAAAATCTAGAGCTAGATTTTTTTAAACAATCACAGTACTTTCGCTTCGAGGTGTCGAGAAAAAGTAAAATGTAAGGAAAATTTCAACCAATCTGATCTCTTAGGGACAAAACCCATATTAAAATGGGGATTTTTTTTTCCACGATCATTAAAGGTTTTCTTTGAAAAAACGTCAATTATTATTGTGATAATGTTTGATAATAAAATATTAATTATTACAATACTAATTATATTTTAATTAACAGATTAATATAGTTTATTAGATCATTTGATTAGAAGTCAAATATATTAAATATATGTACTAAATAAGTTAATCATCATCCACCTAATCAGTAAATATAAATATAAAGAAATAATCAAACTACATAAGTGTCAATATCTGGCGGCAGCTTCAATTCCAAAGTGATGATTTGAAGAGAAATGGAAGTAAAAGTGTCGGACCAAGCAAGTGCTCACTATAGATTATTACTGTTGGCTCAGCGTGGAACAAATTACGTACTGTAGGAACACGGTAGGAATAATGTTTCAGAATATAAAACACATTTTTCATTATTATCCATTGGGAGTAGCGCCAGGTTGGGGTCTGGAAGCTCAAGGGTTTGAGATGGGCTCACCCTTGTGTTGGGACAAGAGTCCTACGGGATGTTCCTCGTCTGGTAATCCTGGTGGAGTGCAACCTCGTGGTGGGACAAGAGCCCTACGGGATCTTACTCGTCTGGTAATCCTGGTGGAGTGCATCATCGTGGTGGGACAAGAGCCCTACGGGATGTTCCTCGTCTGGTAATCCTGGTGGAGTGCATCATCGTGGTGGAACAAGAGCCCTACGGGATGTTCTTCGTCTGGTAATCCTGGTGGAGTGCATCCTCGTGGTGGGACAAGAGCCCTACGGGATGTTCCTCGTCTGGTAATCCTGGCGGAGTGCATCCTCGTAGTGGGACAAGAGTCCTACGGGATGTTCCTCGTCCGGTAATCCTGGTGGAGTGCATCATCGTGGTGGAACAAGAGCCCTACGGGATGTTCCTCGTCTGGTAATCCTGGCGGAGTGCATCCTCGTAGTGGGACAAGAGTCCTACGGGATGTTCCTCGTCCGGTAATCCTGGTGGAGTGCATCATCGTGGTGGGACAAAAGCCCTACGGGATGTTCCTAGTCTGGTAATCCTGGCGGAGTGCATCCTCGTAGTGGGACAAGAGTCCTACGGGATGTTCCTCGTCCGGTAATCCTGGTGGAGTGCATCATTGTGGTGGGACAAGAGCCCTACGGGATGTTCCTCGTCTGGTAATCCTGGTGGAGTGCATCCTCGTGGTGGGACAAGAGCCCTACGGGATGTTCCTCGTCTGGTAATCCTGGTGGAGTGCATCATCGTGGTGAGACAAGAGCCCTACGGGATGTTCCTCGTCTGGTAATCCTGGTGGAGTGCATCCTCGTGGTGGGACAAGAGCCCTACGGGATGTTCCTCGTCTGGTAATCCTGGTGGAGTGCATCCTCGTGGTGGGACAAAAGCCCTACGGGATGTTCCTAGTCTGGTAATCCTGGCGGAGTGCATCCTCGTAGTGGGACAAGAGTCCTACGGGATGTTCCTCGTCCGGTAATCCTAGCGGAGTGCATCCTTGTGGCGGGACAAGAGCTCTATGGGATGTTCCTCATCCGGTAATCCTGGCGGTGTGCCTTCTCATGGCGGGACAAGAGTCCTACGGGATGTTCGTCGTCCGGTAATCCTGTCGGAGTGCATCCTTGTGGCGGGACAAGAGTCCTACGGGATTTTCCTCGTCCGGTAATCCTGGCGGAGTGCCTTCTCGTGGCGAGACAAGAGTCCTACGGGATGTTCCTCATCCGGTAATCCTGGCGGAGTGCATCCTAGCGGTGGGACAAGAGCCCTACGGGATTTTCCTCATCCGGTAATCCTGGCGGAGTGCATCCTCGTGGCGGTACGAGAGCCCTGCGGGATGTTCCTAGTGGAGTGCCTTCTCGTGGTGGCTCTCGTGCAACGTCTGGAAGGTTTACCGGAAGGGTGGCTAGATCTCTGTCGAAGTCCCTGTGTGGGAGGGATACTAAGCGGTTGGTAGCCGGTACCTTAATGGAAATATTATCAGGCCACCTCCATGAGATCCCGGCTGGGCAGCTCAGGTTGAAAGCACGAATTAGGGTGATTCCTGAGGCTAGGCATCTGACTTTCTCCTATAGGTAAAGGTGGGATGGAAGAGTATGCGAGTAAAGGTAAGTGTTTTTGCAGTTTATTTGGCAAAAGATTTTGGTCTGAAATAAATCAAATATTTATTCAGTACAAACATAGAATTTAATTTTCTTCACATGTTGATAGATCAACAGTTCCTGAATATGTCATGAGCTTTTTAAGTGAAGAAAAAAGTTGTCATTAAATTCCAGAACACCCTTGACAATTGTACAAGTAATTTTGAGGTCTCCATGTGAAAACAATTAAATTCTATGTTTGTACTGGATCAATATTTTATTTATTTTGGCCAATAAAATGTTTTGCCATAAAAACTGCAAAACACAATTTCTTGAGTCTTCTTCTATCCCACCTTAACGCACCTACGTGAGCGTTTAGCACTCACAGGAGAAGCCAACTCTTACTGCCGACGGAAGCTGGCCAAGGCGGGTTTTCATTCCCAGTTGTCCGGTGATGACAGGAATTGGTGGTGGTCACAGTGCAATCGGTTCTTAAATTGTCCACTGCGCATGTTAAAGTGCGTGGCTACGCTCAAAGGACATAACCATGATGGGTTAGAGAAGCCTCGTCCCCCAGACAAGTGGATGCCGAACCTTGACACACCAGCTGAGTTTCTACTTTGTAAAGTCACTGACTTATATAAAGTTTAAGACTATTGACGAGATGGTGCTGTTAATGTAAAGATATTCTCTTACAAAATTTAAAATGGTGAATTACATGACTTGTCGTATGATTATATGAAAATATAATAATAATAATAATAATAAGTCGGTAGTAAGAACAGTGGTGGTTATGAACGTTACTAAATTTATTTCATATATTCATACTTAAAGTTATGTAAGTGTAGCAAAATTTTATCAATATAAACATCAAAAAAGTTATTTTTCTAAAGCAGTGTATTTCAACCTTTTGTAATAACCAGTTCACCTCTGACAAGACATCTTGTGAATGTGGGGAATGCCAGGCCTCCCCCGTGGTTCGGATTCCACGTTAAACTGTAGGTCCTTCATTTCATCTCACAATCACCCTACCATTACACATTAGCTTAAGTGCGTACAACCCGAACGGGTAGTAAGACGCGGTGCTAATAATAATAATAATAATAATAATAATAATAATACTGCAAAATTATTTGTCTCGTCTGAAGGATAGGATGACACATCATATTCAATTCAGATAACACGGATTGTAATAAAATAAAGTTTTTTAAATATATGTTTTTAATTTGTGGGAACTAGTACCTGATCACGCTCATTTCTATTACTTATTGATACACCTTCACCTCAGTCCCACAACATAGCCATTCCCACCCCTTAAAGCAAGGTTAGTCAGTGAGTGAGTCCACCCTCTGGCAAAAGGAAGAAGCTAACATGTTTGATCTAGAAAGCTAAAGTTACTGGTATTTTTTGGTCTCTCAGGAGACAACGTGGACTGCTGGATGGAGATACAACATGGAAAGGGACCATGGGCGCCTCCTGTCAGCGGCATTGTGCCCCTGGGATCCACTCTCACCCTGGTGGTCGCCATCAACGATTACAGAGGTAACAACTGATATTATACATGAGGCAGGGACGCTCCTGGGATGATATGTATTGGGAAGGAACTGAAAGGATACATATAGGAAATTGAGCAGAGGCACAGGAATTTATATAGATCTGGTGGGTACATGTGTGACACTGCTCCTGAAATTATTACAGGATTTTTTTTAACATTAGGTGTCTTTAAATTATATTTAAAATACATTTTCATTGTTATTAAAGAAATTTCCTCGTAGCTAAAATTACAGTACTTACAAGCTATACTATAATGGCGACATATTACCTTTTAACATTAGTGAAATGTCAAGTTAATCGGTAAATGCTTGGATGCTATTTTGACAAGTTTCCCAAAGTCGTAGACATGTAGTCAAGGTCTATATAAAAAAAGTTCTTTGAACTGTATATATAAATATCTATCACACGTCTGAATTTACCGTAAAACTTACCACAAACCCTGTGACTTGGACAAGCAAGAAAGTTGACTTAGACGATTTTACTACCGAGTATGACGACTAGTAGCATATATAAAATGCTTCAGACTAAAGCTCAAAAAACGTTATTCTATGTAATATAAATTTGGGTGTGTATAAATTACATTATTTACCCATCATCCAAAATGGTAGTGGGTATAATATATTCATGCATTTCCCTGTTCCTGTGATACTTGCAGTGAGTCTCAAGTAGTATGGACTGGAGAGGATCTAGGAGAGTACAAATGAAGCAAGTGACGCTACTAGAAGCGTATAGGTCTAATAATATCTACTGGAACCAGGAGGATACGAGGGATAGGTCCTGAAAGATATGTCTGCGACAGCAAATAGGGGGATAGAACTTAAGCAAAGCTATAACTAGGAGGATATATCATGGACTAGAACTAGTTGGATTAAAATAAAGTAGAGAGGTTCTAGGAGTGTATATTGTAACAGATCCCCCACCCCCACCCCTTCCCAAATCATCACTCAGAAATAACAGCCATGAATGGTAAAACAGAGAGTTATTTTATTCAAGTAACAAATATATACAACTCGATGAGACGAGTGAGACAGCTCATGAACATGTTTTCATTGTCACACACAGATTTTATGAACCATAGCAAGTACTTTAAGTAAAAGAGGTATTATACAATATGAGTGAATTAATGGAAGGTAAGATCCAACGTGACAAGTTGGCAGGACTGTCTCGCAGTGGTCATAACTACAGATAATAAACATTCGATACATGCAATACATCTACTCTCTCCCATAAATGTCGGCTCAAAACACATGATATAAAATATTTAAAATTGACCTTCATAACAATCACTGTTCCCTATCCTTAGCCCTGTCGTAATTGTAGTTTACAAGTGAATCCCCTAAAGAGATCATAATGCAAATATAGGACATACGGTTTGAACTAACCGTGCAAAGATTTAAAATATGTCCATGGCTTTAGGATCCCAAATATACTAAGTCCATCAGATGTGAATTCCATGTTAATAATCCAAAAGTTTGAATTTTATAAGACCATAAATTATAATTTTGAATAAGTAAAAAATAATTTGAGTTCAAAGCGACTTTAGAATACTCTAACAATAATCAGCTTATGACAACGTCACTCGCCTTGAAGCCAGTATGTAATATGTGACTACATCACAGAATTCTACCATTATATATCCTATGAATCTATCACGTGCTCTCAAGGCGCGGGAACAATAAGAGGGATAGAGGGGTAAGAGGTAGCATGCGTCTAGAACATACCGGAACATACCACGCCTCTCCAGGTGCGTGTGGAAAGAACAGTTCTCTGAGTTTGCCGAACACAGCCGATAGAGCACAGCGCACTCGTGTATATCGTTCTTCTTTTTTCTTTGGGAGTGGCTCGGTACTTGTGAGTACCAACCGCATCATGTAGGCACGATGCGACGATCCAGTTTACATTTAGATGAATAGACTTCCCATATAAAAAAAATATTTAGGTACATCGCAAGTACTTCAGTGTGAGGTGCTGCACGTTTTACACCTTCAGCAAAATCATACAATTTGTTGCCCATTCTTTGCATTGACAGTTCGACTCTATGTTGAAAATACTCGGCTGCCATAAATGTATCTAACGATAATATTTGTGGCAGCTCTTTCGTTTAAAAAAGAAAAATATATCAATTTATGTTTTGTGCTGAACAATTATCAAGCCACAGTATTATTTGTTTGGTGTCTCTTTTAGAAATAACATTATTTTAGAAATTACTGACAAGTTAATCCTTAACCTCCCAAAAAGAGAGTCATGCCCACAAATTATATATATTTTTAATGCTTTTTACCTACTGGAACAAAGCTTTCATTGTACACTGTTATTCTTCGAGGGGATATTGCTTATTTAAACATCTCAAGTCTAGACAGGATTATTACTTTCTCCATATCTGCCTAGTATATTATACAATCTTTATATTATTTTTTGTTTTTATTTTTACCATAGATATAGATATATGTGTGTTTTCCCCACTTGTTGAATAAATTATGGCATTAAAAAACTGCAATAAGCCATTAATAACTTAACAAATTGATTTAAAATCTCAAAACAACTCATCAGGCAGCACAGATCATAATATATGTCAGCTTGATGGGAAGAATGGGCCTGTTTACTAAGCATAATAAACGTATCTCAATACCGAGGCTAACAATGGTAAGGAAAAAACTCAGCTGTGTGCACCGGAATGCTAAGCCAAAAAGTCGGATCTCAGAGATACGACTATATTGTTTGGTAAAATAGATAGAGTGACCCCTAAGGATTACTATGGTATAAGAAAACATAAAAAAAAAAAATTATATACGCTTTTTGGCTTAGGACGGCAGTATACTGGTTTTATTATTTTTTACCAGTGGTTTTATGCATGAGAATATTAGCGCCTATAGCTACACCTGCATTCTGTCTGATATACCTAATATAAAATAAATTAATGTTTACTACGAGTGGGGTTTGATACAGAGGGCTCTAAGTGCTCTTTCACACTTTACGATTTCTGTCGTATGAGTTTTGGACGTGTGCCTACTAATACTTTAGGTGGTATGGCGTCTTTTACACGATCCAACTGTTAGTCGTCCGATCAAATATCGTGGTCGACTCGTTTAGCAGTCGGATGTCCTCACTATAATATCCGATTGTCGGGTCCACAGTTTGGCCGAATGACTTGTAGTGGACTGTTGGGTGGAGGTTAAGGGGGAGGGAGACCGTTCACACGATCCAACTGTTAGTCGTCCGATCAAAAGTTGTGGTCGACTCGTTTAGTAGTCGGATGTCCTCACTATGATATCCGATTATCATGTCCACAGTTTGGCCGAATGACTTGTAGTGGACTGTTGGGTGGAGGTTAAGGGGAGGGAGACCGTTCACACGATCCAACTGTTAGTCGTCCTATCAAAAGTCGTGGTCGACTCGTTTAGCAGTCGGATGTCTTCACTATGATATCCGATTGTCGGGTCCACAGTTTGGCCGAATGACTTGTAGTGGACTGTTGGGTGGAGGTTAAGGGGGAGGGAGACCGTTCACACGATCCGACCAAACAGTCTTCCGGCAGCATTTGTGCTTGTCTTACTATCGTAATATCTATCTGATAGATAGTCCGAATAAATAATGGCAAGTCAAGTTGACACCGGTATAGTGATCTCGTTAGTGGAGTAATACAATAACTAACTACTGTATTAGCCCGAATATAGTACGGCTTCAAAATTTTTAAAGTGTTACATTTGAAAAATAAAAATAAAATAAAAATATTCTCGAATATGGCGCGAGTTAAAAACTTGACAGATATGATTACTCATTTTAGAAAACACTCTAAAGTTGAAAATAAGGAGCGATATTTATTATAAGATATAAGACTTTGAAATGTTTGTAAAATATATTGGTTCAAGTTACAATATTGATACAAATGATGAAAACTCGTATGACATAAACCATATCGTGTGAAAGCCCTCTTCCGATCGTACTCGTAAAACAAATCTCGTACTACCGAAATCGTAAAGTGATAAAGAGCTCTTATATAACGCTCTAATACTCGGGTCGAGTCTGGTGTTTCGAGTTTGTAGCGATGATAATAGTCTTTAAATCGTATGCTGATGTACACCTGCATCTTTAAGGAGCACGTTAAGTTCTAGATATGCAGATATAACCAAAATGCTGTATCTAGAAAGTGCACGCTAAGTAGCAGAGGTATTCTGTTATAAGTCGAGTGCTATGTCTAGAAAATGCATATTAAATCCCAGCGATGGATACATAACCAAAAGATTGTGTCTAGAAAGTACACATTAGAGGCCCAGAGAGGCTGACCTCACCAAAATTCGTACTGCGCATGTAAATCACGTAGGAACAGGACACGTCCTCGCGGCTCCCAGAGATCATTAGACGTTATTTATTGATCCAAATGAGAGGGCGCTGCCCTCGTAGATCATCTCGCGAAGTGGCCTATGAACCAGACACTCGTCACAGCCGTAACAACCGAGAACCAACCGTTTTATAGAGCGGAGATGGTATATGTTCTGACAATGTGTTTAGCCCCGAGGTCATTAGCTACTTAATCCAAGGGGTAAGGATTATGAGAATACGTTTGATTAATTACACCCATATAAGCGTAGAAAGAGGGTAGAAAAAACATAGATTTAGATTATATTTGGGAAACTACCTCTAACCCCCCCCCCCCCTCCCATCCAAGATTGAACCTCAACCTTCCCAATATATTCTAAGCCTGACGACTTATACCACGTGACCGGTGTACTGCTGAAGCGCTTTAATTGGTTGGCACGAGGAATAAATGACAAGATTATCTCACCTAATTTGCCGGAGACAGGAAGTTTAGGGTTCATGTCCCACCCAGGAGCATCGAGGTAGAGATATCTTAGGATGTTTTACCCACTCTCCCCCTACGTGAGTTCTAGAACATTTCCTCTAAAATCTACCTTTCTCATGCCTAGATTACTAGTGTAAAAATGCGCGTATCTCGGACGAGTAGTAAGGTAGATAAGGAGAACAATACTTGGAGTTGAATGTTAGTGATAGTGGAGTTTAAGTGTTAAGTGGCGACACTTGTTTGTTAAAAAAGTGTGTGGTTATTTGATCAAGAGAGGACTATAGAGTGAACACTATATCTCCAATTACACTTCATTAGATCTCAAACAATAGCTAGTCTCATTCTCGCATACCACCATCTGGATACACAAGACAATTAACTTTAACTTGAGGACAAATATTTTTACTGACACATATTAGGTATTTACACAATTTTTTTTTTTTTTGCAAAATATCAACATTTAGCCAGAGGAAAACAAGAATCTAGAAAATACACTGACATCTGATGACGTATTTTATTGCTGTATTAAATAGTTGGTTGCTAACATTCGATTATATATTACCTGCTTTGGTGGCAGTATGGTCTAAGGCACTACTCTCGCAGTAAACATGACTGCCGATAACGAGAATATCAAGGTTTGAATCTATGTTGGGTGTACTGAGAGTGGTTTTACAAAATGGGTTTCCACCCTCCAACCACGCAAATGCTGATACACTTCTTTTAAATAAAGCTTTCCTCATCCATAATACCATTAGCGTAATTATTACATAAGCGTATAACCTAAACAGGTAGTAAGACGCGGTGTTAACATTATATATATATATAATATATATATATATATATATATATATATATATATATATATAATGGTAATTTATTAATTTTAACGAATGTCTCTTATTCCACAGCATTCATATTGCTTGCATAACAATGTTCCATTTGCACTTGAATGAAAATATGGCTGACGCCTAGCAGACCATAAACACCCACAGGAAATACTTATTTCACATTGGCAAGCTGAAAAACTCTTAACTTTACATTTCCAACATTCCGAATTAAAAAAATCTAAACTTTACGGATTTGATGTGAATGTAGCAATAGTAATATTGTGCCCGCAGTACTTCAAATTTCCTAGATCTCACACTCAATTAAAAATTGTATACATAAACTTGAAAGTATTTTAATTATAGCCAGCTTAAGGGCATCTAAATCTAGTCTAGGAAGGAAATACCATCAGTATATTCTTCCAAAAAACAAACCCAGTCCTTTCAAGCCCTCCATGACACACATAATACCTGGTCTCAGGGGAATTCGACATGCGCGTCAAGTCATGCGCGGCTTCAGACGGTGGCGGTCACGTCATCCAACTGTCCGATGACCAGGGGTGCGTCCTTCGGCCCAAGATGATCAGCCGCTTCCTCAAGGCCCGCGCCACTGACGAGAGGGCCAGCGTCATCACTTACGCCTTCTTCCACGCCTTCAAGTTTCCTGACGCCATCAGCGTCCACATCAAGTGCAAGGTACAATACTCTGAGAGAGTACAGTCGTGGTCACAAGAAGTGGCTGGCTTTGAGGTGCAAACCCCTCTAAGAAATCCAACATGTTGCTTGGACTACACTTTCTTAACACTTTTAGAAGAGCAGCAACATAAATATAGGGTAGTTGTTATTTACTTAATATTACTACCCTTCAGTTGAGTTTGACATTCTTTAGACAATAATAATAATATAACATAACATTTTATATAATAATACTGTATGATATTATAAAAAATAATATATAATACTACAATATAATATAATTATATATAGTAGTTTTTTATTATTATTATTATTATTATTATTACAATCCTTACTATTGTTATTATTATTATTATTATTATTATTAACGCTCTTTAGAAAACTAATTTAAATTTCACATTAATTTGATTAAACATTAATTTAAGACATAATTTAAAAAAAATTGCAACAGATATCAGTACAATATTTAAATATATATGGCCTTGAAATATCTAATCCTAATATTTGATAAAATATAATTAACATAAATTAAATAGTATATGTTCTGGCATAAAATGTTATATAATATTAAATAAGGAAAAATGATGCACGACATACATATTAGTTATATAACTATAAAATAAATAATACGGTGCACCACACATATTTTTTGTCCTTTTACCTAAAAATGTAGATATTTACTTAAAATTCATTAATATAGGTAAATCAAAATTATAGTATATACATTGTTGCAAACACATAATGGGAAAAAATAGTCAGATTCTAACAAAAAGCATAAATCAAATAATATACACTGTTACACAAACAATGAGAAAAGCTTAACATATCAGTGTACCAAAGAGCATAGCAATCAACTCCGCGTTTTCCAGACTTCCATTTAAAATATATATATGATTATATCTTAGATACTATTAGTTTTATTAAAATATATTTCAAATAAAAGTTTTTATTTTCAATAGTCCTACAACTTTTTAATGAAATTATTCCCTATCTTAAAGAGCTGTGAAGATATTATCAAAATTTGAAACTCACGCCTATATAAAGTAACCTCAAAATGAGATACGCAATTTTTCTTGTAATGTTAAACGTGTGGCGTGCTGTGTATATTTTTTAAGGCTAGCTATCATAGAAAAATTAGTGAAACTGTAAAAAACTAGTTTTAATGAAAATATAATAATATAGTAACTTTAAGTAATTCAGAAGGATTCTGCTAATCTTCTTGTCAAAATATTCAATCATGAGATCGTAAATCTGTTGTTCTTACTTACATTGTTGCATTAGACCTATTAGATTAAGTTTGGTTGGGACAAAATGTATTTTTAATAGTTTTGTGAATTATGTCCATGCTACTTAGGCCAGTACTGCTACTAACAATCATGTTATTTGAAAAGAGAAGATGACCAACAATAAAACTTTAATACACGTACACCATTCAATATTTCATTCTTACTAAACAAATGTGAACAGAAACACCTTAAACGTGATTTTACTTTTGTACTAATGATTAGTTTATATGCAGGTATACCACATTTATTTTTTATTTTTCTCCTTCATAGTTCACGAAGCAAAATTATTTATTAAAATAACACCAATGAGTCCTGCTGTTGTGTCGTAACTTTATTTAAATTAAATAATAGAGTATGTCCCTGATATCGTTATATTTTATATTTAATAGGCACATGATTACTTTATAGCAGAGATTAAAAAACAACTGCTGTTTTTAAATCATATTTTTACTCTAATTAATAATAGGACAAACTTCCACTGGATCTATGACAACATTAACTTGATCACGAGGCTCAGACGACGTTCCCAAATACGTCCACACTCTGGCCATCCTTTAATACGAGTGTCCTGTTCATCCCTGCACCCATCCATCTTCAAAGCTCTGTTACCTGGATATTTACTTACCACCCTTGTAAGGTTTACCGCCACAATCTTCCTACTCTATCAGTCGTAAAAAATGGTCACCCACCCCAACCAACTACAAGTCCTCAGTCCTCCCTCCTCCGTGTTCTTTATCTTGTAAATAATATACATGTGCAGGGGCGGATCCAGGATTTTTGTGAGAGTGAGGGCGGTTAGAGGGGGGTTAGGTAGGGCAAACATTCTAAAAAAAAAACTGAGCCGAGAAAAGTTCCCTCTTAGGAAATTCTGACGGAAAAATCCATCAAAATTTAAGATAATTTAGAAATAACGGTAATTAATTTTTTTTAAACCTATACAATCTCATCGTTTATTTACGATTTTTGTTAATTTTTGTTAGTTAAATTATTTTTTAAAATGTATCATAATTATTGAAAGTGATTGACACCCAAAGCAACTGGATAGTGAAATAGTACGTGACGTTATAATTAATAGGTCCTTTAACATATGTTTAATTGTTTGGTTATCATTGTTAATACTAACTAGAACATTTCTTGGACACGCCCCTCTACATGTAGACTATAAACTTAAAATCTATCTGAACAAATTTGATACGTTTACAAATCTAATATTGCCATAATACGAAACATTCTTACTAAAATATAAATATTTAGCCTAATTAATACATTATTTATTCAAAACTGTCTATTTCACCATTATACAATCACATTTTGGTGGATCTGTAGATCTGCACAGCCTTGGCTTGCTATCTTTGTTTCTCAGCATTACAATAGGTAAGATGTAAGATTGCTTGCTTTATGGATATTTAAACTGTAAACATTAAGTTAAACACCTACAGCAAATACAAAACCTAGCAAAATACATCTAAACTAAATATACAGCCAAGGCCGTAGCCAGCCAATAATTTCCGGGGGAGGGAGGGGGGTTGGTGGGCATATCCCCCAATTGCTGGAAACTAGAAAAAAATCTAAATGATATACAGTTCTATAGGCTCTCTGTTGTAGGTTTATTTTTCATGGTAAGTTAACCCCCTAGCTGCCGAAGGCTAAGAAATTTTTAAAATATATAACCCCTCTAGAAGCTCTCTGAAGTGCTTTTTATGGTAACACAACACCCTAATTTGTATTTGTATCTTAATTTTGATATTGTTTGAACCATAAATAAAGCCATATATATTTTGTTCATAAAATTTTGTAGGGGGGGGGGTTCAACCCTCCCCCCCCCTCATCCCTTGGCTACAGCCTTGTATACAGCTCACCCTATTATTGACTAATGTTTGTTTAAAGTACTTGATATGCTTAGTGTTTATTTTAAGGCATTTCTGTTAGCTAGCATAAAGAAATAACTATTGAATGTGTAGATTTGTTGGAACCATAGACAATGGCCGATTCGCTCATGGGCTTTCTTATTCAATCAGACTTGGAAGAAACGAAATTTATTATATGATTATCTTGTTTATCAACTAGGAACACACTGCCTACCATATGATATAAAAAAAATAAACGAGTGAATAAAAACTAATATTTTTTTGTTAATTATATTTTGTATTCATGGATATTAAGGTTTTGCGAAGTCCACCTTTTCAATTTGAAGCGAACTTGAATCGAATATATGAAATATTCTCGAAGCCAAATCGAAGTTAGAATATTTTTTGTTGTTTTATGCTTGAAAACATACCATATTGTGGCTATTTATATAACTGTATGCACTAAAATCAGTTGGAAAATGTTTTATTGCAGAATTTCACTCTAATCTGATAAATAAATTATTATGACATCTTATTATTCAATCACATAAGATATTTTCAACATGAATATTAATTTGTAATGAATATAACAGCTTAGAATAAAGCATCCATTAAAACTTTGAATTAGTTTTTTTTACGATAGCAATATTTCCTCTCTCCGAGGCGTCACAAAAAAAAAAAATATAACTTAACAGTTGTTCAATTTACAGAAAATACCCAGAATCACGTTTCATAGTAAAATCTTAAATCTCTGGACATTTTAATATGGGCTTTTAAAATATTATAATACTGTACTTATGTGTGTTTTTCCTTTTTTAAATCTGTTTCAAATCAAGTTTTAATCAATATAAATGTGAAAACAAAGCTCGTCTTGTGAATCGCACCCTAAGAAACCAATTTCTTGAGAACAAAACATAGACAATTTGGAAATATGTGAACCTTTTGATATTCGAATGATTTGGCGCATATAATTGATACATTGTTATGTGGATAAAGAACACTGAGATTCAAACAACAACAAATTAAATTCCTTTATTTCTGTGCTAATAAACATAATGTTTCATTTTAAATAATGTCGTTGAGATTATCAAAATTATATTACTATCAATTATTATTAAGATTTTTTAAATATTATCTCTGTTACCTTGTTCCAAACGAGGCTATTAGCACTAATCTCTTTACTATATTTGTTTGTGTATTTCCAGGTCGAGATCTGTCGCCACGGCTGTCTGGACCATTGTCAGCCCGGGAGTGGCTCATGACGAGGTGGTCAGCTCACCTCATTCGTCCTTGGAGGGAGATGAACCCAGAGCAGGTCGGAGGTCCCACTGTGTCTGGGATCACAGGTATCACCACTCCATTACGGTCCCTTGGAGAGGAAAGATGAACATCCCCAGAGCAGCGTCCGGAGGCTCCACACCTGTGTCTGGTGATCACAGGTAATACACACACACCTCCTTTACGGTCCCTTGGAGAGGAAAGATGAACATCCCCAGAGCAGCGTCCGGAGGTCTCCACACCTGTGTCTGGTGATCACAGGTAATACACACACACCTCCTTTACGGTCCCTTGGAGAGGAAAGATGAACATCCCCAGAGCAGCGTTCCGGAGGTCTCCACACCTGTGTCTGGTGATCACAGGTAATACACACACACCTCCTTTACGGTCCCTTGGAGAGGAAAGATGAACATCCCCAGAGCAGCGTCCGGAGGTCTCCACACCTGTGTCTGGTGATCACAGGTAATACACACACACTCCTTTATGGTCCCTTGGAGAGGAAAGATGAACATCACCCAGAGCAGCGTCCGGAGGTCTCCACACCTGTGTCTGGTGATCACAGGTAATACACACACACCTCCTTTACGGTCCCTTGGAGAGGAAAGATGAACATCCCCAGAGCAGCGTTCCGGAGGTCTCCACACCTGTGTCTGGTGATCACAGGTAATACACACACCTCCTGCTCCCGCTACTGGAGCATAATGATTTAGTGTGGCAAAGCAATGAACACCATGTTTAACAAGAAGAATCAACAATAATATTCCTTTATTCCCTGGAGAGATTTTCATACTTAATTCAGTAGAGAAACCAGTACTGAAACGTGACATAAACTATCACGAAATATCCAGCGAAAAAGCTACCACGAAAAATACGAAGCATATTCACCACTTCATTGATTTCATCCTTGTTTCATATTTCATTTAGTTAATGATACAAAAAAAAATCCTTTCAGAAATTGTTCATTTATGTATAAATTAAAAGTTTAATATTTTTAAACATTCCGAGATGTTTTTTTTAATTGTGAATATTTCTATACATTTAATCAAATCCACTTTCATGAAACTATTTTTTAAATAATTATATTTTGTTTGAAAGACAAAGAACTGTTCATTTTGCTAATGTAAAAAAAAAACTTATATCTCTTCTGCGCATGCGTCTGTACCTAAGATTGTCGCTCTATCACCATCTTAGGAACAAGTTTCTATAATAGCGGTAGTATTGCTTATGGTTCACCAGGATGTTTGGTTGCACATACAGGAGTAAATAACTTGCCCCACAATGTACCAGTAAAGAGTGTCACTTGATAGAAGGGGAAGGATTTTTCAGTGGTATAATTTAGATGCTAACAGCCAAATATCCCGGGTTTGGTTCTGGCGACTGTGACATCAATTTCATCCTGATTTAATATAACTCTTGTGGCAAAGCCATTCCTGGTAAAAGCAATAACTATACCCTAAAAATATACCTTTGGATGTATATATAGCTTTGGTTCAATTCACTACTTTGAAATTTCAAAGCTATTTTGTGAAGAGCGTTGAATCTTAATTTGGTGAACCTGAGTATTCTAAGCGCTACCACACTTAGACACCAATTTGCGAAGTAGAAAGATAAGGGGGGAGTGATCAGTCCACCCTATGAGACCTCTTGTTTATCTATTGATAATACTTTCCACTTCCTCTGACGAGTTTACACTATTTGCGTCTTGAAAGCATTGACCTTCTTTTTAAGATTACCTTCTTCTTTTACTATTCAAGATAAACATGCTTACATGGACTTTTATAGTCCACATCTTTGCAGGAAGACAGGTCTTTTTCATGACTGGGCTAAATAGCCTAGGTTGTGGGCTATTTATAAAAAATACATTACAAAAAACTACTGCAAGATAAAATTAATAATTTTGTGACACTGTTATACTATTTTTATAATTATTTAAGAATGTATAGTCTTTGTTTCCACGTTATATCTCTAAAACTCTCTGAATTAAACGTAAATTCATTAACATTGCAAATCGTATCTTGACTGCCATACCATCACAGGTAGGCAACGTTCTTAAGTTGAAAATTTAGTCTTCCCGCAGAGCAAAGACAATTGAGAAAGAGTAATTAGAAGTTCACTAGAAGTACCACATACACCACCATTAGCGCTTACTTAAATTAAATAAGCCCATATCTCTGTGGAAACCTTTATACTATCAGTTTAGAGCCTAACTAATAATTGAATCTAATCATAGTTTAAAATTAAATAACCCCATAAAAACAATAATATTATCATCTTAGAACCTATGTATGATTGATTATATTTAAACTTCAATTTGAAAATTTAAAAGAATAGCTAGTTAAACCAAAATTGAATTTTTGAATTGTTTTAAGGTTTTGACTTGTAAGTTTCACTAAGATGAAAGTTAAAGCCGAAAGTGATCACATAATGCCTGCTTGTATTTATCCAGACCTGAGAGTTGCTCACATTGATGTGTGTTTCAGTCAAGTCAGGCTGATTGTACTTCTTCAGACCTGACAGTTGTTCACATTGATGTGTGTTTCAGTCAAGTCAGGCTGATTGTACTTCTTCAGACCTGACAGTTGTTCACATTGATGTGTGTTTCAGTCAAGTCAGGCTGATTGTACTTCTTCAGACCTGACAGTTGTTCACATTGATGTGTGTTTCAGTCAAGTCAGGCTGATTGTACTTCTTCAGACCTGACAGTTGTTCACATTGATGTGTGTTTCAGTCAAGTCAGGCTGATTGTACTTCTTCAGACCTGACAGTTGTTCATATTGATGTGTGTTTCAGTCAAGTCAGGCTGATTGCACCTCTGCTGACCCGGAAGTTGATCACAATATATTATGTTTTTCATTCATTAAATATTTGATTGACACTCCGCAGACATGGCAGTTGTTCACACTAGAGTATGTTTCAGTGACATCCTGATCTATGACGAGCTGGTACAGGACGATGACTCTGGTGCCTCTGATAACCTACCCGTGGGAATCAACAGCGTCGACAGACCTCAGGCGAGCCACCAGATAAGACCCGCTCCCCCGGAGACGCCGGCAGACCACACCAATATACCAGGACCCCTACAGGTAGGGATGATCACACGAGGGGCTAGCTCAGGGGAACTGGAAGTTTCGGGGTTCACTAGAAGTTTAGTCTCAAGCAATAATAGCTACAACTAAGATTAAGTGTATGCAAATACATATTTTAGTATTTAGTGTTTATTGGTAAGGATTCAATTTTGGGGTTTGGTGTTGGAGGATCAGTGATAGGTGTTCACAGTGATGCGTGTTCAGTGTTATATGTTTCAGTTGCTAGGACTACCTTTCACTGTAAATTGCTCTGCGTTTTTTGTTGGTAGAAAGGATATTTAATGGGACTAAAGCAATTTTTAATTACAAATATTAAGTACCCACAAAAACAAATGTTTTCCAGTCTCATCAGGTGACGTCCATTTAGAAAACTAAAAGCCAACAGCAACACTGTGGTGCAGAATTTGATTATAGCCAAGATTACCCCTTTTTTTGATTAGATGAACGGGACATACACTTGTGACTACAAATGAAAATAAAGTACATCTTTTGGTCACAGGAACAGCCTCGTCCCGGGCACCGAGACGGGCAGGAACGCTTTCCTCATGGTCCCAGGAATTTAGAGAACGGGGTGCCTTTGAACGCTCAGTGCCATCGGGTGACGAAGTGACCACCACGACAACCGCGTCCTCATCGACATCTGACGGCAACCGCCGGCGCCGCTCCGTTATCGTCTCCGACCGTAAAGTCCGCAGTGCTGACGTTGGTGTCAGTGGCCTATACGACGTCATTTCTGAGGTAGACCTGGCGTTCACTCCCGACACCCATGCAGAGGCGGTCACCGTCTTCCAAGGACGCATACGAGAGGAAGTCGTGTACGGGATCTGCCTCCCAGTGCCCGGGTTTAGTGTCCTTTTCATCCTGGTAGCGGTGTCCGCCGTAGTGTCCGCCCTGGTAGCTGGTTCCCTCCTGTACCGGTACCAACTCCAGAGAGAAGCGCACCAGATGGCCCACGTCCGGCAACGGCAACAGAACGGAGGTGTTGCGGCCGCAAACTCTTTCGCTAGCTGGATGTCTTTGAGACTATTGGGTTCCAGGACCCAAGTTGCACCGACGGCTGAGGTATCCGGTCAGCCTGTTCAGAACGCCTCAACGGCGAGAGATGGTTGACGCTGGAGAACAAATCCGTTTTAGTTCAAACAAATATGTAAGGTGACATTTATGAGTCATACGACGTGAAAATGATTCGGCGTGTTGATAAACAATAAGCTGTGACATAATGAGACCTGCTAAAATAATGTTTCAGCAGTAAGTTTTCGATAAGAAGGAATCCAGTCATGTAGTGTAGGTTACATGGAATACTTAGTTTCTAGAGAGAGAGAAAAACTAGGATTAAAGTAAAATACAAAAATGTTCAAAGGTAAAAATATAATAATGGCTGGTATTATATATACTTTTATATATGAAGAGGACGTTTCTCATCTGTCATTACTTACATGTTCAGCACAAAATATGAAAATGTAAATGAGAGCTGATTACTAGGATGATATATTTTATTTTGTTCCAGTGTAATAACGCTGTGCATTGTGCAATACAAACTTTGATTAAATATAATGTTAAAACGAACAATCAATATGAAGTAGGGCCTATTGACTCTGTATGTACCATGGGGCCCTACAGTGCTTGGTTAGCGAACTAACTAATGTTGTATTTATTTATGTTGCTTCATTTAATATGATTGTGTTTTAAAGTGTAAAAATACCATTTTACCAAAAATATATATTTAAAAAAAATTCAAATGATCAAATTAAAGTTTGAAACATTTGTTTTGATCAAATAGTCACATTGTGTTCATTTTAAACACTTTGGTGATAAAAACCAATTTATTTATATGTATACATACATTTAACAGTTAATGTTGCCATTTTAAAGACTTGATATGTAGTATTTCAAGAAAGGTTGTGTAAAATATTATATACTATTCAGAAAAGAAGTTTGTGTACACATTATTAATATATTAATTATGTGCTAGTGATGGAATTTTAGATATGATAGTTAAAATGTTTATTTTCCATTTAAAAAATTTATTATGTATATACTTTGTTCCAATTAAATGAAATCCTCTAAATTAAACTAGATTAGAATCATTTGAAAAATATTAGCTAAATATGTTTTCCTAGCATAACTAGCAGGCGTAGTCATGCAAGGGTATGCTCAAATGGCCCACACAGCATGCGATTAGTAGACCCGGTAGATGGAGGGATAATTTAAACTATCTTACAGAATATTATGTTTTATGGAACTAATAACATCACTAGTAGTTTTAGGGTTAAATTTAGATGGCATGAAAACTATTTATGTTGCATGGATTGAATAATGTCTCTAGAAGGTGCAGATATAGTTGAGTCTATCCCAAAACACCAATTATGTTGAATTATAAAATAATACAAAATAATATGAGGTCTATAATTTATCGGAAGAAAGTGTAAACATATATTCACATTATAAAAGTGTTGAAATGAAACAAAATTGTACTTGTTTGTTTCAAACCAAAATAAATAATTCTATTTGTATCCGATTTAAAAAACAATTCAAGAACTTCGCATTTTAAGATACGGATATTACCAGTTTCTTGCCATTACTGGAAACAATCAATAACTTGCTTAGCTAAAACTTAGTTGACTTCTATAATTTTAGGTTTGTAAAAAGTAAGGTTGAACCTACCGAAACATTGCCTGAAGATGTGGAACTGGTCATTAGTTACCTGGGAATTATTCACCTGTTTAAGTTTGCAGCTGATTCGTCCTTTTAGCTCTGAGATCAGGGATATCTACTAAAGACCCTCTGATTCAATTTCAATATTTGCCTAAATTAATAAGTTATCTGAACATAGATCCATAAAATTGATTATATACCAAATAAGTTTCGCTATGTTTTGGTGTTTGGTTTTATGTGTTTCTAACCTCGGTTGAGCTATTGTTTTTAAAGATATGACTGTGTCTTAACTTAGTAAATTGTGTGTTATGACCTAATTAAAATAGATTAAGTAGATACTGTACATAATTATGCCATCAATTTGTAAGGAAATATCTTCACATTACTGCATTTGCTATAGGAATGACAGTTATGAAGCTTAAAAACAACTAAACAATATTTAGTTGACTGTTCGTTTTTGACCCAACAAAAAAAAACTGGATTTGTTTAAATAAGGCTAGATCTATGTTTCTAACAATTTACTTTGATCTCAAAACTGCAAAATTGCACGGTAAAAGTCCTTGATAATGAGCTAAGTTCACCTATACATGATTATTTTTAATCATAAAACTCAAAGTGTAAGGTGTTTAGTCCATTTTGAAACACTCCAACTACATTAGGACGTAAAACATATTTTAAAATATCAAACAACTTTTTAATAACACTGTATTTATGGGTGCTTAAAAGGCATCTGAAAATTCAAAGGGTTGGCACCTTTAAATTTAACTTTATGATTATATCCGAAACAGGGTTTTGTAGCTATAGCATTCAAAATCTGAATAAAAAAACAAACCAAATATAGTGATAAAGTTCTTTGAATAGTCTTGAAAAAATTTTCAATGTCAACTGACAGCTAAAATCACTCATCTTACTTTGGTTTCGCCAAATCTCCTGATGCATACGTAAAACCAATTAATATTTATGTAAATAACATACACTTTCTGGGTCTGAAGATCAATTATATCCTATGTTTTAGAATAAATGCCAAGTGGGCATATGTAATGCTTAACATCAAACACTCAACAGTATCACCCTTTGTGTTGCAAGCTTCATATAATATGTTTTTGAGACACAGAACACAATTTAAAATGATTAATAAATAAATCTTATATCTTGAAGCTAGAATTAAGATGATGCATTAATCACTAAGTATATACTCAAAATTAGGATCTTTAAAAAATATCACTCTACGCCATCGTATAAATAAAATCCATGACCAAGCTAATACCAATGTTGACTAGAGCCAACAAGTTAAAAGTTGATGCATTCCTCAGGTTGAAAATAGTAGCTTATTTTACGAATCAATTAGAATTAGATTAAACTTAGTAGGCTAAAAAAAATTCATAAAAGTTAATATTTTTCACAAATTCTGAATCCCAGGTCGATTGAGGCAAACATTTTTTCAAAAACTATTATAAAATTGTATAATAATACATGTTAAATAAGTTCTTTATAGTCAAACGTGTCTTGGTGTCAGAAATTTTGGCAAAAAAAAAAAAGATTGAAACAAAATATTTGGTGGTGGTCTGGGAGGTGTAGGATATGTTTAACTTTTAACGTATAAATGTGTAAGATATGGCCAAAACTAATATTTTACATTCACTCCAACATCTATGTAGCAAATCAATCGATGTTAGACGAAAAAATACATGTTTATGGTTAGTGAAAAATTTGCTTAGACTTTAAATGTTTGTACTATCAGACGATAAAACATTAGTAGAGTAAGCCATTTAATAAACTATTCTAACTTTTTAAGGAGATATGTTAACATTATGCTGCTTTTTCAAACCGACAACAGTATTTCATCTAACCAATAATAACTGTACAATTTATAAGTGCAATACCATTATGCAGTTTTAGGTTAATTCAAAGATTAGCAAGAATTTTAGGAATAAAGGTAACATATGAAAATGTTAACTGTAGTGAGATAAACTGGATTAAGGAAGAGCAGATCATTAACTATTAAATTTAGTATTTTTTTTCTTTTAAACTTAGAAATATAAGTTATTTATTTCAAATGTTTTTTATTTATTAAACTTTGTGAATAAAATATTTTGTGTCCGATTCAGTCGATGTAAGATATATTAGTCGATGTTATATTAAATACAAAGTTTTCCTCGCTAATAAATTTAATTTTAACAAACTGGTTCTTGTAATATGTGCCCAATGTTTATATTCGGTGTGTATACTAAACTTCACAATTTTATACATGCCTTAAAGAATAAATAAAGCTTCTTTGATACATTTTTAATAGAAAAAGCTTGTACATTTTCAAACCAAATATTTATTTAAATTACAACCGAATTTGGGTTATTGAATTTCATTAAAATGCTAATCGGCATCTATTAATCGTTTTTTAACTTTGCACTTGCAATTATTGTAAAAGTAAAAAAATAAAGTTAAACTATTTCCAAGAAATTATACGAAGATTTGTTTATTTTATAATAGTCAAAATATTAAATTTAACATTTGATATTTTTTTAATTAATCAAATAATACACCTAATAAATTAATCAACTCTTAAACGTAATATCTACGTGAATAGGGTGATTATAAGTCTTAAAATTTCAATTAGTCACCATTAGAGCTAAGTGGATAGTACCAGCCACCCAATCCGAGAGATGAGGGCTTCATTTACACTTGCTAAATTTGGGGTGGTTTTGAGACAATGGAGAATTCATCCCCTTCCCCTGATTAATATAGGGAGAGTGCAATTTCTTTAAAAAAATCTTTATATTTATCAAAAAGGTGACTTAGTATAGCATGTTGATAGCCAGTCCTGGCACTATAGGGTATTATTATAATTGTTTCCATTAAAAGGTGGGTAGGACCTGTCCATTGTTTCGTGAACTTATTAAACCATAAGATTAAATATTCATGTATATATTAAAATTTGATTAACTAAAGGTATATGTAAAAAAATATTATATTTTCACTAAGGAATATTTCTGTAATACTATTTATATGAAATTGCTCAAAAACATTTTGTTCCCTTATTTTTAGGGTTTGTGGGATTTAAAAATATCTCTAAACAAATAATTAAAGTTAAATTGTTAATATGTAGAGTTGAATTTAAAAGTGAATCATTGATTTATGTCACATCGAGTATTATCCTTGTACATTTTGGGAGATTATTAATATCGCAACAAACAATTATTTTGAGATAACTTTATGATTTTGTATACTCAGAAAAATGATAGCTGGACATGGATTTGACCCATGATCATGTTGACCTCTTTGCCAACTGAGATATTCAGGATCTCGTACTAGTCAATATTTTTGGAGCTTGACATAGTTAAATGACACACAGGCTAGGATTAAATCCTGGATACCTCCACTGGTAGAGCGATTGACGTGTAAAGCTGGACGACCTGTGCTCGTTACACTGTCCGAGTGTGAATTTTCTGAATTTATGGGTGTGTTAATCTGTTTATCTTGTTCACACTTTAATTTTGAATTGTGTAGTAATGTTAAGTTTGTAATGATATTGAATATATAAATAACCAGTACAACTTGATTTGTCTAACGTTTCATTGTGTAAGGACCCTAGATCTGTTGAATGGCGTGAAGTCGGTAGGGTTGAATAAGTCAAACCTGCTCCATGTTTTGTACTTTCTCACATATATAAAGTACTTTAACCATAAAATTTCTTGACCTTGAGATTATGACGAATCTTGGCGTTTTATGTGGCCCCAAAATAAAAAAGGGACGTTAACTAATAATTATTTTTTGACATTTCAATTACTCTTTTAAATGGCGTTAATACGTTTTTCAAAATGGGTATTTGATAGTGTTTTAAGTGATTAATAACACAGTAAACCCGTTTATCAGAGAAATATTAATCCAAGAGCAGTTTACTAATAACCTATTTATGAAACATTTTTTCCTAACTATAATAGGCACTATGAGCAAGTATGTGCGATTGTGTTGAACAATTATTCAAAGCTATTTTTATGTTTTAGTTTCCTATGTTTCGGGTAAGATTTCATAAATCATCATCTGGGAATAATACTATCATACAATTATTACAGTAGTGCGTGCGAGCAGAGAAATTTGCGTTGTTTTGTTTACTGACGATGAAAAGGTTGATGTTTGAAACCAGCCAGGAATTTTGAAGGTATTTGATCATAAATTATTACCCATTCTCCCTCCACGCAAGTGTGGGTACGCCTGCTCTTCATTCTACTTTATTAATACGAGTAGTAAGACGTGAATCGAGGAAACTATTCTTATAAAACGTTTACTTTCATGTTGGCCGAAACATTGGAAACCTAAAAACACATCTACAAGGCTTGAACCCAAGAGGAGATTTCAAATAGACATCCAGCCGTGAAAGCCAGTCTATCACAACTACCAAATGTTTTTCAGCATTTAAAACTAAAGTTGACTCACTTCTTCCTTTACAAACCAGTTTGTGATTAATATACTACCTACCTAACTACCTAGTACTTGGAAGAAAAAATCCTCGCACTAAGGTATTTCTTATGAGAATTACAAATTAGTGAAACTTCAAGACCACTAAAACAATTCTCATTAATATATATTAGTTGAAACCCACTCACTCACTCATCATTGTATTTATCCAACCCAACCAATGGGCCTGGAAACTTGACATATTTGCGGGAAGATTCATTTTAGGACTTAGTTAAGGGATAAGACGAGGTTTTGAGATATTTGACCTTTAAGGGATGAAAAAGGTAGGTTGAACGTTTTAAAAATTCACTACACTCATGCATCTTTTGAATCAGTGGACAGAGCCCTGAAATTTAAAAGAATAATTACTTTATAGAATTGAGAATGAGATAGTTTTAAGATTTTTTTCAAATTTAACTCTTCAAGAGGGTAGAAAGAGGCAGGAAGGTGTGGTACTCACTGACCCACTCATCAGTGTATTTCACCATCCCTTGGGCTAGAAACTTGAGACTTTGTTTGGCAGTAAGGTAGTGGAATCACCCCAGATAGCCTAAAATATCTAAAATTGGGAGATTTCAAATTGTTCTTTGGGAGATGGTGTGGGCTTCTAATTAGTAAAAACCTTTTATATGAGTTAGAAATTTAAATTAGGAAGAAAGGTAGAAATATAACTCCAGATAGACAAATAAATCTTAAAATTTGAAATTTCTAAGAGTGAATAGGAGAAAAGGGTGTGGAGGGGTTCAAAATTTCAAAAAATAACCATAAACCTCTACTTCCCAGTGCCGTAGATAGCTAAAACTTGGCAGGCAGGTAATAATACAACTTCAAATACATTTTAAGGGTTGAAAGTGTGAAAATTTAAATTGGGATTTTGAGAAATGGGGGGGGGAGGTTTTTTATATTAATTAATTTTTAACAATTATAAATAAGCAAGGTGTTGATGTTTAGTTACAAAACATTTATATGTTAGTGGTCAAGTGCTCTAAGACATCAGCATCACAAAACTCCACTGAAATACTGTAGGATGAAGTCAAGGTTCAAATCTACGCAGCTACATTGAAGGGGGTATTTTACACGCGAGCTATTATTTGTAGTTTTACTTTCCGGGTACATTTTCTCTAAACTATCTTCTTTATCCTTTAAATGAATCCGTTATTATTATTGGTGATAAACGTAATAGTTTGGTAAGTAATAATTATCATTTAAGTACCAACCCCTCACCAATATTTATTTTTGGTACACTATGTTCTACCACTCGTTAGGGTTATCCTCATAGTAAATGACTCGGTGTGTACAGAAAGGAACTAAGTAAATGTACGCATTTTCATTTTTATCAAATTGGTTGTGATACATCAATTAGGGATGAAAGTAACTATATCATCACATTTCTTATGACAACAATGGTGATTGAGCTATGTAGAAATTGTATAGAAATGCACAAAATCATCCCCACTTTATCCAGTAACTTAATTGCCTGGCCAACAACTATCATATCTGATGAAAATAAAACATACAGTGAAATTATTTTTATCAAAATAGTTTTTAATTAATCATAATATTACCATGTAAATTATAATAGTATTTTTACAGCTACATACATTATAACATATTATTTATCTTAGTTGGTTCAGAAAGGAAAGAAGTAAAACATATTAGAAATATTAATTTTTTAGCCCAAAACATCCTGTAACAAAATGATTCCCCCCCATGGATAAATCATTAAGCCACAAAACCCTATAAAAATTATAAATCAATCCAAACAAATGAATCATTAATATTATTATATCTTTCTCATAAAAATGTATTAAAAATTGACTTATTTTCTTTCTGTACGCACTGATTTAATTTTCAAAACTATTAATAATTTCCTACCCACTTTCTGTTATGTTAAAACTTTAATAGCTGACTCTGAAAATAGTTACTCAAAGGTGACCTGGTGGTCTAGGAGTAAGGCGTCTGACTTCTGTGCTGGGGGTCCGGGGTTCAAACCTCGCTCCCGGCACAAATTTATCTGATTACCAAACCCTTCCTTTACCTCTGACAAGACGTGTATTAATCACAACTTGTGAATGTGTGGAATGCCAAGCATCCATCGTGGTTCGGATTCCACGTTAAACTGTAGGTCCTCCATTTTATCTCACAATCACCCTACATTACACATTAGCTTAAGTGCGTATAACCCGAACGGGTAGCAAGATGCGGTGCTAATAATAATAATAACAATAACAATAATTCTCTAAAAATTACTTTATTATTCGATTCTTTTTAAAGAGAATATAGTAATTACTTGATTCTTATAGTTAATCGATTGTGCCCATCACTACTGGCCGCTCTGTTTCAAATGCCAGTGCACTCGCTGGCTGCCATCTAATAATGTGTAAACATCCGGTCGCCTGCAAGCCACCCTGTTCCCCAATGGCCGCCACGACCTACCGGCCCCTGTACAGAAAATATGTTTTCTTCGCTGATTAAAATCAAACAATGTATTTTAATGATTATATTTAACTCTCTAATACTTAACAAACACGAAACAAATTCAAAAACTAAGTTAACGTAAG
Source organism: Timema cristinae (assembly GCA_039000515.1). Lineage (NCBI taxonomy): Eukaryota > Metazoa > Arthropoda > Insecta > Phasmatodea > Timematidae > Timema > Timema cristinae. The sequence continues at coordinate 77,668,384 of JBCFYV010011172.1, forward strand.
CATTTATATATATTACAATTTATTCAGAGAGACTCTGATTAGTTGAACTAATTTATTTAAGAAATTGTCAATGACAGGGAATCGAACCTTTCTGTGTAAATCAAATATATTATTTAAGTTTAAAATAGGTGTACTTAATCAACTGTTCAGAGAGTATATGATTGTCCTAACGGGGTTGTTTATAGTATTATCTCTTGCCAAATTCATTCAAGTGCTCTCAATTGGTCGTGGTTTGTACTCTTAGCTATGGAGTCTTGGTAGAGTTATAATTATAGCTATTACTTAGATATGTCTCCTGGAAGCAATCGGTTATTTCTCAGTGCTGCATGTCTTAATGCCCAATATGGCTAGTTAAAGGCTAAAATAAATATTCAAAATGAGAAATAATAGGTTTAAGTAAATGCATCAAAAGAGACTAACTAAACCAATGGGCCTTACTTACGATTAATGGAACACATCGAAAGACCACGGTCACTTCTAGGAGATCCTAGATAAGAAATCAGCTCAGGGAGACAGTGATAAGAGGGTCATATAGAGTGGACCAATAATAAGGTGATCGTTGATAGGAAAATTGGTGATAAGAGTTCTTATTTAAGTGGTCCGGAATATGGAGTTATGTATAAAGGGTCAGTTTTATATGGTCAGTTACAAAAGAGAAGCTTCGCGGTCAAATCTAAGGGGTCAGTAATAGGGATTTATTGATAAGTAGGTCAGTGAATGGGGTCATATATAGGTGGTCAGTAATATAATATTATTAATAAGGAGGTCAGTGAATGGGGCTAGCTGTAGGTGGTCGGTAATAGATGATTTATTGATAAGTAGGTCAGTGAATGGGGTCATATATAGGTGGTCAGTAATATAATATTATTAATAAGGAGGTCAGTGAATGGGGCAAGCTGTAGGTGGTCGGTAATAGATGATTTATTGATAAGTAGGTCAGTTAATGGGGTCATATATAGGTGGTCAGTAATATAATATTATTAATAAGGAGGTCAGTGAATGGGGCTAGCTGAAGGTGGTCAGTAATAGATGATTTATTGATAAGTAGGTCAGTGAATGGGGTCATATATAGGTGGTCAGTAATATAATATTATTAATAAGGAGGTCAGTGAATGGGGCTAGCTGTAGGTGGTCAGTAATAGATGATTTATTGATCAGAAGATTCGTGAAATGGGGTCAGCTCTGGGTGGTCAGTAATAGGTAATTCATTGATAAGGATGTCAGACATAAGGGACCAGTGATAAAGGTAAGGTGATGGGGAAAGGGTTCGTCTAGTGAGCTTAGCACTCAATCATCACTGCAGGTCCCCTAGACTAGGATTACATTTTGAAGAGACTATACCCTTCTATTGCCCTAATGAGCCTGGCTAAACAGGTTCTCATCCATTCTTAGCCAGGCATCATTTCAATATTTAATTTATAAAAACCAGTAACGGTGGCCGAATGATCTACTACGGTGTTAAACAAAGCTTTCGCCACGGGTGTTATGTTAGCCACTGATCCATTTAAGGTAAACCTAGGAGAAACGACGCACAATTTGAAAAAAAAAAATTAATTAAAGCCAAGGACATAACACAGTAAAAAAAAAGCAGCAATGTATTCTATGTACTATACTTTTTAAGCAAAAAATATATCATAGAGAGGGAAAACATTTAAATAAGTTTTAAGCAAATTTTTCGAAATCACTATTGTTTTCCATCTCTTCTGTATAGGTTGGTAAGACAACGCAGTGTGGGTAGGAGAGATGTCTAATGGGAAGTTACATGAGGAGAGAGTAACAGATGTACTTAATACATTTAAGAATACATTTTATTTATCTATTTACCTACAAAAGTTATTTTACTAATTATAAAGGAATAAAAAAATTAAAATTGAATTTTGAAACTCTCGCATTTAACTAAAGAAAGTTCCAATGTAGGAAAGCTATACGTTACAGAAAATTGTGTGAACTTCCTAAGTTATCGTAGGTATAAGAAAGGGGGGAGGCAGTATAATGTGGGGTATTGGGCTACAGCATGAAGCCATCTTTTAAATAATTGTTTCAAAGAGAAAGAAGGTAAAATGAATGCGCAAGGAGGGGGGAATGATTGTTTATTAAGTAGTGCCGTGGTGGATGTCTCTATTAAAACTGCATGTAAGTTAAGTATTTTTGTTGCCATAGCATCAAGCTGTTATGGAAACCGAGTGCATGCAATTTTAATAGGGACATCAGCATGACACTACTCTATAAACAATCACTTCCCCTCCTTTTGTTTCATTTAACCTTCTTTCACTTCAAAAATATTTAAAAAGTAATGCCACTTTTCAGCATTTTCCTCCTTCCCTCTCCCCGTTCTTTAAGATTTTATTTCAAAAAATTTTCAGCCTTTTTTTTTTTTTTTCTTCAGCACAAAGAACACATCTGTTTGTATACAGAACATCTGTAAATACAATATGCGCGTCTTCTCCCTTACGTATGATAATGCCGCTGCAACTCTCCTACACACACTAGTCGTCCATCTCTCCTAAAACCGTAGGAGAGGTGACGCACCCCATCCCTCGTGACCAATATGGCTGAACGCACCAGAAATCGGTTGTCGCTAACGGCCATCGATTCTACTTAAAGTACAGAAACTCTTCATTCAGTATGTTTCAGGAACGCATGCAAAGTAAAAATAGTACAGGTATTGTATCAAATCCATACACTCATCACGTCAGCATTTGTAGTAAAAACATAAATATTTTGTAAACGAAGCAACATAAAGTGACGGGAATTTACTACCGCATGCTACCAACGGTTCGTTTAAATCTGAACTGATAACTGGTACTGCGCTATTAGCTGAATAAGCAGGTGCGGCAACTCTCCTACCCGCGTCGTCTCTCCTAGGTATACCTTAGTGTTTGGTCAGACTGACAAGCGTGCGAGCGAGCGACTGAGCGTCTGGGAGGCCAAACTGGCGAGCGAGCCCGTGATTATCAAATAGTTCTTGATAGTTGTTGACAATGAGGCAAAGGTTCGAATCTTGGCTCAGTGAACTGAGGGTGGTTTTTGACAAGTGATTTATTGTTGTGGTTTTCTCATCCTCTCTCCACGCTAATGGTGATTCTTATTTGCAAATACCTAATTTGATTATAATATTGAAGTATTTTAACATATCAGTTTTACATATATATATATAGGTATGGTTAATGATCTTATCAATTAAATTAGGCCGTTAGTAGCAAGTGTGCCAAACTATCGATAGTAATAAAAATGGCAAAATGTGAAGATTTCCTAACACTCAATGAACTAACACACAATAATATTGCCCAGCGCCTGTAAACTAGACTGTACCGGGTCAAGCGAGCGCGCTCAGTCACTCGCCCAATCTGACCACCTCCCATTACAACCAATGTGTTCTATTTTATATTTTAGTCGCTCGCCCAGTCTTCTCGCCGTCCCTTTATGTGTGCACGTGACTGACCATTCAATAAGGTTCATTCAAGCAGATCCCTTTGGAATCTGGTTGATCTAAAGGATTCCTTCTTTAAAGAATGTAGCTCACCGAATAAAATTCTATTTGGGTTTACTTATCCGCGAATCATAGTTTTCCACCATGAGCATCATAACATCAAATTTCAGATCTTGACCTACTGATGCCCAATATACAATTGTTTACACGCAAGAATATCATCATACTCTTCCAGCTATGATAAATTGATCGATGAAATGCAGTACTAACTATAACAAAGACTTTAAAACTTGAATTAATACTATCCATTTGCGTACTAATTGGTAGGTACTAAAATAGGTTTAACTTGTTTGATAAATCAGATAAAAAATTATGATAGCTATTATTTATAGAAACTCCTCATTAAATTTGCTTTGAAAATAATTGTAATGCAGTCATAGAGTAGGCCTAATTGATAAATAATTGATTTAATATATTTGAAAAATCAAAAATCCTTATGTTATCTCACTTTAATGCTTAATATATATTTTTTTATTTTATGTTAAACTATAAAAATCCATTTAAATATAGTAATGACTCATTATTATTTTTTTAATTCTTGAATATTCCTTTGCTCACAAAAAGTTTGGAAACCCCTGATCTACGGCATTACACTCACAATGCTCTTTAATTGCCGTTGGAAGGGGAAGTCCGGGTTACAGCTCCGAACGATTGTACTAAGGGTAGTTTATCCTGGACGGTTCTACACTCCTATACCGCTTAAATGTGGGTACATTTCCTCACAATTCTATCTTTATCGTTACTACCACATTAATGAAATTAAAATACATACAATCTAGGCGGTTGGTAAAATTGTGTGATAACATAGAGCCGTTACTAATCCTTGTGTCGAAATTACACACGCTCCACCCCTACCCCCTTCGTAAGTCACCAGGTGTCACCCAACTGTACGCGGAAGTGATCGCCGAACCGTGTCGTCCAATTTCTCGTTTTGTTCGATGGCTAGCAGGCCTGAAGCGCATGCGCGCACACACACTAGGCGTGCGTGTGGGTCAGTGGTGCCACTTGCTCGGCCTATAATACCTGCCGGATCACTTTAAGTCAATGGCCGGCCCGAAGAAGAGGTTGGGTTGGCCTCTTAAAAGAGATGACGGGTTTCAGATTCTCGGGGAGGCTGGTGTCGTGACGAGAACTGCCTCCCCGCTCCCCCTTTACCGCTTGTTGTCGGGGCAGAGGCCGGTAGCGGAACAAATCACAGTCAAGCCGGCGGATGAACATCCATCCATTCACTCCTTGTGTCCATTCAATTCCTTCAACCATTCATTCTAGAACAATTACATTGGTATAATCGTTTGATGCTGCAAGCTTGATGGACTGTGAGTGACTCAGTTGGATTCTTTGACATACTGAAACAGGATGAGGAAGGTGAATACAGCCACATCATACATCATGAATGTGCTTGCCAGGGGTATTGATGGTTACCCAAATTGGCGTGTGTTCTTGCGTGGAGGTGTGATGGTTGACCTCTGACCTGTTGTTGAAATGGATATTCTTACATAAAGAACTAGTGGCCGCGTGGACTAAAGCTTCAGGTTGGGAATAAACTGATGATGGTGATCAATGATGATTGATGGGTAATCAAGGTTCGAACCTAATTTAGGTTCATTGGAAGTGATTCTCGACAGTATGGCTTATAAATTCTCATTACAGGCAAATGCTGGTGCATTTCTCCTAATAATCTTGACTACCATACATTAATAGATTGTTTCTAATAACCCTTGTGTTAAAAGTATATAACTATAATATGTTTCCATTCACCCCGTTTTACTACCCTTCTAATCAATCCGAATGCCAGTGGTTCCCAAACTTTGTTCTCAGAGCCATACTTTCAGAATGAAAACGTGCTCACACCACATCGACATTTTTAAAGAAACATCTTTAAAAAAAATCAGATTCTAGAAAGTGATTTGTTAATAATATAGAAAATAACTACTTTATAATATGATAATTATTAGTCATCCAGAAAGTATAAAACAATACAGATAAATAAAAACATTATTCAGTCCCAGAATATAGGCAAACCATTTCAATAAAATATATGATCTTGTTTTTTATTATGTTATATAATTTATAACAGATCTAATTTGAGATAATCAATCTCTTATCTCTTCACCAACTTAAGATTTCGCATTATGTTCTTTAATATTTGTCAGAAATGAAAATCTTTGTTTACAACAATACGTCGTAGAGAACTGTAGAAAACTTGATTAACCTCTTGAATAAATGCATATATACAGATTCTGGATTTATATCAAAAAAGAGTACAGTGGCATACTCATATGTTTTAATCTAAATGTATGGTCACTTGAAATGCAGGCCTTTCTCTCCTAAGATTATGTCAGATTTGAAATATTGGAATTCGCAAAAGGGTCTCTAACCGAACCCGAGTCGAATATCTCTGAAGACAACGATGGAAAGGGCCTATCAATCTTTTATAGCGGTGTTGCAAGATCCTCTATGAGGTCGTGGAACATTCAAGGTTATATTGCATCGCTCCTCTGAGCCAGAATTGAATATTGTCACCACGACCTGACATAATGGCGCTGAACACATTCAACCAGGAAAATATAGCATCCAAATACAACGTGTTTTAATTGAGCTAAAGATATTACTATAAGGTCGATTTGAGAGAAGAGTTTATTACATTAATGTTTCTGATTTATGAGTAATATGAGTAATTTGTGTTATTAGGTCCCACAGGTTCAAAAAAATGCATGTCTATTGCATACATTATGTTTTGGGACAAGCTAATTCAGCTTCCTCAAAAGATCTATAGCTCTTATTATCAGCTAAATTTTTGTGATTTTTTTAAATGAACAAGACTTTTAGTAATATTCTTCTCTGTTACAAGGAAATAATTTTTATATGAATTAATTTGTTCTCATATCCATGAATAGCACAGCACTTTTAAAAGTTGAGCAACCAACCAGCCTTCAATGATTTTGTTTTGGTGAAGTTCACAAGACACACAGCCTGATCTCAAATCAGCTTTAAATCAGCTACAAGGCTTATACCTCTCTGTAAGAAAAGTTGGTTGTTACTACATCTGAATTCTTGTGTTTGATGAGTGATACCAATCCTCTCACATTCCCTATCATAGATGCAAAATTACAATGCAAGAATCTCATGAAATCTTAACTTTTTACAAATACTTGGGCAAGGTTTGGAAACTACATTGTCCCTTGGTACGTTTTTAAAGTTCCTTGGAAAATACACATTTTGTGATTATTTCTTTAATGAATTCGATTTTTTTTAATGTCTCTAAATCTGTGATTAACTTGGAATGGTGCACCGCACTGGGTGGTAACTATTGGTACAGTAATGGAATTGGAATGCTAAAGTTAGAATTAAAATGAAATGCATTTGAGTGGAGAGAAAGGGGAAAATCATTCAGATAATAATTATTACCTAAGTACCCCTGGCTAGTATTCAAACTCCAACCCTTCTTCCCTGACAAACAAGACTAGATGAGACTGGCGTTTTTTCCAATTGATCACCGGTGTTGGCTAAAAATAATGAAGTCTGGTGTAATACTCCTACTTTGTTGGATGGTATATTTATTTTTAACTGCATTTTATGGTTTTAGTGCAAGTGTATCATAGACTTTATATAAGATATAAGAAGAAATGATGGATATGGTGATTTCTAAGGGGAAGGATAATTATTTGACTAGACAGTGGATAGAATATCTCACTGTATAAATAAAACGGTGCGTCATACGTGGTACCAGACCTTAGCCTTAGCTTAGAGACAAGCACGTTAACGAGTTTTCGTGACCATGTACGGGCGACTACAAGCATGCGCACAAAGTAACAATTTAGAGCTATTACATCTCGACCAAGATGTGTGTTTATTCCACCATAAATATTATTTTTTTATTCCCATCCAATCTTGATGACAAATTTACACAAATTAATTTTCATTCGCATCTCTAATTCAAAATCATAATTAATTATTTATGTAAACATTTTGTAATATTATTGCTAATGTTTTGACTTTTTCTCTTCTTTTTTTTTCTCTTTCAACCGGTACAAAGTAGGGCGGAACTAAAATATTGCTCATTCCAAGCCATTCTAAGACATTTTATCCTCGTTCAGAGTAATTCTAACAGTTCCATCAAACTTGTTTTCACTGTTAGCGGCGGAGTATTACTAGTTGTAAGTTGGTCACCCTGGGGGATACCTTTAGTATGAGCGCGCGTGTGTGTGTGTGGCCTGGATAATCAAAGGACTTTAGTTGTTTGACAAACATTAGCAAAGAAAAGGAAATTTTGCTCAAGAGTGTTAAATCATAGCCTCTGTATAGTGGGGCGCGGGGCTAGGGGAATTAAATTAATAGTAATTTGTTGAATTACTACTACGTGCCATAGGATGTACCAGGTGCAGGACGGTAGAATAAATCACTGACCTAATCACTAAGTTGATATTCTAGCACTGTATTTTACTACCTGTTCGGGCTGTACGCCTATGCACTAATTACACAAATGTTTTGATGATTAGGAAGGTTTTATTAGAGGAAGTGCACCTTCAGTTGAGTGTAGGGAGAGTGAAAAACAATTGAGGTAAACCCACTCTCAGTGCACTAGAGGAGGACGAACCCCGATATCACCGGTTATCGGCATTCTAGTCTATTGCGAGAGTAATGCCTTAAACCATGCGGCCACTGAATCAAGTTATAAAGTACAAAGTGTTTTATATATATTTGTGAATCGTGTCTTAATACCAGTTAAGGCTATTCGCATATTTACTCTAATGGGGTAGGGATTAGGAATGTAGAATTTATGTAAATGTATCCCCATTTACATGGGGAGAATGGGAATACATTTAGGGGGAAAAAACTCCAATACATTCGACTGAGATTCATCCTCCAATCTCTCCATCATTGGCGGGCCAATCTATAGTGAAAATAATGCTTATATAAAAACCATGTGACCATTGATGTGGGTCACAAAGTGTTGCGAGTGTCATGGTAGAGGAAAGAAATAGGGGATTAAGAACTAGTTTTATTATTATATTATTATTATTATTTTATTATTATTATTATATTTTTAGCACGGCGTCTTACTACCCATTCGGTTATACGCACTTACGCTAATGTGTATGTAGGTGATTGTGAATGAATGGAGGACTACATTCAACGTGGAATCGAACCCGTGGCGGCTGGCATCCACAATTCACAAGATGTTTGTCAGAGATGAAGGAAGGTTTGGTAATCAGATAAATCTGTGCCGGACTTAATACTAGTTAATCCTATCTACTTGAGCAATGAACAATACACTATCATTTACAAGTATATTTAGCAAATTATACTCTTTCTAAAACAAATTTTTCCAATTTTGTATTCGTTTATCTTTGGGTGTTGATGGTGACCTTATGATACATTTTAAGTGATAGTGACAACCTAAATCTTTTGCGTTTTTATACGTCGATTCAATATTTTTAGTGGCGAACAATGTTTTCAAATTGATTTGATCTTTTACGTTTGTAACTATTTTTTAGCACCATGTCTTACTACTCATTCAGGCTATACGCTTATGTACTAATTACGCTAATAGGATTAGGGATTAGAAATGTTATATTTAAAGGAAATGTATCCGCACTTGCATAGCGGGAGAGTGTAAGACCATTTTGTAAAAAATCTCAGTTCATCCAACCAAGATTTAAACCTCAATCTCTTTGTCATTGGCAGCCTAGTCTTAGCACCTTAGGCCACATGGCCACCGAAGTGGGTGTGCAACTTATGTTTTTGTCTACTGTAGACATATTTGCTTATATATGAGAAGCATAGCGTAGTGTCTTGTTCCTCTTTCTGAGGCTAGGCACCGATTTTGTTTCAATGTGCCAGTAATAATAATAATTATTATTATAATAAAATAATAATAACAATAAATAAATTCAAAACGAGACTATTATAATATTATGTGATACTATATAAGTTGAACGGGTAAATAATAGAATGGGTAAATAAGGGAACTCTGTCATAAATCGCTTGGAGAGAGGAAGTAGTAACCTTATTAGGAGGAAACAGTCAAAATTCAACCTGTTTGTGTTAAATCTAGGTCACCCAATTCCTGTAAAAACACACTAGCTGTATTACAAACAAGGTGGTGATTATGACAATATACAACAATGGTATAATGTATGATGTTATCATATTCCTCCCAGTGATCATTGATAATTTGCGCAATATCATACTTTTTTTGCATGGAATATGAACATAATAATTAGACATTTTAAAGTGAGATGATACTATTATATTTTAAAATAAATTATTTTTCTTATGTCTTAAGATTGATCGAAGACATTAATCATCAAAACATTGGCTAAACTGTTCAAGGACAGAAATAACGACTTGAGAATCCACCTTAGGATGGTGTCTATAGGCAATCTGCGATACATGTGTGTGCTGAAGCTATATCCCCTGTACCTTGAGGAAAAGAAGACGTACGCGGGGAAAATATATTTTAGTCATTTGATTTGGAAAGCTTTACTCGTGCTTTCACAGTTTGATGACAGTGTTTTTTACACTAGCATATCACCCTAAATGTATTCTAGTACAATCACAATACCCAGAATCCAGACCGTTAATTTACCATGACAAACCCAATTTCACAGAATTACAACTTTAAATTGAACACGGTACGCACATCCGTGGGCACGCAGGCTAGACATTAAGTTCGTTTAGTCTGTTTTCCCGATCATGGAAAGTTTGGGGCTCTAATATTGGCTAGATATATTGAGGCTGTTTTTCCTCAATTATTTCCCACTCTCGCTCCACGCAAGGGTGGGAACATTTCTTCTAACTTTTACCTTACTCATACTCATTGGATTAGTGTAGTTAAATATGGCTGTACTGGATGGATAGTAAGGTATTGTGAAAAAAAAAGATCCTCTGAATCATTAGATAGAGGCTTTGCCAAAGCAACTGAGAAGCTTTAAATACTTTGCGTATAAACCGAACGGGTAGTAATACGTGGTGCTAATAATAACAATAATAATAATAATAATAATAATACTTAATATACTATTTATAAACATGGAATTATACACGATCCACGAACTATTAATTATTATTATTATTATTAGCACCGCGCCTTACTACCCGTTCGGGTTGCATCCACGAACTAAGTTAGCCTAAAACATAACACCAAATACTACACACACAGGCCTAGTGGATTGGTTGTTCTTTTTTGTTAGGACGAATGTAAAAAACAAATTAGTTATTTTAGATAGTTCCTAGAGACGAACCGATGTACTCTTGACACCGTCATCAGCCTCCCTAGCCACTTAGCCATATGCCAGGGCTTTCAGTATTACGCTTATTTTACCCTATACGGTGTTTCCTGTAGACAGAAAAATAACAAACACGCTTACTTCAATATACATTATTCTCAAATAAAAAATGTCAGTAATACAAAACATCATTTATTTGAAATTTCCACACACGAACATTACAAAATGAAAAATAAATAACATAGCTAGTTGGTCCATGTGTTCAAACAATCATTCTTTATATTATGGAACGCATTTTACTAAAATCTATTTCACAAATGTACAGTACATACAATCTTCCAAGTTCTCACATTAACAAATTAACCTGAATAACTAGCGGGCGTTCAGAAATTTAAACGTTTAAACAAAAAAATGTATCCAAAAATCAGGTTTAATTTATCAACAGCTTCTTCATGACGTATCAAAAGATTAACAAAAAATAAAGCCTATATTCACTATATCTTGATTAAATTTAATATGATAAATGTATCATAATATTATCATGTGTCATTAAACACTGTGCTGTTTTAAATATAATGGTATGTCCCTCTCAAATATATAGACCACAGTAAGGATTACCTTACCTTGGTAGTATAATAATATCATATTTAATTATTTTTAAGTGTGAGAGTTACTAGAGTTACTTATATTTTATGCAGTAATTTTTTGTCAGTTATTATTTCATGATTATTTAACAGTTATGTTTTGAGTATTTTTTTATCACAAGTAAAAATTTAAAGTGGTAATATTTCAGACCAAAAAAAAAGTATGACATAAATTTCATTTTGGTACTGCTTAAATAATTTATTTAGCAGTTTGAATTGACATTTTACTATATAAGTTAGCTTGAAAACATCCTTAAATCAATAGATTTTAAATAAATGGTTTCAATGTTTTCACAAACAATAAGCTTAAGCGTCCACAATTAATTTAATTTAACATCCACGCTTCACATTTATTCTCTTCTGGATGCTGGATTTATTCGTGGCATATACGCATAGCAACACACATAAAGTTTGGTCTTTCTTGCCATCAGCTCTTGACTACAAGATTGATACTAAACCAACATATTGTTACTATAAGTTTAAAAATACAATTCACGGGAACATTTTAAATTTACTCTTAAAATGTTAAGATACACTTCTTTTACCCGTAAAGGTAAAATTTTACCTGGCTTGATTCTACTATGGTGTAGCCTATAAATAGGGCCATAGTGTAATGAATCAAGGTAAGTCTAAAACCCTTCACTGTAAACGAAATCTAAAAATATATAATACATTTTTATCTCACTTTCAATATTTTCTTCCAAGCGATTCAGAAGTAGGCTACTAATCTTGACTGGTACTTACCGCCAAGGGTTTGTATTTCAAGACATTTTAACATGTCTGGGGCACCATTATGGTGAACTACTAATCACCTTTATAGTAGAATCACTTTAATAATAACCCCATATGACAGCTCATAAAGCAACTATAGCTATTTTAACGTTTCATACGCCAACCCGTGCCTTCTACAGCTGTCCCTATTGACTAATGATATAAATTATGACAGCAGTATTATAAATGTATTGACACTTTTAAAACGTTGGTTACTCTAAATTTATTTTTATATTTTATCAAAGGTTCTTACCATGGCAATCAGAATATACTTCGTCTGATTTCGAGCCACAAAAAGACTAAATGATACGTGTGTCTGGGCACGTGGATGGAAACACTTTGTGATTACAACTTATTATCTTTCATTTATAATATTTGGCAGGTAACATACTTGAGATATCCAAGTTCATTATCAAAACCTTGCCTTTACACTTAAAATGGTGTATTTGGAAACGTTGATTTAAAATAAAAAAATATTACATTTGAATAATAACATAAATCAATCAACTACATACAATATATTCGTTTAGTTAAGTTATGTAGGCTATTATTATCTTTCAATACACCAAAATAAATATATTTAAATTTTTCTATCACTCATATCACCTTATATTGTATGCCCACTCGAAAACAGATTAGTATGACTTTGAAAGTGAGAGTTAACAATAAAAATATATAATGATGAAAACACATTAATAAGAGGAAATATAGTATAGTTCGATTCATAAACAAACATAAGCTATTGTTTTTAACTTAATGTTTTAAAATATTGTATAATTCAGTATTATGTCTCTATCAACTGAAATCAAATAACATTGGCTATGAAAATCAATTTTCAATGAGAAAATATAGTTTATAATATAAATATTTAAATAAATTTTATAGAGTTAAAAATCACGCATTTTTAAGACGTACACCTACAAGCTACTTTAAATTTTATGGCTATGAAAATTATATGTAAGAACTAGTCACAAGTTCTTAAATAATTGTCGTATTAAATAATGTATTATTATTTTTATAAAGACTGGAGAGTTTTATTTCTTGTGCATGATTTTGTCTTTAAAAAAGGAAATATTCCTCAAATAATTTAAAATTAAATTAAACTTTCTCTTCTCATTGAAAAATCGCTTTGATTCCGGCCAGCCAATTGACTTCTTGTTTAGAGTACATTTTGCTGATTTTTAAGTACCATAACTTCTTCCCAGATGGGAACTAATATATTTTATTTCTGGTTAAATTATAAAATTCTTTTTTTTTTTTTAATTTACAAACGAGCCTCTTTTTTTATTATTAATTCAGTAAGGAATCATTGCGTTTTGAAATAGAGAACAACTTTTGTGTTCATGCAAACCTTTCCAAATTGATATATTGCATTCCCATAAGAATTGGAGACCTGGTTTACAACGTAAAACATACTTGACAGAAAAAATAGCCTGTGTATTTATAAAATTGAGGTGTATATTAGCTTTGTCACCCACTTTTTTTAAACTCATAAATAAGATTATTTTTGTTTTATTAGATTTTTGAATCTACTCACAGTAATGACTCATGTTTCTTAGTTTTTAAACAAATACATGATTTCATTTTAATTTGTTTCCATGAAATAATAAATCAAATGTTAAACGTTCAACACTTGATTTTGATCAAGTGTTCATCCCATTTAGGTTTTAGACCTTAATTAAAGGATTGGTCGAAAATGCATGTTATGAAACGGGTATTCTTTACTTTTGGTAGAAGATAAAATACGACTGTTTTCCTAAAATGTATTCGTATGACTCATTAAAAGTAACACTACTACTCTTAAAGTGAGCAATCGTTTATAAATTTGGTAGTGTTAGATTTAACTATTTATTGTACAAGAGTTTGTAGTTAAAATGTATTTAAAACTAAAACTCTCAAATTCTATAACTTATTTCGCTAATGACAGCCAGTCGTTGCTATTCAGGATGGGCTGAATTAAGTACCGACAGAGTATATACCTGATTGGTGAAACTTTGTTGCCTATATGCTCCACGTAAGGAGTTAAAGGAATTGACTTAATATATCAAAATAGCTAAAGGCTTTAGTCGTTTTATTTGAAGTATAGAAATAATACTTTTAAAAGTCATTTCAAGTGACAAAATTCAGTTCAATATATTGTTATTAGCTTGGACCTAAATATGCCCATCACAAGGGGCAGTTTAGAATGAGTTTCATCTTTTAAATATGTATTCTAATAATATTCTGTTTTTAAGCCCGTCTTAAACAAGGCATTGAAAGAATTCAATTCAGAAAAAAAAAGTAAAGAAACATAATATCAGTGCACACATTAAAGAATTTATGAAACAAAATCAGTTTAATCTCGAAACAATAAATCTAGTTTTTTTTTTTAAAAAACAATAAATAAATTACATTACGGATGATTGAGGTAGATAATTTTGTAAGATTTTCAATTAAGAAGAAATACCTACCATATTTATGTTTACAAATCGAGCTATATCAATAAACTACAAAAGATTCCCTTTCTTAAGAAATATTTTGCATTATCTTGTTGAGAGTACAAAACACATATTTGATTGATATATTTGAAAAATGGCGCTTGGTGAAATTTATTATAGCTGCTTTTAAGGAACTAGCTTAATGAACTTGTATAGTATTTTATTGTAAAACAACAAATTACTTTAGTTACTTCCATATTTAAATTTCACCCAGACAGTTATGTTTATCAGATGCAATATAATAATGAAGTTCATGTACATGCTTGTGTCTAAATATATTGAAAGGTAAGAAAATACATTAAAGCTTGATATGCAATAATTTATGCAAAATATATTTCAAGATTAAAATTTGATAGCAAGCCACTGCAACAAATAATGCTTTACATTTCTGAGAAAGGGATGAAACTTGTTGGCTGATTACTCAGTCATATTAATGGAAATAAGAAATACAAACATACATATCCCTGAAGAATAAGTTGAGCTTTAATCTACAAAGAGTAACTATTTTTGTTTATTATTATTATTATTATTATTATTATTATTATTTATTATTATTACCACTAAACATATTTTAATAAATAACATTATAAATTACATGAATATCTGATTATGAATGAAATGACATGATTATAGTGAAGGTATTGTGGCTTTGTCCATAATAAATAAAACCTTTGACAGATGTCAATGTACTAGATAGACTTGAGTGGATACATTTCTCAACTCAAAACCATTTTACTTGTACAGTTCAGTACTACCAACGTGTGGAAGAAAAACTGCAAGGTCTCGTTAAAGTATGAAAATCGTGGAATCTATTATTTGGTGACTTAAAATTATAGAACGGTAACATTTATTATGGACAAAGTGATTCAAATAAATATATGTCAACACCACAGCATCAACAAATTTAATATATTTTCCTACAATTTATTAAATTCCATTCTAAACGATGATATCATCTCAATCTTATTAACTTTCAATGAGCCCTGCACGTAACACCTGTAAATCTTTTAAAAATAAAAACAATATCTTATTCTTGGTGCATACGGTCACAAACTAATTCTACGTGTTTCTATTCAAAGCGTATGTAGACCAATAATTTGTGGATCTGTTTTCTTTCCAAATTATTAATTTATTTCAATTTATTCCAGCATATATAATCACGTTACCTTACAGTTTTTAGTACGATCTGTTACTTTTTATAAACATAAGTATAGGGTTTGGCACGAATAACTTGATGAATATTATGACATCCATTTAGAAAACTATCGACTTAAACAATTAAATAACTTTAAAAGGTGTTAATTTTCCTTTAATATTATTTCTAAATATGGTATAATGAAGTGATTAATAATTTATTATGTTAATACAGTGTTGCCGCTTTTAAAAATAGAATTAAAAATGTATCTACGAAGGAAAGTCACCGTCGGCATGATAAAATATATCCTAAACAAATAAACTTCTGACTAAATTTTAACTAGCTACTTCATTTTCTCGACGTTTCAACTGTGGTGATACGATGATGCATTATGAAATGAAATGGTACAGTCACTGGTCACTTGAAATGCAGGCACAATATAAAGCTAAAAACAAAATTATAGCTAAATGTATTAAAACAATAGGGCAATCTCCCTGCTTTGTCCTTAAGGTGACCAGAAACGTAGCCTTCATTAATAAACGGGCATTATGAACCGTCTTATAAACCTTGAGGTTAAAGGCTTACGACAAAAATAGCCACTGCTATGGATTGGTGTTATGACTTCTCTGGTGCTTATGCAAACTTATTAATTCATTTAATCTCGCCAAAAGCTTCAAGTTCAGTTATTATTACTTGTTAGAAAATTGCATTCAACCAACGAATGATGTTAAGGAGCAATCAGGACTTTATTTCGAAAACACCTTTCAGTTAACCGTTTTCTATGATCGTGTTATTATGTAGTGTTTAATTTTTAAATGCATTATTTAGTGTTTAATGTTAATGGCAAAAAGAAAACGCATAAAGAAAATTTTCAGCTAGAGTATTTATCTATTGCGGAGATTCTTAACGATCAAAAGAAATACTGTAGTTCTCAATGGATTGATGTTCTTCTTGCATGAAGCTCAGATTGGTTCAACAGTCCATATTTCATTGGTCAGTGGCTATATTAGTCTATTGTATAAGAAAAAATACTTCTGGTTCCAAAAACTGTCCAAGGTCATCCTATTAGGAATAAAAACAGCTCTTGGATGTTTTAGTCCCAGACAGAGAGGGGTTAGTGTAGGAGACGGAGAGATTCTTGTCCGTGGCTGTCGAGAAGGGCCGAAGTTTGACGCACAGGAAAGCTGACATAAGGCACGAAACTATGAGGATAGCGAGCAGGACGACCAGCGTTGCAGCGAACCCTGGTGTCGTCATGCAGATCATACCAGCCACTACCGCATCCTCTTTCGCCGGGAACACCATGGTAGGCGCGGACGTCGTGTTCCCATTGTCATCTAAGGAAAAGGTGAGATCCCCTGTCGACACCACGCGAATGACTCGGTTGACGCCAACCTCCTTCTCCGGATCGGAGGTGGTCTCCCGACGATGCCGCCTCACGCGACGCTCGTCCCTTGGTCTCCCGGCGGCATGCAAGTACGCCTCAAGGGGGAGGGGAGGAGGAGGGCCGTATCCTGTGTCCAGTCCAGGTCCCGGATGCTGAGCCTCTAGGATTCCATTGTGGGTCGCTTGAAGCAGAGAACTATGATCGGAACATTGATCTGGGCACTGATATCTGCAGATCTGTATCGTGCACTGGAAATGGACTTCCATGGAGTCAGGAAATTTGAAGGCCTGGAAGTGGGCATATGACAACACAGAAGCACTCGCACCGAAGTTTTTAATCTTGGTGAATCGTGACATTAGTTTGGGTCTTGTAACGCATCCCTTTTGATCGACGAGTTGGATGGGAGCCCTCTTCCCATCGTGCGCCATACAGTTTCGTACAAGCATGTCAAACTTGGAGTCATCATCTTTTATGGCCAACACCATCGTCATGGTCTGCCCGATCTTCACCAGGCCGGAGACCTCAGAGGCCCAAGGACCTTTACCCACCTGGATCTGCATCCAGCACCCAACGTTGTCACCCGCGAAGTCAGCACGAACGACGTCAAGCATGTCAACGGGGAAGGGCCTGAAGGTAACCGATTTCTCGTACTGGTCGTGCCAGGTGCACCTCAGTTTCCTGGCTTGGTCCCACACCTCCTGCACTTGAGGGTCGTATTGAATCACGACGATGTTCTCAAAATAAGTCCCCGAACCAGAATCGGCTCCATAACCGTATAGACCATTTTCGGTGTTGCCAGCGGTCCCACAGGTGTGAATGCTGACGTCGAAGTTTGCTGAAGTCCTTCCGAGTCCCGCGGGCAGGTGCACGCAATTCACGTTACTGTAGTGCCCCTTGCTAAAGACTATGCCGTAGAAAGGTTTGTCGAAACCAAGGTAGACTTTCATCAGATTCTTCTCGCATTTGACATCCAAAGATATAATCTTTGGCATGTCTGGCATGGGCGCCGGCCAAGGGTCTCCACCCCCTCCCCCACCTCCCCCACCACCGTAGATCTTATCCATAGCTTCTTGCTGTTTCTGTGGAGGGAGGGGTGGTGGCGGGCCATGATATATGTTATGGTCAAACACAGGCTGCTTGTTGGGGGGTGCCCCAAATGGTTTCCCCAAGGGGTGTGGAGGTCCCCCACGAATGGGATGGTTATGGGGGTGTCCACGTTGAGGGGAGGAGTACCCATGCTTGGCAGAAGATGCCCCTGGCTCCTGGTCCCCGGTTGACTCTAAGGCAATTTGGTCCGACCCGGAGATCTCAGTCTCGTCCCCTCGGTCCTGGGCCTGGTTGTCCTGGTCTGCGAGGTCTAGGTTTGAGCCCTGAACTGTCCCGGGCACCGACTCCACCACGTCCACATCATCAGCGGCTGACTGAAACAGGATAACAGGTATGAGAAGAGGTTCAACAAAAATACTTATATCTGGAGGGAAACTGTGCTTTATTTGTATTTACATTTACTTTCTCATATCAAGTAAAAGTATTGTGATTGTGAAAAAAACTCGATCCCAAGATTATGACAAAATTTTACGTTTCATGTGAACTAAAACTTAAAAAAAGTGTATTTTATAATTCTGTCCGTCTCCATGTCTGTCTCTCTCTATCATTGGCTACAGTTTTAAAACAGTTTGATAGATTTTGTTCAAACTCGATATTTAGATATCCCCCCCGGTTTAATTAAGTGTAGTTTACTTATGAGTAATTATTTTAAATTCCAAATTTTTCGAAAATGGCTTTAATGACATTGCTTAAAATATATATCTATGATTTGCTTGTCATAGCTAATATCACTATATAATTTGTTTTTGGGCAAGAATTTGCTGAGGACTAGTTTACTAATGACTGATTTTTGTTTACTTGATTTTGAGGTGAAGACTAATTTACGGGTAGTTTAGTAGTAACTGATTTTTCAAAAACTTGAAATATTTTACAAATGACTATAACGATTTGGTTCCACTGAATATCTTGGCAGTGTTTGTCATAAATAAAATGTTTACTTATTTTGGGGGTTAAAACTTATTTATGGGTAGTTTACTGATGACTAATTTTTCAAAAACTTGAAATATTTTACCAATGTCTCTAACTATTTGGTTCTAAATGGGTAATTTGGGAGTGTTTTACATTACAAATAATAGTGTGTACTTGTTTTTGGGGTATAAACACATTTTATTGAAAACTGATTGTTCAAAAACTTTAAATTTATAAAAGTTGGATATAAAGATGTTGTTCCAATTTGGTAACTATGGAGTGTTTGACATGACAATTAACACTGTATATTTGTTTAAGATGTAAAAACTCATTTATGATTATTTACTGATGACTTACTTTTAAAAAACTAGAATTATTTTAAAATATCCTTAATGATTTTGTTCCAAATGGGTATCTTAAGACTGTTTGACATTACAAATAAACCTGTATACTTTGTTTTGGGTGAAAATTCAATAAAGGGTCTAAGGAGGGATTTTTGAAAATTCAAATTACTTTAAAAATTGTTATAACAATTTTACTTAAAAGCATATCTGGGGAGTGTTTGAGATAAACATGACAAATAAAGCTATATATTGGTTTGAAGGGGAAAGTGAGAGGAATTTTGCCATGGGTAGCTAACTAAGGTATGTTATTTTTATTTGAATATTTAAAGAAAATTGTTAGGGATTGGGTTCTAAAGTGGTATCGGGATGGTATTTTACAAATCAATAATAATGCATCTTTATTTATCTACAATACACTAATTTAAGGGTAGTTTACTTACAACAAATTATAGAAAATTTGTATGTTTTGGAAATTTACCATGAAGATTGACTTCAAAATGGGAAACTGTGAATAATTTTTCATTATAAAGAATAATACATTTTTATTTTTTTAAATAAATAATTTAATAGTAGTTTAAAATAATTAATTTTTGAAATTTTGATTTTTGCTAGTCAAATTTGAACAATTTGGCTTAAGGGTAGCTTACTGAAAACCTATTTTCCTTGAAACTATAATACACAATATGAGAAATTCTCTGTGATTGTGTCGTACCATTTATTTTAAATTGCGAAGTAAATAAATCTACAATCTAGACTACACTGAGGTGAATTACCATGTATAACTCCATGGTAGAGTATAGGTGGACCAAGACAGAGGCAATTGGTCCTATTCCCATGTACAACTATATTTATTCAATTATATTTAATTAATTAATATTTTATTTAAAGCATTTTCTATCCTATTAAAACGTTATTAATTTAATACAGTTTTCACAGACAACCACAAAGTATTGGTATCCGTAATGGAGGGCGGGTATCCCGTGGAAGTTTTGATTTTGTAAGCTCCATCTCAATATTTTATTTCATTTGATATTTATGATTTCCATTTATATGCAATCCAATAAACTACATTTTTGGTCCTACCTATGTAGCCTATTTAAAAATTAATTTAAAAAAATTAGTAATATATTTAATACATTTAATTATACTGGTTAACGTGTGACCTGGAAGTCTATGGGTAGGGTATCAGACTTCTATGCGGGCGGCCGGGGTTCAATCCTCGGTCCCGTTACAGATTTATCTGAATACCAAACCCTTCCTTCACCTCTGACAAGACGTGTATTAATCACAACTTGTGAATGTGGGGAATGCCAGGCCTCCACCGTGGTTCGGATCCCACGTTAAACTGTAGGTCCTCCATTTCATCTCACAATCACCCTACCATTACACATTTGCGTAAGAGCGTTTAACCCGAACGGGTAGTAAGACGTGGTAATAATAATAATAATAATAATAATAATTTAAATAATAATAATAATAATAATAATAATAATAATAATAATAATAATAATAATAAATAGACTGGATACAAATATATCTAAATTATTTGTGCATTTATTTATCCTGTCTTTCTCAATACTAACAGATTAATCATCAACCAAGGTCAACCCAAATGCGGGGCTATTGCCGAAATAATATTGCCTTAGATAACGATTGAAAGTAGACTCTTAAGAGAGGACTAACATTATTACTCCACGGTCAATATTATTGGTTGGCAAATACAAAGGTTCCTGGTTTGTTTCTGTTATCAATCTTGAACTATTTTATTTACTGTAATATTTGTAAATGTGCTTATTTTAACAAATTTACAAATTAATTTTAATGAATCAGAAGGAAATCAAACTTTACTTAAGTACGAGGAAGGAGGTTTATTTAAATTACATGGAAATTTGAGTGCATTTGTTAGGAAAAATATATTTTGAATAAATTTTAATAAGATTATTATCATATTTTTTATTTATCTTATCGCTATTATCATTATTAATTCAAATGTATTATCATTATTATTACTAGCCCCGCGTCTTAATACCTGTTCGGGTTATACTCACTTACGCTAATGTGTAATGGTAGAGTGATTGTGAGATGAAATGGAGGACCTACAGTTTAACGTGGAATCCGAATCACGGTGGAGGCCTGGTATTCCACACATTCACAAGTTGTGATTAATACACAGCACAAAAGTCCGACACCTTATCCCTAGACCACCAGGTCACCAAATGTATTATCAATTGGTGGGAATTGAACTCGGAAAGCCAAGGCTTCCAGGTTTAATTCCCGCGTGTTCGGATTGTCATCTTTCAATTAATTTAATACTATCATCATTATTGTTTCCCATATGCGTATCACTTAGGTATCAATTATAGTGAGCTCCGAACAACCTGAGTCTACTTTAAAATGGCGGGAGAACTGAAAATCTTCCCAAAAGCCATTTTAAATATCGTACATTGGTTAGTCAAACCCTTTGTTCCTAAACAAAACACGCTTGTTTTAAACTAATAAGTGTTGACTAAGGCACTTTTTGACATAATGCGCTTTCCTATTAAAAGAGCGTATATTATCTTTCAGGGCACAACAATTCCCTGGCCTAGTGAACAATTCTTATCAAACCTTTCTTTGCTCCCTTAGCTTATTTCGCTAGTTCATTTCAAGACTGACCTCTGTTGTGTGTAAAATACACATGAAGTCTATTCTCAAACTATGCAATAAAACGTTCGGCATACAATGCCATTGTGAAGTAAACTATTACCAAAGAACAGCAAAACACTTTCAACTGCGATTTGAATTCTAGAGATCAGTAAACCCGTTTATGGTGGAGTGTAGGTGACGGCTAATAAAAGCTACCAGATATACTCTCATACAACTCTTCTCCAAATCATCTGATCTACAAGACCATGTGTTGTTGAACTGTTGTCACTTTTGGCAGTTAAATCTTTCACAACAAACAATTTGCGTTTATTTGTGTTTTTATTTTAACAGTTTTTACATTATTGAAACACTAACTTATGGAAATAACCGTGTGGATCATTTTTTTTTTCGTGGAAGCGTTGCCTGTGTTTCTTTCAAAAAGGCTTTACAAACGAGAGCTTCCAAATGGCTGCCTTCTCTTCATTAATTAAGATGGTGAACCAGATGAAATGAGTGTGATTGATGTGACATCATACAATCCGTATTCGGTTGTGTTCACGTGCATGTGTTTATAAACTAGAAGCGTTCTATTTTGAAACTGATATTTTGTTCGGCTCTTTCTCTAAGTTATAAAAAAATTATATTTATTTTGGTGGCCAGATATGACATGATATAAATGTGAGTGCAATACATTTTAATTTATCACTTCGTGTACTATTATATCTTGTTGCCACAACCGCGAAAGAAATACCTAATAGTTTTGTTTGTATTTATGTTCTTTCAATAATCTACGAAAAATGCAATTATCCAGTAATTCTTGGTGCGGTATTATTAGAACCATTTATTAACACTTTTGATTGATAATATAGTATTACCGAGAAAATAATACATTAGCTATTTCCACAATAGTGACTTTACACAGATGTTTGCGATGAAAATGTCCTGCTAGCTCTCAGTTAACACCATTTAAATGGTTAATTGACCTGATGTCATACACGATGTAACATGGGGAGGGCTGGAGTATATGCAGAAACAAATGTTGTCACATAAAACTAGAGACCATAATTTGGCGCGTTTGTTGATATTAGATTAACGTGTCTCAAGAATACATTGAGAGAAGCAGGCTGAGCTGCGAAAAAAGTATTTTTGCATCACACTGTTGTGACCAACCCGTGTGCGCCCAGCCTTGGCTCATTCTACTATGGTCGTGGACTCTAACACTCTTATCCTTAGCTGCATTTACCCTTGACTGTTGTAGTTGTGTGAGCAGAGTAGTTTGGGTGTTTTTTCATTTATTTTTATATCGTGTTCTCGGGATATGACATTGAAACAAATCAGACAGAGTATTACTACACATTGAATGAGTAGAAAGAAACTTAAAAAAATGTTTTTAGTCAACATTAATAATACTTTATTGTTATTTTACTTTACTAATAGTGTTTATTTTATAGTATTGATAATATCCATCAAAAGACAGCTGCAAATAACATGATATGATATAGGCCTACACACATATGAACAATATTTTGGTAAATTATGTGAAGGTCCGTAAAGTTTCTTCTTATCAGAATCTGACTGTACACTCCGTTCATACTAAGGTATAGAAAGAGGTAATGTATAAACCACATAGTGCTTTTTATTACCTTTTTGACACCCTACGTAGAACCTTGTAGACATTTAGACTGACCCTACCCCCTTCCAGCATGTAGTCAGTAGCTTCCTCCCCCTTCCAGCATGTAGTATGTAGCTTTTCCCTCCCTCTTCCAGCATGTAGTATGTAGCTTTTCCCTCCCCCTTCCAGCATGTAGTATGTAGCTTTTCCCTCCCCCTTCCAGCATGTAGTATGTAGCTTTTCCCTCCCCCTTCCAGCATGTAGTATGTAGCTTTTCCCTCCCCCTTCCAGCATGTAGTATGTAGCTTTCCCTCCCGCTTCCAGCATGTAGTATGTAGCTTTTCCCTCCCGCTTCCAGCATGTAGTATGTAGCTTTTCCCTCCCCCTTCCAGCATGTAGTATGTAGCTTTTCCCTCCCCCTTCCAGCATGTAGTATGTAGCTTTTCCCTCCCCCTTCCAGCATGTAGTATGTAGCTTTCCCTCCCGCTTCCAGCATGTAGTATGTAGCTTTTCCCTCCCTCTTCCAGCATGTAGTATGTAGCTTTTCCCTCCCTCTTCCAGCATGTAGTATGTAGCTTTTCCCTCCCCCTTCCAGCATGTAGTATGTAGCTTTTCCCTCCCCCTTCCAGCATGTAGTATGTAGCTTTTCCCTCCCCCTTCTAGCATGTAGTATGTAGCTTTTCCCTCCCCCTTCCAGCATGTAGTATGTAGCTTTCCCTCCCGCTTCCAGCATGTAGTATGTAGCTTTTCCCTCCCTCTTCCAGCATGTAGTATGTAGCTTTTCCCTCCCCCTTCCAGCATGTAGTATGTAGCTTTTCCCTCCCTCTTCCAGCATGTAGCTTTTCCCTCCCCCTTCCAGCATTGTTAGTTTGTCTTTTCCCTCCCCTTCCAGCATGTAGTATGTAGCTTTCCCTCCCGCTTCCAGCATGTAGTATGTAGCTTTTCCCTCCCGCTTCCAGCATGTAGTATGTAGCTTTTCCCTCCCCCTTCCAGCATGTAGTATGTAGCTTTTCCCTCCCCCTTCCAGCATGTAGTATGTAGCTTTTCCCTCCCCTTCCAGCATGTAGTATGTAGCTTTCCCTCCCCTTCCAGCATGTAGTATGTAGCTTTTCCCTCCCTTCCAGCATGTAGTATGTAGCTTTTCCCTCACATGTTCCAGCATGTAGTATGTAGCTTTTCCCTCCCCTTCCAGCATGTAGTATGTAGCTTTTCCCTCCCCTTCCAGCATGTAGTATGTAGCTTTTCCCTCCCCCTTCCAGCATGTAGTATGTAGCTTTTCCCTCCCCTCTTCCAGCATGTAGTATGTAGCTTTTTCCCTCCCCTTCTCAGCATGTAGTATGTAGCTTTTCCCTCTCCCTCTTCCAGCATGTAGTATGTAGCTTTTCCCTCCCCTTCCAGCATGTAGTATGTAGCTTTTCCCTCCCTCTTCCAGCATGTAGTATGTAGCTTTTCCCTCCCCTTCCAGCATGTAGTATGTAGCTTTTCCCTCCCCTTCCAGCATGTAGTATGTAGCTTTTCCCTCCCTCTTCCAGCATGTAGTATGTAGCTTTTCCCTCCCGCTTCCAGCATGTAGTATGTAGCTTTTCCCTCCCCCTTCCAGCATGTAGTATGTAGCTTTTCCCTCCCTCTTCCAGCATGGAGTATGTAGCTTTTCCCTCCCTCTTCCAGCATGTAGTATGTAGCTTTTCCCTCCCTCTTCCAGCATGTAGTATGTAGCTTTTCCCTCCCTCTTCCAGCATGTAGTATGTAGCTTTTCCCTCCCCCTTCCAGCATGTAGTATGTAGCTTTTCCCTCCCTCTCCAGCATGTAGTATGTAGCTTTTCCCTCCCTCTTCCAGCATGTAGCTTTTCCCTCCCACTTCCAGCATGTAGTATGTAGCTTTTCCCTCCCCCTTCCAGCATGTAGTATGTAGCTTTTCCCTCCCCTTCCAGCATGTAGTATGTAGCTTTTCCCTCCCTCTTCCAGCATGTAGTATGTAGCTTTTCCCTCCCCTTCCAGCATGTAGTATGTAGCTTTTCCTTCCCGCTTCCAGCATGTAGTATGTAGCTTTTCCCTCCCCTTCCAGCATGTAGTATGTAGCTTTTCCCTCCCTCTTCCAGCATGGAGTTGTAGCATTTCCCTCCCGCTTCCAGCATGTAGTATGTAGCTTTTCCCTCCCGCTTCCAGCATGTAGTATGTAGCTTTTCCCTCCCTCTTCTAGCATGTAGTATGTAGCTTCCTCCCTCTTCCAGCATGTAGTATGTAGCTTTTCACATCAAGAGTAAGTAAATGTAATTATTTCATAGGAAGCTTTTGTGACATTAAAAGAGGGACTAAGATTAATTAATACTTCACAGAATCAGAAGTTTTTTATTTATTTTTTAGCACCGCGTCTTACTACCCGCTCGGGTTATACGCTTATATATTAATTACACTAATGGGTTAAAAATTGGGAAGGTTGAATTTAGAGGAAGTGAACCCACATTTGCGTGTAGGGAGAATGGAAAACCATTTAGGAAAAACCACCCCCAGTTCACCCGACCGAGACTCGAACCTCGATCAGCCCTCCTTGGCATTCTAGCTAACATGAAACTGGTGCGTTAGCCAAAAATGTCACCGAGGTGGGCTGGACGTTATGTATAATTATGTCTACTATACTAACATTGAAAACATTAACAATAACCCAATTTTTCCAACATTAAAATGTATACGATACAACAGATCAAGTTTTTACTACTCGGCAAATATTAGAAAAAGGTGGGAATACAACATGATGGTTCATAAACTATACAGTGATTCTAAACAGGCTACAATTCAGTTAAAATGTAATGTAGAATAATCTAAGTCTTATCTGTGTTTGTGTCCCATTACTCCTTTTGGACATCCACTACTGAAAGAAGTCTGGATTACTTCATTCAAACATGTTTCGGTACTATGGCACGCCTTTAATGTTACTAAACTATTTGTTCAGTTTTAAAATACCATACACCCTCTAATAAATACTAAAAAGAAACGCGGCGCTTCCTATAAATATAAGCACTTCTGGCGGTAATCAATTGAACCTATCCTCCCTCTACCTTAACCCTGGGGGGGGCACTTATCTGAGCGCTGAGACGCATTGCGATTTTCAAAGATCCTACGTTATTTAAGAAGTGGCTTGTTATTTCTAATCATGGTTCACCCCAAAGGGAAGATGAAAAGCCTTATATTTTAAGTTTTCAGATTTTTTAAATACCGAAAAGGGCAATTTAGATAGTTTTGAAGAACGTTCCAGGAGTATCGCAATTCTGATATCAAAGTAATTGGTTAGAAATATATATCTAGTCTTTCTTAACCAAATCAAGTTACTATTTAACAGCGTATAACCCGAACGGGTAGTAAAACGCGGTGCTAAATTAAAAAATAAATTATTTAACAACCCGCCTCGGTGGCGTAGTTGGCTAACGCGCTAGACGTGTTGAGCTCGACTGCTGAGGACGGGGATATCGAGGTTCGAATCTCGGTCGGGTGAACTGGGGTTGGTTTTGACTAAATGGTTTTCCACTCTCCCTCCACACAAATGCTGGTTCACTTCTTCTAATTCAACCTTCCCAATTCCTAATCCATTAACGTAATTAGTACTTAAAGCGTATAACCCGAACGGGTAGTAATACGTGGTGCTATTATTATTATTATTATTATTATTATTATTATTATTATTATTATTATTTAACAGGATCACAAAAGAAGATTCTAAGTTCAGGGTGTTGTTTTAATTGC
The DNA here is from genome assembly GCA_039000515.1 of Timema cristinae. Taxonomy (NCBI): domain Eukaryota; kingdom Metazoa; phylum Arthropoda; class Insecta; order Phasmatodea; family Timematidae; genus Timema; species Timema cristinae. Next base: position 77,695,855 of record JBCFYV010011172.1, read on the forward strand.
TTTGAAGCTTCAAAACTGCCATTACCATAAGAAATACAGCTGTGAGATTATAAGCCCTTATAGTGTGAGGCACCCCCATTTTACCTTTAAAGGTAAATGATTTTGGTTGCAACCACGTGAACCAATCCTCATTCCAACACTCTGTGGTGTTGTCCTAAGAGGACCATAATAGAATATATTTCCTAATCGTTCGAATTTCGTTGAGGTGGAAGATATAATGCGTATTAAAATATCCAGGGACGTCAAATCACGTGTCGAAACATCGAGAAGAGAAGTAACGGGTTTGCGCTGACAGAGGGCAGGTCAGTCGGCCACTCCAAACACTACGTCAGCAAGTTGTCTTCTGGTTGACTGCCTAGCAGGGAATTTGATCGGCACTCATCACACGTCCTCAATACGAGAAGGGTAACATTTCGTTTTATTGACCGGTTTTAAACGCTACCAATAATAATAATAATAATAATAATACAACAAACTAAGCCTTGAATGCTAGTCAAACGAATATAGTTCGACAATTACAATTTATAGCAACACAAGTATCCTAGATTACAATACAACCTGAGGACACCGAATGAACACAAATTGAGGACGCTAAAGTAAAAAGGATCCGTCTCAGTAGACTGGTAGAGAGGAAAGTAATTTATATTTCAAGCAGTGCCTAAATGATTTTCTTACTTAAGTATTTACTTTACATCCATTACTGTTTCCATCTGGGTCAGTTTTTTATTCAAGTCATATATGTTTCCACTACCGGCTTTCTAGGCCTGTCGTAGCTTCACAGGCCTTATAATCTAACCCAAGACTAGGACAGGCACAACATCCAGTCCCCAGCCGTTAATTTATCAATGTGAAAGGGTAAACCCACATTTCAACCATGATACTTTTTTCGGCCATTCCGGAGATTGAACCTGGGACCCTTAGCTCTGTAGACAGGTACGATTGTGCTAGGGTATTGGATTCCTATTTAAGTATGTGTTCGTTATATTAAGTACGTTTCCTACTTGGAGATTTAAAAGCTATTTTGCGATGCGGGCTGCATCTTAACTTGATGCCTCTAAGCACTTTATGTGCTATCACACTTAGACATCAATGTACGAAATAAAAAGTTAGGGAATAAAATGAGTTATCTACTGATAACACTTCCCCTCTTCCTCTGACGAGCTTACACAGTCACTATAATATTTGCGCCTTAAAACATTTTGAATTACTTTTTACGATTACCTTTTTCTTGTTTCCTTTTCTGGATAGACATGCTTACATGAACTTTTTTCATCTATATCTTGGCACGAACACTCCTACAGGACATTTTCATGACATGACATAGCTTAAGTTGAAGATGATTTATAAAAAAATACCTTTAAAAAACTACTTCAAGGTAAAAATAATAGTTTTGTGACACTCTAGGACTATTATTAGAATTATTTAATAATAATTTATGCTTTTTGTTTAAACGATAGCCACATCTTTAAAACTTGCTAAATGAAACTTAAATTAACTAGCATGGAAATTATATATTGTCCTGCCATGACGTCACAGGTAGGCAGCATCCTTAACCCTCACTCTGTATTCTAAGTAGCTCTGTATCCCTAAGAGCAGCATTGGTGAGCACGCGGACTAAACGTTAAACTCGTTTTACCTAGTTTTCCTGTAACGGAGAAGTTGGATTTTGAATCCCTGTCGAGTGTAACTATAATGGTTTATTTTTCCTAAACGGTTTCCCACTCTCCCTCCACGCAAATTTGGTTACACTTAATCTAAATTTTACCATCCTTATCCCTTCCTCCCATTAATGTAATTAAGTAATAGACCGGACTGGTAGTAAGACGCAGAGCACAAAGGGAAACAAAATGACACCGCAAAGATTTATTTGTGTGAAGAAATGGGTTTTATCTCCATGAGTGACGTCCTAATGCGCATGCGCCAGAAGCGTGCACGAGAGCTATTACATCACCCCAATATCCCGAAAATGACAATACAAGTTTTAAGAATAGATCTCAAATCAAAATTTGAAATGGGTTTGCCACGTGTTTAATAATAAGTTATGAATAGTGATTTAATGATTTCAAGTCATAAGGGGTAAACTTGATATTATATGCTTTTTGCTTACCTTTAAAGTAAAATAATAATTAATGTATGACGCAGAATTTAGTATATCTATAATTAATATGAGGTGTACATAATTCAGTATTGATATGTCAAAGAAAAATATTTTTTTAAATATATATATGCTGTCTAAAAGTGGTAATATTACATCATTTTAAATAATATAAGTGCTGTTCTTTTTATACACCGGTAATTTGATTTTATATAATTTTATAGAACGCAATGTCATTATTTAGAATTATCTTGTTTCTTTTAACCTAGTTCCAATAGCTAATTTTATTAATATGTCTGAATTGATAATTGAACATATATTTGAAAGGTCTATTTCATATAATTATTGGTTTTGACCTTACCAGTAGTAGAAACAACACCAACTAGCAGAACATAATATGCCAGGCCATGGCAGAGGGTCAGATAGTTTCAACTAATGACACACCTAGGTAAAGAGGATGCCATCCTCCTTACCTGGTCGGTGTTGCAAGAATGGGCTGAGATATTGCCACTTGATAACTTTCCCAAAATATCGCCCCTGCTTGCACCTATGTTGACTAACAAAAATTAGTAATTCTCACTATCGAATGACTTAAAAAAAATTCAAAACTATTGGAAATCAACTAGAGTTACTACTAATACTAATCCTACTGCCAGAGCTGTGTAGAAGGATCAGTGCTGGCTCTGACTCTGGAGGTCCAAGTTTAATCCTGATCATCGGCGTAGGGGGCGTTTTTATTCTATTAATGGTTTGATTATTTCTCTAGATGAGATAATTTGAATTGAGTTTCCTTAAAATTCCTTTGTATCATACTTGTACATTGCAAGTTATGGAGCTCTTGAGATAGAATAGGATGAGGATACTGGCTATTAATGACTTGTATTTAACCTAAAGGGGCAAGTTGTTGAGAGATTGTATTAATGTTCGCCAAACCAGAAGAATAATAGATTAATCCCGCTCCAAATGGATCCGTTTGGACTAGAATCTTAAACTCTCTAAGACAAAGTGATGAAAAAGTCCCTATAAAATTTACCATCATTGAATCCCAGGGTAAGAAGATGTATTAATAAAGGCTTTGATTATAATTACAATAAACAGCAGACCCAATATTAGTGACACATTCAAATACCAAGCGCTATAGTCGATTTGTGAATGTAAGAAAATAACTGAAAAAGCTGTCGTTTTATTTTAATTCATTTGATAATGTTTCTGGTGGTAATACCCTTAGGATAAATTAAACTGGAATGAAAACATTGACTTTGGTGTAAACTTTAAAACTTAAGATATCTTGATTGTATTTGTTCCATTTAAATAACTTTGAAAAATTCCTGAAGATATTAAAGGATATTTTTCAATGAATTATGTTCCATCTCCCATTTACTCTGGTAACAGGAACAGCCACTCGTCCTAGCCCTGCAATATTATGAGATTCTTGACTTGCCTGTTCTGAAAGTTGGGAGTCAAGTTGACTTGTCATGAACGGTCGTTACCGGGAGGGTCAGAGGTCAGAGCTCTTGGTCAAGTGGGTGCAAGAGTAATCCCTTGTGACCCAATGAAAGGGCAAACGCTCGTTGATAATCATCAGAATGCTCGTGACTAACTTTACGGGGAGATTGGTGGCATTTCCTTCGTTTTGCTCTATCAACAGAAGTGTGTTCAAGTCACCAATAAGCCAACCTACAACACTAGAGGGTATACGAAAGTTTGTTTTTTCTTGGGTCATTAGAGACTGAGACTACGCTGACAGTGAGTATTTGGTTCGACAACGCATTCAGGCTCAGTTTATTAGCGATTTTCGCACCACCAAATTTTAAAAAGGGAGGGAAGGGAACGTTAGCTAAGGCCATTATTATTAAGTTTTATAACAAAAATGTGTTGAACAAAAATAAAATTTTGCCTTTAATAGACGCGTTTAGTTTGACTTCTTACAATTAGTGGCCTAATCTAAACCATTATTGAATTTTTATCTTGGGAATCCTGGAATTTGATGAGAAACTTTATTTACTATCGCTGCTCCCCAACCCGTAGGCCTACTTGTCAGGATGCGTTAGTGGGATGAGTATATAGTGGCAAATGGTTGTGAGGTTCGTTTTGATATGGTTTATTAAAATAGATTCATTATTCTGGATAATGTTATGTAAGAATTAAATGTATTTGAAAGCGTTTATAAAAAAGGCCTCGTTCTATAAAAGTCCCTACTTTTAAATCCATGCCCTGACCTATATTTGGTGTTATGACTCTAGTTGGTGCCAAACACCCGACCACCCGGTGCTGCTGTGGCCTATCTCAGGTTTCTAGGAGGAATAGGGTGCCCTTCGTAATAAACAGGGACCCAAGTTGCAGGATATTCTCACCAGAAGTTGTAGGAACTTGGTAGCTGAGTAGGAAAATCACGTCAAAGTAGCCCCCCCAACAGCTGGCGTTATTCTGTGCTCCCCCACTCCTCGAAGGGTTTAAAAACCCACTGTTGCATACCAAAAAATAGGGGTGTTTCCCCTAAGTTACTAGTTTTTTCCAAAACCCTGTGCTATACTAATTGGCAAAACAAACTATGTTTTTAAAAACATGACCTGGCACGAATACACAACTGTTCATTAAGGACAGTTGACAGTGTTCGGCCTACGTCATCCTTGTATACTGGCTGCAGGCTATGACACTATTTTTTTTATTTTAAGTATTTGTCGTGCACTTTCTGAACCGACTGATTATATCAGTATACGAGAGTTTCTATGAGCGAGAGCGATTGCCACAATCGACATGGGACCGACAGATCTACTTCCCCTCCAAAGGAAGTTGTGCTACGGATTTTTATCGCTCAAAACTAGGTCAACCCCAGCTGGATTTGGACCCACGAGCCCATGAACATCGGTTCCTGAGGCGAGCCTCTTACCCAAGACCACCAAGGTCAACGAAAACTTTTAATCCTCATTTGAAATGTTTCTCATAGAATACCACTATCCTTATGAAAGAGATTCAAGAATTACTAATATATGTAGAAAATTAATCTAAAAGTATGCTTTGAATCATTATTTTATTTATTTTAGCTAAGATATTTCTAATAAAAAAAATTGCAAAAAGGACTGGCTTCAAACGCGTTCTCTTTGTCCTTAACGTAATGTGAAATTAGAACTATAATAGCAAAATATTCGAATTGATTTGAATAATAGAACTATTATAATTATTTAATTTTTGGAAACACTGATTAGCCAGAATCTCTCTCTTTCTGGTGTTACCTTATCTTCTTTTCTCTGAAGTATATGTCACGTGTCGCGGAAAGGGCTGATAGATAACTTGGCTGTGAGCTCTTTCAAATATTGATCATCCACTAGAGACCAGTAGGCCTATTTAGTAGGGAGTGGTCTTTAGACAAGCAGAATTAAGCATAGGTGTAGTTCTGAAATAACGGGTGCCTTAACTATAGGTGGATGGTAAATTGGGAGATTTTAAGAGGAGTCGGGGGGAGGGGGGGAGATGGATAGTAAGATATTATCTCTCAATACTTAAATGATTAATATGTACAAAAGTTGGATTTATTAAAATTATTACATATATTACTAAACCCTTCTTAGAGAAGAAAGTTTCACGCTAAATTAGACCTTTATAAGCATATTCTCATTAATTCAGTGCACAAATTTGTATCTTAAAAGTATATACTAATTTTTGTTGGAATTGAGTTCTTAAAGGCCTTTTTTCCTATCAGAATCCTATTATATGAATATTAATAGAATATTAGTAGTGAATAAAAAGCTTTCCATATTTGAGTTCTTACAAAAATAAGTGTAGTGTACATCTCAATGACGAAAGGACTCATAAAGAAGGTGCCCTAGGTCACCAATCGCCCACTACACCACTGGAATTAAATCTACATTAGAACATAATACTACTTTCAATGACTCTCTAACACTTAAGATCAAGAATGTTCACGAAAAAGAACATTTTCACCAATCAGCTGAGTAGGTATTAAATATATAAAACTGTTTAGTTCAGATATGCACATTTTTTTCGTGCCATGCCTTAGTATCCGACCAGGTTGTCCAAATAACCACGCGAATGGGGTAAGAATTCAGAAGATAGAATTTAGAGTAAATGTACCCGCATTGGTCGAGAGGGAGAGTGTAAAAATATTTATCAATACACCTCACTGATAGGCCCTAAATAAATATTATTTATGTAATTTAAATCATTATTATATAATAAATTAATCTTTAGCCCTCATTTTATAAATGTATGAAAAAATGGTAATATTTAAAGATGATTTATTTTTTGTATATATTTATAAGAATGTGATTTGGCCTAACTTAGGCTTAATATTTTTAGTGAATTTATAGGAATATGATTAATTTATATTCTAAAAGTACCAACAAGGCTAGGAGACTATCCAGAGTGGGAGGATCGAACCCTGACCTCCACGTCATCAACAAACCAGACTATAAGAGGTGGGGGCGCTTAGTCCATACATCCACCAAGGGCTACATTAAAAAGTATTTATTTTTAATGGGGAGTGACTAACACTAAATTTCAAAAACAAAAGCTAGTCTAACCAAAAATAATCAATTTAATCTAGAAAAGCAACAACTAACATTAAATATGAGCCTATAAAGAAATACACGATCATATAATTACTAAACCGTTATATAACCCGAGTTCTTTGGGAGTTTCCTTCAACCAACCAGAAAGGGGATGGGTATATTATTAAATCAAGCTAGTTTTCCATTGCCCTCTAAATAAGAGATGCTATCACTATTCGAAGAGTCTATGGTGGAATATTGAAGTTAATTAGACGCAGCAATAAATACATAATTCAACCCTTTTGGTTCTCTAGTCAATGTGGGAGGTCTGGCAGGGACAACATTTAAAACAGATTTAACAAACCTTCCTCAACATCCAACTAATTTATGGCCTTAGACTTCACACGCTTCCCTAGCTCGTGAGCAATTAGTTATGTGCCCAAAATAGTGGCCAAGCAATCGAAATTGCTAAGCTCTAATTGAATTTGGTCGCTGTTAGCGAGGGGATATAAGGGTTCGATAATCAGTTTTATGTACTGTGGGGAATTGTCTACACCTCTCCACTAAAACTGTGTGCGTTTCTTAAGTAAATTAGCTTGCAGGGCCATTCGTAAATATTGTTTTTAATGCTTTTATTATTCCATACTTGGCATTAGAAAAATAAATGTTTTTTTTATAAAATGAAACGGAAACAATAGTGGGCATGTGCATAAAGGTATTTTTCTAGTTTTGTCATTGACGTAAAGGCTGTGGTTAAAATCTCAGGTGGCTTTACGTTTTCCCCCACCTCCCTTGATATATTTATACTATCTTGACACGCAAATTAGGATACACTTCATTTATATATTTACCTTCATTCTCCTTACCCTATTTGTGTAAATATGCGGACATTCCGGACGAGTAGTAAAACGCGGAGTGCGAGGAGTATTGAAAAATCTCTCTAATTAGACGAATACATATTTCTCAAGTTTTGTACCAACAACTGTACATTGATAACTTTAAAGCTACGTTGAATATTAGATTATTAAAGTCTGAAGTACAGAAAGTAGGAACTATCTATGACTATTGTTTCTAGCCATTAAATGGATAAGGCACTTTTTGACCTCATAAGTGACAAAGTCATTAGATGAATTAGTTCTACTTAGTAATTTTCTCAATATTCCTGAGGGCTCTTACCTATATAAATCAAGATATGCCACGAATGTTTTGGAAAGGTTTACTACCATCATTAATCATTTTATAGTTTGCGTCTTAGGTATGTTCTTAAATTTAAAGCAACACAATATAATATTTATATTGACAACCATTTTTTGTAAACTAAGTTGTATATGAAGTTTGGCTCAAATCTCTTTTAACTAGAGGCAAACATACACGGGGAGTTGAATCGTTCTTCCAGAAACATGTTTAGTTTTTTCTGGACATTAGTTATGTGGAGAGGGGTCAGCCTCTTTCCCTTACCTAGGGCAATATTTTCTTGGGTTAAGGTAGGTTTGACCTACTTCCCAGTAGGTGATTTAATATGGGCGGTAAGAAAGAGATGAGGGTTGGTATAGGGAGGGAGTAAGGTGAGGGTGATGAATGATGAGCTAGGCCAGGGATGTCAAACTTGTTTGGTCATAAGGGCCACTTTGAACATTAAAAATACCAAGGGGGCAACATTACAGAAAATCTGTATTGCAATTATCTCAAGTAAAGTTAATTACAACTTGTTATCCTATTATTACAAAAATAATAGAGCGGTTAGCCATTTATTTTTTACTAAAAATTTGAAACCCTATATGGTTGCAACAATGGTTTTATTATCGGTTTTGAAATCTAATACCAAAGTAATTTTCATAACTGTTGACAAATGTGTTTCAGAGAACCAAAATCTCTCGAGGGTTTTGATTTCATTTCATATGAGATAACAACCTGTTAACATACGTATGTCCTGCCAAACATTGCACATATTTGGTGCGCTAATTCAAGCATTTTTGGGGATTGATCCTTTTCAAATATGAAGTATATATCTGGTACAACAAACTCACATGTCAGAAATTCCCAAATTTCCAAATATCCCATTCCAAGACATTGTATTTCCTTGACTTTTATGAACATTTGAATAGGGTTGCATTGCGTGATGGATAATCGCCCGGACCGCGGGTCTCACAGGATCATGGATAGGGCTGCATGCGGCCCGCTATTTTTACATATCTGAGCTGGGCTCATGTGTACTTATACATGACCTTTATCTACCTATTTATATTTAAAAAAAATCCATTGCCCTTTAACACCTGACGGAGATATCCGCATTTAGCTAAAAAAAAGTGAGGTTGGGAGGTGTAAGGTAGAATTTGGTAGGAAATTTACTCACGCTTCTATCAAGGAAAAGCAACTCAGTTCACTTTACTGGGATTATAGCCTTAGTCTTCTCATCACCAGCAAACCACCTCAAATGAGACTGACACCATAGTCCGCGTGCCTACCAATGTGGATGTATATGTATTGCTACGTTCTCTGGATGACACAAAGACATTACTTTATAAATTCACAATACATTTTCATATTGATTTTTAATAATAGCAATGAAGGGAATTAAGCCTATAACATATTTTTTTTTTATAAAATGATGTCGAAAAGTGGAATTCACGCTTTAAAAATAATAAACTAAAATAAAATGGATATTAAGTGTATCATTGGACACCCTCTTTTCAAATTCCCCTTGTCATCAAACTGAATATTTTTATAGATAAGCGAACTAACCCCAATAATTTTTGTTTAACTGTCCAATCAAGATGCCCCTCCAACCTTGTTTGTTCCATGACATTGAAACGGATGAAGATTCCTCGTATTTTTATACTCTACATATCCGCGGTCATGATCATTATCCTCATTCGCGTGACCTTGACTTAGATACAACTCTTCCTTAAAACAATAAAAAAAACTACTAATTACAACTATTTACTAGCACGCTCTAAATACGAAAGGCTAACATGTAGTTTTACTTCTTCTTTGCCGTGTGCGCACTAAATGTTGTATCTGTGTTTCGTTATTTTAATCTTGGTACGAACTAAGGGAAAACCTCTGAGATAAAATACCTTGAAGGTCTATATTTTAACTAAAAATGGCAGCTGTGAGTCTTCAAAACTACTAAAACAATCCTCAACTATCTTAAAATATTCTTCAACCCTCTTGTTAAAATTTTACTATTACTTTTAAAAAGACTAGATCTATGTTTTAACCATTTTGAGCTAATTTTACAATTCTGTGATTTTTTATTTAAATATTAAGTTCAAAATGTAAATGTTCGTGGGTTCAAACCCAGCTGGGGTCGACGGATTTTTCTTTAGTGATAAAAATCCGTTACATTTCTTCCTACTGAGATGAAGTAAAGTCGTCGGTCGGTTCAATGTCGAGTATAGCATGCAAAATAGCTTTGGAACGGGTGTAAAAATATCTTTCACGTCAAAATTAATGGGCCCTTTTGCTCTTGCTCAAAGAAATACTAGTGTGTTGATATAATCAGTCGGTGACCTGGTGGTCTAGAGGTAAGGTGTGGACTTCTGTGCTGAGGGGTACGGGGTTCAATCCTCGATCCCGGCACAGATTTATCTGATTACCAAACCCTTCCTTCACCTCTGACAAGACATCATGTGAATGTGGGGAATGCCAGGCCTCCACCGTGGTTCGGATTCCACGTTAAACTGTAGGTCCTTCATTTCATCTCACAATCACCCTACCATTACACATTAGCGTAAGTGCGTATAACCCGAACGGGTATTAAGACGTGGTGCTAACAATAACAACTTAATATAATCAGTCGGTTCACAGAGTGCACGTTAAATACCTCTAATAAATTAATTTTAAAAAAAATTGAAAATGTATAAGGACATATGATATCTTTCACCTCCTCCATTTTTACGTGAACCAATTTTTTTTTTAACAAACCACTTATTTATTTAATAACATGGGATTTCTGTACGTCTGAAACGCGTCTAAACAGTCAGGTAGGTTAATAGCTTAGCAAGATAAACAGTAAGAAATATATCATACAAACATTCTAGAGATAATTAAGTTTTTTTTTGTTTTCATTTATTTTAAGTGGCGCTTCCATTAGTATGAACATTTACGAGTTCATATTTCATCTGTATCAAGATATTCTTTTCGCCACGTTATTTTACCTGTTCAGATCATATGCATATATGAGAACAACTCTAATGAGGAAGGAAGCATTTTACAGGTAATCTACCCACATTTGCGTGGAAGGAGAGTGTTAAACCATTTAGGAAAAACCACTCTTACTAGACCTGACCAGTATTCAAAGGCGATCTCCCAGTCATTAAATCAAGATTAACATTAGTTTTACAAAATATATTAAAACTCAATTTTGGCGTAGCTAGTTGTCATTCACAAAATTATATGTATTTAAATATCTATTGAAAATGTCCCTTGAACATAGGTCTGGTCCGTCAACCTATCTCAGTCGGTAGTGTAACTAACTACCTAGCAAAGGGTCTCAGGTTCAGTTCTTGAAATGGTACAAATATGTATCATTGGTGAAAAATGTGGGCTCCCTCTTACACAATGATGAATTAACAGCTGGGGGCTGGATGTTGTGTCTGTTCTAAATGTAAGTTAGCTTATAGGCAGTGTGCTGATATAATCAGTTGGTTCAGAAAGGGCATGTTAAATATCTCAAACAAATTTAAAAAAAATTGAAAACATAGGTATCAAGTACGTGACCATAGAGCTAGTATATTAGGTCAATAATCTACCACTTAGCTGTTCAGGCTCGCTCCGTACCAAGAGTCATACATCACAACCTTGTGAGTGGCAGTGATCTCTAATATATGGTAATATTATGTAATGTGTACAAACCACAACCTTGTAGAGGCTATACACTGATTTTGGTTGTAGGAGTAGTTTAAAAAAATTCAAACATATTGCTTGGCGACCAACATTGATAGCATTTTACTATATTGTTTGTGTTATTTTATAGATATTGATAATATCTCAAAAGTGACAGATACAGATTACATTACTTAATGTATTAATACACTTAGTAACTTTAGTAGCTAGCTTCTACTGTTCTTCCTACCAAAACCATACTATACATAGGCCTGTACACTCAGAAAAGCACACATAAAGAAAAGATCTATGTAGCTAAAGATTTATTGTAACGTCCATTACAGGTTTCCTCCTTAAAATACAAATTATGATAGACCCTGAGCATGAGAAGAACATTCAAAGTTCTATGGTAGATAATTTGTACGTCAAAATAAGTGTCTTAAGTTCGATTCCCATGTTTAGGTATATTTATTAAAATACATTAGAAAGAGTATAGGTTTTTAAGTTTACTAATATGCCTTGATTTTCTTAAGAATTGATATTTAGAACACCCTTTAAAATGTATACATATTTTTTTGTGGTCAACATTGATAAAATATTACTATATTTCAAGTGTTATTTTACAGGTATCTATGATATATATTAAAAGTGAGAGCTGCATATAACATAAATTGACGTATGAATACGTGAGAATAATACTAGTAATTTGTTCTTGCTGTGATACAATTTCAGGTGAGCCTGTCCCCCTGCCTTTCACATATACAGTTATCCCCTGACTCTCCCCTGCCCTTCGCATATACAGTTATTCCCCTGACTCTCCTCTGCCCTTCGCATAGACGGTTATCCCCGGACTCTCTGCCTTTCACATATACAGTTATCCCCCTGACTCTCCCCTGCCTTTCACATAGACGGTTATCCCCCAGACTCTCCCCTGCCTTTCACATATACAGTTATCCCCCTGACTCTCCCCTGCCTTTCACATTGACGATTATCCCCGGACTCTCCCCTGCCTTTCACATATACAGTTATCCCCCTGACTCTCCCCTGCCTTTCACATAGACGGTTATCCCCCGGACTCTCCCCTGCCTTTCACATATACAGTTATCCCCCTGACTCTCCCTGCCTTTCACATATACAGTTATCCCCTGACTCTCCCCTGCCCTTCGCATATACAGTTATCCCCCTGACTCTCCTCTGCCCTTCGCATAGACGGTTATCCCCGGACTCTCTGCCTTTCACATATACAGTTATCCCCCTGACTCTCCCCTGCCTTTCACATAGACGGTTATCCCCCAGACTCTCCCCTGCCTTTCACATATACAGTTATCCCCTGACTCTCCCCTGCCTTTCACATAGACGGTTATCCCCCGGACTCTCCCCTGCCTTTCACATATACAGTTATCCCCTGACTCTCCCCTGCCTTTCACATAGACGGTTATCCCCGGACTCTCCCCTGCCTTTCACATATACAGTTATCCCCCTGACTCTCCCCTGCCTTTCACATATACAGTTATCCCCCTGACTCTCCCCTGCCCTTCACATAGACGGTTATCCCCCTGACTCTCCCCTGCCTTTCACATATACAGTTATCCCCCTGACTCTCCCCTGCCCTTCACATAGACGGTTATCCCCCTGACTCTCCCCTGCCTTTCACATATACAGTTATCCCCCTGACTCTCCCCTGCCCTTCGCATCGATGGTTATCCCCCTGACTCTCTCCTGCCTTTCACATAGACGGTTATCCCCCCGACTCTCCCCTGCCCTTCACATAGACGGTTATCCCCCTGACTCTCCCCTGCCTTTCACATATACAGTTATCCCCCTGACTCTCCCCTGCCCTTCACATAGACGGTTATCCCCCTGACTCTCCCCTGCCTTTCACATATACAATTATCCTCCTGAATCTCCCCTGCCCTTCACATAGACGGTTATCCCCTTGACTCTCCCCTGCCCTTCACATAGATGGTTATCCCCCCTGAGTCTTCCTTGCCCTTCACATAGACGGTTATTCCCCTGAGTCTTCCCTGCCCTTACATAGACTGTTATCCCCTGAGTCTCCCCTGCCCTTCACATAGACTATTATCCCCCCTGAGTCTTCCTTGCCTTTCACATATACAATTATCCCCCTGAATCTCCCTGCCCTTCACATAGACGGTTATCCCCCTGAGTCTCCCCTGCCCTTCACATAGACGGTTATCCCCCTGAGTCTCCCCTGCCCTTCACATAGACGGTTATCCCCCTGAGTTCTCCCTGCCCTTCACATAGACGGTTATCCCCTGAATCTCTCCTGCCCTTCACATAGAAGGTTATCCCCCTGAGTCTCCCCTGCCCTTCACATAGACGGTTATCCCCTGAGTCTCCCCTGCCCTTCACATAGACGGTTATCTCCCCTGAGTCTCCCCTGCCCTTCACATAGACGATTATCCCCCTGAATCTCTCCTGCCCTTCACATAGACGGTTATCCCCCTGAGTCTCCCATGCCCTTCACATAGACTGTTATCCCCTGAGTCTCTCCTGCCCTTCACATAGGCGGTTATCCCCCTGAATCTCTCCTGCCCTTCACATAGACGGTTATCCCCCTGAGTCTCCCCTGCCCTGCACATAGACGGTTCTCCCTCTAAGAGCCCCTAGAGCCTGCTTGGCAGGTCATCAGGTAATCTGGTGTTCTCGAGTAGCGGGGATGTAACTAACCTATAATCAGAGGTGCTCGACGCGCAATCAACCTGCGAGATACACGGACCTCGTAAACGGCGTCATTTTGCGGTGGCCCTGGGACTGAACAGTGCCTTGGTCAGTTTTCCCACGACAGACAGAAATGATATACTATACGCAAACGCACGTAGAATACCGGGCTTGGAACAATCGTTTATCTCCAACTAAACAAACATTTCTGCGTTTAATATCCTAGTAAGGGGTCAAACATGATTTTTGGGGGGGGATACTAATCTTCATTTTACTTACTAAAACCTAATCATGACCTTAGAAAACATAATTTAATCCCTCCTCCCTCTCTCCCTTTATTAATGTTGATTATGTTCACGTTGATTCTTAAAATTCTTATAAAATACAAAATTACTGAACCATTTTAAAAAAAAATCTTATTTTTCCGTGCTTCGCGTCTAAGTACTCGTTTGGGCTACCGGTACACTAATGGGGTAAGTATGTATAAAGTGGTACCTACCCGTATTTGTATGTAGGATGAGTGAGAAACCATTTAGTAAAAATCGATTTAGCTCACTCTGCCTTGATTTGGAGTCTTCAACCACCCCATCGCAGAAAAGCCAGACAAGATGAGACTTGTGCATTTGTATACGTACCCCCGGTTCTAACAGCTATTTGGCCTGGATAAGTATGTCGGTCTTTGCCACCAGTGGTTCATAGTAGTCTTAAAATATACCGTTTTTTTTTCAGATATTTAATCTGGAATTTAATTTAGAATTCTCGGATCTCGAATAGCAATCAGGTTTCTAAAGAGTCAAGGTTTCGAAAATCTGAATTAGCCATGCCTAATTTAACGGATGATCGCTAAATAAAGAGCATTTACCTGTCAGTTCAAAAAGTTTTTAAATATATTTTCAAGTGTATTTATAAGCAAACCTATATGTTCATCCCTCACCCAAGACAAAGTATCCCATTAAATTGGTGTAATTATTTATTTTAGGATAAATCATATGAGTATGGTTCTATTTGTTAGTCGCCTTTATTCCCATTGCCAGCTAATAATAGCATTTCGAGTAAGCACAGCAGCCAAACCCCAGGTAATTAATCTACCTTACAACCTAATAAAATCAAAATAGCCCAATTTACCAAAGATAAGTTTTCGTTCTGATGGACATCTATATAAAGGTAAGATATTTTGGTACCTTATTTATTTATTACTCGCGCCAGTGCTCTAGTGGTATACATATAAAGTTTATTTAGTCTAATTTGTTGACACAGACACAGACACAGACAAAAGGCATGCTCCGATGCTTCCAGAAGGGGAGCACGAGAGCAAGTTCCAACACGTACCGACCAATTGGTCACACCGTGTGGTTTGCAAAAATTAAGAACGGGTTGTCGCGTTTCGCGAAGTTCTGAAACAAAGAAACAGAGATTACAAAATATTAGTAATATTGGGGTAAAAAAGGGGGGTAAGAAATTGAGAAACCGACTAAGGGTTTTTTAGAGTTACGTGCGGAGACACTACTCTATGGGGGGCTGGGTGAGAGCCTCCCAAACCACTGTTCACACATCTCGCTTATCCGAGCAGGGCTTTGGGACGTCGATGGCACCCACCAGGGTCGATGACGTAGTTCCCAAGCCCCTGGATAAGAGGATTGGTGGCACCGGGAAGTCTAGCGTAGAAAGACTGCGCCAGTTTCCGGAAGTGGTCCTTGATGGTAGGCATATCCAGGTCACGATGAAGAGTCTCATTCCGGACATACCAAGGTGCGCCCACAATGATCCTCAGACATACGCTCTGGAACGCCTGCATCCTCCTCATATACGTGTCCGCCAGGTGACCCCAAGCGGGACACGCATAGTCGAGGATCGGCCTGAGCAACTCAGCCGAACGTATTGGTGGTAGTTTTTACTAAATGGCACCTGCCTCGGTGGCGTAGCTAGCTAAGGCGCTAGTTTTATGTTGAGCTAGAGTGCCGAGGACGTGGATATTGAGGCTCGAATCTCACTCGGTTGAATTGGGGTGGTTCTTCCTAAATGGTTTTCCACTCTTCCTCTACACAAATTCGGGTTCATTTCCTCTTTATTTAACCTTCCCAATTTCTATCCCATTAGCGTAATTAGTATTTAAGCGTATAGCCCGAACGGGTAGGAAGACAGGTTGCTAAGTATATTTTCCTAAATGGTTTCCTACCCTCCCTCCACACCAATTTGAATACACTTATCCATATTTTTAATCCCTGCGTCTTAATACTCGTACCCGTTCAGGTTATACATAAACATGACCATTACTCTAATGGAGAATGGTCAAGGAAGGAAGAATTTTTAAGGGTATTTACCGTATTTACCTGGAAGGAGAGTTGAACACCATTTAGGAAAAAACAACCTTAGTAGACCCAACCAGTATTCTAGCTCCGACCTCCCCATTATCAGTAGGCTAGTCTTACCAGAAAGTGACGCCTAGTCCAGCGCCAAACTGAACCGAAGTTACGCTGCGTATTATCGGCCACGGAACTCTGATACACTTATTCCTGTATAAAACTCTATATCGCGCAACATTGGAAGGACGATAATCAGCCCGTTGAACGTACTGCGTCTCTTCGATCTCAGCCGGCCGATAGTCCGTTGGTCAGAGAATCGGTCACGTTGAAACTGTGTTTTCAAGTGAGAGGTGCCACACCGATGGATCCTTGGCACAATGTCAGAGAAGTGACTGATTTGTGTCCAATTTACTGCGGGCAGAAGATCCGCCGTGGATCATCCACTTTAGTGTGCCTCATTCAAAACAACGTCGCCGAAAAGACGCGGTGCGGCGTATCTTCGGTCCAGTATGGCACCAGCCTTAGACCTTTGGGCCACTCAAGTAGGTAACTTCATCTTATTCAACTTCACTCACCCCTAACACATTAGCATCATTAATTTATATATATATATGTGCGCCCGCTTTGGTGGCCACATGGTCCAAGGTGCTACTCTCACATCAGACTGGACTGTCGATTTCAGGAAGATAGTGGTTCGATACAGATTGAATGTACTGAGCGTGACTTTCTCTCAATGGTTTCCCCTGCTCTCTCTACGCAAATGAAGGTACTCTTTCTCTAAATTCAAGTTTAATAATTCTTATCCCATTAACGTAATTAGTGTATAAGTGTATAACCTTACTGGGTAGTAAGTATTGGTGTTAAAACAAATATGCGTACTGTCCGAATGGGTTATGAGACGCGTTGAAAAATAATTGTCAATAGTTCAACACAAGTGCTATTGACGGCATTAATTATAAGCAGTAGTGGTGATGAAGAGAGGCCTTTTGTAGAGGAAATGTACCTGTATTTGTGGGGAGAAGATAGGAAAACCAAGAGTTATAAATCACATGGGAAATATCAGCCCGACAGTGTTCTCGGTCGGGGATTCGAATCCCTGGCCTCCTATCAACCGAGAACAAATTCAATGCATATCTCACATCTTAAATCGCAAGATCACTGGTGTTTTGCTTATCAAAAGAAATAAAAATATTAATGATGTCTTGTCTTTGACCTTACTCAACCGAGTAGGTTACGTGACCCGAGTGGCCAAAGAGACTGTCGGGATATTTCAAACATGTTAACCACCTCCCTGTTAGAACCAGCGATTCAATTGGACTCATAATTCGTTAGTAACAGGTGGTGGGAGACTGGATTGGGCGAAGGGGGGGGGGGTATGACTCTGACATTCCGCACGGCTGCGGTCCAGCAGCGACTAATGCTATTTTATCCCATCTCTGAGGGGGTACCTAGGAGATCACGTAAGCCTTTTTATTCTTTATTCTTTTTTTGCTTTCTAATAATGGTGACCTGGTGGTCGAGGTGCAAGGTGTCAAACCTCTGTACTGAAGGTCCGGGGTTCAAGCCTCGGTCCCGGCACATATCTATCTGATTGCCAAACCCTTTCTTCACCTCTGACAAGACGTGTATTAATCACATCTTGTGAATGTGGAGAATGCCAGGCCTCCACTGTGGTTCGGATCCCACGTTAAGCTGTAGGCCCTCCATTTCATCTCAAAATCACCCTACCATTACACACTTTTGTAAGTGCGTATAACCCAAACGGGTAGTAAGACGCGGTTCTAATAATAATATTTTCTAATAGAAGAAATATTGTTGAAATAGTGAAAATCTTAGACCTCAATATTACGAATGCTATTGACGTTTAACGTGCTCTGAGCTCAAATAAGTGGGTCTTACTATTCTATACGTAACCTGCTTCGGTGGTCACATGGTCTAAGGCTTCACTATTGCAGTAGACTAGACTATTTATGACAGGGAGATCGGGGCTCAAATACTGGTTGAGTGTACTGAAGGTGGTTTTTCCAAAATAGTGTTCAACTCTACCTACACACAAATCTGGATACACTTCCTCTAAATTCAACCTTCCTCATCCCTACTCATTAACGTAATTAGTACATATGTGTATAACCTGAACCGGTTGAGAAGCGGTACTAAAATAAATCAGTCTGCTCTAATGTATATTTGGACACGAGGCTGCAGGTGAAACGATTTCATGGATTTAGTATGAACTTGATATTTAGTTTGTATATTATACTCATATCTCAAGGAGAAATTTAAGGGTAGTTTACCGACAGCTAATATTTGAAAACTCTAAGATTTTCGAGAATCGTTCTAACGATTTTGTTCAAAATAAATATCTGTGACGTGTTCTATATGATAAAACGATGGATGCATGATTGATAAAAACTTATCTAAAAATAATTTACTGAAAATTTATTTTTTTAATTATAAATAAGTCGAAAATGGTATTCATGATTTTGTACAGAATGGATATATGAAGAAAGCTTTATTTTATAAATAGCATTATTTAATTGTTTTTAGAGAAAAATATATTTAGAACTAGTTTTCTAACAACTTGTTTCTGAAAGATTATACCACACTATATAATATGCTATGAGAACGTAGGGCCTATATACGAATATTTTGTACTATTTGTGTTTGCGTCGCATCTCGGTAACCATTTGGGTCATATGCATACATATATATATATATATATATATATATATATATATATTGCACTAATGGGTTAGGTATGAATAAGGTTGACTTTACAGATCATTTAGCCGCATTTGTGTGGATTGTGAGAAACTGGTTAAAAAAACACCAGTACATTCATTCTGGATTTGAGCCCTAGCCTTACCTTAACCGGCAAAACAGATTAAAGGATTTACATACAGGGTTCTTACAGACATATGAAACATAAATTTCATGACTTTTCAAGGACTTTTTAAGGACTGAAACTGTTATTTCTTGTACTAGCTAAAAATAAACACGTCAATAAAAAATATTATAAGCCTTATCAGATTTTAAATAGATGAAAAAAAACTTTTCATTAAATTTAATAAATATATGAGACTATAAAAAAAGTAACTAAACTTTGTTGTCACTTACTTCACTCTCCTTGATTTATTGGTTAGTGCAATCATTCTAGATTCAGTACGTACATATTGTAGCATGGCTAGAACAGGAATTAGCGTGCCAAGATGGGTGGGAGATGAACTAATAGCTATCAGCCGGCATTTTAGTGCAAAACTGTAACTTTAAGTACTTAAAGTGTTGATAAGTAGTCAAATATGTTAAAAGAATTATTACAAATGACAGTTTTAAAGAAACTTGTAAGAAAATGGAGAATTCACATGAATTAAGATTTTTAAATATAGGAAATTAAAGAAAACGCATTGTATTTCATCGATAGTAGCACTAATGCATTTGTCAGAGAAGTTAACTCTGTTTCCCCTTATTCTATGGGTGCGACTATCTCTGAGCTGATGACGCGATAACAAATAAAACAAAAGCGGGAAGAGCAGTGGAGAGTAAAGTAATATATGAAATACATGCTTGTGGTATTTAAGCCATCACAGCTCCCACACACCCCTGAAAATCGTAGCCCAAGGCAGTTTCTAGGTCGGTACCTGATAATTTAGTTCTAACACCCTCACCCCAAAGGGTGGGATGATCTGGTTCTTCAGGCCGGATACCCGGGAAGGCGAGAATTAATTCCTCCCCTCTTCCCAGTCACTCACTGGTGGGACCGACACCGGGGGGACTCATGCCTCCTACCTATTCAGGGTAGTAACCGGAGTTATTTACTTCCGCTCAGAGAAGCAACCTCACAAGCTTCACTCTTCCCCCTGTGTAGGGGAATGGGATTACGCTCATTGCGCGTGGGAAAGTAACTCCCCACTAATTGTGCGTATGAGTGGAGGCACCCATGTTCTAGCCCATGCACTACTAACTGTCCAGGCTAGCACTGGAGCACTAAAACGGCTCACCGCACGAATAGCGAGGCCCGGGCCCAGAACCCCAGACCCGATCTCCACCACGCTGCCAACACCACCACTCATTGTCAATTAAACACATCCCACAGAGTCCAACCCATTGCTGGGCCGCCGCCTCAAGACAAGCTCATGATGTGGGCTTGGGAGCCCAGACCTGTGTACTACTTATAACAAAAGTAGTCTAACGGAGGCATACCAATCCACAGGGCCACCCCGAGCACCTGTAGGTAACCGGTGAAAGCATCAGTCTCTCTGGCATGGGTGTAAAGTAAACAGGAGATAACAGCTAAGGCTTGATCAAAAAGGATGCGCTAGATATTTACCGCCCCAGTGCTTATTAAAATCACGGTCTTTACAGCCAATTTTCACAAGCTTTTCAAAAATAAATATTGAAACCTGGAAATTCCAGGACTTTTCAAGGCCCAGAGCCATTTAAGGACTTTTCCAGGCCTTGAACAAAGACACATCAAATTCCAGGTCTTTCAAGGACCGTATGAACCCTGTACATAAATTCTTGTTGTTACGCACACAACCATTCACAGGAATTCATCTTAACTATTTACATATTTTAATATGTTTAAAAATGACATCTGAACACGGAAATCAATTCTAGAATATTTGGCTTAGCACACCAATGCTATAACACTAAGTTGTCAAGGATTAGTCCCGTGCTCAAATTAATATAGATTGACACTTAAACTGCGTGCCCACCAATGCGGCTATAACTTGTCACTGGGGCGAGGTAAAAAGGTAGGTATAGAACAAATTACTGGTGGAGATGTAAGATAGTAAATTTTCCGCAGAAAATGTTCCGTTTTGGAAAAAAATTCAGAAATATTTATTTAATTTTTAACATGAAATGTTCTACCTATTTAAGGTGGGGATGTAGGAAACGTGAGAAAATGCCTGACGTTTTTATAGAAAAATATATTTTTGGCAAAAATAAATAAAATATTGCTGCAGTAGAAACATAAAGTTTCATTTGGATTGTTTATTAATAAATCAAAGATCAAATCTCTATATTTTACTAGAAAAACGAATCCCATCTTTTTTATTTATAAATTGGTCAATGTCAACATAGTTCGCTTCCTTTATATTAATGATTTAAGTGTTCTTTTGGACAATAGACTTTATTTCCACTATCATGTTGACCATATAATATCCCAATCATTGAAATTCGGACTTAATAAATTTATTACCTCATAATTTAATAAAGTTGACTGTTTTTTATTTCTGTACTATTCCCTGGCTAGATATAAGCTAGAATATGCCATTGTTGCTTGTAATTCCATCTCTCAGGTCGGAAAACGTTCAAAGAAAATTTGTCGCCGCGTGCTTTGATATATTCTTTAATAACCGGATTTATTAATGATTATGACAGAATTCGAAACCTCTAAGGGCTCCAAAACCTCTACTTACATAAACTTTATTGTGATGTCCTTGTTGTTTTTAATATTTTCAATAGCAACATTTCTTGTAAGCTTGCCCTTGATCATGTAGGTATACATGTCTCTTCTCGGTCTCACGTAATCCAAAATTATTCTTTCTCAATAGCTCTTACAAGGTGAGTCCTATAGACTATTGTATCCACAGCACTAATCCTACATTTGTCGAATTCGACTTTTATCATAAAAGAAAAGCCAAACTTATATAATAAAGAAAATTTAAAATTATTATGTTTATCGGTATGTAAAAAAAAGTTATGGAAAATCGGAAGCTTATATAGTTTGATTTATGAAAATAGATCAATGAGTATATTTTTAAACTCTGTCAAATGACAGTGTTGCAATTATTATCATTATTTAGAAAATCAGAGCATTTTAGTTTTTTAAAGTTGGCTTATCTCAATAGAAAAACAACTTAAGCAATCATATTTAAGTGTTCTGAAAAACACTGAATAAACCATGTGTATATGATTCTTAATACAAACTATGGCAAGGTTATAGCTTATAAAACATTAATAGAATTTAAAACAAATCATGTATAAAGATACAAATAATAAATTATGACTAAAGTTCGCTATTTTGGATTTAAATGAAAAAATCAATAGATATTTTCCTCCTAGGTATTGTTCCTATATTGAACACGACCGACATTTATCGTTGGGTGTGACGTCACTTGAACGGATTGCACATGCGCAGACTTCAATACTAAACAGAACATTAGCTGGACTCCCCCGATAGCGCTCCGTAGCCGTGACGTCAGTTAGGGCAGGGTGCAGGCTCTAGAATAATGGAGACTGTGAAACAAGCGGAGCGTACACAGAAGTAATAAACAGGGAAAACATTTCATTGTGTTACAGATGACGTCCAAAATGTGTTTACTGATAGTCGACCTTGATGGTCATGGGGTAAAGTGCTCGCATCAGGACCTGGTGCTCGTGGGTGCAAGCCCAACAGAATTTGGCGTATTTTTCTTGAGCGATAAAAATCCACAGCACAACTTCCTAAGGAGGATAAATAAAACCGTTGGTCCCATGTCATTTGTGGCATCTAATATAACCCTGTAAGGTATGTGAAAATAACTTTCGGCAAAATTGGTAAGTAGGCCCTTTCGATCTCGTTCATAGGATTTCTCGTGGGCTGATATAATCAGTCGGTTCAGAAAGTGCACATTAAATACCTCAAATAAAATAGATTAAAAATTGTACACTGATACCCAGTCCCCAAAACAAAAAGCTATTACAAATTTCTCATAAAATTTACTTATTTTATACCATAAATATTTTATTTATATTACAAAGCATAGGGAAACCACTGTAGTACTTAAGGAAATTTAAATGGTTTTGTTGTAAATAACCTGTGAGTGCCTCAAATGTCTAAAAGACTGTTTATGGCATTTCTTTGTATATGCATTTTGTAGAAATAAACATTTGGGCCAGAAGCGATTCTGATGCCTTAAACCATAGATTCTCAAAGTGGGGTCTGCGAGATCATCCAAGAAATCCCATCATTATATATATTTTTAGACATTATAAAATTGTATATGAAAGTGTTAAGTCGCTCCTATATACTAAACACAATGGAGCTGCCTTCCCTGCGAGAAAGTGAGGCCCAAAAGTAGGGGGTTTGCCACGTCCCTTTTCCCCACACCTTTTAGAGGAGTATTTGGGAATTCACTTTTGTTTTAGTTGTATCTTCAGACAGGACAAAACAATTTCATAAAAACCATTGAAACATTTGATACCCCTTCCAACAACTTATTTGTGCCAACAATGAAACGAAATCGATTTGTTGTTGAATTAGACTTAAGGAGATAGTCACTTAAATTGCTCCAGATTCAAATTATATTTTAAAGCAACATAAGCATTTCCATCAATTATATCAGTGGTTATAAATGCATAAATATAATACATATGTTTTCTTTATTTTTTCTTGTAATTATTATTTTCTCATTTATTTTAAAAAATATATTATGATTAAAAACTTATAAATACACTTAACTACATTTATTTTATTTTAATTTATATTGTAATTATAAAAAATATTACTAATATCCTTATAATCCCTATAAATACATTATTATCATCTTTTAAATCATTTAGCTTAAATCAAGGGGCCCATTTCCTGGTTAGAGCGTGACTAAGAAGTTTGAGAACCACTGCCTTAAACTACACGGCCATCAGTGCCAGAATGTTAAATATAGTTTTCACATATTTTTCATGGACATTATGATATAGTTCATTTTATGAAGGAAAAACTAGCCATTCTAATCATAGCGATATATTTGGTTTCCTGACATCACGTTTATTAATCGCTCTAAATTATTGTTTAAAATTTTCCGGAAGCAGTAATTTAAAGTGGACTGGAAGGGGACGCGAGGAAAGGCTGGTATTTTTACAGTTTTTATGGTAAAAATTTTTTTTGCACAAAATAAATAAAATATTTCTCCAGTACAAACATAGAGTTTAATTTTCTTCACATGGTGACCCCAAAATTTCTTGAATATCTTTCGAGGGTGTTATGGAATTTAATGACAACTTATTCTCTTCATTTAAAATGTTTTTTAGATATTACCACCATGCTAATGGCAGATATTCAAGAATTGTTGGTATCACCATGTGAAGAAAATTAAACTCCATGTTTGTACTGGTGCAATATGTTATTTATTTTGATCAAAAAAAGTTTTGCCATAAAAACTGCAAAAACACCAGCCTTTCCTCGCATCACCTTCCATTCCACCTTAAGACACTTCAATTCCAGGCAAATATGGGCTTTATTTGGAATAATTATAACTATCATGTTGAACTATTGACATATGTGGTATACAGCAGACCCAACGTTAGTGACACATTCAACCACCAAACGCTGTAGTAGATACTTGAATGCGAAAGAGAACTAATCGCAGCTATTGTTTCATTGAAACTCATTTGATGTTACTGGTGTTATTAATGTTCTTAGGAGAAATTAAACTGAAGTGGAAACTTTGAATCTTGGGCTATCTTAAGTGATACATTATATTATTTAAATAGGTCAAATGGTCATACATTCTAAGGCGTTACTCTCTAACGTTACTAGACTGCCAATAACAGGGATATTTGGCTTCAAATTCCAGTCGGATGTACTGAGGTTTTTTTTATAAATGGTTTTACACTTTCCCTCCATGCAAATACGGGTATACTTCCTCTAAATTCAATCTTCTTCATCCCTAGCTCACTAGCGTAACTAATATATATGCGTATTACCTAATCAGATAGTAATACACAGTTCTAAAAAAATAGGTAGAAAAGTAGCTAAACGAAAATAATGAAAGGAAACTCTCCCATCACACCTTTTCACTCTAATTACAAAATAATCCCGTGCTGTCTTTCGGGCAGAATGGTCATCCTGACCGACAAACCCGGTCAAGGTTTTGTTACCAACTTGGATTACAGTAGAGATGACGTCCTACTTTCTTAGAGTTAAAGGGGAGTGCGGATATTTTATTCGCATGAAACACGCGGTATCATAAAGGAGGTAATCCAGTGGGTTTTTTTTGTTTGTTTTTTGCCGCGGCTGCTGACCACGCGAGGAAATTATACAAGGCCAAGTGCCCATTACCGCGGGGTTGTCAAGTATCTGTGAAGTGTAGGTCAGTGGGGAACCGACTCCTCACAGGTTGTTCAACCATTGACCATCATCTGTTACGTTGCATGAGAGAAAGAAACCGTCTCACTCATGTACTTTAATAAAATACACGTCACACACCTTAAGAGCAAGGAGGTATACTTATAATTGATTGTGTTTTGTTTGAATGTGGAAGTTTAACATAAGGATTACTAACGATATATTCAAAAACTTTGTGGGTGGACACTTGGTCCAAGGTGTCATGGTAGCAGTCAGTATATTCCATTCACGATAGGTTTTTACCTGGATGACAGTTCTAAAATCATATGTTTAGGTTTTGGGTTGCCAACACTTGTAAAATATCACTGTTTTGTTATATGTAAAGATCTTTAATTACCTGTTATATATTACATTTAAAATAACGTAAACTTAAGTTTTCTCATACTATTTCATTTTTTTAAATAATTTCTTTTATCCAACTCGAAACAATATTTTAAACTTAATTAAAAGTACCTATTTTTCGTTTTGGAACGTTACTGATTTTGTGTAATATAGTGCACACATCAATATCTTTTATTACAGGCATCTTATTTACTTGGAAAAGAGAAAAAAAAAATTACATACAATAAATGATTTTATGATTATTTTATCATATTTTGAAATATTTAACTGAATAAAATATTTTCATCAACTGCCTGTCATCATTGTAAAAAATTTGTTTACCGTTATGTTCAATCATATGGTTTAAATTCGTTAGTCACCATTATAAAGATATGTTCGTTAAAAGTTTTTGTGAAATTGGTGTTAATATTTTTTTAAGGGGAATAAAACTATAAATAAACTTTGTGTCCGACCTCAAATAAATATATAAATAATATTGTCCTAAATTACTGTGGTTAACTATCACATAAATATATTATCATCTGTTTTCATTACAGTTATCCAAAGTGATGGATGTCAGCTGTTGGCGTAGTGATATATTAAGGATTACTTCTAGTAACATTTAGAGCTGTCATCCATGTAAACTTAGCTCGTGAATGCCTTATAACCTGTATTTCTAGTTGATAGGGAGGTCAGAGTTTGAATCTGCTGAGATCATTAAGATGCTTTATTAATACACTGCTTCTTATTATCCGTTTGTGTTATAGGCATATAGACCTATATATATCAAGCAAATGAGTTAGGGATGAGAGAGGTAGAATGTGTGAGTAAATACACCGTCTATTTATATGTAGAGCGACAAAGAGAAACCACTTAGTAAAAACAACTTTTAATACACCTTATCAATATTCAAAACATGACCTACCTTTATTGAAAAACCAAACTAAATGAGCTTTATATCTAAACCGCGTGTCCACCGATGTGGACACTGATTTTGGTAGTAAGAACAGTAGAGAAAATTCAAACATTATTCTTTGCGGCCAATATTGATAGGATTTTACTATATCATCTATGTTATTCAATAGGTTTTGCTAAAATCTATCAAAAGGGACAGCTACAGATAACATGACTTAATGTATGAATATATAAAAATTGTTTTAATAACTTTAGTAACTAACTTCTACTGTTATTCCTACCAAAATCATACTCTAGTTATCCATATGTGATTTATCTCTGAGGTTTTCTCAACCTCTCCACGCGCTAATGCGGTTGTATTTCCCTTTTCTTTAAAAAATCCTGCTCTCACCATTCTTTCCTTTCGAACTAAGCCGTTACTAAACAATATACCTAAATCAGTGGACATGCGGATAAAGGCTGACCTGGTCTCGGTTGGCTGGTTTTCTAAGAGGGATTTATTCTCAATGGTTTCCCATTTTCCCTCGACCCGAATGCTGTGTACATATACATATCCTCTAAATTCTACCTTATTAATTGTTCCTGTCTCATTAGTGTGAGTGTGTATAGACCAGAAGAGCAATAAGACCCAATGGAAAAAAATAAAATAAACATAGACTGATAATTATAATTTATTTTAATCTTAATTTTGCTTTACTAAAGGGCTGGCCAACAGTTAAGACCACTAACAGGCTAACACCGATAAATAATAATAATAATAATAATAATAATAATAATAATAATAATAATAGTACTATAATAATAAATAATAATAATTAATAAATATAGTACACACATGTAGGAGCGTAGTCAGAAAATTTGCTTGTTGGGAAGCACAGGCTAGTAATTTAATTTATTTGGGGTATTTAACGTGCACTTTCTGATAAGCACACAAGAATTTCTATGAGCAAGAGCGAAAGGACCTACAATTTGGTCGGTAAAGGTATTTTCACGCCACATTTACATGCCCCAATTGACATGAGACCAACGGCTTTACTTCCCCTCCGAAGGAAGTTGTGCTACGGATTTTTATCACTCAAGGAAAATTCGTCAACCCCAGCTGGGTTTGAACCCACGAACATTGGTTCCTGAGGTGAGCACCTCACCCCAAGACTATCGAGGTCAACGACAGGCTATTTAAAAATGAAAATTAATCGAAAAATTGTTGTAAGCACACTCAGTCAAGGCAAAGTGTACGTTGATTCGTTGTTTGGTTTTAATTAGGTAAAATTGTTTACAAATACAACTATTTAAACACTTTAAACACATGAAATATCCACAGAATAATTGAAATAATCTCTATGCTAAGATAAATTTATTCTCCTTGGTTGTTACATGAATGTAGAAATAACTTTTGTTTACAAAATCACTATGTCATGCCATGAGATATCCGTGAGATATTCATTCTCTGTTATATTCATATTTTATACTAATAACAACGATCCGTGAGACATTCCTTCCTTCTCTTATTATATGTAACATCATTACTGTCATTCCGTGAGGGTTGCTCCTTCTCTTATTATATGTAACATCATTACTGTCATTCCATGAGTCATTCCCCCCTCCCCTTCTCTTATTATATGTAACATCATTACTGTCATTCCATGAGACATTCCTCCTTCTCTTATTATATGTAACATCATTACTGTCATTCCATGAGACATTCCTCCCTTCTATTATTATATGTAACATCATTACTGTCATTCCATGAGACATTCCTCCTTCCTTATTATATGTAACATCATTACTGTCATTCCATGAGACATTCCTCCCTTCTCTTATTATATGTAACATCATTACTGTCATTCCATGAGACATTCCTCCATTCTCTTATTATATGTAACATCATTACTGTCATTCCGTGCGGGGTTGCTCCCGTGTGTAATTCCGAAGAGTACTACAGCTCAAACCTTGTGGTGTGGGTTTTTGTATTTTACTAATAAAAAACAGTGGAATTTATACAATTTATTGTAGCCACTTTTAAATATTTTAAAAATTTTAGAAATCAAACAAAATAAAAGAATCAGCTTTTGAACATGTTAATCTTTTAAATTGATCCCAAAGATGATGTCGTTAACTGAAGAATGCTGAAAACTATTTTTCTATACGTTTACGATTCAAGTGAATTTTGTATTTAATATCCTGGTTAATTAGCAGTGAGATAGGTTCTTAAGGAATGCTTTCAGGTGATATATTACAGAAATGTCGGCTGTCAGAAGCTGTTGTCACCAGCAAAGAGCAAAGACCTAGTGGTGCTTCAAAATAAAATTCACTTAACACTTAATTAGTCTTAGAGATAATGTTAAAATATTTTGAGTCTAATCATCTCAAAATACACATTTGTGTGCGTAAATAATTATTTTAGAAATTTACATTTTCTACAAACAGAAAATATGTGTGTTCTAATTAATGCGGCATCACTCAATGTTATTAATGTCAATGAATTTAGGGGTAACTGGAGGTATCCTGAAACCCCAAGTGGCTACGTCCCTGCATACACCCCCTCTCAAGCTCCCACGAGGGAATGAAAAGCAAGCTGTCCACACGACGCGACGCCGAACTGCGCGAGCCAAGCTGACAATCAATCGGTTGTACCTCGTCTTGTTTGCCGACCGGCGTCATATGGTAATCGTGGCCTGGAAATAAGCCACTGAACAAATGGTCTCTGTTCCACTTTGGGTGCAGCGGGGCCGAGGAGCCTGAGACATACTTAACGGCTTGGACAAGGATCCTTACCAAGCCAGCGGCGTAGCTCTGAGATGAAAGAAAGGGGAGGTCCTAAACGACGTGGTTTGTAATGGTGTTTCTTTTAATCGTAGTTATTATTTATATTTTTATTTTATATATATATATATAGAGAGAGAGAGAGAGAGAGAGAAAGGAAACCCCCCTTATTTTAGAACGAGATGATTGGCTTGGTAGTCAAAGTTCCCAGACTATTTTTACAGCATTCAGGTGTCAAGTTTTTTCAATTTGATTTTTTTAATGTAAAGATTTGCTTAGAATCTATGGGTCGATGTTTTAAAGTATATTTTGATTATGATGAAAAAAAAGTTTTGTCTTATAGCTAAGGTTCGAAATTCCTTTTCATGCACGTCAAAAATTAATGAGTAAACATAAATTTAATCATAATGTCTAATTATTTGGTCGATACGTGTTTTCACACATATCTCACACACACCAGCCAGCACGCGGACAAAGACACTAATTTCCGCTTGTCTGAACTAACAGTGACAGAGAAGTTGGCATTCAAATCCCGACTGGGTGACTTTATTAAATAGTGTCTTCTCAACTCCATGTAAATGTAGGTACAATTCTCCTGTAGTTCTATCTCCATAGTCCTTACTCCATTTGTGATAAATGAGGCTAGTTCATATGGGTAGTAAGGCACTGGGGAGGTGAGTGAGTACGCAATTGAGGCTGTTGGCACCTGTGAGTGGATTGTTAGTAAACTTTGAATCATTACTACCCCGTAGACCAAATCTCGATCTCACCCAGATTTAAACAAGAGTATTTGTTAGAATGTGTAGGAGACAGGGGTAAAGGGAGAGACAGTCCAACAACATACATTTTCTGGAACAACAACTTTTATATTTCAAACCCCATTCAATACCAAGCAAATAGTTTTTTTTTATACCTTAAATATAACAGAGAGTTCTTTTAGCTCTAATCTAAAATGCACCATAAAGGTATCATGATTGTCTAACAGATGGCAGCAATAGCTCAATTTGAGTTGAAATTAGATTCTTCCCTTTTCTCTTGTAACCTTCATTTGTTCTTTCATTATGTTTAGGTTATCTACGCAACAATCTAGAGCATGGTTGAGTCTTTTTGTTTATTTGTATGTTAAAACAAACAAGTAGTTTAGCTTTAAAAATGGATATCTGCAAACTAGAATAAATTGGTTCACGTGCTCACCGTAGTGGGTCGTTCTGCATTTAAGTTAGTCTATAAACCACGTAATGATAAAGCAATTGTTTCAAACCCACACCAGCGGTCACGTGAACTAAACTTCAAGCTTATCTAGTCGGGTTTTACAGCAAATTCGGGTTAATGATCCCGACCAGCTGTACTGAAGGGGGAGTAAGGGGTCCTAAATGGTTTCCCACTGTGTACCCATAATAATGTGAGTACATTATCTCTAAATTATACCTTACTCATTCCTACTTCCTTAATTTAATTAAAACATGTATATCCTCGACGGTTAGTAAGAAATGGACAAGGAAAAAATACTTAAAACACAATTGAGGCTGTTAGCGAGTGTGAATACACTTTTAGTGAACTTCTAATCATTCTTACCTCGCCTGCTAAATATTGAACTCATCAATATTTTAACTTTATTTAATGGATGTTTCATTATTAAATAATTTAACGATCCAACATTCTGGAACACAGTCAATTCTCTTTGCTAATTTATTTTCTAAAACAAACAAAATCTATGGAATTAAAAATACTGGTGGTATTGCGTATTTTGGACTAATAGTCACCGGGTTCGTTCCCAGGCATGACTGAGAAATGTACCGTTGGTTAAATTAAAGTTTACCCTTTCTCACAAATGAATCAATGCGAAGAATGTGGAAGACAAAATGTTGCGTCTGTTCCAGAATTAAGTTATTTTCTAAGTCATGTGTCGATCTAACCTGTTAGTTCGTAAAGTGCACTTTAAGTACCCCTAATAAAAACAGATAAGTAAAACTGTCCACCTTGTTTCTATGGCTGCACGCCGCTGTCAGAACGATATTCCTCAGGATTAGTATTTGTGGTGAGAGCTGCGAGTTCCCATGGTGCAAGACCTCAAACCCGGGACCCTACTGGTAAGGGAGACAGCCGTGGAGCTTTACAGCATCACAGAATTAATAATATTACAATATTGCATCCCTAGTGTACTACGCTTCAGCAAGGTCAATGGAGAGTTCAACACTTTATTACAATAATAAAATCTGGGGTTAAATGTTAATGTGCAATAAATTAGATGTTTGAAGATTTTATAACATACAACGAACGTTTTAAGCCTTACACTTTGTCGAATATCATAAATAAGATATTAATTTCAAAGTAATAAAACTAAACGTCAGCTGTTGGACTTTATATGTCGCGTTTTATATCAAAATTAGCGATCTAAAAATATTGTTTTATCTACTGCGAGATTTTTTTCGCTCTATTTTATTAATGTTTTTTTCCGTGACGGCAAAGAGTGGGGTGAAGACTAAGTATTTGAGTTTCTAAAGTGTAAATATAGCTTACCTCGAGAGAGTTTAATTGTGGAACTACTTCAATACAGTATTTATCTAGTAGACCTACTTCAATACAGTACCTGTGTAACTACTTCAAGGCACTAATTAGGGGAAGTGTTTGAATACATTAACCAGGAAAGCTACCTGAATACATTAACTAGGGCGATTATTTGAATATGTATACTAGGATAACTACTTGAATGTACTAACAAGGGAAACTACTTAAATACAATAACTATTAGAAGTAGGCCTTACTTGAATACATTAACTAGGGGAGATATAATAACACATTATAACTATTTTAGTAATTAATTAGGCCAATTAATGGGACTATAATAACCAGGGGAACAACTTGAATATATTAATTTAGGCAGCTAGAACATTTTAGAAAACATTATAAAGAAACAAATTAAGTAAAGAACGTGATCTAATTTAAATATATAAAAAAAGTCCTGACTCACTGACTGACTCATCAACGCCCAGCCCAAACCCTTGGACCTAGAAAGCTGAAATTTTGCACTAAGGTTCCCTTTATGATGTAGACAAGGAATAAGGCCGGATTTTTCGAAATTTCCACGGGATAGGGAATAACGAGCATTTATATTTCAGCTTTAAGTTGCCTTAAACGTAACTATAATTATCAAGACTTCAAAATTGGCATTTAAGTAGGTAATTATAATCACTAGTAACCATTTTCAGGATTTTCCAAATTCCCATGGGATAGGGAATAAAGAGAATTTATATAAATAATTCTTATACCATGAGTGAATCACGAGACTGCTTGTATACTATAAGATAAGATTTGGATTGTAAAAAGTTATGTTATTAAGTTATTAAGTTAGTATGATTTGTGAATAAATATTATTTACAAATTAAATTAATTAATAACATTAATAAACATTACTGTTTACAATCAAGTTAAATCTTATCTTATATTAGGGAGCTTGGGGAACTATTTGAATAGACAGACCCGAATTGCGCCGAATAATTCACCATTACTAAGGGTTGAAGAAGGTTCACTAATCCCGAGCCCAAATTGCGCCAATCCATTCAGATAGAAGAAGGTGCAGACCTGAATTGGCCAAGCCGTGTACACGAATTCCGAACAATCTGTAATCCCATTCAACTCTTAACCCCAAACCTATCTCTAACCTAACCTAACTTTCATTTACTATTTTGAACAAAGCCATTATGAATTTAATTTTTACCCCGCAGTTCGTGTAATGTATTACCGAGCTCGGATGAGCTGTTCCACAATTAGCTATATGATACTATTCTATAAACATGTATTCTGGTCTTGGAGGTACTCATTTAACTATTTTTATTTATTTATGTTTTTTCATTTGGTGCAATTTGTTTTGCTTTTTTAATTTTTTTTTACAGTTGGTGCAATTCGGGTCTGGTATCGGGAGGTACTTTTGGGTCCTTGGTGCAATTGGGTCTGGTCACTCCCTCAGCCAGCAAGATTTGCCGTATTCAGGTGAGCCCACTTGAATATATTAACTAGGAGAATTAGTTGATTACATTAACTAAGATAGCTACTTTAATAATGTGTTAACTTGGAGAAATATTTATAGACAGTAACGAGTGGAACTACTTCGAAACATAAATATTAGACCTATTTCAAGACTGTAATTAGTGAACAATTTAAAAATACAACTAGAATAACTAGTTAGTTAATATTAGTGTTTTTATTTTCTGTAGCGCTTTAAGCAGATCGTCAATTTCCAACAACGGGGCATACTGCTCTATATTAGTGATTTAAAACAAAACAACGCACTGAGTTATTGTAGCATCAAATGATTGCAACCCATATTAAACTTTCAAATAATGGCTAAAACATGTGTATAACTTTAAAAATTACGTTGAATTCATAAAATTAAAAAACGGGTTCAGATACGGCACTATTTAAAAAAGTTTATCTGAATAATTATTAATCTATTATTAGTTAATGCAATATATACAGGGATTATTTTATGTTATGTTTATTGGAATAGAAGGGGATATTTTTAATGAATTGCACCCACATCAGCGTGAATAGGATATGGAACAGCCAACGTTATTAAAAATATATAAAAGCTCACTTTCATTACACTCTGCTGAGATTTAATCAAGCAAACTCTTCATCCTAGTATGGCCGTATATTGCAAACCTGGTGGATATATGTGGTCCCTACCAGCATGGATATTTTCATAGCTCCCTCAAAATTCGAATTAAATTAAAAAATGACACCTGGACATGGTACCTGAATCCAGGGCCTTTGGCTTAGCATTCCAATGATCTACCACTCATCTATCTAGATAAAATCAATTCAGGGTATTCTTCAATTTGACTTAAGCTATGAGTGAAGAATGTTTCTTATTATCGGATGATTCCTAGATAGCTCAGTCGGAGAGCATTGAAGCGATAAGCCAAAGATCCCGGATTTGATTCCCGTGTCAAGGTGTCATTTTTTCAATATATTCAAATATGAATCAGTTACAGCTGATATCCGTAGTTATAATCTTTCCTCCCCTTCACCTATACAGAGTATTTGGAAATCATAGCCCTAAACTGCACATATATCTTGTTTGAACCAAAAGTAATACAAATCCTAGTCACTCACACCAGAAAACTATGTTTAATACTATTACATTGTGTTCAAAGTTTAGCGTACAGCGCGAGATAGCAAAGATGTTCAAGCATGCGTAACAAACAAGTTGCATAGGATTAGGGCGTGGCACTACACACCTCGATATCTTGGAGCATGGCAGCAGATCATAGCACAATTAATAGTAAAAAAACACACCAGTCCATCTAGCAATGCCAATATTATCTTGGGGGTCATCATTAACTGTCCTACATCACAGAAATGCTTGCCATTATTACATGTGCAGTGATGCACACCTAGCTCCTATGCAACCTGTTGTAACGCATGCTTGAACAGCTTTGTTCTCCCGCTCTGTACGCTGAAATTTGAATACAATTTAATGGTATTAGCATAGTTTTCCGGATGTGAGTGTCTAGGGATTTTGTATTATTTTGGTTCAAACAAGCTATATGTGCAGTTTAGCTATGAATTTTCAAACACCCTGCATAATTGTATAACATTTCTTTTTTCTTCTAAAGTGCCCCGATGAATAATATACAATCATCATCGGTTCGGTGTACTTATGTTTTCTTTCCAATGTGTTTCCCACTCACCCTACACGTAAATTCGGGTACACTTCCTCTAAATATAACTTTCCTAGTCTACTAAAACCATTCGCGTAATTAGTATATAAGCGAATAACCCTAATGGAAGTAAGACGTGGTGCTAAAATAATAGTTAAAGATTCAATTTTTTAAAGTATAATGTGTGGTGATGCATAGAAAATGTATGATTGAGAATTAGGAGCATATGAATCTAATATATTGTGAAAATAATTCAAAATATGTTTGATTGAATTGCTGAAAATTTATAACATAACTGTTAAATTTTCTTTTTCCTTGTTACGCATTTAGTGACGGCTAGTTTCAATGTTCGCCAGCATAATCTTCAGGTCTAATAAATTGGTGTACGTGACTGATGAGTCTCACGTAAAGCTTCGTGAACGTTAGTATAACTAAACGCGGATATCCCGGATGGGTATTAAGACGTGGTGTAGAAAACACGTCCACCAATGGTTGTATTTATTACTCTTACTATTATTATATTTTTTAAATCCAAGCCTATTAAGTGAAATGTTCCCAGAAGCATCGAAACAATCTATAGTTATACCTATACAAAAAAAAGGGGTCCAGAGCAAATATTTGTAGCTTATATCTTTCCACTAAATACTTTCCTAAATAATTGAGAAAATAATGCATGGCAAATCTTTCGTCATCTGAAAAATAGACTATCTGGAAACCAACATGTTTTTTGTAAACAATAAATATATTAAACTAACCCAGTAGACTTTCTGGGTCATGTTTCCCCCTAAGTTTCCACTCAAGGTTAGATTGATGCCATTTATTTTGACTAAAGTAAACCTTTGGATCTATGTCAGCAAAGTATTATTCTATCAAAATTGAGTAATTTAGGTATTTTGTAGATTTACTATATGAATTGGTTTGGGAGCTATTTGCATAATATATATTTTACCATATAAATATAATATCGCCTCCAACTCCTTTTTTACCCTTTTCTTTGTGGTACAACTCAAGGGTCTAATCTAGATCCTCTACTTTAAATATGTTTATTGATGACATTGGTAAGTACAATACATAAAATCTACAAACTATTCACTGTTTTCTGATGACTTAAACTTTTCAAAATCATCAATTTAGTTGAGCATTGATTGTGTAGATTTACATGTCGACATAAATGATCTATTGAAAATGGAATATCAATAATTCTAAAACTAAATCGATAGCTTTCACAAAAAAAAAAACCACCCCTATTTTGTTTCACTTATAAACTCGATCTTGATACTATTGAACGCTGTCTATATATTAATGGCCAAAGTTTTATTTGAGACCAAAAGTTCTACTTCCACTATCATGTCGATCAAATTGTTTTTTCGCTCACTTGAATAACTTGGCTTTATTAAGTTTATCAGCTTTTTATTTTCTAAAGTAGACTGTATTTTAAGTTTTTATTTTGTTTTGGTCGTGTCAAAGCTCCAATAAACTAGTGTAGCGTGGAATTCCATCACTTTAACTGACTCTCAAATTGGAAAGTTTTCAACGCCAATTTGTATTGTAAATTCTTTTTAATCGCGTTCACAGTGATTATGATATAATTCGAAACCTCCTATGGCTTCAAACTCTCTTCTCACGAAGATTGTATTTGGATGCCCTTCTTGTTTTGAACATTATTTAATAGCATAATTCCTTGTCAATCTGTCCTTGACCATGTGGTTATTCTTGTGTCCTTTCGTGCCTCTTGAAATCCTAAAATATGTTCTATAGGTAGTTCATACAAACTCAGCCCTCTTGGCAGTTGAATAAGCAGCGCTAGATAATAGGTTTTTAGAACATGATTGTATCACAAAAGAAAAAGAAAAATAAGAGATTTATTCAAGAATCACACTTATCATTAAGCACTTTCCATTTGTTTATTGTCTACTCTTCAATAAATTATTACTACCATTTAGTCATATAATTTACTATTCTCCCTTTTTATATTTACTGGTCATTAAAATTGTTTTATTGTTATCGGTTTATCACTTGTACACCAACATACTATAATTATATTTAGTAAGTCACATGAGTTGTTTTTTTCGGTGATATCTTATTAAAGATCTCAACTGTTGGCTAGGACTTTAATAAAGAACAAGTGAAATTTAAAATTGATATATTATTATTATTATTATTATCATTATCATTATCCTTTTTAAATATCATTGTTTTTACTACTCTTAAAATATTTAATTATTACTTTTATAATCTATCATTAATAATTAGGTCCTATTTTTTGTAATTGTTCAGCATAATGTATCATTATTTAGCTATTATTGATTATTTTATTTTGTGTTTATATGTGCTTCTATGGTATTTGTGTACTTTTCAGTGCTGGGCTGCCGTACGTCTCAAGACTGTTGGCTAACATTATAATAAAGGAAATTATTATTACTAGCACTTTGAGATCCGTCGACGCA
Organism: Timema cristinae; assembly: GCA_039000515.1. Classification (NCBI taxonomy): domain Eukaryota; kingdom Metazoa; phylum Arthropoda; class Insecta; order Phasmatodea; family Timematidae; genus Timema; species Timema cristinae. The sequence goes on from JBCFYV010011172.1 coordinate 77,733,485, forward strand.
GGATGGTCACTGGTATCTTTTACAAAATTTAAAAACCATGTAAAATCCCGTTAGGAGAGAGTAATAGAGGTAAAACAGATAGTTCAAACACTATATTAAATAGACAATACAAAGATATAAAAAACTTATTATTATTAGCACCACGTCTTACTACCCGTCCGGGTTATACACACTTACGCTAATGTGTAATGGTAGGGTGATTGTGAGATGAAATGGAGGACCTACAGTTTAACGTGGAATCCGAACCACGGTGGAGGCCTGGCATTCCCCACATTAACAAGATGTCTTGTCAGAGGTGAAGGAAGGGGGAAAAAAAACTTATTAAAATCGTTAAAAATCAATCTTAATATGAGACAATTGCAAAATGAGTCACTCTAAGTGAGACTAAAATTGAATTTAAAAGATTTGGCTGGTGTATAAAATGGAATAAACAAATCACTCCATCCACACTTTCACGTGACAAAAAAATGAAGAGCACTATTAAATCCAAGGCCAGACTAATAGGGGCATGCCTGCGACACTCTACCAAAATGATGTCTACACTAGGGGAACATCACTGAGTTTAGACACGTGAGGTGTATCATTATTATTAGCATCGCGTCTTACTACCCATTCGGTTATACGCACGTGAGGTGTATCCATTCTCAATAAAAACCATGAATCAGTTAAATACGCCCAACGAGGAGTTTTGTCGCAATTACCTCCTCTCATCTAGACTTTTGTATAGAAGAGGGCCATCGTGACAAACTGTCACTAATTAACTGCAGCTTGTTATGAACCAGGGCCCAAACCCACTATACATGCCAGGTGCGTAAGACCCCACGTCGAACATAGCCCTTGAGATCTAAAAACATCACACCCAATACAGTGATTGTAGTATTTTCTCTTTGATGCTGTTGCAAATAAATATGAGAGCCCTAAATTTCAGACAGTTTCCTTTTGATAGATTACACTGTTCATTAAATGATAATTATTATTGTTTTTTTATCAAACTAAAGTGAGGTTGATTGAATACTCATATTAACTTTAAGGTAAGAGGTATTTAACTTTGAAATTGGGACAGATAGAACTCTCTTGACCGTTAGATGGACCTTAGGCACACACTGTACCACTACTTGGTTCTGAAACGGCAGGTCTGAACACAAGGAAAGTGTGACTGACCCAGCAGGCCGAAGTTAATTTCTAATCGAGGTCGTCAGGAACTATACATACATATACAGGTACTATACATACATTTCATAAGATGGTTCCTTCTTCCTACAAGTAAAGAAAACATAAAACAAGCTGACCAAAGTGAAATGTCATAGGAATTTTTTTTAATATGAAATAATTTATATTTAATTTGTAACAAATTAAATTAGCTAATTCTACCTAAACGTTATAGTAAAATATTTTTAGTTTAGTTTTATTTAAAATCCTATATAATAAATAATATTAAATCCATTTGAAATGTCTTAGTTTACATTTATTAACTTTAAATCAATAAAGTGCATGAGATACTTCAAGAAAAATATTAGATTTAATTTATTGGAAGGCATATAACCTGAATGGGTAGTATGACGCAATGGTAAAAAAGCTTTTTAAAACTAATGGAAGATTCAAATTTGACCATTTTAAACAAGTAACAGTAATTGGGATTACACTTTGTTTTTCTGTACATAAGAAATCACCAACTATGTAGGCCCTGTATATTATAATTTATATTCTTAATATTTGACTGCCGATTCTTATTTACTCGAAACCACTTAAGAGAACGATAAAGTAAATTTATGAACGTACCCGAGAAATCAGAAGGCCGGCTAGTAGCAGGTGTAGTAGTAACCTCATGCCTGCCAGTCGCATGCAGACACTTCCCAGAACTCCTGCAACAAATTTATTAGCATATATAAGAAAGGGAATCTTTTTGTTTAGTAAAGTAAAATCTCCCTCAGAGGATTTTACTCTGTAACGAACAGTTTACATTTCCCCGGCAAAATAACACTGGCTCTTACGGTGAAACAACTTCTCAATAACTGACTCAGGCACTACTAGAGACGCATATTCGTGCATAAAATTTCCAAAAAGAGGACAAAAACTGAAAAAAACCAATCTGTACAGTAATCACATAGAATATGTATTCACTTGTAATTAGTCTGCATACAATACTGCACAATGCAGTATTTATATTGTTGTAGTTAGTATTCACAGTATATAGGTTCATATAGACTAGACTGTGTTTTAGAAATTTGATTTTTTTTCCATATATATGTTTCTAAATAACGGACACTTCTTAGTAAAGCTACCATCAAACGAAACTTGCTTGTACTAGAAATCAAGTGTGCTAGCTAGCGCCTAGATATATGCATACTAGATGGTACAATAGAAACGGGAATAGAGTATTCACACGATGCTATTTTGGTACTAGGTACTAGTGCAAATATTTATCGAACGTCAGAGATTAATTTTGGGTGCAGCAGCTGCAATAATTATTAATGATGATGTTGAAAGTTATGAGAGAGAACGTAGGAAAATAATATGAACACGAGAATGGCTGGAAAGACGAGATAATGGTCGCGGGATGTTAAAAATGATACATTCGTAGGTTAGGTAAGATACATTCGGGGTGACACTAACATTTAGTATCTCCTTAAATTTGTATTCATTTATTTACAATGTTGTCAGAGGCTCCTAAGCCCATGGGTGTCCAAGTACAGTGTCCTTGATACACAAATATTCTTATTTTTTAGGGTTCGGCCAGACTGACAAGCGTGCGATCAAGCGCGTGAGCGACTGGGCAGCCAAAATGGAGCGAGCGCGTGATTAGCAAATAGCTCTAGATAGTTGTTGACAAAGAGGCAAAGGTTCGAATCTTGGCTCAGTGAAAGAAGGGTGGTTTTTGGCAAGTGATTTATTGTTATGGTTTTCTTTTTCTCATCCTCTCTCCACGCTAATGGTGATTCTTATTTATAAAGGCCTACTTTGATTATAATATTGAAGTATTTTAACATATCAGTTTTACATATAGGTATGATTAATGATCTTACCAATTAACTTAGACCGTTAGTAGTAAGTGTGCCAAACCTACCGATAGTAATAAAATGTCAAAATGAAAAGTTTTCCTATCGCTCAATGAACCAACATACAATAATATTGCCTAGCGCCTGTAAACTAGACTGTACCGGGTAAATCGTGCGTGCTCAGTCGCTCCCACGCTCAAGTCTGGCCACCTCTCATCGCAACCAATGTGTTCTATTTTATATTTTAGTCGCTCGCCCAGTCTGGCCGTCCTGGAAAAATTTTGATCCTGAAAGGTGTTGGCTATTAAGAGATTTCACTGTATTACCCAGAACCCCTACAACAGTAATTCAGACTAACTATACTGGGCACTACGTTTAATATTTCCCAGAACACCTGCAACAGTCATTCAAATTAGCTATACTGGGCGCTCTGTTTAATATTACCCAGAACCCCTGCCACAGTCATTCAGACTAACTATACTGGGCACTTCGTTTAATATTTCCCAGAACACCTGCAACAGTCATTCAGATTAACTATACTGGGCGCTCTGTTTAATATTTTCCAGAACAACTGCAACAGTCATTCAGACTAACTATACTGGGTGCTTCGTTTAATATTTCCCAGAACACCTGAAACAGTCATTCAGACTAACTAAACTGGGTGCTAAGTTTAATATTACTCAGAACCCCTGCAACAGTCATTCAGACTAACTATACTGGGTGCTAAGTTTAATATTTCCCAGAACACCTGCAACAGTCATTCAGATTAGCTATACTGGGCGCTCTGTTTAATATTTTCCAGAACACTTGCAACAGTCATTCAGACTAACTATACTGGGTGCTTCGTTTAATATTTCCCAGAACACCTGAAACAGTCATTCAGACTAACTAAACTGGGTGCTATGTTTAATATTACTCAGAACCCCTGCAACAGTCATTTAGACTAACTATACTGGGAGCTCTGTTTAATATTACCCAGAACCCCTGCAACAGTCATTCAGACTAACTATACTGGGTGCTAAGTTTAATATTTCCCAGAACACCTGCAACAGTCATTCAGATTAGCTATACTGGGCGCTCTGTTTAATATTTTCCAGAACACTTGCAACAGTCATTCAGACTAACTATACTGGGTGCTTCGTTTAATATTTCCCAGAACACCTGAAACAGTCATTCAGACTAACTATACTGGGCTCTTCGTTTAATATTTCCCAGAACACCTGCAACAGTCATTCAGATTAGCTATACTGGGCGCTCTGTTTAATATTTTCCAGAACACTTGCAACAGTCATTCAGACTAACTATACTTGGTGCTTCGTTTAATATTTCCCAGAACACCTGAAACAGTCATTCAGACTAACTAAACTGGGTGCTATGTTTAATATTACTCAGAACCCCTGCAACAGTCATTTAGACTAACTATACTGGGCGCTCTGTTTAATATTACTCAGAACACCTGCCACAGTCATTCAGACTAACTATACTGGGCGCTTCGTTTAATATTTCCCAGAACACCTGCAACAGTCATTCAGACTAGCTATACTGGGCGCTCTGTATAAGGTTTCATTTCCAGCCGTGGATCAGACCCATACTAAGGCTCATAAGCTAAGAGTCGACACATCTTGAGAACTTCGAGTAAAATAATATTTATTTTATATTTAGATTGGGGGAATAGCTACTTAAACTTAAGTATACTATCATAAACTCGTTCCCATCCTCTTCTTTCCATATATCAAGATCACTTATGAATTGATGATTTTGCACATCCCTAACACCACGCTTCGGAGTAGTTCCTCTATGTTTCGTCAACCTAGGTGGTCTTGGGGTAAAATACTCACCTCAGGACCTGATGTTCGAGAGTTCATACCCAGCCGGGCTCAACGTATTTATCTTAAGCGATAAAAATCCGTAATACAACTTCTTTCAGAGGGGAAGTAAAGCCTTCGGTTCCATGTCGATTGTGGCATATACAAGAACCCAGTAAGATATGTGAAAATATCTTACCAGACAAAATTGGTTGGTAGGTTCATTCGCTTTTGCTCATAGAGATTATCATGTGTTGATATAATCAGTCGGTTCCGAAAGTGCACGTTAAATACCCAAATAACTTGTTTTGTTATGTGTATTCTCAGTTCTCACTCGGTGCATTCTGACAATGTGCTTCAGTAAAATAAGCTCAACATTTCACATTTATTTAGCAACCCATATAGAAACATAGTTTATGAAAGAACAGACCGAGTCCATAGAAATTCTATTTGATTGAACTTAATCTTTAAGTTCAAAAAAGAGACATTTGCCCTGTGCGATTGCTCATCAGTATTACATACAGGCTGAGGCCGAAACAACGACTGCAGAGGTGGCCAAACCGTCGATCACGATCTACCAGCCGACCGTGGCCGCTATTTGGTCGATCGCCCAGTCGATCGATTAAAAATGATTGAGGGGTGACCTGGTGGTCTAGGGGTAAGGTGTCAGACTTCTATGCTGGCGGCCGGGTTCAATCCTCGGTCCCGGCAAAGATTTATCTGATTACCAAACCTTCCTTCACCTCTGACAAGACATCTTGTGAATGTGGGGAATGCCAGGCCGCCACCGTGGTTCGGATTCCACGTTAAACTGTAGTCCTTCATTTCATCTCACAATCACCCTACCATTACACATTAGCGTAAGTGCGTATAACTCGAATGTGAAGTAAGACGCGGTGCTAATAATAATAAAAATGATTGATAAAAAGAAAATGAATAAATGGTTTGCAGATTTTCTCAAATAAACATTATAAAATCGAAATATCGAAGTTGTTTGACTGATGACCATTTACAATCCTTCCTTCGTTTATGGCGGAGTAATTATGAACTCTCATTCAACAAACTATCCTAAGATTATGTGGTGTCAAGAATTAACTTCACAGTCAATGTTTAATGAGAAATACCTTTTTAGGGAAATTACATTTTATATTATGTGTTTTGATGAATAACTTAGTTTCAGTGTGTGAAAGGACCTCAAGATTTTATATGCGATATAATTTTACCTTTACAACACAAAATGGATTATTAATTTTTTTACCAATTAAATAAACAATATAAGCCTAAGGTTCCATATTAAATCGCAAAGGATTTTCCTTCTCTGAAGTAGATCCCTAGATCAAAAATTCTGGGTCCTCCTGAACTAGACGATTAGTAGCGTTAAAATTAACACTTTAATTGGAAAATATATATTCACCAGCTAAATAAAAGCAAACTACATACTACAGTCTACACTTTCTCACTTTTTGGAGATGTCAATCAGATGAGCTCCACCGGACGTCAAGCAAACCTCAACACGTTGTCCATCCCTTTCCTCAGCATAGATCATATATTTGTTTCCACCCCACCCTGTGTATATATATATATATACCCTGAAAGGGGACAAGCTTGCCTTGCATGTTTACCCTATTTTTTAAATGTGTTTCTGTCCAAAACGTATCCATTTCTCATCAAGCTTGAAATTATATACACAAATAGTTAAATATAACTATTATAGTTTCGTATAAATCATAGGTTTGTTTAGTTGGTGTAGCTGGGTTTTAGCACCGCGTCTTACTACCTGTTCAGGTTGTTCGTGTATCTACTAACTACGCAAATGAGTTAGGGATGAGAAATGTTGAATTTATAGGAAATGTATTCACATTTGCGTGGAGGGATAGTGGAGGAACCATATTTTATAAATTAGCCTCAGTACACCTGACCAGGATTCGAACCCCAATCTCCTTGTCATCGGCATTTTAGTATAGTGCGAGAGTAACGTCTTAGACAATGTGGCCATCAAAGCAGGATTTTGGTGTTATTAAGTATTGAAATAATATCCTTTCTATATTGTTTTAATAATAGAAACTAAAGTTAATAAAACACATTATTTTAATTGCCCTTTAATAAGAATTTAAATATTTTAACACGAGATTTATTTAACAGAAGATGTATTTAACTGCTTAGTAACGAGCAGGGTAGTTAGAGGAAATGCATCCGTATAAGCACAAACCAAGGCATACACTTCATCTGGTCTAAGTTTTCTAATAATGGATCATCGGCATTCAAGTGCTGGGTATGCGTTATGAAATTAGTTTTATCTAAATGGTCTAACACTCGTTCTCCCCGCTAATGCGGATACATTTTTTAAAGTTCTACTCTATTAATCCCTGGAGTATCATCCTAATTAATTACAGATAGTTCGGATGAGTAGAGGGAAGTAAGAAGGTGTAGGAATAGAATAAATGATACGACACAATCGCATACTTTTAGTGTATTAGAGTGCGGAATATTTTTTAAAAATTGGAATTCAGTAAATTACCCTTAAGTAAGTCTTTTTCAGACAAACCAACATATAATATTGTTGATCACAACAAAAACCTTTCGTATATTATTTTGAACAACAATTTTCATATATTTTTAACAAATTTAAAATCTTCAAAATCAGTTATTTTTAAGCTACTCTTGAATGTGGGGAATGCCAGGCCTCCACCGTGGTTCGGATTCCACGTTAAACTGTAGGTCCTCCATTTCATCTCACAATCACCCTACCATTACACATTAGCGTAAGTGCGTATAACCCGAACGGGTAGTAAGACGCGGTGCTAATAATATAATTTAAGCTACTCTTAAACTATTTTTAATTTGTAAAACTAAAAACGCATTCTTATTTGCCATGAACAATAATTCTCAGAACTAAATTTTGAACTAAATCTTTAAGGCAATTTCTAAAATATTTCAAATTATCTACAATTTATCATAAGTAAATTACCCTTAAATTATTTCATCATAGAAACATATTTTTTTATCATGTAGTCACTAAATACTGATTTTAAATCAAATTATGAGTTATATTTTCAAAAAAAAATATTTTTTTTAAATCCTTAGTAAGTAAACTATGAATAAATTATGTTTTTAAAAAACTAGTAAATAAAATTATTTATAATGCAAAAATCTTACCAGATATCAATTTTGAAACAAATTGGTAAAGCCATTTTAGAAATATTTCATTTTCTTTTTTAGAAAATCCATCATTAAACTAATCTTAAACGAATTTTTTCCTGCAAACAAGTACATGGTTTTTACTTTTCAAGTCAAACGCCCCTCCAGCTACCCCCAGATATATATTTTAAGAAACCAAATCCCTAAAGCCATTTTCAAAATAATTTGAACTTTCAAAAATAATTTATCAGTAAACTACCCTTAAACGAATGTTACCCTAAAACCAAGTATACACTGACTGCTAGTTGAGATAAAAAAAAACTCCCTAGATATACATTTTAAATAAAAAAATTATAGCGATTTAAAGAATGAATTGAATAAAAAGCACTGGTCAGTAAACTACCATTAGTATAAGAGCTAGAGTCAAAATAAACATACAAACGTACAATCAAGTTTGAACTAAATCCATCAAACCATTTCCTATATGTGATCATAGACAGACATACAGACATACAGGTATACAGACAAAATGTTGAAACACATTTTTTGGGGCTCGGGGACACATAAAACGTAAAGATTCATCATAATATCGTGGTCGAAATTTCCACGATTGCAATATTTTATCTTCAAATGAGAAAGCAAATCAGTGCACCTGACTAAGATTCAAACCTTGACCTCTTAGTCGTAGCCAATCTAACAATTCTTATAAATTTCTTCAAACAAAATTCCCCCTCCTCTTCCCGTAGACGAACTAGTGTGTGCATAGAACAGCCCGAAAGGGTGGTCAGGTGCGTATCGTCAAAGTCTCACCGATACAACCAGTTCAGCCGGTTTATGTTGACCTCTGACCCGCCGGGTCAGACTAAAGTGCACCAGTCTTGTAGTTGGCAGGTGGGGCTGTCTTGCAAGTGGAATTAGTTATATTCACCTACATAATTCAGTAGAGAAACTTGTAATGAACATATTATAGCAACTTTTAAGAAATAACCAACGATTTAGCTACCCCGAGAAAAACGACTCGTATTTATTCACACGGTCATTGTTTTCACTCTGGGTTCGTTAATAGTTTTTATTTGAGGTATTTAACGTGAACTTTCTGAACCAACTGTTTATATCTGAACACGACTTAAAAACTATCTCAAATCTAGAAGGGACTCAGTAACCAGCCCCTGTCGGTGATTCATCACTGTGAAAGGAGAAACACACAGTTCATCAATGATAAAATTGTTGGGCATGCCAGGAATTGAACCTAGGATCCTACTTATTTCAATAGACAGACACGATACCGACAGAGCTAATGTGTCGGACAGTTTAAGATAATGGGTTGTATGTGTATAAATTAAAAGTTTAATATACATTTTTAAACAATCCAGTATATTATAACAATATCTGTATAATATAATCGTACATTTTATTTATAACCACTTTCATAAAAATTATTTTTAACGAAATCATTTATTTGTATATATGTTTGAAAGAAAGAGAAATTATTTTAGCATGCAAGACAACTCATATCTCTTCTGAGCATGCTTCTGTACTCGAACATCGCTGAAAACTATGACCTATGCTACTGCCAAATTATGCTAAAATGTTCAGAGTGGTTACTTGTTTTACTAATACTTGCCGTGATAGTTGATCATTTACATAGTCTGAAAAATGAAAAATGACACCTGGACACGGTAATCGAACCCGGGACCTTTGGCTTTGTAAGCCAATGCTCTTACCACTGAGCTACACTGGATTCTTCCCGTGCACAGGGTAAACTCAGTGGTAAAAGTATTGGCGTACTAATCCAAAGGTCCAGGATTCGATTCCCGTGTCCAGGTGTATTTTTCAATTTTCATAATATGATATCTAGATGGAGTAATATTCACTAAAAAGCATAAATAATAGCTTTGGCTATTTGGTTCATTTACATAGTAATAGATGACTTGTACTGAATTCAAAACTAAAATAAGTATGAAAACATCGGTTGTGTGTATGATGTCTTAGACACGTCGGTCGTCTATCTATCACATTATTCTATGTGTAGACCAAAACACATACTACTTGAGCGAGTTTAATAAAAGATCAACGATGACTATACACAATAGGGTAAGTTACGAGGACAGTAAAGAGGAAATGCACCAACAGGAGCCTGGTGAAAAAATGCCAAACCACTAATAGGTAATAAGCGCTGTCAGTGTATAATTTTGCTTGAACCAAATTTTAATACCAACCCGGTCTATAATTGTTTAATTACATTAAATAATTGGGTATGAGGAAGTTACAATTAAGTTTAAGTTTTCCTGCATTAGTGTAAAAAAGAGTGGGAAACCATTTAGGAAAAACAACTCTCATGACCCCTTAGTCTGGATTATATCCCTAAAATCCCCATTTTCGTTAAAAGACTAGAAGATCTTGATGTTTTATCCGCATTTCCACCGATAGAGGTATAAGCGAATCCCTTTAGGATCGGAACCTCCAGCCTCTCATGTTATAGAAAAAAGGACAAACCACTGCGCCAACACTGCCGGTCACAAAAAACTATGTATTACGACAATCAACAATGAAAACACGCGTGTGTGTAATCTAATGATACGCTTATGTGCGCAGAGGAACAAGAAGCTTAGGGACACATGTACATATATTTTAATAAATAGCCTACAGGCCAAATTTGAAGGGCTTAAAACGTAGAA